>CM028343.1:70148950-70776005 GCA_016618105.1 Dendrobium huoshanense | reverse complement strand
ATATTGTTTCTTGAAACTTGTTTTTTTAATTTTTTCCTTCTGAAGTTCACATGTATCCACAACCCATATTGAACATTGTTTGGATCAACCACTTTAGCTGAATCATCTCCTTGAATTGGATTCTCTTTTGTTACCGTTGTCTTATTGTACCTATACATTTGATCATCCTTCAAAATCTTATCCAAACAATGATTCTTTAGGTGAACTATTTTTCCACAATGGAAATAGAAGTTTGGAATCTTCTCATATTCAATTCTTTGGAAAAATTTTCCAGAGCATCCTTCAACACAAACTCCCAAAGGAAGCTTGATATCCAAGTTGATATGTACACAAATCCTAGTGAATTTCCTTCTACTCCATTGGAACATATTTCCATCAATCATATACTGTTTCCTAATCATTGAAGCAGTCCTGCAAATGTTAATTTTGTCCCATCATTAGAGAGGTAAGTTTGGCATTCTAATCCAAACTTGAGCAGAAAGACCTTTCAAGGATAAAGGAGAAACTGTTAGGGACCATCTATCCAACCGAATTATATTATCCTTCACATACCATGGACCATTGGAGTAGACTGATGCCAATGCTTCTTGTTCATCGAATGCACAAAGCCCCCATCCCAAACCAAGCATTATTAGATGAAATTTACCAATGTGAGACCATTATCTCCTTAACACCTTGCTAATCATTTGAAATTGTGTACTTTCCCCTAAAAATTTAATAACTAGAGATTTATGAAGCTTATTTCAGTTTTCCATTTCATTTGTTGAATGATGATTTACCACTGAATCTTTCCCCATATAATCCTTTTTAATGTCCAGGATATAAACATTGATATTAGTTTTTTTTTTTTGTTCCATGCAATAGGCAACACATTGCTAGAAGGCATCTTAGGAATAAGAGGCTGAACATTATCCACAATGCATCCAGCTAGATCACCTTCATCACATAAGCAAACTTTATTAAGATCAATAATGTAGTTTCCCTCAACATTACCAACCTCCATAGTAATTATTTTTGGAATAGCATTATCCCTTGAATTAGGTACCATAGAATCAATAAACCCTTTATGAATACCTCTAAGACCATCTGATCCCAACATAGTTTTATTTGGAATCATCTTTGAATTAGACGATGATGCATCGACATCAACAGATTTAAAGTTTTTTCTGGAATCTGGAGGTGAACCTGATTTTTGTAAAACCAAAACTTTCTTAGCGATTGCATTCTTTCCATTACCTATATTTAATAGGTTTTCTCTATTTAATCAAACCACCTTTATTGATTACCAAAGGCTTACCTGACATGAACCAAACCTTCCCATCCATTGGGTTTCCTACAAGATCTTTGCCAAGAGCTGGTGGAGAAGAAGCAAATTTTGATCACGATGAGAATAAAGGAGTCGGATTAGCACGTCGACTCGTAAAAGGACCGCCAGCCATCATCGGAGGCTGGCAACCCTTCACCACCATCAGTTGTGTGAATCAAAAATTTGAAAGAATATCTTCTCTCTATAAAAACCCAGACCTTCTCTTTGTAACACTCAAAAGGACTAAACATATTTTAGGCTACATAGTCTGGGTATGTCCTATATAGGATAATTTTTTAGAGTTATTTATGATTTTAATTTGTTAAAGGTGAAAGTGAAACTATACTTTTAGTTTAACAACTAAAGTCTTAAAGATTATTTTAAAAGCTTACTTTTAGTGTTTAGTAATTACTATCCTAGTTGCTCACTGGGGCCATGAGGTTTATTTTACCCTCTATAGGTATAACTTAATAGCCTTGTAGTTCTGGTTATTTAGTAGTAACGAATAATATTAATTTAGTTTGTTATAGGTTAGGGGTTAATTAATGATTTTAAAAGGAATAATACATAGTTTGATTAAATTTTGGGATTATCAGGTTTTGAGTTATGTTGAACTTTTAGTTAGTCTCTTATTTCTGATCACTTTAATCATTAATGATTTATCAATTTTATTTTGTATTAGAGATTCCACCAAATTAGATTATTAGCCTTTCGGTTTTATTTTATTTATTTTTCCAAGTATCTTGAATTATATATCTAATTAGTTATACTGAGATTAATTGCTTAATGAATTATGATTGAATTTTATAAGTCTTTTATTTTGGCATTTTAACTTAGATTTATAACTCTTAAATTTTGTTTTATCTTATAATGAATTTTATTAGGTAATATTTAATTTAAGGGTGATTAATATTTTAATTAGATTTGGCTTCAGTTTTATGTTCATATTTTACCTTTTAGTGATTATGTACATTGGTTATGATTTGATTAATAAGAAATGTATATTTCCAAGCATTTTTATTTAGGTTATCAATTGTTCTATCAAAATTATCAATTATTGATTAGTTATGATTAGAATTTAATTAATAATTCAAACTAATCCTAGGATGGGATGTCACTAAGATTTCTATATTTTGGTGTTTTTCTCCTAAAGGGTGCATGCATCCTAAGTCTAAGTTCTCTAAGAATCATCCTTAATTTTTATCCTTAAATATTATTAGTGTTATATGGAACTAAAAGATGTTGTTCCTAACCCATTCGACACATACACTTGTGTGAATGAGACTTAGGTTCTATAATAAACAAGATGAAATCTAAAAAAATGATGTTTCTATAAGGCCTAAGGTTGGGGTATCACACAAACAACAGGCTCCCTAAGGGCTTCCATGTTTTAAGAAAACTTATAATATTAGGGGCTATGACAGGCAGGTTCCGCCCGTAGCATCCCCATTAGAATAAATGAGGTCGACTGATGCTCGTTTCCATTTGTTTAAGTTCCTCATCTAAATAGCTCCAATAGATCTTTGTCCTTGCCCTCTCAAAAGTCCCTCACAAAATACAGAAAAGAAGGGAAGATTGTGTTAGAGCATGTTCATATTTAATATATAAATGATAAAAATAAATGAAATCAAATAATAATGCACCCTTTTTCAGGCTTGCACACTATCTTGTTTATTTGCTCTTTGGTATTTTTGGGTTATTTCAAAGCATTATATTTCATCTCAAGGGATAAGTAGAAATAAGTGGTAAAGAAAGAAGGGAGGGAGGCAGAGGGAGAAAGGGAGAAAGAGAGCTATTGTTCACTTTCCAAAATTCTACTTTCTAACAATCATCTAACAAACTCTTCTTTTCACCAAAACTTATCCTACCAAAACTCCAAAAAAAAGCACTTCAAGTAACCGTTCTTTCTATTCATGCAAGAGACAAACCAACACAACACACCTTCCTTCAAAAGTCAAGATATAAAATGACTAATGAAGTATAAGAAAAAGATTCTTTTGAAGGTTATAAGAGAAGATTTCAACACATGACAAATAACCTCTTAAACTCTCACCATACCCACTATAATGGAACCATGCATATTTTGAGATAGAAAATCATACTTCTTCATGCCAAGAAACTAGCAACCATCTGATTAGAAGTTTAAAACTCAACACGTTCTACTAATATGTAATAATAATAGAGAGGTTTGATGAAATTTATCCTTCCAAAACCTCAATAAAATACTCCAACAACTTGAACAAAATGCATAAAAAAAACTCCTCCAACTTAATACTTATGTCAAAAACATTTAGAAAAAGGAATAGATTTCATGCAACTTCATTCCTACCAATGTTCCAGAAAAAAACCCAACCACCATAATTCAACATTGGATTGACACATGATTGCTCTCCAATATACTACTGACACAATTTTTCCATATAGAATTCAAGGATGTACTGAAAAAAAAAAGTAAGATTCAATAATTCATAAAAGCACCTCTATATCTATCCACTCATTATAGCTATGTTTGCCTCCAACCCATTTACTTGCTCCAATCAAACTTTTTAACCAAATGCAAATAGAAAAAGAAATTTTTTATAAGAGCTTATTCCATTTCAAAAGAACTCAAGTCAACTTCTAGCACAAAGCTTCTCAATCCTTTTGAAAGTTCAAAAAGAATTATCCAATGCAATCTTGTATTACACCAAGTCAAACTCACTAGTTTCACTCCATGCTAAATACACAATCAAAGTTTTCCAAAAGCTCAAAATCAACCTCACATCATTGAAAAGAAGAACAACAAAAATAAAATATATGCTCTCCTGAATTGAACAAAACCCTTATCCAACTTCTCAAGCACATTGAAATAAACAAACCTTCACAAACCTTAACCCACCAAATACCCAATGAAAGGAAAACATTTCAAATAAAAGCTTTTCAAATTGCCTCATAAAAAAATGCCAATATTTATTCAATATTACATAATATGAATTCTTTCCAATTCACTTCAGAAAGGTACGCACATAAGGCTAATTGGAGAAAAATGAAGAAATAGTGACAAAAGTGCATTCAAGGCCAAAATATCAAAATGTAAAAGAATACACTAATGACTCCAACCATTTCATCCAATAAACCAAGTAGATATATAAAAAATTTACATATCTTTGCCCCTCAAATTTAAAATAAGCCTCATAGCTTTTCTTTTCAACAAGATTCTCAAGCAACATTGAAGACATAGCCATCTAAAGCAAGAGGTAGAGACCAACACTTCAAAAAAAAATCAATAAATCTAAAAAAAGGGATGTTAAGAGAGTTGCTATTTGCATGTTTTACATTCTTGCAACTTGTATAGTTTTTATGATTTGAAATATTATTGTTTTATGTATAGTTATCTCCTAACACTTTTTGGAAGAGTTATTTCGGCTCTTGTGTGTACTAATATTTCAAGAAAATCAAACTCCAAACTACAAAGAGTTCAAATCAAATTCAGCATGAGATACTTTGTGTAGTTAAAAATTTGTATTTTTCTATGAATTAAATTTGACAGGAAGTGATTGTAATTGAGTACACACACACACCTTAGGAGATTTTAGAAAATTGTACGGATCGTACAGGACGAACATAGTTCATACGGGACGATCAGATCAGTTATCTCCACTAAAAAGCAATGGAACAAACAGGAATTGAAGAAAATTTTTCTAAGTCCTGATCGTCAAGGACGAAGTGTATTCATCCCAGGACGAAATGTTCTCTGGAAAATTTTCATTCAAGAATGAAGTGTATTCGTTCCAGAACGAGTTGCTATCTGGAGTACTATTGTCCATGACGAAGTATATTCATCCTAGGACGATTTGCTCTCTAAAAAACTTTCATCCGGACGAACCTTAACTTCATCCCAATATGAAGTGAACCGACTCTGAAAATTAAATGTCATTCTGTAGTTTTTGGAAATCGACCTAAGGAATAACCGTTCGTACTGAACGAACCTAGTTCGTACGGGATGATGTGTGTGTACGAAGTCATTTTGTACCCATATACATTAGGTTCTTTTCCAACACATTTAAGTAAAATCATCCAGGATGATCCACGATCGTACGGGATGATCCATGATCGTACGGGATGATCCAATTCATATTGACTTGAAAATTTGTAGTTTTTGGACTATTTTTTATGTCTTTCCTATAAATAGTCCAACCTAAATTGTCATATAATCTTTTTTCCTACTGATCTTCGTGCCTATTGATAGAAGAGTCAAGGAGAGAGTGTGAGAGAGTGTTTGAAGGAGATTTCTTGCCATTGGAGCGTGGATGTTTCACTTGGTACTCAAAGGTAAAAGTCTTTACTCCTAGTTTGAGATTACTTCACTCTTTTCTCTCTTCCTTCAAGAATTCTTGTGAGAAGATCTATGAAGGAGATTCGGTTCTATGCCGACACTTGGAGAGTGTAAATAGCCGAAGGGTTCTCTGCCCATACTTGGAGAGTGTGAAAGGATGAAGGGTTATCTACCCACACTAGGATAGTATGAAAGGACAAAGGGTTCTCTGCCCACACTAAGAGAGTGTGAAAGGACGAAGGTTCTCTGCCAGCACTGGGGATAGTGTAAAAGGATGATGGTTCTCTACCGCACCGAGTAGTGGTGGAAAGAGTATTTAGAAAGGCTTCTCCGCCTTGCTGTGGGTTCAAAAGGAGAGTCACTATTACTATTAGTGCAATACTCGGAGGGTGCCTCCGGGGAGTGGATGTAGGTCTGGTTTTGACCGAATCACTATAAACCTCTTGTCTTTATTTTTCCGCTGACTTTTTATTTTTGTGTTTTTACTTTAAAAAAAATTATGGTTGAAAAATATATTTCTACAAAACTCATTAAAGTTTATTTTTTGGTTTAAAAATTAAAAAGAGGGATTTTTTTTTTTAATTACCAATTCAAACCCCCCCCCCCCTCCCTCTTAGTTAGCCGTGGGACATAAGCTTAGGTTTAACAACCTAATTCATAGAAATCAAGTTTCAACAAGTGGTAACAGAACTCTATTTCAAAACCATAAGTTTTGACTACTTTTTTATTAACGTAGATGGCTACATTTAGAAACAAAAATACCCCCGAGGGTTACTCTGTAACTAGACCTCCACTGTTCGACAATATACCTTTTGATTTTTGAAAAACACGCATGTCTACATTTTTACAGTCACTTGATTATCGTATGTGAAACTTAGTTCAAGAAGGGTATTTAAAACTAACTAGATTAGTTGATGGAGTTAGAGTTTAAACCCCTTTTGCTGACTGGACAGTAGAAGAACGTAACTTAATACAACTAAATACCAAATGCTTGAATAGTTTCTTTTGTGCTTTAAAATAAAAAACTACATGCGAGTTTCCACTTGCAAAAGTGGAAAGGACATATGGGATAGACTTTGTATAACCTATAAGGGCACTAATGAGGTTAAGCAATCTAGACTTAATATCTTGTTGCATGATTATGAACTATTTCGCATGAAACCAAATGAATCCATTTCTGATATGTACACAAGATTCACACAAATAGTCACCTCTTTGCATGCACTAGGTAGGGAACTAACGAATACTGAAATGGTTAACAAAATTCTTCATTATTTGAATTCTACTTATGATGCTAAAATTACTGCAATTACAGAGTCTAAAAATCTAAACATTTACTCTATTAACAATCTTCTTGATTCACTAATTGCTTACGAGCAAAGAGTTAGCCAAAGAAAGATTGACGCAGGTGAGCCACGAAGGAAGAATAATATAGCACTAAATATGGAAGAGTCTGAGAGTGAATACTCACAACCTGAGGATGAAGACGACATTGCATTGATAATTAAACAATTCAGAAGCTTTCTAAAAAGGAAGCAGAATATACGCCAGCAATGGAATAGAGGTAAATTTATCAGAAATGCCAAGGTTTCAAATAAAGTGATTTGCTATGAGTGCAAGAAACCTGGTCATATTCAGACTGATTGCCTAAAACTCAAAGCTACTCCTAGCAAGGAGAAGGCAGAGGAAAAACCAATTGTAAAGAAGGGAAACAAGAAGTTTCAAAGAGCCTTCTTAGCGGACTCAGCTTTAGATTCATCAGAGATTTAGAATGAAGAAGAAGTCACTAGTTTGTGCTTAATGGCCGATAGTCTTGATCAGTCAGATTAAGAAGAGGTATGTAATTTAACCTATGATGAACTTTTTGAAGTTTCTGAACACATGCATGATGCATATAGAAAAATGAAGAAAATGCATGTTAGTCTAAGTTTAGAGTTTGATGAATTACAAATGGAACATGAAATCCTTAAGAAAGATCATGCTTTAATTGATGACAACTACATAAAATTACTTGATGAGTTTGATGACTTGAATAAAGAACATGAAAATTTAAAATCATCATATGCTGAAGTAGAAATTTTTTTAAAAAATTTTATGGATGAATCGGAGAGTAAAATTTATAGATCAAATTATACAAATAGAATTTTGGATGATATGAATTCATTTTACAAATTAATGATAAAAGCTCTCAAGGATAATATGATACCCCCTAAACTTGAAGATTTTACTAATCCTATTTTGTATCCTAAATTTATGCATTCTCTGAATAGACAGATGAATGTTAGAAGACTTATGAAACCATTTCCAATAGTAAAATGTAATAATTGTGGATTGTTTGGACATATAGCTCACACTTGTACTTTGAAGATGAAAACTTATTTGGTGTGAAGACCTAAGATGCATAAACCTAGACATATCATATATGCATCTAATTATAAATTTCCAAAAGGAGAACCCAAACTTGTTTGGATTCCCAGTTCTAACGTTTGATAATTTTGCAGGGACACTCTCACGCAAGACATCGTGAGAGCATATGGTACATAGACAGCGGATGTTTAAAGTATTTGACTGGAGATACAACACAATTCATATCACTTGAAGCCAGGAGTTGAGGCAAGGTTACACTTTGAGATAACACCATAAGGAAGGTGGTTGGATCAGGTATGATTGGAAATCTTAATAAATTTTATATTGAGAATGTGTTATTAGTAGAAGGCTTAAAGCATAACTTGTAAAGTATAATCCAACTATGTGATAAAAGATATTGTGTGAAATTTTTTCCTACTAGCTGCATATTAAGCCTAAATGGTAAAAGGGTAAATAATATATACATGCTAGACTTCAATTATATTCAATATCCTACTACTTTTTTGTTTGAAAACTGTATCTGATGAGTCATGGCTTTGGCATAGGAGACTTTATCATTCTAGCATGAAAAATCTTAGAAGGATTACCCAAAAGAACTTAGTGAGAGGTATACCAAAACTAGACTTTACTAAGGACCAACTTTGTGATGCATGTCAATTAGGAAAGCAAGTGAAGTCCTCTTTTCAGTCTAATAAGGATCTTAGAACAAGTAAACCTTTAGAGGTTTTGCATATGGATCTTTTTGGACCTATTGGAACTGTGAGTCTAGGAGAGAAGGTATACAAATTTGTGATTATGGATGATTACTCAAGATTCACATGGGTTAGATTTCTATTTCATAAGAGTGAATCATTTAAGGAATTTAGAAACTTTTCGAATTGGATTCAAAGAAAACTAGGGTGTGAAATTATTTATATACAAAGTGATCATGGAGGAGAATATGAGAACGAAAAATTTGAAGAATTTTGTAAGGAGAAAGAAATTGATCATAATTTTACTGCACTTAGAACCACTCAGCAGGATGGGGTAGTCAAAAGGAAAAATAGAACATTAATAAAAGCTGAATGTTATGATCTGAATAGGGTGAATGTGAGATCTAAACTAAATAAAACACCCTAAAAGTTGCTAAAAGGAAGAACACATAATTTGTCTCATTTGCATGTTTTTTGTTGCAAGGTGTTCGTTCATAACAATGGAAAATCTGTCCTAGAAAAATTTGATCCAAAATCTGATGAAGGAATTTTTGTTGGATACTCAAGTGTTGGAAAATATTATAGAGTATTCAATAGAAGAACTTTGGTAATTGATGAGACCATACATGTTATATTTTGATGAATCAGGAAATATGGAAGAGCTAAATATTGTAGAAGATGAGATTGAGATTAACTCCCAAAAGATTGATAAAATAAATTTGGAAGAAAAATTGGAAGAAAATGTGGAAGAAAATTTGGAGATAGAAAACTCTTTACCTAGAGATTTGAGATTTTCTAAAAACCACCCAAGAGAATTGATTATAGGTGAACCAAGTGAGGGTGTAAGGACTAGGCGTGGATTAAATAAAGAAGTCAATCATTCAGCCTTCATTTCAACCATTGAACCCACAAATATTGATCAAGCACTTTTGGATGAATTTTGGATTTTGGTCATGCAAGAAGAGTTGAATCAATTTGTAAGAAATAAAGTTTGGGAATTAACTACAAGGCCAAAGGATCAAAATGTTGTTGGAACTATGTGGGTATTCAAAAACAAAATCAATGACTCAAGAGCAGTCATTAGAAATAAGACTAGATTAGTTGCTAAGGGGTATAATAAGATTAAAGGGATTGATTTTGAGGAGACTTTTGCCCCTGTAGCTAGACTTGAAGCAATTAGGGTTTTGCTAGCTTTTGCATGTTTTAAAGGATTCAAATTATATCAAATGGATGTAAAAAGTGTCTTTTTAAATGGGGTAATTCAAGAAGATGTTTTTTGTAAAATAACCACCAGGTTTTGAAAATTCTAAATATCCAAATCATGTTTTCAAGTTGAAAAAAGCATTATATGGATTGAAACAGGCACCTAGTGCTTGGTATGAGAGGTTAAGCACCTTCTTACTTTAAAGATGTTTTGAAAAAGGAAGTGTGGATACTGTTAAGATAGTTGTTATTTGCATGTTTTACATTTTTGCAACTTGTATAGTTTTTTATGATTCCAAATATTTTTGTTCAGATGTGTAGTTATCTCCTAACATTTTTAGAAGATTTGTATTTGCTCTTGTGTGTACTAACATTTCAGGTGAATCAAACACTCAAACACGAAGTCTTCAAATCAAATTCAGCAATAAATACTTTTAGTTTTTGAAGCTTAAAATTATCATTTTAATTGAGAGGGAGTGATTGTAATTGAGTGAATAAAAACATACATACACACATAAGGAGATCATATAAAATTTATACTGATCGTAAGGGACGATATCAGTTCGTACGGGAAGATCAGATAGTTATCTCCTATTAAGATCACATGGAACGAATAAGAACTGGCTAGAAAAATTTTCTAAGTCCTATTCGTCCGGGATGAAATTAATTATCGTCCAGACGAAAATATTTATCGTCAGGGACAATTTTCTCTCTGTAAGAATTTCGTCCAGACGAAAATAATTATCGTCAGGGACGATTTGGTCTCTGTAAGAATTTCGTCCAGACAAAATTAATTATCGTCAGGGATGATTTGGTCTATGTAAGATTTTCATCCTGGCGAACATATTTTTGTCCAGACGATATAACCGACTTAGGACAGTTTTTTCTATATTCATTCTGCAGTTTTTGGAACCAACCTTTTTATAACCGTTCATACCAGACGAACTTGGTTCGTACGGGATGATCAGCTTGTACGAAAACATTTCGTACACATATACAAACAGGTTTGTTTCAAGGCTTTCAAGTAATATCGTCTAGGACGATCCACGATCGTACGGGACGATCCACTGCGTACAAAATTGAAAACTTGTAGTTTTTGGGCGGTTTTTCTTGTCTTTTGTATAAATAGTCCAAATTAGACTGTCACCCAATCTTTTTGCCATTTGATCTTTGTGCCTATTGAGAGAAAATTCAAGGAGAGAGTGTGAGAGAGCATTCAAAAGAGGATTCCTACCACTGGAGCGTGAAGGCTTCACTTGGTATTTAAAGGCAAGAATCTCTACTTGTGAATTTGTATTACTTCACTCTTTTCTTTCTTCCTTCTAGATTTCTTGTGAGAAGATCTGTCAAGGAGATCTGGTTCGCTGCCGACACTTGGAGAGTGTGAACAGCCGAAGGGTTCGCTGCCGACACTTGGAGAGTGTGAACAGCCAAAGGGTTCTCTGCCCACACTAGGAGAGTGTGAAAGGACAAAGGGTTCTTTGCCCATACTAGGAGAGTGTGAAAGGATGTACGGTTCTCTGCCAACCCTAGGGATTGTGTAAAAGGACGACGGTTCTCTGCCACACCGGGTAGTGGTGAAAAGAGTGTTTGTAAAGGCTTCTCCACCTTGTTGTGGGTATAAAAGGAGAGACACTATTGGTATTAGTGCAATACTCAGAGAGTGCCTCTGGGGAGTGGATGTAGGTCTGGTTTAGACCGAACCACTATAAATCTTGTGTCTTTTACTTTACTGTTTTTATTTTCTGCATTTTACTTTTGTTTAAAAAACTCTGTGGTTGATAAACTTTTCTATAAAAATTTCATTAAAAATTTTCATTTCGGTTCAACAAAACTTCAAACAGGGTTAAGTTTTAAAAAATACCAATTCACCCCCCCACCCCTCTTGGTAGCCTTGGGACATTAACTTAGGTCTAACAACCTATTCACAAGACTCAACAAGTGGTATCAGAGCTTTGTTTCAAAATCATAAGTTTAAACTACTTTTTGATTAATGTAGATGGCTAAATCCAAAAACCGAAATACACTTGAGGGTTACTCTATTATTAGACCTCCACTATTTGACAATATACCTTTTGATTTTTAGAAAACATGCATGTCTACTTTCTTACAATCACTTGATTATCGTATGTGGATCCTAGTCCAAGAAGGTTATATAAAACCAACTAGATTAGTTGATGGAGTTAGAGTAGAAACACCTTTTGTAGATTGGACTATAAAAGAATGTGACTTAGCTCAACTAAATGCCAAATGTCTAAATAGCTTCTTTTGTGCTTTAAAATCTGAAGACTACATGCGGGTTTCCACTTACAAAAGTGGAAAGGACATATGGGATAGACTTTGTATAACTTATGAAAGGACTAAAGAGGTTAAGCAATCAAGACTCAATATCTTGTTACATGACTATGAGTTGTTTCGCATGAAACAGAATGAATCTATTTCTGACATGTACATAAGATTCACACAAATTGTCACTTCTTTGCATGCACTTGGTAGGGAATTAACTAATACTGAAATGGTTAATAAGATTCTTCGTTGTTTACCTGCTGCTTATGATGCTAAAATTACTATAATTACAGAGTCTAAAGATCTAAATATTTATTCTATTGACAATCTTCTTGGTTCACTCATTGCTTATGAGCAAGGAGTAAGTCAAAGAAAGATTGATGCAGGTGAACCACAAAAGTAGAAGAATATTACACTAAAAGTGGAAGAGTCAGAGAGTGAACACTCACAACTTGAGGATGAAGATGTTATTTTATTAATGACTAGACAATTCGGAAGCTTTTTAAAGAGGAATCAAAAGAGACGCCAGCAATGGAATAGAGGTAAGTTTAACAAAAATGGCAAAGTTTCTAATGAAATGATTTGTTATGAATCCAGGAAACCAGGTCATATCAAGACTGATTTCCCACAACTCAAAGCCACTCCTAGCAAGGAGAAGGTAGAGGAGAAACCAATTGTAAAAAAGGGCAAGAAGAAGTTTCAAAGAGCTTTCTGGGCGGACTCAGCTTCAGACTCATCTGAGACTGAAAAAGAAGAAGAAGTCACCAATCTTTGCATGATGGCAGATAATGTTGATCAATCAGATCAAGAAGAGGTATGTGACTTAACCTATAATTAATTGTTTGAAGTTTCTGAACACATGCATGATGCATATAGAAAAATAAAAAAAGATGCATGCTAGTGTAAGTTTAGAATTGGAAGAGCTTAAGAAGGAACATGAAATCCTTAGGAAAGATCATGCATTAATAGATGACAATCACATGAAAGTACTTGACGAATATGATGACTTGAATAAGAATTTTGAGAATTTAAAATCATCCTATGCTGATCTTGAAAGAAATTTTAAAATATTTAAGGATGAATCTGAGAGCAAAACATATCGAATCAATTATACAAATTGAATCTTGGAAAATATGAATTTATTTTATAAATTGACAATAAGATCTCATGAGGATAATAGGATACCCCCCAAACTTGAAGATTTTATAAATCCTAAATATTATCCTAAATATATGAAATCCCTTAGAAGATAAACAAATGGATGAAAACTTAGGAATACTTTTCCTAATGTTAAATGTAATAATTGTAGATTTTTGGGAGATATAGCTCACACCTGTACTTTGAAGATGAAATCTAATTTGGTGTGGAGACCTAAGATGCATAAACCTAGACATATCATACATACATCTGATTATAAATTGCTAAAAGGTGAACCCAAACTTGTTTGGGTTCTCATGTCTAACATTTGATATTTTTGCAAGGTTGCTCTCATACAAGACCTCGTCGGAGCATATGGTACCTGGATAGCGGATATTCAAAGCATATGACTGGAGATACTGCTCAATTCATAACGCTGGAAGCCAGGAGTGGAGGCAAGGTTACACTTGGAGATAATACCACAAAGAAAGTGGTTGGATCAGGTATGATTGGAAATTTAAAAAACTTTTTCATAGACAATGTGTTATTGGTTGAAGGCTTAAAACATAATTTATTAAGTATAAGTCAGCTATAAGGGCTATAGTGTAAAATTTTTACCTACTAGCTGCATATTAAGCCTAAATGGGAAAGAAGTTTTAAATGGAAAAAGGGTAAATAATGTTTACTTGCTAGATTTAAATTGTATTCAATCTCCTACTGCTTTTAATTTGAAAACTGTTTCTGATGAATCATGGCTTTGGCATAGGAGACTTTGTCATTCTAGTATGAAAAACCTTAGGAGTATTACCCAAAAGAACTTAGTGAGAGGTATACCAAAACTAGTCTTTACTAAGGACCACCTTTGTGATGCATGTCAATTAAGAAAACAAGTGAAGTCCTCTTTTAAGTCCCATAAGGATCTTAGGACTAGTAAACCATTGGAAATTCTTCACATGGATCTTTTTGGACCAGTAGGAACTGTAAGTCTAGGAGGGAAGGTATACAGATTTGTTATAGTGGATGATTATTAAAGATTCACTTGGGTTAGATTTCTATTTCATAAGAGTGAATCATTTGAAGAATTTATAAATTTTTCAACTTGGATTCAAAGGAAATTAGGGTGTGAAATAATTTCTATACAAAGTGATCATGGAGGAGAATTTGAAAATGAAATATTAGAAAATTTCTGTAAAGAAAAAGGGATTGATCATAATTTTTCTGCACCTAGAACCCCTCAACAAAATGGGGTAGTCGAAAGGAAAAATAGAACATTAATAGAAGCCGCCCGAGCAATGTTGGCAGAATACTCACTTCCTAAATATTTCTGGACTGAGGCGGTTAGCACTGCATGTTATGTTCTGAATAGGGTAAATGTGAGATTGAATTTAAATAAAACATCCTATGAGTTGCTAAAAGGTAGAACACCTAATTTATCTCATTTGTATATTTTTGGTTGCAAGGTGTTCATTCATAATAATGGAAAATCCGCCTTAGGAAAATTTGATCCAAAATCAGATGAAGGAATTTTTGTTGGATATTCAAGTGTTGGAAAATCTTATAGGGTATTCATCAAAAGAACTTTGGTCATTGAAGAAACCACACATGTTGTATTTGATGAATCTGGAAATTTGGAAGAGCCAAATGTTGTTGAAGATGAGATTGAGGAAAACTCCCAAAAAATTGATAAAATAAATTTGGAAGAAATGTGGAAGAGAATTTGGAAACAGAAAACCCTTTGCCTAGAGATTTGAGATTTTCTAAAAACCACCCAAGGGAATTGATTATAGGTGAACCTAGTGAGGGTGTTAGAACTAGGTGTGGATTAAATAAGGAAGTCAGTCATTCAGCCTTTATTTCAACTATATAACCCACTAATGTTGATCAAGCATTTTCTGATGAATATTGTATATTGTCCATGCAAGAAGAGTTGAATCAATTTATAAGAAATAAAGTTTGGGATTTAACTTCAAGGCCAAAAGATCAAAGTGTTGTTGGAACCAAGTGGGTGTTCAAAAATAAAATGAATGACTCAGGAGTAGTCATTATAAATAAGGCTGGATTAGTTGTTAAGGGGTATAATCAAGTTGAAGGAATTGATTTTGAGGAGACTTTTGCCCCTGTAGCTAGACTTGAAGCAATTAGAGTTTTACTGGTGTTTGCCTGTTTTAAAGGATTTAAATTGTTTCAAATGGATGTCAAAAGTGCCTTTTTAAATGGGGTAATTCAAGAAGATGTTTTTGTAGAACAACCTCCTGGTTTTGAAAATTCTAAATACCTAAATCATGTTTTTAAGTTGAAAAAGGCATTATATGGATTGAAACAAGCACCTAGAGCTTGGTATGAGAGATTGAGCACCTTCTTACTTGAAAGATCTTTTGAAAAAGGAAGTGTGGATACAACTCTCTTTTTAAAGAAATTTGGAAAGGATATACTCATTATTCAAATTTATGTGGATGATATCATTTTTGGATCTTCAAATAAAAATCTTTGTGATGATTTTTCTAAAACAATGAGTCGTGAATTTGAAATGAGTCTAATGGGAGATTTAAATTACTTTCTAGGTTTTAGCATTAAACAACTTGAGGAAGGTACATTTTTTAGTCAAACTAAATATGTTAAGGACATCCTCAAAAAATATGAAATGGACAATGCTAAACCTGTTAGTACACCAATGAGTTCCTCAGTTTAGTTGGATAAGGACAATAAGAGAAAATCTATTGATCAAAAGAAATTTAGAGGGATTATTGGATCTTTACATTACTTGACTGCTAGCCGACCAGATATTATGTTCAGTGTTTGCTTATGTGCTAGATTTTAATTAGATCCAAAAGAATCATATTTGATAGCAGTGAAAAAGATATTAAGATACTAGGAACTTAGAACTTTGGTATTTGGTATCCTAAGTTTAGCTCTTCATTTGAAATTATTGGTTATTCAGATTCTAATTTTGCAGGCTGTAGAGTGGATAGGAAAAGTACTTCTGGAACATGTCAATTCATTGAAAATTCATTAGTTTCATGGTCTAGTAGAAACCAAAATTCAATGGCCCTATCTACTGCAGAAGCAGAATACATTGCATTAGGAAGTTGTGTGGCACAAGTATTTTGGTTAAAACAACAGTTGATTGATTTAGGATTAACTATAGGCACTATTCCAATTTATTGTGATAATACTAGTGCTATTTGCATTTCCAAAAATCCTATTCAACATTCTAGAACCAAACACATTGACATAAGGCATCATTTCATAAGGGATCATGTATCCAAGGGAGAAATTGAACTTACTAATGTTTCAACTGAAAAAATCAACTTGCATACATTTTTACAAAACCTTTAGCCTTTGATTCTTTCAGTACATTAAGAACAAGTCTTGGTGTAATTGATTTAAATGCTTAAATAAAAATGTTTTTGCAATATTGATGTTTCTGTTTTCGTAGTTTATGTTTTTATGATTTTGTTTTTGTAATTTTTGTTTATTTTGAGTGCTTTTTATTTTAGAGTCTATGCATTTATCATTATCTATTGTGCTTTGTGTGTTTAGTTTGATTTTCTTTAATTAAAATTCAAAAATCCAAAAATTTGTGGTAATCGTCCGGGACGAAAAATTATCGTACGGGACGATGTGTGTAAAATTCAGTTTGCGAGATTTCTAACCGTCTTAACAACAGTTTTTAATGAAGTTCGTCTGTACGATCTACACGATCGTCCAGGACGAAATTTTTTTTTCTCAAACGTCGGGATGATTGATTGGAGCAGTTGAAAAGATAAGATTGTTTTTATTATGAACTTCTTCTGTACGAACTTGAACTTTGTCTGGACGAAAACATGGCGGTTCAATGAAGGGGACGGTTTTCAACTGCCATTAAAACGAGTTAACTTTTGATCGTCTGTACGAACAATAATCGTCTGTACGATTGATCAAGCAAAAAAAGTCTGTACGAAAGGATGTATCGTAAGTTGTGTTGATTACGAAAAGCCGTTACATTTTGGACGAATTTGATCGTCTGTACGAAACTTTTTCGTCCAGACGAACGATAATTTTTTTCCAGGACGAACAATTTTCTTCTAGGACGAATGTATCATTTTCCTTAAATGAGATGGCTTTCTAACTCAACAATCACATTTCCAAACATCTCTTTCAATCCCTTTCGATTTATAGATTAACAATGGCCTCCTCTAGCAAGCGACAAAAGGTCTTAGCAAAGAAACCCCATAGGAATTCTTACGAGAACTTTCTTTCAAAAGCAAATGAGGAATCATTTCCTCGATTTGCCTCTACAAAAATCACTCCATCTCGCATTCTGATCCAGAGTGAGATAAATTTTAATGTAATGCATATTTTCGCTTCCACTCAGTTTGAATTTATCCTAACTCTCATCCACCTCTACAACAAACAGACCTTCCTTTTATTCCTAGCAAATATGAGTTTCAACTCCAACCACTCTTCTGTCAGTTCTTTTGTTTTTAAACAAAAGGTTGAAATCACAAAGCATGACTTAGGTGCTTTTCTCAACTTAAGAACTGAAGGTTTTAAAGCCCACACCCTTATGAGCGATAACACCTTCAAGTGGTTTCAAATCAATAGGGTGATTAGAGGAAATAACCTAGATTATCATATTGCTAGAGTTTCTGGAATGACAAAAAATGCTCGAATCATCCAGCACATTCTTAGATCTTCTATTATTCCAAAAGCTGGTGATATAATCAACATTACTCCACTCCTTTCAATTGTGACATTTTTTATTATGAAAAATAGTCCTATTAATGAAGCCCAACTTATCTTAGACTATCTTTATGGGCTTTCCGAAATTGGGCATGCTGATCAGAAAAGAAAAAGAAATATTTTATTAGGTCACTTAGTTACCTTTATTTTGGAAAAGAATTACAATCTAGTGCATCCTGATGAAGAGTATCAAGAACCTGTCTACTACAACGCTGCTTCTTTTAGAGCGATCTTCAAGGAGGAAAAAGAGAAATCACATGCCAGTGCTTCTAAAGAAGAAGAAGAAGGAACACAAACATCTGCACCTCAACCAAATTATCAGAATTTGATTGAGAAATTTGATAGACTTGAGACTCATTTTGATCAACGATTTGATCAAATTGATGCTCAACTTCAGCAGCAGCAACAGGAGATTGGTAATATAAGAAATGAAATTCATGAAATTAACACTAATGTTATGTTGATGAGTTCCTACTTCAACTTGTTTGGTGGTGTTCCTCCTCCTCCTCCAGAAGAATATAAATTTGGGTGTTGATTTTCTAGATTTTTTATGTATAAATTTTTTCTTTAGTTGTGTTTGTTTAAAAGTTCAGTGTATTTTTTCTTTTGTATTAGTATTGATATTATGAATTGATATTGTAATCTTTTCATTAATATCAATATTTGTTGTTTTTGCTTTAGATTTGAATTATTTTTGAAATGCATTTAGTCTTTATTAATTTCATTAGTCCTTTTAATCTTAATTGTGCTTAAATTAGATTGTAATTTGAGATTAATTTCATTAGAAAATCTAGGCTTTCTAAATTTAAAATTTGTTTATAACTTGTTATAATTAGAATTTTTAATTTCATGTCTATTCATTTAGACTACATTAAATTTAATATTATTATTGCAATTTAGATTTTTTATTATTTTATATTTCTTTGTTCAAGTGATATTTATGCACTTAGAAAATTTTGAAATTTTAGATTATTGATATTGGAAAGAATTGGTATCAATTACTCTTGAAAATTGAAAAAAAAGTACAAAAATTAAAAGAAATGCGCAAAGGTTTGCAAATGTGAAAAAGAGGCACAAAATAAGCCCAATGTAAAAATTGAAAAAGATGCACAAAAATGTGCCAAATACTTGAAAAGATGCGCAAAGCACCACATGTGGTAATTCTCTTCTTTCCAAATTCTTTCAATCTCTTAATTCAAATTGATCTTATGTTCATTTATATTTCTATTGAACTTTGAAATATACAATCTTTATTCATCTCTCTTGAAATGATTTTCTTTATCTCAAATGTCTTAAAATTATCATTTTAATTGAGAGGGAGTGATTGTAATTGAGTGAATAAAAACATACACACACACACAAATAAGGAGATCATATAAAATTTATACTGATCGTATGGGACGATATCAGCTAGTACGGGACGATCAGACAGTTATCTCCTATTAAGATCACATGGAACGAATAAGAACTGGCTAGAAAAATTTTCTAAGTCCTATTCGTCCGGGATGAAATTAATTATCATCCGGGATGATTTTCACTCTGTAAGAATTTCGTCCAAACGAAAATAATTATCGTCAGGGATGATTTGGTCTCTGTAAGAATTTCGTCCAAACGAAATTAATTATCGTCAGGGAAGATTTGGTCTCTATAAGATTTTTTTCCTGACAAACATATTTTCGTCCAGACGATATAACCGACTTAGGACAGTTTTCTCTATATTCATTCTGCAGTTTTTGGAACCAACCTTGTTATAATCATTCGTACCGGATGAACTTGGTTCGTACGGGATGATCAGCTTGTACGAAAATATTTCGTACACATATACAAGTAGGTTTGTTTCAAGGCTTTTAAGTAATATCGTCCAGGACGATCCCTGATCGTACGAGATGATCCACTGCGTACAGAATTGAAAACTTACAGTTTTTGGGTGGTTTTTCTTATTTTTTGTATAAATAGTCCAAATTAGACTGCCACCCAATCTTTTTGCCATTTGATCTCCGTGCCTATTGAGAGAAAAGTCAAGGAGAGAGTGTGAGAGAGCATTCAAAGGAGGATTCCTACCACTAGAGCGTGAAGGCTTCACTTGGTGTTTAAAGGTAAGAATCTCTACTTGTGAATTTGGATTACTTCACACTTTTCTTTCTTCCTTCTAGATTTCTTATGAGAAGATCTGTCAAGGAGACCCGGTTCGCCGTCGACACTTAGAGAGTGTGAACAGCCGAAGGGTTTGCTACCGACACTTGGAGAGTGTAAACAGCCGAAGGGTTCTCTACCCACACTAGGAGAGTGTGAAAGGACGAAGGGTTCTCTGCCCACACTAGGAGAGTGTGAAAGGACGGAAGGTTCTCTGCCAACACTGGGGATTATGTAAAAGGACAACGGTTCTCTATCGCACCGGGTAGTGGTGAAAAGAGTGTTTGTAAAGGCTTCTCCGCCTTGCTGTGGGTGCAAAAGGAGAGACACTATTGGTATTAGTGCAATACTCAGAGGGTGCCTCTGGGGAGTGGATGTAGGTTTGGTTTAGACCAAACCACTATAAATCTTGTGTCTTTTACTTTATTATTTTTATTTTCTGCATTTTACTTTTGTTTAAAAAACTCTGTGGTTGAAAAACTTTTCTATAAAAATTTCATTAAAAATTTTCATTTCGGTTCAACAAAACTTCAAAGAGGGTTAAGTTTTAAAAAATACCAATTCACCCCCCCTCTTTGTAGCCTTGGGACATTAACTTAGGTCTAACAACCTATTCACTAGACTCAACAGATACAACTCTCTTTTTAAAGAAATATGGAAAGGATATACTCGTTATTCAAATTTATGTGGATGATATCATTTTTAGATCTTCAAATAAAAATCTTTGCGTTGATTTTTCTAAAATAAAGAGTAGTGAATTTGAGATGAGTTTAATGGAAGATTTGAGTTACTTTCTAGGATTTAGCATTAAGCAAATTACGGAAGATACTTTTCTTAGTCAGTCAAAGTATGTTAAGGTCATCCTCAAAAAGTATGAAATGGACAATGCTAAACCTGTTAGTACACCAATAAGTTCCTTCAGTTCAGTTGGATAAGGATCCTAAGGGAAAATCTGTTGATCAAAAGAAATTTAGAGGGATAATTGGATCTTTACTTTACTTGACTGCTAGCTGACCCGATATCATGTTCAGTGTTTGCTTATGTGCTAGATTTCAATCAAATCCAAAAGAATCATATTTGATAGCAGTGAAAAGGATTTTAAGATATCTGTTAGGAACTCAAAACTTAGGATTCTGGTATCCAAAGTTTAGCTCTTCATTTGAAATAATTGGTTATTCAGATTTTGACTTTGCTGGTTGTAGGGTGGATAGAAAGAGCACTTTCGGAACATGTCAATTTATTGGAAATTCTCTAGTCTCTTGGTCCAGTAGAAAACAAAATTCAGTAGCCCTATCTACTGCAGAAGTTGAATACATTGCATTAGAAAGTTGTGTTGCATAAGTACTTTGATTGAATAATAGTTGATTGATTTAGGATTGACTATAGTCACTATTCCAATTTATTGTGATAACACTAGTGCTATTTTTATTTCTAAAAATCATATTCAACATTCAAGAATCAAACATATAGGCATATGGCATCATTTCATAAGGGATCATGTATCCAAAGGAGAAATTGAACTCACTCATGTTTCTACTGAAAATCAACTTGCAGATATTTTTACAAAAACCTTTAGCCTTTGGTACTTTCAATGCATTAAGAACAAGGCTTGGTGTGATTGATTTGAATTCTTAAATAAATTTTTTTTTGCAACATTGATGTTTGTCTACTAGTCAAATGTGTTTGTGTGTTTTTATGTGTTTATAAACTTGTTTGTGTGATTTTCTTTATTTAGAGTTTGTGTTTTTTTGTTGTTTTATATTTTTAGTGTGTTTGTGTTTAAGATTTTTGATTGAGTATAAAAATTTGAAATTTTTGAGTGACAATAGTCTGGGATGAAATATTTTCGTACGGGACGATTTGTGTAATGTGACAAACTGTCAGATTTTGAATCGTTTGAGTGCAATTTTTAGTGTTTTATTGTCACTTCATCTATACGATCATCACGATTGTCCGGGATAAAATGTTTTTCAAACGATGGGTCGAATAAATAAAGCGGTTGAATGGATAAGGTAGTTTTTAACATGAACTTCGTACATACAAACCTTTGGTTTGTCTGGACGAACACATGTCGGTTCGATGTAGGGGACAGTTTCAACTACCATTAAAATGTTATAAGTTCTGATTGTCCCAGGATGAACACGTGTTCGTCTATACGATCTAACTGGTCAAAACTCTGTATGAAAGGACGCTTCGTAAGTTATATTGATTACGAAAAGCCATTTCATTTTGTCGCTTTGGATCGTCCAAATAAAATTTTTTCATACATGACGAATTAAAAATTTCATACGGGATGAACTTTTTTTGTCTGGTATGAATGTATCATTTTCAATAAATAGAAGGGCTTTGAAACTCAATATTCACACTCAAAATTCCACTTTCAATCTCTTTCGTACTTTAGATCCTCTTCTAAATGATGAGTTCAAACAAGAGACAAAAGGTTCTAGCAAAGAAACCACATCAAAATTCCTCTGAAAATTTCCTTTCTAAGGTAAATGAGGAATCTTTTCATAGGTTTTCCTCTGTGAAGATCACACCCTCAAGAATCCTAATCTAAGAACAACTTAACTTTCATGTAATAAACTTATTAGCCTCAACATAGTTTGCTTTTATCCTTACCCTCATCTATCTCTACAATGAGGAAACCTTTCACTACTTCCTCGCCAACATGTCCTTTAATTCTGACCACTCTATAACCTGTTCCTTTGTCTTCAAACAAAAAGTTGAAATCACCATGCATGACTTAGGAGCCTTTTTGAATTTAAGGACAGAGGGAGCTAGAGCCCATCACTTGATCAACACTCATAATTATTCATGGTCTAAAATTAATAATGTGATTAGAGGGAATAATATGAACGAACATGTGGCTAGAGTATCTGGTCTAGTTCGTAATGCACGAATCATCCAGCATGTCCTTAGAACTTTCATAATTCTTAAAGCTGGTGATAGAGTCAACATTACCCCTTTTCTTTCTATGGTGACCTTCTTGATCATGACTAAAGAACTTATAGATGAAGCCCAACTTATCCTTGACTATCTTTATGGGCTGTTTGAGATTAGACATGTAGAGCATAAGAGAAAGAAAAATATCATCTTTGGACATCTTGTTGCCTACATTATGGAAAAGAAATACAATTTGGTTCATCCTGATCAAAAGTTTGAAAAACTGCTTTACTACAATGACAGATCATTTAGAGCAATCTTCAAAGAAGAACCAAGTAAAACTCATGTCGTTAGTGATACAGAAGAAGAAGCAGAAGCTGTACCTGCACCCGCCAATGAACCAAATTATTAGGATTTGGTTCAAAGATTTGATCGCTTAGAGACTCATTTTGAACAACGCTTTGATCAAATTGATACTCATCTTCAGCATCATGACGCACAGTATCAGCATGACATGAATTTTATGCGGGATCAGATGAATGATATCAGTACCAATGTGCTTATGATGAGTACTTACTTTAACATCTTTTGTATTGCACCTCCTCCTCCTCGACCAGATCAGGGCCCTTCTCAGTGATTGTTGCACTTAGTTTTGTGTATTTTCTGCAGTTTGTGTTTTAGATGTGTTTTAAGTAAGTTTGTTGTATTTTTTTTACTTTAGATGTTTTGTTTTTATATTGATATCCTGACCTTAAATTGTAATATCTTCTTAGTGATATCAATATATGTTTACGAGTTTTGGATTTAATTATATTGAAATGTGTGTTAGCCTTTATGTTAATCATTAGATTTTTTATCTTAATAGTGCTATACTTTGAAGTGCAAGTCTAAATTAAATTCATTAGAAAATCTAATTTTTTTCTAAATTTAAGTTCTGCTTATAACTTGATATAATTAGAATTGTCAATTTCATGTCTCTTATTTAGACTACATTAATTCTAATATTATTATTGCAAATATGATATTTACTTATTTTATATTTCACTTATCAATAAATATTTATGCACTTAGAAAAATTTGAAATTTTTTATTATTGATTTTGGAAAGATCAAAATTACTCTTATATATATATATATATATATATATATATATATATATATATATATATATATATATATATATATATATATATATATACAAAAATCAAAAGAAATGCGCAATGGATTGCAAGTAGAAAAAGTGGCACAAAATAAGCCTAAAAATAAAAAGATGAACAAAACTGTGCCAATAATTTGAAAATGATGCGCAAAGCGCCACATGTGGTAATTATTTATTTTCATTATCTTTCAATCTCTTAATTCAAATTGATCTACTGTACATTTATATTCTGTATTGAAATTTGAAATATACAAATTTTCTATTCATCCTTTTTGCAATGATTTTCTTTATCTTAGTGTCTAAATTGACTCATGCTTTTGATATATTCATTCTTTTATCAATGTTATATCTCTTCTTAAATTCTATGAATTAATATGATTTGTCTAATGTTTTAATTTTATTTGCATAATATATTTTAATCACTTTCAAGATTAAATTATCAAATGATTTTCGTATGTCTGCTTACATTTCAAGTCTTTTTCTTCTTTACTTTTTGCTGTTGTCAAAAAGGGAGAGAAATTATTTGTATCATGTTTCTTGGTTTGGTATCCTAAATTGTTTGTATTGTGTTCTTTGGTTTTGTTTGATCTTTTTTTTTATATATTTTGTGTTTGATGTATATGTTGTGTGTCTTTATTTTATTTGTATATTTCTAAAAATGCCTCCTTATTTACACATGTTCATGAATTCAGGAGGAGTTTAGGAGGTTTTTTTAATTTGAAAATTATACAAATAATAATTGTTTTACAATCATCAAAAAGGGGGAGATTGTTAAGAGATTTGCTATTTGCATGTTTTACATTCTTGCAATTTGTATAGTTTTGATGATTTCAAATATTATTGTTTTATGTATAGTTATCTCCTAACACTTTTTGGAAGAAATGTTTTTACTCTTATGTGTACTAACATTTCAGGAAAATCAAACTCCAGACTACAAAGACTTCAAATCAAATTCAGCATGAGATACTTTGTGTAGTTAAAAATTTGTATTTTCTTCGAATTAAATTTGAGATGGAGCGATTGTAATTGAGTGAATACACACACACACCTTAGGATATTTTGAGAAATTTGTACTGATCGTACATGATGAACATAGTTTGTATGGGATGATCAGATCAGTTATCTCCTCTAAAGAGCAATAAAACGAACAGGAATTGAATAAAATTTTTCTAAGTCCTAATCATTCAGGACGAAGTGTATTCGTCCCAGAATGAAATATTCTCTAAAAAATTTTCATTCAAGAATGAAGTATATTCGTTCCAGGATGAGTTGCTCTCTGGAGAACTATCGTCCAGGACAAAGTGTATTCATCTCGGGATGATTTGCTCTCTGTAAAACTTTTATCCGGAAGAACCTTAACTTCGTCCCAGGACGAAGTGAATTGACTCTGAAAATTAAGAGTCATTCTACAGTTTTTGGGAACCAACCTATGGAATAACCGTTCGTACCGCACGAACCTAGTTCATACGGGACGATGTGTGTGTACAAAGTCTTTTCGTACCCATATACATTAGGTTCGTTTCCAATGCATTTAAGTAAAATTGTCAAGGATGATCAACGATCGTACGGGAAAATCAAATTCGTATTAACATGAAAATTTGTAGTTTTTGGATGGTTTTTTGTGTCTTTCCTATCAATAGTCCAACCTAAACTACCATATAATCTTTTTGCCTACTGATCTTCGTGCCTATTGAAAGAAGAGTCAAGGAGAGAGTGTGAGAGAGTGCTTGAAGCAGATTTCTATCCATTGGAGCGTGAAGGTTTCACTAGGTACTCAAAGGTAAGAGTCTTTACTCCTGGTTTGTGATTACTTCACTCTTCTCTCTCTTCCTTCTAGAATTCTTGTGAGAAGATCTATCAATGAGATCCAATTCTCTGCAGACACTTGGATAGTGTGAACAGCCGAAGGGTTCTCTACCCACATTTTGAGAGTGTGAAAGGATGAAGGGTTCTCTGCCCACACTAGGAGAGTGTGAAAGGATGAAGGGTTCTCTGCCCACACTAGGAGAGTGTGAAAGGACTAAGGTTCTCTGCCAGCACTGGAGATATTGTAAAAGAATGATGGTTTTCTGCCGCACTGGGTAGTGGTGGAAAGAGTATTTGTTAAGGCTTCTCGACCTTGCTGTGGTTGCAAAAGGAGAGTCACTATTGGTATTAGTGCAATACTCGGAGGGTGCCTCCGAGGAGTGGATGTAGGTTTAGTTTTGACCAAACCACTATAGACCTCGTGTCTTTATTTTTTCGCTGCCTTTTTTTGTGTTTTTACTTTGAAAAAAATTGTTGTTGAAAAATTTATTTCTACAAAACTCATTAAAGTTTAATTTTTGGATTTAAAAATTAAAAAGAGGGATTAATTTTTTTTTAATTACCAATTCACCCCCCCCCCCCCCCTCTTGGTTAGCTGTGGGACATAAGATTAGATTTAACAACCTAATTCATAGAAATTAAGTTTCAACAAAGGAGAATGATATTCTTAAATCATTTATATTTATCTAATGCAGGAAGGCAAAATCTTAATTAGAAATCAGAAAGCCCATTGGAAAACATCAATGGTGATCACAAAGAAAATTTGAGACCAAAACCTCCTTCAATCATTAAGAATTGTTTTTTATCATCAGGCATGTGAAATAATAAGCTAAGAAGTGACAAAATCTCAAAAACCATAAGAAATGCAATCCAATGCCCAGATCCATATAGTGAAGAATTCTAACAACTCATATATAAGATTCTGAGTCGCATGATGAAGATCATAAGCAAAATATTTTCAAGTTTTTGATAATATCAATGCCTTTAACCTTAAAATGATATATTCATTCGTCAGAAAGAGACTTGTATAGAAATTTTTTCATTTGGAGTCCCACAATGTCATTACCAAGGAGAGTTAAGATCTTCAATATTCAAGCTTAAACCTAAATTTTGATTCTAATAATTAACCACAAGTGTTTAGAAGCAATAGGTTTTTTCTATGCTACAATGCCATCACCACATGAAAAAAATATTCAACCAAGATAATCATGTGTTATGATGGTTTAAACCTATCATAAGCCCAAGTTTAAGAAAATATCTCAACAAAATTTGTTACAAACATCAAAAGCAAGACAGAATTAAACACCTCAATAAAAAAAAAAAACCTTGGAGGAAACCTAGCAAATGTAGTTATCCCTAACCTCACAAGAACAAAGAAGAGCGACAATGTGAAATCTTTACATCTAAATATGCTCACAAAATATTTGGTTAAAAGGCTTCACATGCAAGCTAAAGTTTTATAAGTCACCAAAACCAAACATAAATAACCTTTACTCAATGACATTTCACCAAACACTTCATATACAAAATTTACCTGATCAAATTAAATAAACTAGCATGAAAATCATGTTTTACACACCTACTTGACTAAATCACCCAACCAATCTACCCAAGATCCCTCATCATTCATGAAATAAACATCTCAACGAGAATGGTAAATATGCATACATATAGAAAAAGAAAACTATAACAAACTCCACTCTTTAGATTTTATAGGAAGTTTAAATATCATTACTCTTTCGTTTTGTTTTTTTTTTCTTAGAGATTAGCAAGAAAAAATAGGGGCAAATAGAAGAAGAAAAGAAAGAAGAAGAAGAAGAAGAAGAAGAAGAAGAAGAAGAAGATGAAGAAGAATAAGAAGAAAAAGAAGAAGAAGGAGAAGGAGAAGAAAAAGAAAAAGCAGAAAAAGTACAAGGAGAAATAGAAGAAGAAGAAGTATAAGAAGAAGAATATGAAGAAAAAGAGGATGGAAAATATAACTAAAGCAAGGGGCCTAGCAGCTTAAAGCAAGGCGACGTGAGGTCTGGATCCCCCTGAGGTTCATGAATAGGAGAGTAAGTTAAGTGTGGGCATAAACTCCTCTAGATGGACGGACTGCACGAAAGAGACGCGGAAGAGGGAGCTTTGGCTCCTAGTTTTTACAAATATATATATATATATATATATATATATATATATATATATATATATATATATATATATATATATATATATATATATATATATATATATATATATATATATATATATATATATATATATATATATATAGAGAGAGAGAGAGAGAGAGAGAGAGAGAGAGAGAGAGCGAGACTGAGAGAGGGAGAGTCCTATGCTAAGGGAGTCAAAAAAATTTAAGAAGCCAAGATGAGAGCTGGGTTGCAAATGCCAGAACTCGAAACTATGGGTTATCTAACCATTTTATTTGAGCAGGCCTATGCCTTCTCGAACCTTTCTCATATCTTTTTCCCTTCTAAATACTAAAAAAGAGCTGCTACATTCAGCTTCTACTTAAAGTTTTTGAAAGTGACTTCCCATTTAAGAGCTCACATAACTAGGAAGCCTGGCATAGGCAGGATTGAGTCTGTTATAGAATTCAGACCATCTGATTGTATTTCTTAATTTAGGAACATATTCAAAATATTTGGAAAGTCAAATAAATTTTAATTGGAATAACTAGAGCAAACTTGGGTTAAATTCAAGTCCATTCCATATTCAATTGAGCTTAGATTGAGTTAATTTGAACTCAATCTGGTATGATTATGTCTTAATAAAAAGGACCTGAATCAGTATGGATTTGACTCAAATTAATCTCGATAGGGCTCAAATGTGCTAATCAAACTCAGCAAAATATATTCAAGTCTAATTTGACTTTCCTTGAATCGATTCGAGCTCAATTTGACCTACTCAAGCAAATTTAAAAAGATCAAGCTTGTATCAATGTAATTCAAATAGGATTAGGCTCTACATAGTTCAATTAAGTAGATCGGATGTGAAAATAGAGGTCAGTAATAATAAGTTAGCCTAACAAATTATCAATAGAATAAATGTTAAGATCCTTTCATTCACAAATGGCAGTAACTTAAGCATCATAGTTACTAGAAAAATATCTAAGAATTTTTTTTTACTTTATTAGAGTTGGAAAGTTCTCTCCCTAAGGCATGCAAAGATATGTGCAAACCTAGTGTACATGTCCAAAATGGTTTCACTAGGTTTTATGTGAAAGAGTTCATAATCATGCACTAGAATATTTAACTTTGATTATTTAACCTCATTTGCTCCCTCATATGTGATACAATTTTTCCCTGGATTTCCTTCCAAGTGGTATAGGTAGAGACATATATAATCTTCAAGAGGATAAAAAAATATTTCAAACATTTTGCAACTAATTAAGATAAGTCTCTATCCTCACTATCGCATTCATTAAATGGTAACTAAGCTTTAATGCCATTGATAAAATGAGATGGTGTTAAATAACCCTCTTGTACTAAAAACTACATGCAAAAAATGATTGATTACAAGAAAGTAGACATTCAATTTTATAGAAATTAAATTATTTATTGTCAAACAAAGGTGGACAAGTAATAGAGTAAAATTCTACGGTGTTCCTATTTTTGAAGTGTGGCATGGATTATTTTTCTCTAGGTTTTCTAAAATATTATTTTGGAGAACCTCCCTCATGTTCCTAGGCACACTAAGAGGGGGGTGAATAGATGAATTTAAAAAATAATTAATTATTTTAAAAAATATATTATTTATGGATTTTTTTAATATTTTAAAAATAAATAGCAATTATCACTTAAAGCTGAAGTAAGACAAATTTATTAAGACATGAAAATAAGGATTATGAAATTTTAATCAGTAGAGCTTAGCATTGAGTAAGATTTTCAAAAAAATGCAGAAAAAAAAAATCAGAATAAACACACTATAGTTTTATAGTGGTTCGTTCAAAGACTGACTTACGTCCACTCTCAGAGTCTTCCACTCTTATTATTACACTATCACTATAGTGTCTATCATTTTGTCCCCACAACAAGGTGGAGAAGCCCTTACATAAATCCCTTCCACCAAACCTGGTGCGTCGGAGAGCCGAAATTTTTATCACCCTCTAGGTTACTACAATGAACCTTAAATTTTTTTCTCGTTCCTAGAGGAGGCAAAGTACCTTGAACTCCTTCCATACCCTTTTGGTCATGGAAGATAACCACATCTTTAAGATGAAGAATTTCCCTATAGAGCCACCCAAGTAACTTAGACAGACACTTAGAGGAACATGGTAACACACTTACTTAGAGAACCTGTGTGATCCCCTCACACTACTTCTCTCTTATACACAAGCTCTACCTCTCCCTCCCAAAGCTCTCCAAGATCTTTTTCTCAAAGCTCCCTCTCAAGAATACTTAGCATCCAAAAAATTTTAAACAAGTGAATGGGAGAGATTAAATATAAGGCTTCATAAAAAGCCCTAAATTTAATTTTGGAAACACTGATCATATAGTATGATCATGGATCATCTAGTACGATTAGTTAAAAGTATTCTTATTAGTACTGTATGAAGAGATAGGTGTTTTATGATCAATTCAAGGAATTGAGCTGATCTTAAAGGATTATTTTGATCATCATCCGATATGATTAGTTCAAATAGCAAGGATTACTGTCCAGTATGATTGGCAATTATTTATTTGTTATACCATTCAAGAATAGGGTCATACATTATGATTATTCAAATCATCCTATTTGTTCTAATATGATAAATTAATCTAAATTTATTCCTAAATTACAGGATTAATTTAGGAAAAATTTAATTACATCGTATAGTATGATATCTATTGAATTTCAAAATATTTCTTTAATTGTGATTGACAGCTAAGATCATCTTTTTAAATTAATCATCCTGTATGATATATATTGTATAGTATAATTATTTCATCTTACATTAATTATCATAATTAGCCATTTTGATCATTTTCTAATTAATTGAATGTATAGTACTATATATGTCGTACAGTATGATTAGTTCAAAAACCCCAACTTCTAATATTTTCACTAACTCACTCCCATGAGTGTGTGTGTGTGTATGGTTACAAAGATTAGTATCCACCAAACATATTGTTTAACTCAAGAAAGATAAAAGTACATAAGAATTAAAAATAGAGACTCTATAAAACATATTTAACCCTAGTCTACCCAATCTTAAGTTGATCAAACTTGTAAGTATACGATGGGCCTGAAATGTTAGTGCACATGAAAAACATATATGCAATAATAGTTATTAATAGGAGATAGCATAATAAAGAATCTAATAATATTTGTTATCATCAAAATCACAGGACTTATTTCTATATTTACAACACAACTCTCTATTTCTATTATTTTTCTCAAAGACATACATATTAATATTTGGGGAAATGGATTTTTTCTATTAATTATATATAAATGGAAATCATGTGCTAGTTCAAACTGTGATACCTTTACTCATGTAATTCCTCATTTCATAAATCCACCAATAATACAAATCCTAGGCACTCCAATGGTATGAACTGGTCTTGGGGGAGAAGTTGTAGTTATTAACCACTAAATAATTTTAAAAACATTGCCATTAACCCATCAATTGATGAAACTTATTCCAACAACTAAAATAAATCCTTAAATAAAGACCCTAACATCCCTACTACTAACTCCCCATTTGTTTCTTCTTCTGACCTTGTAGGAAAACATAGTTTCATATATTTTTGTAATGTTTTTGATGTCTTAATAGATTTAAAAAACCATACATTTTAAGCTATTAAAACTAACATTATCCCTACCACCACCTCTCTTTTTTATCATGCTCAACTCTTAACCGAAAGTCATCTTCACGTCCCCATTATGATAATAATAAAACATGTATATATAATTCTATTTTCCAAAATATAATTAATTCTATGTCTAATAGTTTTAAATGTAGGATAACAAAATAAAATTGGGTCTCTTATATGCCTCTAACAATCAATAATCTACATCTCTTAATATTCCTCCTTTGATTTTTTTGGGCTTAAAGGTGACAGGCATGTTATGGATTGTAGAATCATGATTAAAGATGTTAATATTGATATTTTCTACTTAGTTAATTTGATAAATTTGGTCCAAAGTCTTCTAATTTTGAGGATAACAAACATTATTGAATTCCTTGTTATGATATCTTATGTTAAATATAATTATTGCATATATATTTTTCTTGTGCACTAGCATTTCAGTTGTATCGTACTCTTGCAAGTTTGATTAGCTAATGATAACTGCTTGGAAAAAATTGAAATTAATACTTCATTCTATAGATTAAAATAGTATAATCAGTATTTTGATGTGTTGTTACATTAATTTGCTTCCATATTAAGTGATAATTATTACTTACTTTCCAAATACTAAAAAATTCAAAACTATCAACTTTTTATTTTTTTGAACTAAGAAATTAGGTTTTTAAATTCACCATTTTACTTGAGGATAATAAACATTATTGGATTCCTTATTATGATATCTTATGTTAAATGTAATTATTGCATATCTATTTTTCTTGTGCACTAGCATTTCAGGTGTATCGTACTCTTGCAAGTTTGATTAGCTAATGATAACTGCTTAGTGAAAATTGAAATTAATACTTCATTCTATAGATTAAAATAGTATAATTAGTATTTTGATGTTTTGGTACATTCATTTGCTTCCATATTAAGTGATAATTGTTACATGCTTTCCAAAATACTAAAAAATACAAAAATATCATCTTATCTTTTTTTTAAGTGAGTAATTAGGTTTTTAAATTCACCATTTCACCCCCCCCCCCCCCCCCCCCCCCCCCCCCCCCCCACACACACACACACACACTTAGTGTGCCTAGGGATAAGTTAACTTAGGCTTAACATCCTTACCAAACTTTTAGTTTAGACTAAACTTAATAATGATTGAATCTTTAGGGCTTTCAAATCCTAGAAAGTTAATTTATTTCTTCTTGAGAGAAGTTGTAATAATTTCTAAACCTCCTCTTATGGGAATATTTGGATTAAATAGAATGCTTCTTCTATCTCATTTAACTATTTATAGGTCCACCCTAAATTTATTCATGGATAATTATTTATTTCCTCCATTATAAATATCAAGATTATATTTATTTTTGCTTATAATGGTGCACTTGAAAGGAAGGCTCATTGCTATTCTTTTTTTGACTTTTTTGTTAATGTTGTAGAGTCTTGTATCATTGTGAGTGACTTTAATTATATTAGAAGGAATGAGAAAAAATATTTGGGGCAACCCTATTTAGGGTTCCAAAATACTTGACATTAAAAATTTTACTTACAATGTTAGTTTATTTAATCTTCCACACTGTGGTCATTCTTATAATTGATATAGTTAGCAACTTCACAATCTCATTAGATTCCTACTAAACCATGATTTATGTGATGAAAAATAGTTAAATTATTTCCCTCTTTTACACTTTTAAATCCTTAGCCCAAAACATCTCTTACCACTCTTCTATTCTTCGCTAAGTTAGCATTCAAACCTTCATTTTAAGAATATGGTTGTATAAAAATTATTGATCCTCTTACTACAACTTATTTAAGGTTTTGTAGGGTTTTCAGGATATCATTATTCATGGGGTTTCCATGATTTTTCTATCCAACAATCTTTTTAATGTGAAAAGGCTCTTAAAGTTATTAAATGGAATTATTCAACTAACATACCCAACAAAATTTGCAATCTTGAAACTAAACTTTTTGAGAGAAACTTCTTATTATGCCTTCTCTTATCCAACAATATATCATAGAAGCTTTAAAATGTAAAAATAATTGGATTATGCAAAGAGAGAAATGTTCTTTGCTTACAAAGAGGGAGCATGATCTCAATTTTCTTTATCAAAAAATTAAAATAAGAATTAGAAATCATATCAAAGAAATACATTATGATCAAAATCTTATCCACACTCAATGAGAAAATCTCCAATGAAGCCATCAGCTATTACTTCTCTCTTTAGTGGAGAACATAACTATAATCAAACAATTAATTTTATACTGCATTGCTACTATCTCCTTAATAAAGGTCATTACAACTTATAATGGATTCCACTTATACTAAAATTAAACAGGGTCTTCTTGAAATTTGTTATGATAATATTATGAATTTTTATAATTGAACTTCTTTAGTTTTTAAAGATGCATGGAGTATTGTTGAATCTTTCTTCATTGTATCATTCAAATATTTATTTTTTTACTATTTTATGCACGTTTGATAGGGATAGCACTCAGTTATTACTTAATTCAAAAAATCTTCTAATTCTAAAAAAATTGGTTTATTTAAAACCTATATCACTCTACAAAGTTAACTACAAAATTATTGTCAAATAACATACCAATATATGAAAAGCCTTCTTCTTAAACATATCAACCAATCTTATACTACATAGATAGATTATAAGAGAGTTTATCAAAAATCTATTTTTAAAGCTTTCTGTGAAAAGGTATAACTTAAAAAAGACTTCAATCATGTACCCATGTAATTCTTTTATAATAGACCCCACTCTCTTGGTTTGCACCTATTATTTTTCAAATGGATTCAAGCTTTCACTCAGCATCTTAAATTTTTTGTAATTATAAATGGTGAACTTAATAGGTTTTTTAACTCAAACAATGGCTTGAGATAGGGTAGATCTTTACCTCCTTTCATGTTCTCCATTATGGAGGACGCTTTCGTAAACTTGATAGAATGTGCATGTTCTAAATTTTCCTTTATTTTTATCTCAATAAGGAAGGCTAAAGCTTCTCATATAATTTTTGTTGATCACTTGTTAATATTTGGGTATTACTTCAAAATCAAATTCTCTGCTTTAGAAACTTTCTTGAACTCCTTCAAACTCAAACTAGTCTAATTACTAATTTTAGCAAGTCTATTATTTATATCTCCAAATTTGAGTCATATCAAAAGCCAGATTAATATTTTTTTATTTTTTCGGGCTCATAATTAAAGCTCTACAATGGGATTACTTGAGCACGCCTCTTTCCCGCACTAGATTGAATAAATCTAACTACTCCAACATTATGAAAAATTTTATACGCTAGCTTATGGGATGAAACTAAATTATTCTCTTCTTTGCTGACACATTTTAGATGATATATTTTACCAATTAAATCTAGTTGTATTATTGGCTTAGGTCAATTACTCCTAAGTGTCTTAGAAAAAGATCACCTTTCTTTATTGCAAATCTAATTTCAGGAAATAGAATTTTGATGAAAACAAACACTTACATTTCTCTACGACTATCTTGCCTACTAATATTTTAGGTCCACATGATCAAACTGTAAGTTGAACTAGCTCAAGATTGGGTAGATTAGGACTGAGTCAGTTTATAATATACTAAATTGTATCTTCTACCTTTCCTTGAGTCCATTATAATATTGGGGATCCTAATTCTAAATAACCTAGCACAAACACACTTGTGTGAAATTTTTGACTATTTTTAGAGTTTTCTGTTTTTGCTCACATTATCCAGGACGATCCAAAAATCGGCTTAGACGATTAGTTAAAAATAAAAACCCTAATAGGGCATCCTGGTTAAGGAAGCAGTCATTAAGTGCATCGTCATAGATGATATTTATATCGGTTGGGATGATAGGCTCAAATTAGAAAGAATCAGCAGCCAGATCTATTTAGGTATCTTTTATTTTTGTACATCATCCAAGACATCATTCTGGATGATGTAATGAAATTATGCCTAAATTAATCTGGTAATTAAGGAAAGCAATTAAAATTTGATTACTTGATCATATCATCCTGGATGATCGTAAGATTTGGATAGGATGATTAGTTCAAAAACCTTAGTTGTTTCTGGATGATCAAATATCAGCCAGCTTCTATTCAGGGCGATGCTCTGCACTAAATTGAACTAATCATCTGGGATGATCGCGAGATTGGCCTGGATGATCAGGTTATTTTTACCTCAAATAGGTGGCTTGATCATTCGCCTCAGTGAACCGAGGGTCCAGATTTTCCCTTGAGGAGCTTCCAGAAGGCATCCGAGACCACTTTGTGTAGATCATAATCAGGAAAACATAGTGTGAGTAAGCGAACAAGAGGTTTTAAGAAGGATTGTATGAGAAAATCTATTTGAGAGCCTTAATTTTAAAATAATCGGATCAATCATTGAGGATAATTGCAAAATCATCCAAGACAATTTAGTGCACTAATTGCATCCGAGACGATTGGTTAAAAATGTGGTAATATCATCCGGGATGATCAGATATCATCGAGGATGATAAGACACAGGCAATCATCCAGCTGAGTCATTCCAGATGATCGTTGAAAAAATATCTCATTTGGGACGATGAAGTGGATCGTCCAAGATGATCACTAATAATTGATCGTACCGGCCAAATTAAAGTTGTGTGCCAAAGTTTTCCATGTGGATCATCCAGGACGAACAAGTGTATCATCCAAGTCGATCACCAATAATATAGCAAAAATTATGAAGATTTTCAAGGATGAGGAGGACCATCCAAGACGATCAGATAATTTAAATAGAAGATGATCAGATCATCCAGAACGATAATGAATCATCCAAGATGATCAGAAGAAGAAGAGTGAAAATAATTATTAGATGGAATTTCAAGAGTTACTTGAATAGATCGTCCAGGAAGATATGAATATTGTCTTGGACAATGTGATAAAAAGTTTTAAATCAGAGGATGGATGGAGATGATCAGAAAAGGCCTAAACACATGAAAATTAACTAAAAAGGATAAAAATAAAATATAAAAAAGGCAAAAACATTAAAAAGTATAAAAGCAAAATAAAGTTTTTTTTTAATTTTTTTAATCAATGCTTAAATATGATAAATTCTCCATGTGATTGAATTAAAAAATTTGTAATAATTAATGAGTTCACATCATTGAAATCTAAAAAAAATGGTAGAACAACTGATCTTGTTAGCCCTAACTCGGACTTCTCCCAAAGGAAACTATCTTTTGAAAATAAGGATCTAAACCAGAAAAATCAATTGGATAAGAAAAAGATATCCGTTCAAGTTTTAGTTTTAGAAAAATATTTTATAGAATAATATATACAAGTAATTAGCTACGATCACGAATTCTGAAATAAAGCCTTTGAAAAATATCAAGTGAGACATGAACTCTTCTAAGGTTTAAAATTTTTGAAAGAGAAGAAGCTTGCATTTGGTGGACTCATTTTATGCCTCTTATCAATTTTATTGGTGCTCTTTATGCATCTTTTGATTTTTGATACACTTTGTGTGTGTGTGTGTGTGTGTATATATATATATATATATATTTTAATTTAGCGCCATTGCACATCTTTTGATTTTGGCATCATTGGCAATTTTTTTATTTATTTTTTGCAAGCTAAATCCCTTTTTCAAAACTCTTAAATATTCTCAATGGTGATTATATCTTTCTGATATTAGAGAAGAAAAACTCTCTCTCTAATATAAGAAAAAATGAACCACAAAATAAAATAAAAAATCATATGATAAATGTAACGAAAAGATTACAAAAAATTTGAAGGTAAAATAAAGACTTTGAATATTATATATATAAGATAGATTACTATAGCAAGATTTGAAAAGATCTCAATTGAAAAGTCTAGTTATTAATTTGAGATAGATTTTTATTTAGAAAAGAAAATTACACCCCTAAAAGAAGTTAGAGAGAAGGAAACAATCAATAGTGTTTTTCCCTTTAACTGATTTAGAAATGTCAAATATTGACAACAAATTTTTAAAAACAAAAATAAAGTATAATGTATCAATTTAGCAGTGATTAAAAGAAAATTAAATAATGAATAAAAGTAAATCAACAGAAGTGAAATAGATGAAAGGTATAATAAAAATAAGTAAGGAAAAAACTACAAAAAAGCAAACAACAAATAACAGATAAAAGAACAAAAATCAGTAAGAATTAAATTCATGCATTTATGTCAATCACACCCAATCTGGTCCTTACAGTACTGAAAGTGTCAAAGGCTAGTGGTTTAGTAAAGATGTCAGCCAGTTTATTCTCAGTTGCCACATAGTGTAACTCAATGTCTCCTTTGGTCACATGATCTCTAATAAAATGATTTCTTATGTCTATGTGCTTGGTCCTTAAATATTGGATATGATTCTTAAAAATGCATATGGCATTAGTGTTGTCACAAAGGATCAAAATTATGCCTACAGGTAATTCTAATCTAGAACTTGCTGCTTCAACCAAAAGACTTAGGCCACATAACACTTTAAAGCAATGTACTCAGCTTCAGTTGTGGAAAGTGTAACAGAGTTCTGCTTTCTACTAGACCAGGAGACTAAAGACTAACCTATGAATTGGCAAGTCCCAAAAGTGCTCTTTTTATCCACCTTACATTTTATAAAATCAAAATTAGAATATCTAATAATATTAAAAGAAGTGCTATGCCTAGGATATCAGATTCCTAAGTTTTTGGTCCCTAAGAGATATCTAAGAATTTTCTTAACTACAGTTATGTAGGATTCTTTAAGATTAGCTTAAAATCTAGCTCAAAGACAAACACTAAATATTATATCTGGTCGGCTAGTAGTCAGGTAAAGTAAATATCTAATAATCTTTCTATACTTCTTTTGATCAATAAATTTTATATTCGAGTCCTTATCCAACTGTACTGGAGGTTATGAGAGTATTAAATGTCTTGGCTTTATCCATTTCATACTTCTTCAAGATGTCCTTTTTATACATTAATTAATTTAGAAAGGTTCTATCATCCAGTAATATTATGCTAAACCCTAAAAAGTAGGACAACTCTCTCATCATACTCATCTCAAATTCTCTACTCATTCTTTAAGAAAAAATATCATATAGCCTTTTATTAGAAGATCCAAAAAGTATATCATCGATATAGATCTGAATAATAAGTAATTCATCTCCTACTTTTATCAAAAAGGGTGGTGTTTATGCTCCCCTTAACAAACTCCCTCTCTAATAAGAATTTGCTAAGCCTCTCATAATAAGCTATGGGTCCCCACTTTAATTCATGTAAGGTCTTTTTTAATTTGGAAATTGGGAACTCTCAAAACCTAGGGGTTATTCTACAAACACATCCTCTTTTATTACCCCATTTAAAAAGGCACTCTTAACGTCCATTTGAAAAAACTTAAATTTCTTATAATAGGTAAAGGCTAGTAGCACTCTAATGACTTCCAATCAAGCTACAGAGGCAAAGGGCTCCACAAAATCAATCCCTTCTATTTGGTTGTACCTCTTAGCCACAAATCTTGCCTTATTCCTAATCACCACACATGAATCAATCATTTTATTCTTAAATGCCCATTTGGTTCCAACTTTGGTGTTTCTACAAGCTCCCAAACATCATTCCTAATAAATTGGTTTAATTCCTTTTGCATGGCTAAGATTCAAAACCCATCAGAAAGGCCTTGATTGATGTTGGTGGGTTCAGTCACTAAGATAAAGACAGAGTGGTTCACTTCCTTCCTAAGTCCATACCAAGTCCTAACACCTTCAGGAGGGTCTCCTATGATCAGTTCTTTAGGATGACTCAAAGAATATGTCTAATATCTAGGGAAAGTGTGTGTAGGTTCAACCCTTTCCTCCAAATTTTCATTTTCTACTCCCTAGTTAATCTCACATACTACTTCAGTGTTTTGGAATCTACCCTCTTCTCCAAATTTTTACTCCTTTGGTAATCTCTCCAACATCATCTTCATCCTCAACTCTAAACTTCTTTGGATTAGATTCATCAAATTCTACATGAGTAGTCTCCTTCAATACCAAAGTCCTCATATTAAACACCCTGAAGGATTTTCCCACACTTGAATATCCTAACAACACTCTTGCATAAGATTTTGGGTCAAATTTTTCTAAGTATGACTTCCCGTTGTTAAGAATAAAAACCTTATAGCCAAAGACATGAAGGTGGGAAAGGTTGGATGTTCTACCCTTAAGGATATTATAGGGTGTCTTGTCAAGTTTGGCTATAACATTCACCCTATTCAACACATAGAAAGCCGTGTTTACTGCTTCAGCCCAAAAGTACTTTGGAAGAGAGTACTCAGTAAGCATGGCTCTAGCTGCTTCAACTAAAGTTCATTTCTTTCTTTCAACTACCCCGTTCTACTGAGGGGTCCTAGGAGCTAAAAAGTTGTGACTAATCCTCTTATCCTCATAGAAGTCTCCAAATCTCTCATTTTCAAACTCTCCCCCATGGTCATTGTGGATGGTCAAAATCTTACAACCTAGCTTTTTCTGAATCCAAGTGAATAAGGATCTAAACTCATCAAAAGACTAATTCTTATGTGACAGAAATCTAATCCAAGTAATCCTCGAGTAATCATCGACAATCACAAATCCATAGACTTTTCTCCCTAAGCTGGTAGTGCTAATGGGTCCAAACAAATCCATGTGATGGACTTCTAAAGGTTTAGAGGTGTTAATATCCTTAATGGAGTGAAAAGAGGATTGGACTTGCTTCCCTAGTTTGCAGGCATCACAAAGGTGGACTTTAGAGAACTTAAGCTTGGGCACACCTGTAACTAGGTCTTTCTGGGTCACTCTCCTAAGGGTTTTCATACTAGCATAATATAACCTTCTGTGCCACAACCATGAATATCAACAGTAGTTTTTAAGTAAAATGAAGCAGCACATTTAATATTATTTAAGTCAAGCATGTAAACATTATTTATCTACTTTCCCTACAAAATAGTATTGTTATTTAAGCTTATAATGCAAGTAATTGCCAAGAATTTTATGATTAAGCCCTTACCACAAAGCTAACTAATGCTAAGCAAGTTGTGTTTCAGTCCATCTATAAGTAAAATATTTTCAATCAAAAAGTTTTTGGAGTTTCCAATTATACCTGCGCCCACCACTTTCTTGGTGGTGTTATATGTAAGAGTAACCTTGCCTCCAGCCCCCTCCAGCAAAATGAATTGGTTAGCATCTACCACATGCACCCACGAGGCCTTTTGTGAGAGCAAGCCTACAAGAACATCAAACGACAGATTTAGGAACCCAAACATGTTTGGGTCCCTTCTTATGGAAAGAAGAATGCAATATATATATATATATATATATATATATATATATATTATATTGTAAATCATGTAATTTGGGTCTCCACGCTTAATGTATACTATGGTGAATAGTATAAGTTTGTGAAATATGTCCTTGTTGACCTCATTTTTGTATGAGGTCACTAAGACCCATCCAGAATCCAGATTTAATCCTAGACCCTAGGATCCACTCTAGACTTTAGGATCTTTCATAGAACTAGACTTTAGAGCTTATTCTAGAGCCTAGGATCCCTTTAAATCCTAGATCTTAGGATCACTCCAACTTCAAATCAACCTCCACCTTTGATCAACCTCAATTTTAAATCAATTCCTATACTTAATCCACTCCAATTTCAATTTGATTCCTACCTATGACCAATTTGAATCTCAAACTCCATCCAATTCAAATCCAAATTAATTCAAACTTCAAATCAAATCCAAACCCAGAGTTTAAACTCAAATTCAAACCCTTAAGGCCCTGTCCTAAACACCCTTTTCAGAGATTTTTCAAACATTTCAAAACCCAGTCAACTGGCCTCTGATTCAGGGTCTATCACTTGCAAAGTGATGAGACATGTCTCTAAAGGCTACCCTCCAATTTTGAGCTCATTCTGAGGGCTCTAACCCCAGAATCTCAATTAAAATTCAAAGGCTGTAAAACCTTCAAATATTTACAGCCTGTGCCACTGAGCCTAACCCCTTTGAGATCTTGACCTTGGAACCCTTATCCAAGCCTCCAATCACTTCCAGACCTTTGAATTTAACCCATTGAGCAGTAAACTGCATTTTCCAGACCCTTTTAACCTTAATTGACCCATAGGTCAAAATTGACCAAAACACCCCTATGGGGCTCAAATGGGGATTTCAAACCAAATGAGCTCCAAATGGGATGCAACCACCTTTAACAAATTTCAAATGCCATTTCAAAACTTTTGAACCTATTTCCAACCCTTGAGTCAACCTGGTTGACCAAGTCAACTGGTTTGACCCAAGGGGCCCTTTAAGGGTCCAAACATGTGTTTTGACCCAAATGACCTCTTTAAGTCACCCAACCACTTCCATTAACCTTAAAATATCATTTCAAACCTGTTGAGCCCAAACCCAGATCCTGGGTCAACCTTGTTGACCAAGTCAACCCAGGTTGACCAAACAGGCCCTTAGGGGCTCAAATGGGGATTTTGGTCAATTTGACCTCCCCAGACCTAAGAACCACCCTCAATGGTCTTAAAATATCTTTTCAAATTTGTCCAGCCCAGATTCACCCATTGGGTCAGCCTGGTTGACCCAGTCAACTTAGGTTGACCCATTAGCTCTTAGAGGGTCTAAATGGGTTAAATCAACTCATCTGAGCTCTTCAACCCCTATTATCTATTCAAATCAATTCTTGGTTAAGGATCAAGTGTCACTTGACATTTGGTCAACTTGACTCAACTTGAGTTGACCAAGTCAACCCTCAATTCTTAGTGACATTGGCTCCCATTTTCCCTACCCTTGACTTTTGACTTTTGACTCTTAATCAAACTATCCTAAATGACCTTTTACCTCTCCAAATGCCACATCACTAACTTTGACCTAGTTGACTGGTCAAACCAAGTCAACAAAGCCCTAAATCCCTCCTTGAATTGGTCAAACCTCCTATTTAACTTCAAGGAGTGTGAGATTAGGCTTGGAAGCTCTCCCATTGGCTGCTCCTACTTCCCCTCATGCCACATCACCAGCTTTGACCTATTGACTGGTCAACCTGGTCAAACTCAAGCCTAAACCCCTTCTAGAAGGCTTTATCACATGCTAAACCCTTTTCCTTGATTTAAGCTGCTTTAGGCCGACCCCTTTATGCCCTAAAGCTCACTTGGAGCTCTCCTAACCAAGCTCAGGGCCTGGTTTAGCCATAAGTGGCAATGCCTCCTCTCACTCATCCCAAGTCCACCCAATAGGAGCAAGGCTTGTCCAGCCCTTTCCGCAGCCTTCCAGCTTTCCCAGGGAGAGGTGGCATCATCTGGAGAGCCCCTGCATCAATCCTAGCCGTCCAATCTAGCCCAGCCCGTTTGAATAGGGAGAAAGGCACCTTTTGAGGTGGATTGATCAAGGCAGCTTCTCTCACCAACCCTAGCCTCCCAGACCGAGCTCTCAGTTCGTTTCGAACCTCCAGAGCTTCCTCTACCTCCCCACTACAAAGTCCAAGTGGTTGCACGTCACCGGCGGCGAGTTCTCCGGCGAAACCACCACCTAGACCGTCCCAAGCTTCTAGCAGTCGATCCAGACGTGTTCGAGCTCGGATTTCTGCTGGGGATCTTCACTTGGACAATCTACAAGCTCATCAATCCAGAACTTTCGAAGATCTAACGGTATAACTCCCTAAAACCTTAGATCTAGGTCACACTAGTTAGATTTAAATAGCTTCACGCTTTTAGGGTTTTAGCTAAAACTAGTTATTCCCCACGATTTCTGTTCATACCCTTAATCTACGTTTAAAATTTCAAGTGAAATGGTCGATCCGATCGAGAGAACGAAGCGAAATATGTTTTCTAGGGCGTCACTCAAGGTCTCCGGCGAGTGTACGTTTTCTGGACCGTTGATCGTTCGATCAACGGTCCAGATCGATCCCTTCCGCGGTCTGATCCGACCGCGCAATCGATCTGTCGTTCGATCAGCCGTCCGGCTCGATCCTGGCCGTCCATTCAAAACCGCGGGACGAACTCTCTGCGGTTGGATCTTGGTCAAATCGGGTCAGACGGCGGGATCTAATCCCCGCCGTTGAACGATCTAGGCATTCGATCGAACGGCCCGCACCGCTCGCTGACGTGGTTAAGTGAAACCGCGTCCCGCGGTTTGCAGCCGACGCGTGGATGACCGCCGCCTTCCACGTGGCATCCCGCCGTCGCCGCGTTTTGGCTGGTCGAATCAGAGCGTGCCATTTGTCCCACTAACAGCCGCCGAACCTAATTAAATGAGTTTAATTTAAAATTAAACCTATTTAATTACAGAAACTTTGAAAATTAATTAAAAATTATTTATAAATCCAAAAATTATTTTAAAAATATCAAAATTTTCAGAATTTTAATATCTTTCAAATAAAATTAAAAGTTTTCTCTAAAATATTTAAAATATTTTAAATGATTAAAAATACTCAAAACTTGATATTTTAATTAATATTTACTTAAGATAAATCAAATTAATTTTAATAATTTAAAAATATTTTATTTTGGAATTATTTCAGAGCATGGAGGGTATTCCAAAATAAAATTCACTATACAAACTATAATATATTTTAAATATTTGAGTTTTCCTTTAGATAATTTAGACTATTTAATTAAATATCTAATTTATATTTTATTATTAAGTTAGATATTTTGAGTAATCAAAGTTCTAATTCCAAAAATATTTTAAATAAATCTGAGAGTCTCTCAAGTCTTTAAAATGTTATTTCAAAAATATTTTGTTAATTATTTTAAACTTATGATTATATATATATAAGTACGTTGATATTTATTTACTTAAAAAAAAAAAGGTACTTTGAAATTATATATATATTTTAGACCCTTTAAATTCTTGAGAGATTTATTGAAGTTCTAAACTTAGATCAAGCCCATGTGAATGGAATTAATGGGGATGATTAGTGGATAATCATTCTTTGATTATTCACTAATTTTGTCTTAATTATGTTAATTAGTTAATTGCATGCTTAAGGTGCACACACCACCTAGTCTAGGTTCTCCTAGATCTAAGGACTTGTTTGCTTGCCACTTGTATATGCATGCCATGATTATTCAAAGGGTTAGAGGAACTTTGATTTGAACCTATTCAAAACTAGTGACATAATTAGGGACAATAATTAAGGACCTATGTATAGAAAACTTAGAAAAATTTCAATAATTAGGATTCACTTCCCCTTGAGTTGAAACTTTGAACATTTGAACTTAGTGACATCCTCAGCCCCTAGAGAAATTTTCACTGATTTTTGAGGTCATTAGGTCCCCTAATTAATTTTCTAAGTCTTAAACCCTTAATTAAGCCTTTAAAACTTCTAAAAATTGTAATAAATTCAATTTAAATCCAAAAATTACATATAAACCCTCAAACTGACCAGAATTCAGTCCTTAATCTATGATAATTAAAAGCCCCTTGATTTGACAGCAATTTAAACCCTAATTTAATTTTAAGTGAAAACCAATATTTAATTAAGATAATTAATTAATAATAATATAAAAATCCAAAAATCTCCCAAACACTTGGAGATCCCTCCTTAGGTTGTTCCTGACCTTTGGAGGTGTTTTCAAGAGATTGGGAACTTGTTTGGAGCAAAACCACAAAAGAGACCCTCTAATTAAGAAATTCCTAAAATTCATTAAAATGCCCAAACTTCGATAATTCATAACTAATTCAAATAAAATCCAAATCACCCAAACTCACTTGCATTCAACTCCTAATAAGCTCTAGTATTTATTAAAAATATTAAATTCCAGAAATTTGCAATATTTTAAAAAGTCAACAAATCGGTCAACTTTAAGTCAAAACTAGTTCAAAACTTCAAACCTTTGTAATAAAATGTAGAAAAATCCGATTTTAACGTACTTACCTTCTAACTGATCGTAGTAAGGTCTAGTATTTTAATAAAATATAAGCATTCCAGAATTTGAGCTTAATCAAAAATTCAATTTTTGACCTTTTAATTAAATCATTAAAATATTCTAAAAATTCATAGAGCTCATAATCATTCTAAAATTCAGAAAATATTGGTTTAATGCTTAAAACATTTAACAAATCCTTTAAAACACAACAACCACCCTAAAGTTGAAGTTTATTGGCTGGACTACTCCGGGCTGCGGGGCTAAGTGTCCTAAGGAGGCTGGTTCCTCGAGCCTGGTGGCACAACGCCACGAATGAATTCTAAAGGGTGTCAAACCTTAAAATGGATTAATTTTTAATTATTTAACATTTTAAAAGTCTCTGATTCAATTACATTAATTTGGTTTATCGGCTGGACTACTCCGGGCTGCGGGGCTAAGTGTCCTAAGGAGGCTGGTTCCTCGAGCCTGGTGGCACAACGCCACGAATCAATTAATGGCAAACTTAAATTAATCAAGCTTTTAAAATCAGTAATTAACTCATTTCTTTATATTAATCCACCTTTTTTTTTAATTCTAACCAATTTAAATAACTTAATTAACCCCGATTGCTACTAGGTAACCCAGGCCTACGAGGCTATTAGCTTAGCCCCAAGGAAGGTGAAATAAACTTCACGGCCTCGGTGTGAAACAAAGGTAGCAATCAATTAACTTATAAAATATGTCTAATTAAAATTCTTAATTCATTAATATTTAAATTTTAATCTAAATCCCCTTTTAAGCTTTAACAAACCCAGACTTTTAGACAACTTCAACTAATAACCCACTTTAGGATCTATCCCAGCCACACGACCTTTCTCACACACTTTAGATGATGTGCTAGGACAACCAACTTTAGATCTAGGATAGGCCGGTGTTTACTTTACTGCTGTGTGCCGGATTTTTCGTAGTTTTCACTGCATGTTGTGGATGAAATTGCTTTGCTGTGTCTGCTTACTTTTTCTGTACTCTGTGGATGGATTGATGTGTTTGGCGACTAGATTACCCTTAGGTTAGGTACGATCTAGATGTTGACACAGTTTTCTGCAGGTGGCCACGCTCATGCAGGGCAATATAAAAATGGGGGCAAATCAAAAAAATGCATAAATATTATAAACTCTTTGCACAGGTGCTTCAGCTGCTAAAGCCCCCAAATCATAAAAAGAGCGTGGCCAGTGTGTTTACTTTCTTTTCCGCTCATATACAACTGCTTGGGAATAACTGCTTTTTTTTATATATTAATTGCTTAGGATAACCCTGCAGGTGAGTCTAGATTTTAATTTTGATATCAATGTAATTTGTGTAAGTGTCAAGTGTTGTGAAAGTTGATTTTGAGTTGGGATACATAGACCCAAAGCTTGGATTCCAAAGAGGAAAGGATACCCCTTTAGGGAACACTCCTTTTCCATTTGGAAATCCAAATTTGGATCATACCTCTTCCTTACCCAAAGAGGAAAGAGTGGCCTTCCCCTTAAACGAAGTGCCCTCTTATCCATTTGGGTAATCCACTACGAAGATTCCAAGAAGACTGAAGAAAAGGAGTCCAAAGAAGAATGAGATTGAAGATTTGAAGATTGAGAGTATCCCACTTAAAATAACTTGCGTCATTACTAGGTTTAGAATCCGGGTTGTTGTCAGTGGTGCCCGGCCACTTTACTTTCCGTAATATTCTGGTTTGTAATAAGCAAGGCAATTCTGCCTATGGACATTTATTAATTAATTTGTATTTTGATGTGATGATTTGATTGCCTTTAGGATTACTTGCTTTTACTAGTTTTTTGGCGATTGCATGCCGCTCTTTGTTTTCGCCTGGATACGTGAGACTCGTGAGGGTGTGAAACTTTTCTACTCATAATTTTAAAAAAGTCTAAAATTTTAGTGAGTCTAAATAACATAGAAAGATAACGAATCTAGGGAATTAGCCGGGGATCGACCCCGGGGTCGCATGCATATTTCTGCATTACTCTTTCCTTGCTTTAGACCCTTCCCCGCCTGCGGGTAGAGTCCGGATAGTCTGACCTATGAGGACGAGGTGCCGGACCTGGGGAAGTCCAGTCTTCTAAAAAATTATTTTATAAGCCTGTTTTTAAAAAATTTCAAGCATATTTGATTTGAGGTTGTTAACCAGCATGCATTGCATTAGATACAAATTAAAGAGTCTAAATTTTAATTTCATAGTCCTTAGTATTTTAGCACCCAACATAAGTCCATGGGGCCAATTAGGAGAATCTCTAGATGTCGGCCCCAACTTTCCAAAACTTTAATTACAACGTCCCTATCACTCTTTCATAAAAGACCGGATTCATTTATTTTAAATCGATTAGGTGGTTAGCTGGCTCCCCAATCCAGGCCGGGGTAAGTCCAGACCTTGCACTGCATTAGTTAGGATCGGACGACTGTGGTCCAGTGTCCAAAATAGATTTAGGATCCGGGGCAGATCTTTGATTATAAGACCCCAAATTTCGGGAATCTAATCCCAAATTTCTAATAAAATGCTCAACTCTAATTAAATACCATTTCAATCCAAAACATAAAGCCCAACACTTAGATTAAGTTGGGACACTTCCGGATGGTTCTGGAATCTCAAAGTGTCTCCTACCTCTCATTCTTTAACTCCGTTAATAACTGCTCAATTTTGATCCATTCCCTTTTGAGTTTCCAAAATTCACTTATCTTTTTGATATCACTCTTAGAAATTCTAAACAAAATTTTGCCATTATTTTAATCGAGAGTTTTTGTAGGAGATTTTGTCTCCCTACGATGTAATTAACTACGAGGGCTTGCGCTCGTAGGAGATTTAGAACCACACGCACCTGATTTTAAAAAATTGATTTTTCAAAACTCAATTGGATTTCTTTGGGAAAATTTAAAATATTAGTGATCATTATTGTCATATTCAAAGAATTATCATCGAATGATATTTTCTCCCTTCGGGGAGATACATCTTTCTTTGATAAGGCTTTGGATGTGAACCTAACGATCACACTTCTTGAATATTGTAGTTGGATATTCAGTTGAACCTCATTTTGACCCTTCGTGTCCATAAGAAGTTCTCTTTAGCATCCGGTCATAATATTCAAGATGAATTTCATAATTCTAAATCTGAACGCCGTTATGAAATTTTATGTTCGTCCTTCAGGGTGATATAATTTTTCTAACGGGACGATTCGATTTTAGAATTATAATTAAATCTAAATTTTAAAGCTCCCAAAGAAAACTCATATTTTTCAAAACATGTTTTCAAAATTCCACCAACAGTCCTAACATGCCACATAAAAAATATCTAACACCAGGGAAAGGATTTACTAATCTACTAAAATGATGATACTTCCTTTTAAAGTTATATGATGCATGCAATGGTTATTTGTTATTTTCAAAAGCTTTGAGATTTTTAAATTTCTTAAATTGTCTTTCTAGCTCAACATGAGATGATTTCAAGGAATCATTTGCATGAGATAATTTAATATACTTTTTTTTTTAATGCATCAAACTCATCAAGTAGTGACATGTGATTGCTATCGATTGTAAAGTGATCTCTAGGTAAAATTTCATACTCTTTTTGAAAATTTAAAAACTCTAATTTTAAACTAGCATGTGATTTCTTAAGTTTCCTATATGATACATGAACTTATTCAAAAACTTCAAGTAATTATTCATAGGTTAGTTCACATACTTCTTCTTGGTCATTTTGACCAAGATAATTGTCAGCCATGAGCACAAGTTTGTTATCTCCTCTTCAGCTTTAGTCTCAGAGGATTCCGATGTAGAATCTACCCAGAACATCTTTTGGAACCTCTTCTTGTCCTTTTGAACTTGGCTTTCTCCTCACCCTTTTCTTGCTTGAGTGAACTTTAAGTGTAGGACAATTAGCTTTAATGTATCCCAGCTTCCTACATTCAAAATAGATCATATCATTAGAATTCTTTAAATTTTTGCTACTCTTACCTTTATTCCACTTTAGGTGGTTCTTTTACATCTTCCTTAGAAAGCTTTTGAATTATCTTATGATTAAGGCGACATCATCGCTTTCAAACCCAAAAGAGTCATTGTCCGTGTCATTGGCCTTCAGTGCCATAGTTTTCTCCTTCTTTTTCTATCATGCATCAATATTTCTTTGATTCACCCCTTGTTCATAAGCAAGTAGTGATCTAAGTAAGTTATCAATCGAATAGGTATTCAAATTTTTAGATTTAAAAATTGCAGTAATTTTAGCATCAAAAGAAGAAGGAAAATATCTCAAAATTTTATTAACCTTTTCATAATTTGTGAGTTCTCTTCCTAAAGCATACAGTGAGGTGACAATTTGAGTAAATTTAGTATACCTGTTAGAAATTGATTCATTAGATTTCATATGAAAAAGTTCATAGTCATGTAATAAAATATTCATCCTTGATTGTTTGACTTCTTTAGTTCTTTCAAGTGATACACAATTTATCTCAAATTTCTTTAGCAGTAATACAAGTTGAAACACGTATGAAATCTTCAGATTTTAAAGCACAGAAAAATTAGTTCAAATATTTCACATTAAATTGTGTTAAATCCCTATCATCAAGAGTCCATTTAGTGAAAGGAAGTGGAATAGTAATGCTATTAATTTTACCAATCATAGGTGTATAACCATCTTTAATAAGCATACACATGCGATAGTCAATCGATTGTAAAAATGAAGACATGCAAGTTTTCCAAAAGTTAAAAGGAATATTATCAAACAAAGGTGGTCGGGTAATAGAATAGTCTTCTACAGTATTATGATTATTGGAGTTAGCCCTAGATCGATATTCAAAATAAACTCGATTTTATGAATCCTGCACTAATACTACTTGAAAGTTTGTTAGGGAAGTTAAGCCCTTATGAACTAGTCCAAGGCTAACCAAGAGGGGGGTTAAATTAGTATTTTAAGAAATCTTTCAATCAAAAACCCAAACTCAAATCAAACCAAAATTCACCACAAAGAAATTAAAAGTACATTAATGCAGAAAAAGCAGTAATAAAGAACACAGAAAGTTAAAGTGGTTTGTTCAACTCAACTTACGTCCACTCCCTAGAGGCACCCTTCGAGTATTGCACTAAACTCGCTGACTCACCTTTTTCTCCCATAGTAAGGCAAAGAAGCCTGAACAAAACCTCCTTTCTACTGACACAGATGAGGCAGAGAACTAGACTCCTTTTGCTTCCTCCTAAAGTAGGTAGTGAACCTTGATCGATTTCTAAAGTGGACCTCTCTCGAACCTTTAAGGATAAGGGACAATGATTGGAGAAGATGACTTGGATCTTTGCTTGGAGAAACCTTTATGAATCCCCTTACAAACTCTCCCTCACAAGATCTTCTCTCTCTCTCATCCTTTTTATCCCTCTCCTCTAGGCTTTTTCAGGTCAAGACAATAGCAAAAGATGATCACTTGTGTAGAATAGGAGGTCATAAATAGAAGAGCTTAGGAATATCTCTTAATTGCAACAAAACTGACATTATCATTCAGGATGATATAAATATCATCTTGTATGATCAGCACAAATTTTGCTCAATCTGCTCAAACGGTTTGGGATGAACAGAAAGTTTTTTGTTCATATCATCCAGGACGATAGTATATCTTTCTGTATGATTAGTATAAATTATAGAATTTAATCTAAAACTTCTTCCTGAATGGGTGTCTGGATGATATAAAAATAACTTGATCATCCAGGTTAATCTCAAGATCGTCCTTAATGATTAGTTCAATTTAGTACATATCATCCAGAGCATCGCCCTGAATAGAATCTGGCTAAAATTTTATCTGTTGCAAATCTATTTTTCATGTCTTATGTTTTGATGATTGAGAAATATGGTTTCTCTTGGACAGCTTGTTGCTTCTAACTTTTCAGGAATCGAAGATCGGACAATCAAAAAGGAGCCAAGTTCAGGAATACGTAGGTTTAGGGTTGAGTCAGTCTGTACTTTTGTTTTTTACCTTTTGAGTCCACTTGTAATAGTCAAAGAGACTGATGCTTTGTAACCCTTCACACACACACTTGAGAGACTTAGAATTTCTGTTTTTACTCATATCGGCCAGGACGATTTCTTTGATCGGCCTGGACGATCAGCTTAAAATAGAAAGTCTAATTAAGGATTCTTAATTAAGGCAGCCGACATTAACAGATCGTCCTGGACGATACGTGTATCGGCCAGGACGATAAGCTCAAAACAGAAAGAAGTAGCCGCCATAGACAAGTATGGTATACTGTATCTTTAAATTATCAGCCCGGACGATCCTCGGATCGGCCTGGACGATATTCACAAATTATGCCATAATTGTTCAGGAAATCAAGGGAGTAATTAAGGATGATTGATACGATCAGCTCGTCCTGGACGATCGCAAGATCGGCCAGGCCGATCTAGTCAAAAACCTTAAGTTACTTCAGGACGATCAATATCGGCCAGCCCGTATCCAGGGCTATTGTCAGGACGATTTTCCTCTGATTTGAACTGATCAGCCAGGACGATCGTGAGATCGGCCTGGACGATCAAGCTAATTTTCAATCGTCCAGTTTTGCATCCAGGGCTATGCTCTGGCCGATCTTCATTGATTTGTACTGATCGGCCAGGCCGATGTCCATATCGGCCTGGACGATATTGTCAGCAACTTGCAATTAATGAGCTCTTTTGAAGCTCTTCTATTTAAGAGCTCTTGTTCAACATTTTTAATAACCTTTGGCTGTTGCCTTAACCTGAGAAGACTTTGAGGAGAGAAAGAGAGAGAGAGGAGAGAGAGAGGATCTTGTGAGGGGGAGCTTGTGAGGGGTTTCACATAGGTTGCTTCAAGGATCTCTCTGCGTCATCTTTGTCTAGAGTTTCTCGTCCGTGGAAGGGTCGGTAGAGGTAAGGAGTTTTGCTTTTGGTTCTGGTTCTCTGCCAGCTTCAGGAGGAAGCAAAAGGAGATAGGTTCTCTGCCTTGCCGAGGTGGCAAAAAGGAGGTTCTTGTGAGGGTTTCTCCACCTAGCCGTGGGGGCTAAAGGAGAGTCACTTTTTTGTAGTGCAATACTTGGAGGGTGCCTCCAAGGAGTGGACGTAGGTCGAGTCGACCGAACCACTATAAATTTCTGTGTTCTTTTTCTTGCTTCCGCATTTTTAAATTCCGCACTTTTTTGTGGTGTGATTTGGATTATGTGATTTTATTTCTTTGTTTAAAAAGAAGTTTTTAAAAATACCAATTCACCCCCCCTCTTGGTTAGTTTGGGACTAAGTTCATAGGGCTTAACATCCCCATCGAACTTTCAAGTGGTATCAGAGCTTGATTAGAAAATTAAAGTTTGAAAACTTTTTAAATTTGATCCATGTCTAACTTTGGGAATCGCAACACTACGGAAGGGTATTCTATTACCCGACCTCCTCTATTCGATAACCTACCTTTTGATTTTTGGAAAACTCTCATGTCAACTTTTTTACAATCTACTGATTATCGCATGTGGATGCTTATTCAAGAAGGTTATTCTTCACCTTCTCGTGAAACTAACGGTTTTAAAACTGAAGTTGCTTTTACCGAATGGACTTTTGATGAACGAGATTTAGCTCAATTAAATGCGAAATGTTTGAATTGTTTTTTCTATGCTTTAAAATCTGAGGATTACATGCGTATTTCAACTTGCAAAACTGGTAAAGAAATTTGGGATAAATTGTGCATTACTTATGAAAGCACTAATGAAGTTAAACAATCCCGTTTAAACATTCTCTTGCATGACTACGAACTTTTTCGTATGAAACCTCATGAATCGATTTCTAACATGTACACTAGGTTTACTCAGATTGCTACTTCATTGCATGCACTAGGAAAAGAACTTTCGAACTATGAAAATGTTAACAAGATTTTGAGATGCTTGCCTTCGTCTTATGATGCAAAAATTACTGCAATCACTGAATCTAAAGATTTGAACACCTATTCTATTGATAACTTGCTTGGCTCACTCATTGCTTACGAGCAAGAGGTGAATCAAAGAAATCTTGATAAAGGTGAGAAGAAAAAGGAGAAAACAATTGCATTGAAGGCACACAAATTGGATTCTGAATCTTCCGAGTCTGAAAGCGATGGAGTTGCCTTCATCACAAGGCAATTCAAAAGCTTTCTAAGGAAGAAACAAAAGCATCATCAAAGTTGGAGAAAAGGTAAGGATCATAAACATATTAAAGGATCTTCTGATGTTGTTTGTTTTGAATGCAGAAAGCCTAGACATGTGAGAACTGATTGCCCTAAGCTTAGAGATCAATCAAGCAAAGAAAAAAATGATGAGAAAGCAAAGTCTAAGAAGGACAAGAAAAAACAAAAGAGCTTTTGGGCAGAATCTGGTACTGATTCTTCTGAGACTGAACCAGAGGAAGAAACTACAAACTTGTTTTTCATGGGAAAAGATCAAATTGATCAAGAAGAGGTATGTGAACTTTCATACGATCAACTTCTTGAAGTTTCAGAAAAAATCCATGCATCATATAGGAAATTAAAGAAAACTCATGCTAGCTTGAAATTAGAATTCTTAAATCTACAAAAAGAGCATGAAATTTTGATTAAAGACCATCAAACAATTGATTCAAATCACATGACTTTACTTGATGAATTTGATGAGTTAAATAAAAATCATGGTAAGTTAGTTAAAGAGCATGATGCATTGAAAATATCACACACATCTCGTGAATCTGATTTTAAGAAGTCAAAAGAAATAGAAAAAAATTTGAGGATTGAAAATGAAGTTTTAAAAAACACAAACTTGAAGGTTCAAAATGATTTAGAAGCATGTAAGAAATCTAGAATGACTTCAACTTTTAATCAATTGCCAAAACCTAGAGAGAGGCATTATAACTCAAATAACTTAAGAAATCTCTTTCCTGGAGTTAGATGTTTTTCTTGTGGCATGCTAGGACATATATCACACACTTGCACAATTCACCATAGTTCACATTGGGTGTGGAGACCTAAGGTGCATGATCCACAGCATACTACACATGCATTGCATTCTTCTCTTCATAAGAAGGAACCCAAACCTGCTTGGGTTCCTAAAACTAACATTTGATAATTTTGCAGGAAGTCTCTCACAAAAGACCTCATGAGAGTATGTGGTACCTGGACAGTGGATGCTCTTGACATATGACTGGTGATGCTAGCCAGTTTGTTGTACTAGAATCCAGGACTGGAGGCAAGGTTACTCTTGGAGACAACACCACCAGGAAGGTGGTAGGAGCAGGTATAATCGGTAATTCCAAGAACCTTATGATTGAAAATGTTTTGCTTGTCGATGGATTGAAGCACAACTTGCTCAGCATCAGTCAATTCTGTGACAAAGGCTTCATCGTACAATTCTTCACGAATTCATGCATTGTAAGTTTAAGTAACAACACTATTTTACAGGGAAAGAGGGTAAACAACGTCTATATGCTTGATTTAAATAGCATTGAATGTGCTGCTTCTTTTTGCTTAAAAACTGTCATTGATGATTCTTGGTTGTGGCACAAGAGTCTTTGTCATGCAAGTATGAAAACCCTTAGGAAAGTGACCCAAAAGGACCTAGTTAGAGGTGTCCCCAAACTTAAGTTTACAAAAGACCACCTTTGTGATGCCTGTCAACTAGGAAAGCAAATTCACTCCTCTTTTCACCCCATAAAGGACATTAGCACCTCTAGACCTTTAGAAGTCCTTCACATGGATTTGTTTGGACCCATTAGCATAGCAAGTTTGGGAGGGAAAGTCTATGGTTTTGTGATTGTTGATGACTACTCGAGGTTCACTTGGACTAGATTTCTTTCTCATAAAAATGAGTCTTTTGAGGAGTTTAAAACTTTTTCTACTTGGATTCAGAAGAAGCTAGGGTGTGAGATTTTGACCATCCATAGTGATCATGGGGGAGAGTTTGAAAATGAAAGATTTGGAGATTTTTGTGAGGAAAAGGGGATTAGCCATAATTTTTCAGCCCCTAGGACTCCTCAGCAGAATGGAGTAGCTGAAAGGAAGAACCGGACCTTGGTGGAAGCCGCTAGAGCCATGCTTGCTGAGTATTCACTTCCAAAATACTTTTGGCCTGAAGCGGTTAACACAGCATGTTATGTGTTGAATAGGGTGAATGTTAGAGTCAAATTAGAAAAGACACCCTATGAGATCCTTAAGGGTAGGACACCCAATCTTTCCCACCTTCATGTCTTTGGTTGTAAGGTTTTCATTCACAATAATGGAAAGTCTCACTTGGGAAAATTTGATCCTAAATCTGATGAAGGAGTATTCTTGGGATATTCTAGTGTTGGGAAATCATTTAGAGTGTTTAACAAGAGAACCTTGATGGTGGAAGAGACAACCCATGTAGTTTTTGATGAGTCTGATCATAAGAAACATGGAGTAGATGATGATGATGTTGGAGAGATTACAAGTGGAGTAGAAAATTTGGGGAAGGGGAGTGAGCACCTAAGCAATGGAGGAGTAGAAGGAGTCACCCAAGGAATAGAAATTTTTGATGAAAGGGGAGAAACTTCACACACTTTGCCTAGAGATTGGAGATACTCTACTAGTCACCCCAAGGATTTGATCTTAGGTGACCTTTCTAGTGGAGTTAAGACTAGACATGGACTTAGGAAGGAGGTGAACCACTCTGCCTTTATCTCTATGACTGAACCCACCACCATTAACCAAGCCCTCTCTGATGAGTTTTGGATGTTAGCAATGCAAGAAGAGTTGAATCAATTTGTTAGGAATGATGTTTGGGAACTTGTGGAAAGACCTAAGGGACAAAGTGGGTATTTAAGAACAAAGTGAATGATTTAGGAGTGGTGGTGAGGAATAAAGCAAGATTGGTGGCTAAGGGGTACAATCAAATAGAAGGGATAGACTTTGAAGATACTTTTGCCCCTGTAGCTAGATTGGAAGTCATTAGAGTGCTATTAGCCTTTGCTTGTTATAAAGTATTTAAGCTTTTTCAAATGGATGTCAAGAGTGCCTTTTTAAATGGGGAGATAAAATAAGATGTGTTTGTAGAACAACCTCCAGGTTTTGAGAGTTCTCAATTTCCAAATCATGTGTTTAAATTAAAAAAGGCTTTGTATGGTTTAAAGCAGGCACCTAGAGCTTGGTATGAGAGGCTTAGCACATTCTTACTAGAGAGGGAGTTTGTCAAGGGGAGCGTAGACACCACCCTTTTTCTTAAAAAAGTTGGAGATGATTTACTCATTGTTCAGATTTATGTTGATGATATACTCTTTGGATCTTCTAATAAAAATTTGTGTGATGATTTTTCTAAAACAATGAGTAGAGAGTTTGAGATGAGTTTAATGGGAGAATTGTCTTACTTTTTGGGGTTTAGCATAAAACAATTGGAATATGGAACTTTTCTAAATCAAACAAAATACATAAAAGACATTTTGAAGAAATATGAGATGGACAAAGCCAAGCCAATTAACACCCCCATGACTTCTAGTGCTCCGTTGGATAAAGACCCAAGTGGTAAGTCTGTTGATCAGAAGAAGTATAGAGGCATGATTGGATCTTTACTTTACTTGACTGCAAGTCGACCTGACATTATGTTTAGTGTTTGCCTTTGTGCTAGGTTTCAAGCTGACCCTAAGGAATCCCACATGACTGCTATTAAAAGGATTTTTAGATACCTTTTGGGGACACAAGGATTAGGGATTTGGTACCCTAGACATAGCACTTCTTTTGAGATTATTGGTTTTTTTGACTCTGATTTTGCAGGATGCAAGGTGGATAGAAAGAGCACCTCTGGAACTTGTCAATTCATTGGACAATCCTTGGTCTCTTGGTCTAGTAGAAAGCAAAATTCTGTTGCACTTTCCACTGCTGAAGCTGAATACATTGCTCTTGGAAGTTGTGTGGCCCAAGTTCTTTGGTTGAAACAACAGGTATTAGATCTAGGATTACATGTAAGCACCATCTCAATTTTTTGTGACAACACTAGTGCCATATGCATCTCTAAAAATCCTATCCAACATTCAAGAACTAAACACATTGATATTAGGCATCACTTTATTATAGATCATGTGACTAAGGGAGACATTGAGTTACACCATGTGACAACTGAAAACCAACTGGCAGACATCTTTACTAAACCACTGGCCTTCGACACTTTCAGTTCTTTAAGGACCAGATTGGGTGTGATTGACATAAATGCATGAAATCTTTTTAGCTAAATTTTCTTTTATTTTTTCTGCTTTCTTTTTACCTTTTCGTGTGCTTTATTTTTAGATCATCACTGATATGATATTATATTTCTTGTTCTTGTCTTTAACAATTTGTAGTTAATATGTTTTCATCTACTTAATCACTTAGATAGTATGAATATTTTGTGATTGTGTCTCTTTCCCTAACTTAGTATTAGTGGCATAGTTTTCTTTTCTAATCAAAAGTCTATCTCAAAATAAAAGATTGTTTATTAAACTAAGATCCTTTCTAAAGCTTGCTTAAGCAAATCTATCTTGTATTTATAATGATTAAAAGTTTTTTTGTCACATCATGATCCCTCGTTACTCTTGTCTTCGATTATTAATCCTGCTTGTGGTAATTCTTCCCTATGTTAGAGAGAGAGCTCCTATTCTCTAATATCTAAGAATATATATTCACAACTAAGTTTTTTTTTTAAAAGAGTCTAAAAGGGAATCTAGCTTGCAAAAATAAAAAAAAATATTGGCCAATGATGCCAACAAAAGAAGCGCAAAGACGCCAAAAATTGAAAAATCTATAAAAAGATGCGCAAAGCGCCACAACATTGACAAGAGGCATAAAATGAGCCCACTCAAAAGCAAGCTACTCTCTCTTTTTATATCTTTTAGAACTTAGAAGTTTTGATTCTCAAAGGCTTGATCTCGATTATCGTTCGATTATGACAAATCTACCTCATTATTTTATAGAGATATTTTTCCTTATGACAAGTGGTGGGTAGAATCTTTTTCTCATATTCAATTAATTATTTGAGTTAGGTCATTGATTACAAAAGACGATTCTACCCTAAGAAAACGTTTTTTGGCTAAGGGTAAACCATGAACGGATATTCTCCTATTCTATGGATTAAATGAGATTGCTAACTCGTTAACTCACAGGTTTTTAAATCAATCACATGGAATACTATATCATTGATGTGACTTGATTAAAAAAAAAAAAAAAATAGGAAATTTCTTTTGCTGTGCTTTCTTGTACCCTCCTTTTTGATATGTCAAAAGGGGGAGAAGTTTATGAGGTTCTTTTTTCATAAATCCTGAATTGTTAACTATTAAATCTTTTTTGTAGTGTTTTGCCATCATCAAAAAGGGGGAGATTGTGGCAAATCTATTTTTCATGTCTTATGTTTTGATGATTGACAAACATGGTTTCTCTTGGACAGCTTGTTGCTTCTAACTTTTTAGGAATCGAAGATCGGACAATCAAAAAGGAGCCAAGTTCAGGAATGCGTAGGTTTAGGGTTGAGTCAATCTGTACTTTTGTTTTTTACCTTTTGAGTCCACTTGTATTAGTCAAAGAGACTGATGCTTTGTAACCCTTCACACACACACTTGAGAGACTTAGAATTTCTGTTTTTACTCATATCGGCCAGGACGATTTCTTTGATCGGCCTGGACGATCAGCTTAAAATAGAAAGTCTAATTAAAGATTCTTAATTAAGGCAGCCGACATTAACAGATCGTCCTGGACGATACGTGTATCGGCCAGGACGATAAGCTCAAAACAGAAAGAAGTAGCCGCCATAGACAAGTATGGTATACTATATCTTTAAATTATCGGCCCGGACGATCCTCGGATCGGCCTGGACGATATTCACAAATTATGCCATAATTGTTCAGGAAATCAAGGGAGTAATTAAGGATGATTGATACGATCAGCTCGTCCTGGACGATCGCAAGATCGGCCAGGCCGATCTAGTCAAAAACCTTAAGTTACTTCAGGACGATCAATATCGGCCAGCCCGTATCCAGGGCTATTGTCAGGACGATTTTCCTCTGATTTGAACTGATCGGCCAGGACGATCGTGAGATCGGCCTGGACGATCAAGCTAATTTTTAATCGTCCAGTTTTGCATCCAGGGCTATGCTCTGGCCGATCTTCATTGATTTCTACTGATCGGCCAGGCCGATGTCCATATCGGCCTGGACGATATTGTCGTCAACTTGCAATTAATGAGCTCTTTTGAAGCTCTTCTATTTAAGAGATCTTGTTCAATGTTTTTAATAACCTTTGGCTGCTGCCTTGACCTGAGAAGACCTTGAGGAGAGAAAGAGAGAGAGAGGAGAGAGAGAGGATCTTGTGAGGGGGTGCTTGTGAGGGGTTTCACAAGGGTTGCTTCAAGGATCTTTCTGCGTCGTCTTCGTCTAGAGTTTCTCATCCGTGGAAGGGTCGGTAGAGGTAAGGAGTTTTGCTTTTGGTTCTGGTTCTCTGCCAGCTTCAGGAGGAAGCAAAAGGAGATAGGTTCTCTGCCTTGCCGGGGTGGCAAAAAGGAGGTTCTTGTGAGGGTTTCTCCACCTAGCCGTGGGGGCTAAAGGAGAGTCACTTTTTTATAGTGCAATACTTGGAGGGTGCCTCCAAGGAGTCGACGTAGGTCGAGTCGACCGAACCACTATAAATTTCTGTGTTCTTTTTCTTGCTTCCGCACTTTTAAATTCCGCACTTTTTTGTGGTGTGATTTGGTTTATGTGATTTTATTTCTTTGTTTAAAAAGAAGTTCCCCCCCTCTTGGTTAGTTTGGAGCTAAGTTCATAGGGCTTAACATCCCCATCGAACTTTCATTATCATCCAGGAGCAACTAAGGTTTTTGAATTGATCATTTTGACCGGTCCTGAGATCACCCAGGATGATATGATTGAGCAATCAAACCTTAATTGCTTTTCTTAATTACCAGATTAATTTAGGCATAATTAAACTACATTATCCAGGAGGATGTCCTTGATGATGATTAAAAATTAAAGATACCTAAATAGATCTGTTAATTGATTCTTTCTTATTTGAGCCTATCGTCCTGGTCGAAATGAATATCATCCAAGATGATGCACTTATTAATGGCAACCTTAGCCAAGTTGCCCTAATTAGGATTTCTATTTTTAACTGATCGTCTAGGATAATTTTTGGATTTTCTTAGATGAGGTGATCAAAATAAAAAACTCTAACCAACAGATAAAAATTTTCTCCCAATTGTGTGTGTGCAATGTTACTTAGTATTAGGAACCACTTTATTTACAATTAACTCAAGAAAAGGAGAAGATTACAAATTGACTCAGGCATAGTCTACCTAATCTTGAGTTGGCTCAAATTTTAGTTTTGATCTTGTCGACCAAAAATGTTAGTAGGCAAGGCAGTCATAAAGAAATAGAAGAATTTTAAAAGTTTTCTATCATCAAAATTATATTTCTTAAAATCAGATTTATAATAGGATATAGGGTGGATAGAAAGAGTAGTTTTAGAACTTGCCAATTCATATGATAGTTTTTAGTCTCCTAGTCTAATAGAAAACAAAACTCTATTACACTTTATACTATTGAAGCTAAGTACATTGCCTTAGGAAGTTATGTGGCCCAAGTCCTTTGGTTAAAGCAACAAATTCTGGATTTAAGATTATCTATAAGCACAATTTTAATCTTTTGTGACAAAACTAGTGCCATCTGCTTCTCTAAGTATCCTATCCAACATTTAAGGACCAAATACATTGACATAAGGCATCACTTTATTAGAGACCATGTAACCAACGGAGACATTGAGTTACACCATGTAATAACTAAGAATCAATTGGCTGACATCTTTACTAAACCAGTGGTTTTTGATACTTTCAGTATCGTAAGGACGCAATTGGGTGTGATTGACATAAATGCTTGAACTTGTTGTCTACTAAATTTTGAATTTTCTATTTTATTGCTTTTTTTATTTTGTTTCACTTTGCTTGTTTTATTTTTTACTAGTTTTTTTCTCTTCTTTATTTTATTTCTGTTATTTTAGTTTTTTTCTTTTTTTATCACTACTTAAATGATATTTTATTCCATATTTTTGTTTTTTAAAACTTTGTAGTCAATATTTTACATCTCTTAAAGGAGAAAACACCGTTAATTATTTCTCTTCCTCGAACCTCTTTTAGTGGTGTAATTTTATTTTCTAAACAAAAGTTTTCCTTGAATTAATAACTAGACTTTGCGATTGAGATATTTTATATCTTACTATAGTAATCTATCTTATATTTATAATATTCAAAGTTTTTATATTACTTTCAAGTTTTCTCGACACCCTATCATTGCATTTATCATATGATTTTGATACTTTTTTATGGTTTATTCTTTCTTATATTAGAGTGTAATTTTTTCTTCTCTAATATCTAGAAGATATACCCACAACTGAGAGTATTTAAGATATTTAAAAAGGGATCTAACTTGCAAAAATAAAAAAAAAATAAAAAAAAATGGCCAATGATGTCAAATCAAAAGATGCGCAACGATGTCAAATTAAGATTTATATATAAAGTGTATCAAAAATTAAAATATACGTAAAGTGTGCCAATTAATTGACAAGAGGCATAAAATGTGCCCACAAATGGCAAGCTTCCTTCTGTTTCATTACTTTTAAAACTTAGAATAATTCATCTATCACTTGATATTTTCAAAGTCTTGATTTCAAGTTTTGTGATTATGAAAAATTACTTTGTTACATTATTCTATAAGATATTTTTCTAAAACCACGTCTTTAATGGATCTCTTTTTCTTATTAAATTAGTTTTTCTAAGTAAAGTTTTTTGTTTTCAGAAGAAGATTTTACTCTGAGATAAGTCCGAGCTAGGGTTAATAGGATCAAATATTCTACTAGTTTCAAATTTTGACAATGTTAACTCATTGGTCTTACAAGTCCTTAAAATCAAATATATAGAGAAATTGTCATGTTCATGCTTTGATTAAAAAAAACTTTGCTTTTGTTCTTCTTTTTCCTACTTTTTCTTTTCTAGTTTTTTCCTCCTCATTTTTTGTGATGTCAAAATGGAAAGTGGTGTTTAAGTTATTTTACATTTTATTTAGGTTGTTTTTCATTTTATTTAGGTATGATTGTTTATCATCATTAAAAAGGGGGAGATTATTACGAAACTGATTTTAGGGAATAGAATTTTGATGATAGCAAACACTTCTATTTCTCTATAATTATCTTGCCTGCTAACATTTAAGGTTGACAAGATAAAACTACAAGTTGAACTAGCTCAAGATTGGTTAGATTAGGACTGGGTCAGTTTGTAGTGTACGAAACTATATATTTTACCTTTTATTGAGTCCATTGTAATATTGTGGGTCTTGATGCTAAGTAACCTTGCACACACACACTTTTGGGAAATTTTTTACTATTTTTAGAGTTTTTTATTTTTACCCACATCATTCGGGATGATCCAAAAATTGGCCTAGATGATCCGTTAAAAATAGAAATCCTAATTAGGGCATCCTGGATAAGGCAGCCATCATTAAGCACATCATCCTGGATGATATTCGTATCGGCTAGGACGATAGGGTCAAATTAGAAAGAATTAGTCGCTAGATCTATTTAGGTGTTTTTTATTTTTGGATATCATCTAGGACATCATCCTGGACGATGCAATGCCATTATGCCTATATTAATCTGGTAATTAAATAAAGTAATTAAGGTTTGATTACTCGATCATATCATCCTGGATGATCACAACATTTGGCTAGGACGATTAGTTTAAAAACCTTAGTTATTCCTGGATGATCAAATAATGCCCAGCTTCTACTCGGGGTGATGCTCTAGATGATATGCACTGAATTAAACTAATCATCTGGGGTGATTGCGAGATCAGCCTGGATGATGAGGTTATTTTTCCATTACCCAGACATCCATTCAGGGTGATATTCTGGATGATAGTTAATGACTTGTTCTAATTGTATAGGATAATATCATATAATCCTGGATGATATAAACAAAAAACCTTTTGATCGTCCCAACTCATCATGGCGGATTGAGCTAAATTTGTATTGATCGTACATGATGATATATATCATCCTGGATGATAAAGTTGGTTTGTTACAATTAAGAGCTATTCCGAAGCTCTTCTATTTAAGACCTGTTGTCTACCCTAGAGATTATCTTTTGCTACTATTTTGACTTGAGAGAGCTAAGAGGAGAGGGAGAGCAAGAGAGAGAGAGAGAGAGACAGAGAGAGAGAATATTATGAGGGAGAGTTTGTGAGGGGTTCTATAAAGGTTGCTCCAAGCATGGATCTGTCATCATCTTCCTCGATCATCATCCTTAGTTCCATGGGGGCACTAGAGAGGTCTACATCAGCAACTGATCAAGGTTATTTGTCTGCTTCAGGAGGAAGCAAAAGGAGTTGAGGTTCTCTACTTTCTTAAATAGGAAGTAAAAGGAGTTAGTTTTTGCCTCATCGAGGTTGGTAAAAAGGAGGTTTATACAGGCTTCTCAGCCTTGCAGTGGGACCAAAAAGAGAGTTACTGAGTTTAGTGCAATACTCGGAGGGTACCTCTAGGGAGTGGATGTAGTTCAAGTTAACCGAACCACTATAAATCTCTATGTTCTTTATTACTGCTCCACAGTTAATTTCTACACTTTGATTTCTTTGTGGTGAACTTTGGTTTGAGTTTGTATTTTGATTAAAGAATAAAAAAAATCAATTCATCCCCCCTCTTGGTTAGCCTTGAGCTAGTTTATAAGGGTTTAACATCCCTATCAAAGTTTCATTCTTATTAATATTTTTTTAATGGGAATGACATTACTAATAAGTTTCACATGACTCCTTTTAACCCCACTATACTTATTATAGATAAGGGAGGGCATGGTCCCCCAAGTTTCACATGATATATTATAAATTATATCTACTTCAAAACTTATTTGAAGAATTTGTAATATTGCAAGTCCTCTTCCTAACTATTGCCATAAAGTTTAGAAAAAGCTTCATAATATTACTTATTAACTTAGAAATGTTATTGATTTAAAGGTTAGAGCTAAACATTAGCTATCTTTCTTTTATGATCCTTAACTCAATGGGTTGTCTCTTTATGAAGATTTTGGGCCTCAATGCATTCACCTTTTCCATTATAAACAAGAAATATGACATTTTGAGTTTATTAATAGCCTTCAATTCTCCCTCCCTCATTAACAAAATTGCTCTATCTTTTATCAAATCTTTAATATTAATATCCATTAGTCTTCTACCTCTTATTTCTAGCTTAACAAAAATAGTATATGCTATAAGCAAATTTACTCTAATAATTTTCATGAAGCTTTTAAAGTTCAAAGGTGCAAGCTTTTTTGGTTGAAGATTATTCTATTAATAATTCTTTTCTAGTATAAAATTTTAAAAGGTGGAGTCAAAGCTATTGATAGCCAGCTTAAAAGGGATATTATGCTCAACCAAAGTTGTGTATTATGTAATCATTATAGTGAAATTCATACCCACCTTATTGTTAATTATGATGTTCCCTTCAAACTCCTTAACATTGCATCTCCAATGAGAATTATTTAATTTGGAAACCATTAAATAGGGATTGAATCATTTGGTTTCCATTAGATGCAAAATTATATGGAGATTCTTCCAACTTTTTGTTAATATTATTACTTATTCCATCTTTATGGTAGAAAGAAAATCAGAGTCAATTCATCTATGGCTTCAATGAAAAAAGTTGTGAAATTCAAATCTTCTTCTAATGTTGTATCTGGTTACAAAACTAATGTTATCTTCGAAAGCTCTGTGAAAGATTACAAACCTGAATCTAAAAAGGTGGTTAGTGATGATGTGGATAAAGAGTCTTCACAGATGTTATTTTGTACTACTGAAGTTTGTAATTCATTTGTTGATTCGATTCTTTTAGAAGACGGTGAGTTTGTTCCATATGTTGGAAACTTTGGTGTTGTTTTAAAAGGACTTGATGTTGATTCGTCTCATCAAGCTGAGCTCTATGGAAATGAGTTATCTATTAAAAATCCTTTGAATCTTACTATTTTATATTTATCTTCTGAGGGAGTTATTTCTGGTAAGGATGGTGCTATGGATGTCTTTATATTAAAGAATGAAGGAAAAAATGTAGAAGGTGTGAAAGAAGATAATGTTGAAGATGTTGATTTCGGAGGTAATGTTGTGGAAGACGAAGCTAGAAGTTTTTTAGATTCTGAAAATGAAAAGTCTTTTACAGTTCCTTCTTTAATCTATAATGATAGTGTGAATAATAAAGAAGGTTTGATTAAAGGTGGAAATAAGATCCATTTGTCATCTAAATCTGTGCAACATAAGAAAAAGTTGAATAAAGATTTTAATTTATTAGGCCCTATCAAAGGGAGCCTTAGAGGAAGGAAAATGGGGACTCTTGGTGGAAGTGATGGAAGCACTTCACCATTTATCTCATAATATGCTTATGATTATTGAAAATGATTTATATCAAAAGAATTGAGATAAGGATTTTTATGGTATTGTACATTTTGGGATGGTCGTGATTGGATATTCCAATAATGGTGTAGTCTTTAAAAGGGAGTTCTTTATTTATAATAATATGGAGCTTATTGGTTTGGTTTTAGAAGTTCAATCTATGGTACGTGTGAAGATGTTTAAGGTTGTGATAATCAGAGCATTTGGAGCTGTGAAAATCCAACTTGCTTCTTTGGCTGGAAAATCTCGCTTACATTTCATGTCTTTTTCTTTATTTAGTTGTTTTTTTTATTTTAGTTTTTAATTAAGCATTATTTTGTATTTGGAATACGGAGATAGAATAATGAAATTTAAGAATCTTTCTATACCTTATTTTTTACTTAATCATGATCTCTGGGATACTAATAAACCTTTTTGGTTATTTTATCTTTCCTATCCCCTCCACCCCAATTAGTTTAAAATAATGAGTAGAGGATCTTATTTTCATTATGATATTTCCTATATTTTAAATATTTTTATTTTGCTTAATTTTCTTTTTAATAAGGCTTCCTTTCTCTATGTTTTGAAAGGATTGCTAATAGGTTCTTTTAGTTCTAGTTTGAATTTTTTTTTCTTTTAATGCAATTTAAATCTTCTAAAAAATGGATTTTAACAAACAAAATGACTAGTGGCAAAATGTTGATAAAAAATATCATTTTTTCATAAGACTCAAAAGAAAAACATTAAAAATGGAATATGCCTTACCTACTAGTATTTTGCAGCTATACTTTACCTAATTTATTTTAGATCTTATGGTTATATTCGTTTAGTTAATATCAGATATTTTGTTGTTGTTGTTGTTTGCCTCCAATTTATTGGTTGATGTCTTATGATCATACTTCTCTTTGTTGATAATTAATAATTAGGTTATTTATGGTTTTTTTTCCTTATGGTGCTTATATAACATTGTTGCTTTCACATGTCATGCCTGATTTTATGATCACTTTCTATTTTTGATTGTCTAAATCTTGATGACTACTTATTATTGGTAATGCTCTCTTTGATGTTCTTTCTAAGGCACTTCAATAATGGATTGTTGGAAAGTCATTTCTATGCAATATTCATGCTTATGGAGACTAAAATTTGTTTCACTCTATAATAGCTAAAGATTTCATTATTTTTCAATTATATGTTGGATGCTCATGAATTTTATGGATGAATACATTTAATCAATTATGCCCTTCTTTCCTCACTTAAGAGGAAGAGAATGTCATATGGGGGACTCTATAAATAATTAATTATATTCAAGGCCCATGTGTATTCATTTGATTGGACATTTCATGTAAAATGCTAATCTAATCTTGTATATGTCCCTAAAGATACATACCTACTACCAAAATTTGCTTTCAACTTTACTAAATTATTAGCTTCTATGATTAAGGGATTATGTTTATTTTTATTTATTTATTTATTTTGGTGGGAGGAGCGGGGATCTTGCACAATTTTCATTGATACATCAAAAGATTATATGGGAATAAACCTACCAACATCATATCTAAAATCAAATAAAGAGATTGTTGACCTCTAAGGCGGCCTAAGAAGTCTATAGCATCTATCAAAAAACATAATTGCCACTGAAGTAATCATACAATCAAATTCCACAAACAATCCTATTCACTCACCAAAAATTGCATCCACCCAAAGAAAAAAAGAACCAACCAAGCCATAGCCAATAAGAAGAGAAATGTAGCAACTAAAGAAATCAATACAAAAAAACATCAATTAGAATAAAATATGTGTTAATAAAATAGATCTTTCAGGTAAGGTAGGAAATTAGAATGATGAAATAATCTCTTACTTTTCCTCTTGATTGTAAATTTTATTTTCTCAATAATATTAAATCATTTAGAGTAGTTCCTATAAAGGAATGAATTTTCCTTTCTTGGAAAATAGCATAAGTAGTAATATACTACCAAAAAAATCCTTCTAAGATGTTGTAAAAGTGATTTAAGTCCCAAAGTAAAGAGCTGTCAATGTGTAAGATTTATGGGATAGATCTTTCAAGGATGTGTAAAGAAAACACAATCAAAAAAATAGATAAGAGTGACTCTCATTATATTGAGAGCAAAGCACATAATTTTCATTAAGCGTGATCCCTCTTTTGCTAAGCACATCAACAATGTTTAAGCCTTCCAAAGCAATCTTCCATGCCAAAAAAGCATAGTTGATTGAAAAATGTTTTTTATACCAAATATCATAAGCCATGGAACATTAGAAAAGCCACTGTAACCATTAAGATAACTCATCTCTCAGAAGAAATAATTTTTCCCCAACTAAAAATAGGTATGATTGGAATTTTGAATGTAAATACTATAAATTTGAGTTGCAATTTGATTGGGAATATCATTGGGAAGTGTGGGAAGTGTCCATTAAACATTAACAAAAAAAATTGAGACTTAAAGTTTGGGTGAGGAATGAAAAATAAATCAAGAACAATAACCCAAAATTTTTCCATAAGAGAGGAACAAGTCAACAAAGGATCTCAAAATGAGGATAACTGCCAGTCATAAGAAACTCTTAATTCTGTAAAATTTCTCAAGTTATGGGAAATTTTATGCAGAAGCTTTCAAAAGGGAGAAGAAGACTTATTAGATATTTCCCTAATAGAGCCATTAGCTTTGAGAAAAGAGGTAGATGGTGGCTCTGGAGAGAGAATGGAAGTTGTCAAAGGAGGATACCCTAAACCACCACTATCTCTCGGGATGGAAGTGGGCTTGAAAAGAATCATGTGAATCATACTACCCCCATCATTCACAGAAAAAAACTTATTGATTGAGCTTGTGACTTTTTATTTGAACTTCTTGAAAGGGTGCTACATACCAGCCATTAGAAAACATAATTCAATAAAGAGGAATAAATTAATTAATATTTATTAAAAAAAAAGATAATTTTTTTCTTCCAACCATCTAGCCAACCCATCATTCTCTTCAAAAGAGGGGAGCGGTGAGAATAATTGAAGTTGACAATAGTGATAGGAATTGCTAAATAGTTCCAAGGAAGAGGAGAGACGACCACCCAAAAACATTATGAAGAAGAGCCTAAACATTGTAACTAACATCTTAAGAGAAACATAAAAGAGATTTTAAGGACCAGGCTAAGAGACTAATGGATCTATTTAAGATGGTGAGAAGGTTGTGAAGTTCATGTAAGGAGATATTGTTAGGAATTACAAAGACTAGAAAATAATCATCATAAATAAGACAGGATATTTTCACACTAATTTTTATAATCGGTGAGAATGGTCCATTAAAGCACATAGAGTCCACAAGTCTAAAGAAAGCATCCATGATGAAGGTGAAAAGGAGGGGGGATAGTGGACAATCTTGTCTTAAACCTTTGTTGGAGTTGAAGTATCCATGCATCTCCCCATTAACTATAATGGAGAAAGGAAATAAGGAAGTTCAAGGCTTAATCCAATGAATAAATGTGAGGGGAAATTTTATCTTGATCATTTTATTGTTAAGAAAGTTTTTATCAACACTATCAAAACCATTTCCAAATAAACTTTGACACAAAAAGTTTTAGGGTTAGAGAAAGAGTTGAACTCTTCAAAACTCAATTAGTCAGAATAATATTGCCTGTAATATATCTCCATTATAAGAAAGTATATTTAGCCAAATGAATCATATTAGGAAATAACATCTTAAGTATTTAAGCAAGAAGCTTGGAAATTTCCTTGTGAGTAACTTTATATAAGGTGATATGTTTAAAATCATCCTAAGTGGGGGTAGGTAAAGATTTTTGAATTAAAGTAATAATTAAATGCTTCACTCTAAAGTGTATGGAAGAGGAACGAAAGAAGAGTATAATTTTTCAAGAATCATTGATGAATTGAACACTAAATCCATAAAGCTATAGAGCTTTGTCATTACCAATATAAAAAAGTGCAAATATAATTTCCTCAGTCTAAAAAATACATACCAAATTGAGGTAAATCAATCAAACCAGGAGACATCTGATAGAAGCAATAGTATGTTGGTTTAACCAATTATAAGAAAGATCAATATGAGGTAAATCAATCAAACCAGTATTATAAATATAATTATTGAAGTCCATGAGCTTAGCAGGAGGAGGTGGGATCCCACCAATTTTTTCATTAGATTTTATAACATAATTAAAGTATCTCATGATAATAAAAGGGTTAAAAATTATCTTTGAAATATGAAGAAGATCCTCCCAAAGTGACTTTCCTTCAGTAGCCCCATTGGCCCCAAGATTAAGGAAATAAATATTTTAATGGTGGGTGTGATAGTGAGAAGATTGTGTACGTGTTAAGAGTGAACATTGAGAGGGTTGAAGTTGATAAAATTGGCATTCCACATGACCTTGATGCAGCCATTAGGAGCTAAGTGAAAGTTATTATGTCTACCTTCATTCAAAAAGATGTAATATTTGTGTTGGTTAAAAGCACCATCAATGGAAGAGGAGTTGATATTGGTTTGATGACCCAGATTATGAATGAAGGGTGTGTTGGAGTCCTAATGAGGAGAAACTTGTTAAATGATGGTGGAGTTAGTGGGTGACTTGACCTGGGTGGTACTAACAATATAATTAAGAGGGAAAGATTTAGCCTTTCCCTAGTTAGGACAAATAGTATTATTAGGAGGGAAAGAATTAAATGATGGTTGAGGTTTAAATAAATAAGTAGGAATAACAAATTGGTTGGTGTAACTATTGGATGGGCAGACTAAGATAAGGGAGTTGAGGTCTTAGTTGCGAGTAGTCGAAGGAACCAATAAAGTGGTGTGGTTTAAATGATTGAGACTATGAGGAGGATAAAGCTTTCAAATATTTTCAAATGTAACTCCTACATATCTAATAATCAATAGTATTTTTGGTAGATAGATTAGGGTTATGGTGGGTTAAAGATTTGTGACAAGAATGAGCTTCAAGTGCAAAATTATCACATGTAACAAATGAGGACTGTTTCAAATCATAAAGAACATGCAATTTAATTATATTTCCATTTAACAAAATAGGTGGGAATTTGTATATTAACACAAGCAAAAGAAGCCTAGATCTATATGCAGCAAGAGGGTCAAAAATTAAGGGCACATTGATTTTACTATCTATTTTTGAGATACATGTTTTAGTCAAGCAACAAAGTGGTTGATTAAAAATTTTTTTGCCCATAATGGTACCACCCTAAAATTATTCTTCATGGGAGAGAAGTTGGTACTTCAACATTTAAAAAAAAAATGGTCGGTGTTAAGGAACCACAATACACCACCAAACACCATATCCAAATCATCCAAGTGAGAAAAGTTGAACTAAAAAATACTTTAAAAAGGGATAGAAGAGAAATATCACCTTTCAAATGCCAAAGGTGCTTCACTGCAAGTAGAAGTCTACTTTAGAATAGCCTTTTTCCTATTGCATATCCAACCTTAGCAAAGACCACAACATGAAGCCTTCTTGGATTTCATCATCCAAGAAAGTAACTTAATCATCTGTTGAAGAAATGTAACAGAGGGAGATATGTCTCACGATAGGCATATGGGAAGTTAGAAGTCCTTTCTAGTTCTTGGAAGGACTAACATGAGCCAAAGAGGGAGATGGTGTGGGGAAGTGGGAATGATACATTGCAGAAAGCATGAGACAAGACCAAAGGGATGATCAAGGAGACGGGAAGCTCGTGGAAATGAAGGTGGGGGCGATCTGGAGCAGAAAATAAGAACAGAGAGGGGAGCGATAAAGGGAAGCCCTCACATAACACATGTGGAAGTAGTTGGATCATTTGTACTATAACTTACATGGGTCTTACTTCTAGCTTTTGCCAATAATTTTATTTTACTTCTAAGACTATTTGATTTGTTGAAAGTGCAATGCTTTGTGGATAATAATTTAATTACATCCAAAAATTTTTTATATTTTGCATCTAAATTTTAATATTAATCTCATCAAATATCTTTTTTTTTTTACTTTTATTAACAAAATCCTTTTATCAACAACAATAGAAATCACTTGAGATTTTATTGGTGATGTGATCGTGATAAATCTTACAAGAAAGATCGCATCAAAATCATACAAAAATGATGATAAAATTAAGGAGATCAAGGGAGCTGCAATAGTCCAAGTTGGTAATAGGATCAACAACATGGGAAGATGATAAATGTATCAACATCAAAAAAGTTGAGGTGGGATTTGGACCAACAAGTTCGAAACATAATTGTATTTAAAATTCAAATAAAAGAATTGAATCAAATATTTTTTTTAGTTAAAATATTATATGCTACATGAGTAAATAATAAAATTTGTGTCAAATATAAAAATTGAGAAATTTTAAGTGTTATAAACATAAACCTTTTTCTTGATAAGATGAAGTGATAAGCAGTATGTCTTATACTACTGTAGCCGCACACCATGATGGTTTCCATCCATTACTCTACCGCTGCAGGCAATTGCTTGTACAGAATAAATCAAGACCGGTGTTGTCTAACTGATTTGATCTAACCTCTCCTGTAATACTTAGGTCTTCAAATATATATTGTACCTGTTGTTGAGCAAAAGGTTGAGAGGAAAGTATTATGAAATTCTATTGTTGCGCCTCCTCTCTTCCATGAATTTCTTTTCTCTATTACTGTTCTGTTCTTGCTTCCCTTGCAGGACTTGAAGATAGAACAAAGCTTCACATGGCATCAGAGCCCAGGTTGTGATCTCTAAACTGGATTTCTTTTCTTCCTCTTCATTCTTAGAATGAGTACAGAGGAATCTTCAACCAATGCATCCTTCGTTTCTTCCCAGACTCCGGTGAAGATGAGTGATGCGTTATTCTACCACAACTGAAGTTTCTTATGCTCAATGTGAAATCAGTGATGAACATCCAACTTAATGCAGATAACTATCTCCTTTGGAAAATTCAAGTTTTGAAGCTTTTCACGGCAAATGGTTTCGACGGTTACTTTGATGGATCAACGCCAAAGCCGAAAAAACACATTGTAAAAGAATCAGGTGAAATTTCTCTTAATCCTCACTATCAAACCTGGATTCTTATTGATCAAAATTTGTCTACCGCAATGTATTCGATAATCTCCCCCAACCTTTTTCCCTACATTTTGAATCTGGATACATGTGCGGACATCTGGAAAATTGTCGGGCGACGTCTTCAGTCCTCCAATCATTCTCGACTGCTTCAGTTGAAAAATGAACTACACCATATATCGATGAAGGATCGAACTATGATGCAGTATCTTTCGGACATTAAAAGAAAGTGTGATGCCATTGCTTCATCCGACACTCTGCTAGATTCCGAAGATGTTATCATGTATACCCTGAATGGACTGCCCTCTATTTATCAGTCATTCAAAACTTACAGTTGATGAATCTGGATGACTTTTATTCCTTGTTGTGTAGTGAGGAACTGAATATCGCTGCTGAAACTGCACGTGAAAACAAAACTCTTCAGTCCATCGATCCTCAATTAGTGTTGGCGGCTTCTCAGGGTCGTGGGCAATTTCGTTCAAACAGAGGACGTGGTAGGTATACTCAAGTTAATCCTTCTCCTGTGCAGCAAGCTCCTTGACCAACTGGACGAACAGCCAATAATTATATTGAATGTCAAATTTGCCGTAAGCCAGGACATTCTGCTTTTAAGTGCTGGCATAGAGTTAATCTTCAGTATCAACCTCCCTCTCCCACTGCATATGTTGCCAGCTCAGCATCTAAAACGAGTGATTGGGTGTTAGATTCTGGAGCAACTTCCCATTTCACTCCCGATTTTACTCAACTTCAAAATCCTCAATAGTACATGGGATCTCAACAAGTTCAAGTCGGGATTGGAGACATGCTACCAATCACTCACTCTGGCCAGGGCATTATGCCAACTCCTCATCGTAAGCTTCTTTTAAAACCATTACTCCATGTTCCCTCCATTTCTCATAATTTAATTTCCAACAATAAATTAGTTAATGATAATCCTTGTTCCATTCTTTTTGACAAATCTGGCTTTGCTATAAAGGATTTAAGGAACAATCAAACTCTTCTCCAAGGTCCTTCCTGTCAAGCCCTCTATAAATTCCAAGCTCCTCAACAACTCAGCTAACCTCCCATTATCCTACTCAGCACACTTTGGCATCGCTGCTTGGGCCATCCATCTTCCTCAACATAGGAGGATTTACCCACTGTTTTTAGAATTTCTTCTTCTAATTTTCATTGTAAAGCTTGTGCTCTATCTAAGAGTTACAAACTATCTTTTTCCCGTTCTTCAAATTGTAGCACAAAACCTTTAGATTTGATACATACTGATGTATGGGGTCCTTCCCTAATTTTGTCAAATCAAGGATTTAAATAATATATACTATTTGTTGATGATTATTCTTATTTTTGTTGGGTTTTTCCAATGAGACTTAAATCAGAAGCTCATTCTAAGTTTGTAATTTTTAAAGCATCTGTGGAAAAACAATTTAACAAACTAATTAAAATCCTTCATTCTGATAATGGTGGTGAATTCATTAACTCTACTTTTCAAAACACATTAACAACTGCTGGGTTCATGCATCAATTAACTAGTCCCTATACGCCTAAGCAAGATGGCGTTGTTGAAAGAAAGCATCATCATATTATTGAGACTCTACGAAGCCTCTTACTTGATGCCAATGTTCTCTTGTCCTTTTAACTAGATACTCTACTCACCACCATCTATCTCCTCAACCGTTTACCAATTTCACCCATTCCTAAACTTTCTCCATTTCAACTCCTTTACAACAAGTCACCAGATTATACCATTTTAAAAACTTTTGGTTATTTGTGTTATCCTTGGTTGCCACATATTCCCAAACATAAGTTTGACCCCAAATCCTCCTCTTGTGTTTTTCTCGGCAATGCTTCAAATTCTAAGGGTTACAAGTGCTACAATATTGAATCGAAAAAATTATTCATCTCTCGTCACGTTAAATTCTTTGAACATCTATTTCCTTTTCAATCTCTTTCTGAACTGGTTCCATCCAACTCAAATATTCCATTACCAGCACCCTTAACCTTAGTACCCATAACATCTACTTCTCCTCTTGTTACCTCTCTACCACATATGCCCCAACCTACATAATCTACCACAATTTTCACACCAAATCCTGACCCGTTAACCTCATCAGAAACATCATAGCCACCTTCAACTCCTCAAAATACTTCTCCATCACCTCAACCTAAACATCACATGCTTACCCGTTTCCAAACAGGAAACTTAAAACTAAAACACATTGTTAGCATGTATCTTTCCTTACAACCCGTGGATCCTACTTGCTACTCTCAAGCTTCCAAACACTTACATTGGCGTCAAGCTATGTCCGATGAATTTGATGCTTTACAAGCACAAGGTACTTGGTCACTCGTGCCTCCTTCATCTAATCAAAATGTTCTTGGTTGCAAGTGGATTTATAAAACAAAATACAATGAGGATGGCTCTATTGCAAGATACAAAGCAAGGTTAGTCGCTCAAGGTTTTAAACAAGAATATGGGTTGGATTATTTAGAGACTTTTAGTCCGGTTGCCAAATTTCCAACAATTCGTATTTTTCTAACTGTTGTTGTGACTCATAACTGGAAAATTCTACAATTAGATGTCTCTAATGCTTTCCTTCATGGAGATCTTACAAACATAATCTATATGTCTAAACTAATTGGGTTTGTGGATTCATTACATCCAAATCATGTTTGCTTACTCAAAAAGTCTATCTATGGCTTGAAGCAGTCACCACGACAATGGTTTGCAAAATTTTCCACTCATTTGCTCAAGTTCAATTTTCAGCCTAGCTCAGCTGATCCGTCCCTCTTGCTCTAAAAATGAGACTCCAAGGTTTTATACCTTTTAATATATGTCAATGACATTTTATTAACTGGAAATGATGAACATCTCATTCAGCAATTATTACAAGATCTTCATCATCTTTTTAGTTTTAAAAACCTTAGCAGCATTCACCATTTTCTCGGCATTACAGTTCAGGCAAGAGAAACGGGCTTATTTTTGTCACAGGAGGCTTATGCATCTACTATCCTCTCAAGAGCTGGAATGGAAAATTGCAAGAGTTTAGCTACTCCTATGGCCATAAAATCTACAACAACTGTAGATAGTGATAAATTGTTTTACAATCCTGATTTGTATAAGCATTTAGTTGGATCTTTGTAGTATTTAACTGTTACGAGACCAGATATCTCCTTTACAGTTAACAAACTATGCCAATTCATGCATAAACCATCCAATGACAATTTTTATCTACTCAAACGGCTTCTCTGATATCTCAAAGGTACATTACCCTTTGGTCTTTTAATTCAGCCAACTCACTTACAACTTTATGCTTTTTTCTGATTCAGATTGGGCTGGAGATCCCATTGATCGCAAGTCTACAACGGGATATTGTGCTTATCTTGGACAAAATATTGTTTCTTGGCAAGTGAAAAAGCAGAAAATTGTTGCTAGATCATCTACTGAGGCAGAGTATAGAGCACTTGCAACAGATGCGGCAGATCTCTTATGGCTAAGACGTCTTTTACTTGAATTTGGGATTTTAACAACAAATTCAACCGAGTTATTTTGTGACAATAATCCTATATTTAATGCTCGTACCAAACATATAGAGATAGATTACCATTTTATTAGAGATTGTGTGAACTCAAAATCTATCTCTATTCATCACATCACTATTGTTGATCATTTAGCTGATATTTTCACTAAACCTTTACATACCAAATGCTTTCAAGCTTTAAGATCCAAGCTTTCACTTTTTAATACGAGTGTTAGCTTGCGGGGGGATGATAAGATGAAGTGATAAGCAGTATGTCTTATACTGCTGTAGCCGCACACCATGATGGTTTCTAGCCACTACTCTGCCGCTGCAGGCAATTGCTTTTACAGATTAAATCAAGACCGTTGATGTCTAACTGATTTGATCTAACCGCTCTTGTAATACTTAGGTCATCAAATATATATTGTACCTGTAGCAGAGCAAAAGGTTGAGAGGAAAGTATTATGAAATTCTATTGCAGTGTCTCCTCTCTTCCATGAATTTCTTTTCTCTGTTACTGCTCTGTTCTTGCTTCCCTTGTAGGTGTTGAAGATAGAACAAAGCTTCACATTTCTAACCTGATCAAATCAATAAAATGTTTCTCACAACAACCAATAAAAAGCTTGTAAAATATTAATATACATTTAATTTAGTAAAAGTGGAAGACACGATTTAATTTTATTAAAATCAATTATGATATAGAAACTAATTAAATCAAATCAATTCGATTGAAATCGGAAACAAAACCTGATGGACCCAAACTGCACTCAAACTAAAAATTTTAATTTGATTTCATTTTCATTCAATTTTTTGAAGTTATTGCTATCAATTTTATTTAATTTTCTAAAGATAATCAAAGCAAACCATTGAATTTATATGAAGTTATTGCTCGAATCAAATCAATTGATTTTGTTCAAATTCAAATGCTAGGCACAAGTAAACATGAAGAATCTTCTATTTATAATATAAAGAGAAATAAGTAATAAAGTGACAGTGTTCTTCGGCGGTCAAGAATGAAAATTACAATAAAAAGAACCTACACCTTCAAGCCCAGTTAATGAAGGTAGGCTGGGATGGGCCTGGGCCTCATCGGCTTTTAAGCTTGAAATTTATCGCATGATATTTGGTTCAAGTTTTAGTCAGGCTTTCATATATATTTTTTTTCGTATTTGGCTTATGTATATTTTTTTTTATTTATGATCCAGCTTATCTTATTTATCTATATCAGTTGAATGAAACGAACATAAAATAAGCTCAAAAAAAGAATGATTACTTGACTTCTTACGTCAACAAATAAATTTATAAATTTGAATGAACATATAATTTAGGATTTATTTAAGATAATTTTTTTGTTGCTTTACTTTTAAATTATAATCACAGTTCTATTTGACTAAAGCTTTTTTGTTATTTTTAAGATTTTTTGTACTAAGAAGCTATTTTATATAATAATTTTCAAAAAAAAAACATTTTCCTACAATAAATTTACAATCATCGAATTTGTATTAATTTATGTACTATGAAACTATTTGACTAATGTTCACTCAAGGTAGTGATTAAATAATTTTGAACGCTTTTAAAAACCTAAAGAATAAACAAACAAATCTTAAACACAGTGAAACACATTTATTTATGCTTGCAAGTAGCTTATTTGTCATGAAATAAGTAACTTACGAAAGACTTCATATTAAACTCAACAATAGCTCGAAAAAATTTATTTAAAACTTAGTTCAAAATAATAATATTTTAATTATTTAATCAACAAATAAAAGATACGTTCACAATTTCAATCTCTTATTTTCACAAATTTGCCTCTTTTCAATATTTTTTAGATTTGTCACATTCAATTTATTTAGGAGCCACACGCCATGAGCTATGCATCGATGTCACGAATCATATGAGTACACACTTGCAGAACGCAAGTACATGCGATATTATTTTCTTTCTCATCTATCTATAATCGACACAGTCTAAGTGAACTCGAACCATGGAGTACGTTGGCCCTCTAGTACATCGAGTGGACGGAGACACAGTATAGTCTATATGTTGGTGAGGTTGGCCAGAAAAATAATTTATTTTCTTGCATTAATAATACAAATTAATTTAATTGTGACTATAATTTCACATGCTTAACTATTTTGCGTAAATATTCCTTTAAGATAGCCACTATACTGATCCTATTGGCAACATAAAATGAAGTGAGCCTTTTTAGATGAATGATATTGTATGGCGTGGCTTCATCCTCGATTAAGCGAGTTTAGACTGTAGCAAAGATTACAGGGGCTTTCATCCATATCCTAATGTGGCATGTAAATATTCATTTAAGAAAGTCAATATGGAGTGGCCTCATCTTGAATTAAGCCAGTTTGGACTGTCAAAGATATTGACGGGAGCTTCTAAAATAACATTGCTCTGAACAAAGCGGCCAACACAAAGCATTTAAGAAGATCATTTTTTTAGTTGCATATGTGAGCTGAATGATATTATTACACATTAAATTTTAAGTTATTTTAAATATTACAATATTTAAAAGAATCTAATTATAATAACTTGTGACTGGGTTATTCATCAAAGGAGAAATAACTAAAAAGAAATCCAAAAAAAAAAATCATGCTTCTTCAAATAATATATATGTATATAAGGAAACAATGGTAAAAGAGATATAAAGATTAATGTTTTAACTTTTTATAAAGATTCAACGCATAAAGTTTCGACACTTAAAAGAGATATAAAGATTAATGTTTTAACTTTTTAACAATGGATAGATTGATATAAAGTTTATTGTTTTAACTTTTTATAAAAATTCGACTCATAATCATCATGTGAATATTGAAGTCGACTCTAAAATTGTCATTCATGTGATTTCTGAGAACAATGTTGGTACCCCTCAAGATTTTTATACTATTAGGAAAATTAAGATGATGATTACTATGCTTTCTTGTAATATCTCTCATATATATATCATGAAGGTAACGCCTGTGCGGACTGGCTGACTAAATTTGGCTCCCAAACTGACACTTTCCACGATCTCTCTGTGATGAATCTGCCTTCCCCTCTTAAAGGCAAGATTTTTCTGGATAAAATGGGGCTACCTTATATTCGTCATGCTTAATTTCCATGTTTTTGAGTTCTTGGTCCATTTTTATTTGTTGTTGCTGCTCTGGTTGTGTTATTTTTATAACTGCAATTATTCATTGCTGTGTGTTCTCATGGAGGATTTCTGGTGTGATGGGTTTCTTTGGCCAAAACTTGGTGGTATGCGTCTCTACTGCGTGTTTAAGCTGAGTTATTCAGTTTGCTATTTCTCTTAATTATAGCTCGCAGAATTATTTTCATATCTTGATGGCCGCCACTAAGAGGTTATTTGTCTTGAATTTTAACGGGTTATCCATGTGAGGTTGTGTCTATAGTAAGGTGATTGCTAAGGAGAATTTCTTCTATGATTTCTCTGGTCTTTGCGAGCATATAACTTATCATTCCGTTATTGCTCTTTTCAGGTTCTATATCGATTATTCTATAATTCCTTCTATTTATTACTTATCAAATATCGCTTTTTGGAGCGTGCTTTGCAAACTCAATATTTTTTCTGAGTTTTGGAGCTTAAATGTTTGCAAGTCTATCTCTGTTCGTTTTTTTTCATGCCCTTTCAAATTTTTCTTTGTTTTTACCTGAAGATTGTGCTGAATGACTTTAAACTTCTCTTCCTTTTTTGGGTGCTGCTACTTTGCAGCCCGAGTTTCCATTTTTGTATTATTGTATTATTGATATTGATTCCCTTGATCATGGACCATTTACTGGGCATTTGAATATCTTAATGATATTATAATTTGACTATCTAGTCTTGTCGGATTTTTCTTGTCGAGACGCTCGATTCAATTATAAGCATGCTATGTTTGGAAACCATTTGGTCATCTAAATTATGGTTTAAACTTTCCAAAGGTGTTTTGGGTTTTTGAATTGGATCCATTTAAGCTTGAATTGGGTCAAATTGTGTCGTTGGTTATGTCTTTTCAAGACGTTCAATTCGACTATAAGTTTCCTGAAATCAAAGTTCATATGATTCCAAATTTAATTTTGGAAGTTTTCAACACAATTTTGCCTCAAGATTCATATCCTACCAAGATAATTTTTTAATGATATATCAATATTACTGAAAAGCATATTTGTTACCCTAATTTTCACAAGTTTAGGCATTACAAATATACTGTTGCTACAATATTCAAAACCTAATGCAACCGTATTTATCTTAAAAAATTAATCGAATTCCTAACTCATTAAATGTTATTCCAACCCATTTTTTTCACTAGTCATAAATTTCAAGAAAAACAACTGTACTTCTGAAGTATAACTCTGAGGTTAACTCATAAGCGCAAATAATTTAAACAAAAACGCACCAAGTTTCAAACTTGTACTGAAAGAGCAATCCAAGCAGGAAGCCAGCTCTTAGTTGTCTGTCTTATGTGTAGCTATCCTGCCTGCTATGTAATAGAGTAACTTGTCATTGCTCTATTATTTCATACTAAGCTACCAAGATGACACCCTTGAAGGGTGCAGGGAACGACAAAGATTGAAGTACTCCATTTGAACTTGGAGCTTTCCTTGGCCAAGTGAACTTGTAGGCATGGGCGGGAATAAGGCAGGAATTTGGCTGTTTCTATTAGTTTACCTGTTTTTATCTGTTTGTGTAAGCTTATAAGGGATTATTGGAGAGATATAGATGAAATGCTGTAGCAAATAGGAGAAGAGGTATTCTGTAGTGCCTAGAGATAGCTAGTTGATAGCTTATTATTGTTCAGAAATGACTTGGGAGTGAAAAGAATGAAAGGAGATAGTAGAGCTATGATCAACCAATATAGATGTAGGGATATGTACAGACAATATAGTCACAATCACAAGATATGACAATTCTTAAGAAAATTATTGGCCTTATTCTGGGTCCTGCAGGCTTTTTAGGAATAATAAAAGTGTTCTTCACATGATAAATTTACTTGAATTAGACATGAAAATTAAGGTGTGATTAGTAGATGCAATTTATTTTTCGAGTTTGACCAATTAGATTTGTGCCAATATGAAGGGTTGAATCTTGACATATTTAATCATAGATCTCTTTTTCCTTTTATTTGGAATTTATATTTAATATCTTTTTTGGTTTAAATGTTGGACATGAATGCCTTAGGGCCTTATTTTCATTCTCTCTATTTTTGGAGTTCCAGTCTCTCGCTTTTCATGATATTTTGAGCTATGTAATGTCCTGTTGTAACCTCCAATGACCTATCTTTATATTCCCTTTCATCTATGGAATATAAATTTTTTTATTTTTTTAATTGAGAATATATTTAACCATATAGGACTAATCAGATTTGAATTTAATTAAGTCAAATTCATGTTAGAATTTTTGATATTTTAAATAAATGATGTATAATTGAGCTGCCACTATTAAGTTATGTCTTCTTCAAATTAAATCCAAATTTATTTGAACCAATAAAATGAACACTCCAAAATATATTAAGCTAAAAAGACAACTCACAACAAATAATAGATTATGATATAGAATTTCCATATGTTAAAAATTAATAATCATATTTATGGGTTACCATTTACAAATATTATCCATTGTCTCGGTTGAAGAAATTTTCTTTTATTTTTAATATTTATAAGCATATCATTGGAATCTATCTTTTTTTATAAAATTAAATGCTAAGCTAAAAATTAATTTTGGAAATTAGTGTATTTGCATGTAATATAATTAAAATATTGATAACTCGATCAAATCAAAACATATAGGCTAAAATTTTATTATATATGCTCTTTGAGATTTGAAAAGCCTTATTTTTATAAATGATGATAATAATTGGATTTAATTTTTTAAAATAAACAAAATTTGAGTAAAGTGAAGCATACATACAAATAATTTAAATTATTTAATTGATATGTCATGCTTTCGTATTTGTAAATGTCCATGTATGTACTTCACAAGTAACTAGTATGTTCTAGTCTAGAAAATCGACCAAAATAATCATATCACCCATTACAAGCAGTTGCCAAAAGAAAATATGACTCATCCCAATCAACTGAATTGAGGTGTCGTCTTTGTCAAGCATACCACCAAACTCCTACTAATTCATTAAAGCATACCATAGTCATTGTCCTCAAACAAAATTGATCTTGTTATGTCACATGCCATCTTTTAGTCCATTAGATTATCGTTGTCGCATGAAGCACACACCATATGAATTGAAAATTAAAACCCATCTAGACTCATTCAATTCTCAGGTCATGGTAAATATTGCCTGAAGGGACTTTCCCTTCACGCTCAACGGTCCACGCAATACCTTTAGAGACTCACCGCCACACCTAAAGAACTTGCCCATATAGACTTGGCCTAGATGCCATCTCAAGGGCTTGTCTAGAATACTCGCCATAGAACAATGAGCTGTAGAGATCCAAATGAACATATACTAGTAAAGCCACAAATTAGATACAAATTGTAATGTGTCATATCATTTATTGTAAACTTGTTTGATGCTTCCTATAGCTATCTATGCCATAAAATAAATGGTGAACTATGATATGTTAGATCTTTTTGACACTTTGTAATCTTTTGGTATACTTTAAACATAAATATATATATATATATATATATATATATATATATATCTCTTCATATTTAATTACTCTAATCTCTCAATTCTCCTTTTCTTTTTATTAAGATTATTTGTCAGTAAAGTTGGTGTTATCTTCAAATCCAACAATGCTATATTTTATTTTTGAAAGAATACTAATGACAATTCGTTATCATATTATTTAAATTTAGTTTGGTTTTTTTATCTATCGATTTTAAAATTAAAAAAAAGTTAATAAAAAGTAAGAAAAAAGGGAGTCGGAGAGTGTTGTGTGAGGTTACACAATCAAATTGGCAAACCTGTGTCTAATCGCATATATTTTGCAAGGTAGTACGGTTGGAGCTTTAATATGTCCATGAATAATATCAAAATCTTACTAACAAGATCAACAAAGCAAATAGAATAAAAAATTAGAGAGAAAAAAGGGAGTCGGAGAGTGTTTGAAGAGAAAGAAGCAATTGATTTTATTAGCTTGTTGATTTGTGTGGAAATTACTTGAAGCATCAGGTATATCCATTGATCGCCTATTTTTAGGTTTAGTGTACAGATTGGTCTACAATGAAAGCTATATTTAAACTATAAAAAACAAGAAAATGCATAGCAATGCTTTAACAGTTGCTTGGCAGTAAAATATACGAGGTGTGTAGCAAAAATACACCAAAAATATTTGTTTGTGATTGACTGAAAATACAACTTAGATGAAGTCGTTGACTTGAATGCTGGGAAGTTGCTTTCGAGCTTGACTGAAATATCTTAGTTGATGCTCAGGCTGAGTACGCCTAGTGGTGTGTTCTTCATCAATCTGATAATTATTTTATTGAATCCAGTTCAAGTTATTCATTGTCAATTCATGACGGCCTTAGTGAGCTCTACGTCACTACAAGAAAAAATTGCTTTTGCAGAACTTTAGAAGGGCTTTTTGTTAACCGCCACAATTTAAAAATAACTACACTACTAGTTTAATTAGTATTCGCTACTAGGGGTTTTCGCAATGATTTTACAACCATCGGGGTAGATATTTAAGCATTTTTTTTTTTAAAATTTGCAATGGTTTAGATCCTTACTGTTCTGGATCATGATCATACTATACGATGTATTTCTGATTTGAAAGCCTAGCCATCAAATTAATTTAAGTAACTTTTTAAATCCTGAATGTTGAACTGATCATACTATATGATCAAATTATACATTATGAATATTTAAATACTTACTTAAATTAACCCCTATGATTAGTCAATTAAATCAAGGATTAATTACTAATTGGTGATAGTATTATATGACATGGTTTGTTTTGTACGATTAACCGAGGCTATTTTTGATCGTCCCAAACATCGTACCAGACGATCCCTTGATTTTTGAACTAATCATACTAGATGATGTGAACATTGTACCGGAAGACCTAAAGCTTTTAATAGATCATACTATATGAAGGGTATTGTACCAGACAATGAACATAGATGAGTTTTGGCCATCCCAGCCTTTATCCTGTATGAAAAGAAGGAAAATAACATATTGTATTGAATGATGTTGTATCGTACTGTATGATGTGTTAAAAAAAATTCCTATTCATACTCCGTCGTACCAAGACGAAGGCTGTTTGAATAGATCACATTGTACGATCATGGATCTTACTGTAAGAACAAAAAATGGCTAAAAAGAAAATATAAGGTTTCTTGGTGTCTGACTTATATATGAATCTTTGGTCTTTAGAAATAAGATATGAGAGAGGAATATGACAATAAGGGGACTTCTTGAGAGAGAGCTACTTGAGAAGATTTTGGGTTTTTGAGAGGAAGGAGAAGGTGAGTTTGTAAAGGGGAAGGAGTGTGAAGGAGATCACACAGTTTCTCCTAGCCTGCTGCATGCTTGCTTATCATGTGGCCTGAGAAGATCTTGTGGGAAGCTTTCTAAGGGGGAGATTCTTCAAGTTCTGTGTCCTCTAAGATAATCTACCTTCTCTAGGAGGGAAAAAAATAAAAAGATTAGCTGCCATCACCAGGAAGGTGACATAGTGCTTGGCACTCCACCACACCGGGGAAGGTGAAAGTGAGGTTTTGTAAAGGCTTCCCCACCTTACTGTGGGTGCAAAAGGAGAATTACTTTTGAGTAGTGTAATTCTCGGAGTGGAGGACTCTGTGGAATGAATGTAGGTCAAGTGACCGAGCAACTATAAATCTTTTGGTGTTATTTTTTAATTTACTATAATTTACTTATGTTTTGCATTTTATATTTGTTATAACTGCTTGGTGAAAAGTCTATTTTAGATTCTTTATTAGTGATTAAAATTTCACCAATTACGTGCAATCATGTTTTAATCATTCACTTCCACTTCAAGTTAAATTTTTTATTTAAAATTTAAAAATAAAAAAATTAGAACTCCTGTTTAGGATTGTTACTCTATTACAAAAATTTCTAATTCACCCCTCCCCCCCACCCCCTATAAGCACACCTCGTAATATACCATCAAATTAATTTTCTTCTCTAATAAACCTATTCACACCTTTCATAAAGTTGATTTTAGATACATAAAGTCACCTGTCTAAAATTCAATGATTTAAATAATAAAATCTCCTATGGCTATCCTTAGTTGATTTAATATTTCTATGGTTAGTCTAAAATTTTCAATGGTATCATCCACTAGAGCTAGCCCAAACAATCATCATTCTCCAACTAGTATTTAAAACAAATGTGTCTTACACTTATAACAATACAAATCCTCATACGATTCCATTCAAATACTAGATTGAAAGGTGTTTAATAATCAATTCAATATTTTGAATTAAATCTTCCTAAATTTCAATAAAACTTAGTACACAAAGTCTCATTAAGTCTTCTAGTACTTAAATAGTCCTTTCAGACTTACTATATATTTGTGAAAGAAAAGCAGTACTAAAATTCAGTCTAGTTCTTAGACCTTTCTATAATGTCAAAGTAAATCTAACAATATTATGAACATATAGTTATACATGCTTTTCTATAGAATTAGTTTGTTTTGTTAAAAAAATGTGTTGATTTTGTTAATTGGTCCACCATGAGTAAGACTGCATCATGAACCTATTTAGATCACAAAAATCTCAATGAAAATTCTTTAGGGATTTTTGCCCCCTTCAACTCAGAATGGGTAAAGGATGTAGTAAATTATGAGCCTTATAGAGAAATTGAACGTTAACAGCAGAGAAATTCTACAGGTAATTATTTAATTCCATTCATAAAATCTCATTTTTGACAAATTTCTGGTAAAAAGTTGTGCGACGATAATGTAATGCCCTTAATTTAATTTAGAAGAATTATTCATTTATCTTTTAATAAATAATAATAAGAGCTATTGAATATAATATAATAGTAATAAATAGAAAAAAGAGGTTTTATAATTTAAAACATCAATGGACACATCTAAATTCATTCCCAAAAATCATATATAATACTCATGATCTACACAATCATATTTTAACTACTCTGTCTTGAGTAAAAAAGAAAAACAAAAAAGAAATAGAACCTAAGTAATCCTGACTAGCCCTAGTTTTTCTCCTCTTCCTTGACCTAAAATTATTTAACAACATATAATGTGCTTAGAAAGTCCAGTAGGTCACCTAAACCTATAACTGAATTCAACGCATGTCAAAGGAGCAATATGCATGGTGAAGTGCATTCCAACTTGCTATGTCTATGAGGTGTGCTACTGCCTTGTATGGCTTCCTCTATCCTTCACGTGCCGAGGGAAGTATTCACCCATTATTTTATTTTTCTTGTAATTTTTCCTCTACCAGCATGGCGGTTTGCTGGCATGTTGATCCTTTTTTGGCTGGATTGGCTGAGTCCCATTTGTTCTTGGAAGTTAATCTAGGTCTTCTATTCTTGGCATATTTCTTGATCTCAAATGTACATCATTTTGTGGTGTTCCTGCTTTGTTATTTTTGGAGGAGGAATTTTTTTCCCTACCCGAACCTTTTAAATTTTTGTTTGTTGGTTCCTTCCCCTCTCGCCATCCTAATCTAGCTTCGATAAGGAATTTTTTTTCAATCAAGTTGAATGGAGTTTTTTCTGTTACTTTGTTGGATCAATCTCATGTGCTCATTAAGTTGGATAATGATCTTGACTATAGTATAATTTTTTTCCATAAGTCTTATGTGGTGTTTAATTATTTCATGAAGGTGATCGAATGGTCTCATTTTGATTATATCGGTGCTAATTCTTCCAATGTTCTGATCTTAATTTCATTTCCTAACATGCGACCTCATTTTTTTCCCTTCTATCCTGCATGGTTTGGGGCATCTTTTCGGTAATCCTCTAAAAGTGTATAATGCCACTGCATTGGGTTCTCGCCCGTCTATGGCCCAAGTTGTAGTGAAAATCAATATTACCCATAAATACTCAAATAAAATTTTGTTAGCTCCTAAGAAATTAGGTTATTTTTAACAAGTTGTTATGGAAGATTTTCCTCCATTTTGTGCCAAATGTAAATGTCTAGGCCATTTAATTGGTGCTTCTTGCCTTTTATTTTATAATGACCTGGTTGTTGCTCCTTATAATCCTAAACCTATTTTAAAGGTTTATGAGGAAAATGATCTTTCATTGGGTGGTGGGGTTTTGGTTGATTTTATTCCTACTCATCCTAGTCCTAATATGGATGGTCCATCTCTTATTGATTTGTTTCTTCTGAATCAAGGTGATACCAATGAAGGTGACTTGGTTTTGTCTCCTTCTTCCCTTCCTTATACTTCTAATGGTGTTTATGTTATTGGTGTCGATGGAGAATGTTTAAATTCTAATCCTATTTCATATCCTATTGTGGGTCTTGGAGTTGTTGTCTCTTGTTTGATTAGTAAGGATTGAAAGTTCGTTAGGGATGTTAAGCCCTATAGAACTGGCCCAAGCTAACCAAGAGGGGGGTGAATTGGTATTTTAAAAATTTCTTTTCACAAAGAATAAAAATCACATAAACCAAAATCACACCAAAAAAATAAATACGGAAATAAAAGTGCGTAAGAAAGAAAACAAGAACACAGAAATTTTTAGTGGTTCGGTCAACTTGACCTACGTCCACTCCCCGGAGGTGCCCTCCGAGTACTACACTACAAACGTGACTCTCCTTTAGCCCCCACAGCTAGACTGAGAAGCCTTTATAAAGCACCACCTTTTTGCCCCCCCGGCAAGGCAGAGAACCTACCTTCTTTTGCTTCCTCCTGAAGCTGGCAAAGAACCACAACCAAAAGCTAACTCCTTACCTCTACCTACTCTTCCACGGATAAGAAACTCTAGATGAAGAACAAGCAGAGCGATCCTTGAAGCAACCCTTGTGAATCCCCTCACAAGCTCCCCCTCACAAGATCCTCTCTCTCTCTCCCTCTCTCTCTTTCTCTCCTCAAGGCCTTCTCAGGTCAAGGCAGCAGCCAAAGGTCATCCAAAATATTGAACAAGAGTTCTTAAATAGAAGAGCTTCAAAGGAGCTCATTAATTGCAAGTTGCTAACAATATCGTCCAGGCCGATATGGACATCGGCCTGGCCGATCAGTACAAATTTCAGAAGATCGGCCAGAGCATCGCCCTGAATGCAGACTGGACGATTTAAAATTGGCTTGATCGTCCAGGCCGATCTTACGATCGTCCCAGCCGATTAGTTCAAATTAGAGGTAAATCATCCAGAGCATCGCCCTAAATACGAGCTAGCCGATATTTATCATCCTAAAGTAACTTAAGGTTTTTGAATGGATCGTCCTGGCCGATCCTACGATCGTCCAGGACTATATGATCGTATCAATCATCCTTAATTACTCCCTTGATTTTATGATCAATTAAGGCATAATTTGAGAATTTTGTTCAGGCCGATCAATGATCGTCTTGGCCGATAATTTAAAAATACAGTATACCTTAATTGTCTATGGCGACAACTTCTTTCTATTTTGAGCTTATCGTCCTGGCCGATACACGTATCGTCCAGGCCGATATGTTAATGACGGGTGCCTTAATTAAGAATCCTTATTTAGACTTTCTGTTTTAAGCCTGATCGTCCAAGATGATGAAAATATCGTCTTGGCCGATATGAGTAAAAATAGAAATTCTAAGTCTCTTAAGTGTGTGTGTGTGTGTAGGATTACTTAGCATCAATATCTTTAACCATTACAAGTAGACTCAAGAAGTGAAAAACAAAAGTACAGACTGACTCAACCCTAAACCTACGCAATCCTGAACTGGCTTCGTCTGTTCGTCCGATCTTGGATTCCTGAAAAAGTTAGAAGCAACAAGCAGTCCAAGAGAAATAGTGTTTGTCAGTCATCAAAACATAAGCCATGAAAATAGATTTGTCACAATCTCCCCCTTTTTGATGATGACAAACACAAGTAGAAAAATTTCAAAAAAAGTTCATTAGAATTTCAAAGTTACAAACCCAACAATTTTTCCTACCACACCCTACTCCCCCTTTTGTCATCACAAAAAGAGGGTCCAGATACACAAAAGACAACACCACAACAGAGAAAAAAAAAACAAATTAAAAAGCAAACTACATAAAACAGGAAACAAACAATAGAAAACACAGACTAAAGAAACGAGGGACCCTAATCATCTGATGGAGGTGGTGGAGGTGGCTGCTGAAAGTAGCTGGCAAGTGTGGTGAACTGAGCATTGAACCAGGAGATGTCCTAGTCATGCTGCAGCTGCTGGTGAGTATTGAAGTTATCAAATCGGGCTAAATCCTCAGTACTGTGCTGCTCGTAGCAGGCAATATCCTCAGTGTGTTGTTGCTCCTGTGCAGCAACGTAGGCGTCAAAGCGGGTCTCCCAACGATCAAACCTCTCTATCAACTGATAAACCGGTGAGTGCTAGTGTAGAGGAACAAGATTAGGAATGAGAGCGGGAGCGAGAGCCTCCTCCTCTCCAGCCCCCCGAGGTTCCTCATTCCCAGGGTGGAGACGAGTACTGTGAAGGGTACTGAAGGAACTGTTTGAGTAGAAGGGAGTTGGGAGGTTAGGTGGAATAGGATACTGAAGTTGGTATTTGATTTCAAGGACATAGGCTATGATCTATCCTAAGGCTAGATTGGGTTTCCTCTTATGACCTAGATCGAGGATTGTGGTTAAGTGATCAATGTATCGAAAGATTAAGTCCGCAGTATTGAATTCTCTATGAGCCATGATGTAGAAAGTAGTGAGGGAAAGTAGAGGGGTGATGTGGATTCGGTCCCCAGCTTTTGGAATTATGGAGGTGCGAAGGACATGTTGGATTGTCCTAGCATCTTTGACTAAAGAGCTAGTCTCTCCAACATGGAAAGGTGCATTGGTCTGGCGAAGGAAGTGATTCGCCGTGGACCAATCAAGGTCAGGATCTGAAGCGAATAAGTGCAGCTTATCCTTGGTGGTGGATAGCTGTAAAAGATCAACACAGTCCTGATATGTGATTTCGACAGGGCGTCGATTCACATAGGCGGTCAGGTCTATGAAGGTAGGGTTAATGCGAAGGTTTGCGAAAAATTCATGAAGAAACTCGGTATTAAAGGGGAAAGCAAGAGACAGGATGAAACAAAGGGAGGTGTGAGCGAAAAGATCCATTACCGGGTATGAGATGTGGGCAGGATTGATTATTCTAGAGACAGTTATTCCACACTCTTTGTAGCGATGATAGGCTGCTTCATCTTCTGCCTCCCTGAAATGAGAGTCAATTCTAGCCCTCGAAGAACTCCAGAAGCCTGTCAAACACGTTTCATACCATCCATAGAGAGGAGTCAGCAAGAAAACACAAGAGGAGAAAGGATGAAGTGGAAAACCATGGCTGGATCGGCCAAAATTTAAAGAAACATCCATATCAGCCAGGCCGATCGCAGAATCGTCCAGGCCGATATGGCTCAATAATTGCGTACAAACCGATTGGTCAAAAAGGCGGTCTGATTTTCCAGGCCGATCAGATATCTGAAAGTTCGATGGGATGTTAAGCCCTATGAACTTAGTCCCAAACTAACCAAGAGGGGGGGTGAATTGGTATTTTAAAAACTTCGTTTTTAAACAAAGAAATAAAGTAACATAAAACCAAATCACACCACGAAAATAATGCGGAATTTTAAACGTGCGGAAGCAAAAAAGAAACACAGAGATTTATAGTGGTTCGGTCGACTCGACCTACGTCCACTCCTTGGAGGCACCCTCCAAGTATTGCACTACACAAAAAGTGACTCTCCTTTAGCCCCCCACGGCTAGGTGGAGAAACCCTCACAAGAACCTCCTTTTTGCCACCCCGGCAAGGCAGAGAACCTATCTCCTTTTGCTTCCTCCTGAAGCCGGCAGAGAACCAGAACCAAAGGCACAACTCCTTACCTCTACCGACCCTTCCACGGACGAGAAACTCTAGACGAAGACGACGCAGAGAGATCCTTGAAGCAACCCTTGTGAAACCCTCACAAGCTCCCCCTCACAAGATCCTCTCTCTCTCTTCTCTCTCTCTTTCTCTCCTCAAGGTCTTCTCAGGTCAAGGCAGCAGCCAAAGGTCTTGAAAAACGTTGAACAAGAGCTCTTTAAATAGAAGAGCTTCACAAGAGCTCATTAATTGCAAGTTGCCGACTTTATCGTCCAGGCCGATCTGGACATCGGCCTGGCCGATCAGTACAAATTAATGAAGATCGGCCAGAGCATAGCCCTGAATGGAAAACAGGACGATTGAAAAATAGCTTGATCGTCCAGGCCGATCTCTCGATCGTCCTGGCCGATTAGTTCAAATCAGAGGAAAATCGTCCTGACAATAGCCCTGAATATGGCCTGGCCGATACTGATCGTCCTGAAGTAGCTTAAGGTTTTGACTAGATCGTCCTGGCCGATCTTGCGATCGTCCAGGACGATATGATCGTATCAATCATCCTTAATTACTTCCTTGATTTCCTGAACAATTATGGCATAATCTGTTGATATCGTCCAGGCCGATCCGAGGATCGTCCTGGCCGATAATTTAAAGATATGCTATACCATACTTGTCTATGGCGGCTACTTCTTTCTGTTTTGAGCTTATCGTCCTGGCCGATACACGTATCGTCCAGGCCGATCGGTTAACGTTGGCTGCCTTAATCAAGAATCCTTAATTAGACTTTCTGTTTTAAGCTGATCGTCCAGGCCGATCCAAGATATCGTCCTGGCCGATATGAGTAAAAACAGAATTTCTAATTCTCTCAAGTGTGTGTGTGAAGGGTTACAAAGTATCAGTCTTTTTGGCTATTACAAGTGGACTCAAAAGGTAAAAATAAAAGGACAGACTGACTCAACCCTAACCCTACGCATTCCTGAACTTGGCTCCTTTTTGATTGTCCGATCGTCGATTCCTGAAAAGTTAGAAGCAACAAGTTGTCCAAGAAAAGTAGTGTTTGTCAATCATCAAAACATAAGACATAAAAAATAGATTTGCAACAATCTCCCCCTTTTTGATGATGGCAAAAACACATTAAAGGGATTTAATCACAACCATGAAAAAAATAACCTCATAACCTTATCATAAACTTCTCCCCCTTTTGACATATCAAAAAGGAGGGTACATGAAAGCATAGTAAAAGAAATTCCCCTTTTTTTTTTTTTTTTTTTTTTTTTTTTTTTTTTTTTTTTTGGCATATCAATGATATAGTATTCCATGTGATTGTTTTAAAAATTTGTGAGTTAATGTGTTACCAATCATATTTAATCCATAGAATAGGAGAATATCCGTTCATGGTTTACCCTTAGCCAAAAACGTTGTCTTAGGGTAGAATCGGCTTTTGGAATCAATAACCTAACTCAAATAATTAATTGGATATGAGAAAAAGAATCTACCCACCACTTGGCATAAGGAAAATATCTCCATAAAACAATGAGGTAGATTTGTCACAATCGAATGATAATCGAGATCAAGTCTTTGAGAATCAAAACTTCTAAGTTCTAAAAGATATAAAAAGAGAGAATAGCTTGCTTTTGAGTGGGCTCATTTTATGCCTCTTGTCAATGTTGTGGCGCTTTGCGCATCCTTTTATAGATTTTTCAATTTTTTGGCGTCTTTGCGCTTCTTTTGTTGGCATCATTGGCCAAATTTTTTTTTTATTTTTGCAAGCTAGATTCCCTTTTAGACTCTTTTTAAAAAACTTAGTTGTGAATATATCTTCTCAGATATTAGAGAATAGGAGCTCTCTCTCTAACATAGGGAAGAATTACCACAAGCAGGATTAATAATTGAAGACAAGAATAACGAGGGATCATGAGGTGACAAAAAAACTTTTAATCATTGTAAATATAAGATAGATTTGCCTAAGCAAGCTTTAGAAGGAATCTTAGTTTCATAAGCAATCTTTTATGTTGAGATAGACTTTTGATTAGAAAAGAAAATTATGCCACTAATACTAAGTTAGGTAAAGAGACACAATCACAAGATATTCATACTATCTAGGGATTAAATGGATGAAAACATATTAACTACAAATTGTTAAAGACAAGACAAGAGATATCATATCAGTGAAGATCTAAAACTAAGGTACATGAAAAGAAAAACAAAAGACAACAAGAAGAATAAAAAAAAAAAAGTTTTCATGCATTTATGTCAATCACACCCAATCTGGTCCTTAAAGAGCTGAAAGTGTCGAAGGCCAGTGGTTTAGTAAAAATGTCCGCCAGTTGGTTTTCAGTTGTCACATGGTGTAACTCAATGTCTCCCTTAGTCACATGATCTCTAATAAAGTGATGCCTAATGTCAATGTGTTTAGTTCTTGAATGTTGGATAGGATTTTTAGAGATGCATATGGCACTAGTGTTGTCACAAAAAATTGAGATGGTGCTTACATGTATTCCTAGATCCAATACCTGTTGTTTCAACCAAAGAACTTGGGCCACACAACTTCCAAGAGCAATGTATTCAGCTTCAGCAGTGGACAGTGCAACAGAATTTTGCTTTCTACTAGACCAAGAGACCAAGGATTGTCCAATGAATTGACAAGTTCCAGAGGTGCTCTTTCTATCCACCTTGCATCCTGCAAAATCAGAGTCAGAAAAACCAATAATCTCAAAAGAAGTGCTATGTCTAGGGTACCAAATCCCTAATCCTTGTGTCCCCAAAAGGTATCTAAAAATCCTTTTAATAGCAGTCATGTGGGATTCCTTAGGGTCGGCTTGAAACCTAGCACAAAGACAAACACTAAACATAATGTCAGGTCGGCTTGCAGTTAAGTAAAGTAAAGATCCAATCATGCCTCTATACTTCTTCTGATCAACAGACTTACCACTTGGGTCTTTATCCAACGGAGCACTAGAAGTCATGGGAGTGTTAATTGGCTTGGCTTTGTCCATCTCATATTTCTTCAAAATGTCTTTTATGTATTTTGTTTGATTTAGAAAAGTGCCATCTTCCAATTGTTTTATGCTAAACCCCAAAAAGTAAGACAATTCTCCCATTAAACTCATCTCAAACTCTCTACTCATTGTTTTAGAAAAGTCATCACACAAATTTTTATTTGAAGATCTAAAGAGTATATCATCAACATAAATCTGAACAATGAGTAAATCATCTCCAACTTTTTTAAGAAAAAGGGTGGTGTCTACGCTCCCCTTGACAAACTCCCTCTCTAGTAAGAATGTGCTAAGCCTCTCATACCAAGCTCTAGGTGCTTGTTTTAAACCATACAAAGCCTTTTTTAATTTAAACACATGATTTGGAAATTGAGAACTCTCAAAACCTGGAGGTTGTTCTACAAACACATCTTCTTTTATCTCCCCATTTAAAAAGGCACTCTTGACATCCATTTGAAAAAGCTTAAATCCTTTATAACAAGCAAAGGCTAATAGCACTCTAATGGCTTCCAATCTAGCTACAGGGGCAAAGGTCTCCTCAAAGTCTATCCCTTCTATTTGATTGTACCCCTTAGCCACTAGTCTTGCTTTATTCCTTACCACCACTCCTGAATCATTCACTTTGTTCTTAAATACCCACTTTGTTCCAACTACACTTTGTCCCTTAGGTCTTTCCACAAGTTCCCAAACATCATTCCTAACAAATTGATTCAACTCTTCTTGCATTGCTAACATCCAAAACTCATCAGAGAGGGCTTGGTTAATGGTGGTGGGTTCAGTCATAGAGATAAAGGCAGAGTGGTTCACTTCCTTCCTAAGTCCATGTCTAGTCTTAACTCCACTAGAAAGGTCTCCTAAGATCAAATCCTTGGGGTGACTAGTAGAGTATCTCCAATCTTTAGGCAAAGTGTGTGAAGTTTCTCCCCTTTCATCAAAAGTTTCTATTCCTTGGGTGACTCCTTCTACTCCTCCATTACTTAGGTGCTCATTCCCCTTCCCCAAATTTTCTACTCCACTTGTAATCTCTCCAACATCATCATCATCTACTCCATGCTTCTTATGATCAGACTCATCAAAAACTACATGGGTTGTCTCTTCCACCATCAAGGTTCTCTTGTTAAACACTCTAAAAGATTTCCCAACACTAGAATATCCTAAGAAAACTCCTTCATCAGATTTAGGATCAAATTTTCCCAAGTGAGACTTTCCATTATTGTGAATGAAAACTTTACAACCAAAGACATGAAGGTGGGAAAGATTAGGTGTTCTACCCTTAAGGATCTCATAGGGTGTCTTTTCTAACTTGACTCTAACATTCACCCTATTCAACACATAACAAGCTGTGTTAACCGCTTCAGCCCAAAAGTATTTTGGAAGTGAATACTCAGCAAGCATGGCTCTAGCGGCTTCCACTAAGGTCCGGTTCTTCCTTTCAGCTACTCCATTCTGCTGAGGAGTCCTAGGAGCTGAAAAATTGTGGCTAATCCCCTTCTCCTCACAAAAATCTCCAAATCTTTCATTTTCAAACTCTCCCCCATGATCACTATGGATGGTCAAAATCTCACATCCTAGTTTCTTCTGAATCCAAGTAGAAAAGGTTTTAAACTCCTCAAAAGACTCATTTTTATGAGAAAGAAATCTAGTCCAAGTGAATCTCGAGTAGTCATCAACAATCACAAAACCATAGACTTTCCCTCCCAAACTTGCTATGCTAATGGGTCCAAACAAATCCATGTGAAGGACTTCTAAAGGTCTAGAGGTGCTAATGTCCTTTATGGGGTGAAAAGAGGAGTGAATTTGCTTTCCTAGTTGACAGGCATCACAAAGGTGGTCTTTTGTAAACTTAAGTTTGGGGACACCTCTAACTAGGTCCTTTTGGGTCACTTTCCTAAGGGTTTTCATACTTGCATGACAAAGCCTCCTGTGCCACAACCAAGAATCATCAATGACAGTTTTTAGGCAAAAAGAAGCAGCACATTCAATGCTATTTAAATCAAGCATATAGACGTTGTTTACCCTCTTTCCTTGCAAAATGGTGTTGTTGCTTAAACTTACAATGCATGAATTTGTGAAGAATTGTACGATGAAGCCTTTGTCACAGAATTGACTGATGCTGAGCAAGTTGTGCTTCAATCCATCTACAAGCAAAACATTTTCAATCATAAGGTTCTTGGAATTACCGATTATACCTGCTCCTACCACCTTCCGGGTGGTGTTGTCTCCAAGAGTAACCTTGCCTCCAGTCCTGGATTCTAGTACAACAAACTGGCTAGCATCACCAGTCATATGTCGAGAGCATCCACTGTCCAGGTACCACATACTCTCACGAGGTCTTTTGTGAGAGGCTTCCTGCAAAATTATCAAATGTTAGTTTTAGGAACCCAAGCAGGTTTGGGTTCCTTCTTATGAAGAGAGGAATGCAATGCATGTGTGGTATGCTGTGGAACATGCATCTTAGGTCTCCACACCCAATGTGAACTATTATGAATTGTGCAAGTGTGTGAGATATGTCCTAGCATGCCACAAGAAAAACATCTAACTCCAGGAAAGGGATTTCTTAAGTGATTTGAGTTATAATGCCTCTCTCTAGGTTTTGGCAATTGATTAAAAGTAGATGTCCTCCTAGATTCTTTACATGCTTCTAAATCATTTTGAATCTTCAAGTTTGTGTTTTCTAAAACTTTATTTTCAATCCTCAAATCTTTTTCTATTTCTTTTGACTTCTTAAAATCAGATTCAAGAGATGTGTGTGATATTTTCAATGCATCATGCTCTTCAACTAACTTGCCATAATTTTTATTTAACTCATCAAATTCATCAAGTAAAGTCATGTGATTTGAATCAATTGTTTGATGGTCCTTAATCAAAATTTCATGCTCTTTTTGTAGATTTAAAAGTTCTAATTTCAAGCTAGCATGAGTTTTCTTTAATTTTCTATATGATGCATGAATTTTTTCTGAAACTTCAAGAAGTTGATCATATGAAAGTTCACATACCTCTTCTTGATCACTTTGATCTTTTCCCATGAAACACAAGTTTGTAGTTTCTTCCTCTGGTTCAGTCTCAGAAGAATCAGTACCAGATTCTGCCCAAAAGCTCCTTTGATTTTTCTTTTTGTCCTTCCTAGACTTTGCTTTCTCATCACCTTTTCCTTTGCTCGATTGATCTTGAAGTGTAGGACAATCAGATCTTACATGTCCAGGTTTCCTGCATTCAAAACAAACAACATCAGAAGATCCTTTAGTATGTTTATGATCTTTACCTTTTCTCCAATTTTGATGATGCTTTTGTTTCTTCCTTAGAAAGCTTTTGAATTGCCTTGTAATGAAGGCAACTCCATCGCTTTCAGACCCGGAAGATTCAGAATCCGATTTGTGTGCCTTCAATGCAATGGTTTTCTCCTTTTTCTTTTCACCTACATCAAGATTTCTTTGATTCACCCCTTGCTCATAAGCAATGAGTGAGCCAAGCAAGTTATCAATAGAATAGGTGTTTAAATCTTTAGATTCAGTAATTGCAGTAATTTTTGCATCATAGGACGAAGGCAAGCATCTCAAAATCTTGTTAACTTTTTCATAGTTTGAAAGTTCTTTTCCTAGTGCATGCAATGAGGTAGCAATCTGAGTAAACCTAGTGTACATGTCAGAAATTGATTCATGAGGTTTCATACGAAAAAGTTCGTAGTCATGCAAGAGAATGTTTAAACGGGATTGTTTAACTTCATTAGTGCCTTCATAAGTAATGCATAGTTTATCCCAAATTTCTTTACCAGTTTTGCAAGTTGAAACACGCATGTAATCCTCAGATTTTAATGCACAGAAAAAGCAATTCAAACATTTAGCATTTAATTGAGCTAAATCTCGCTCATCAAAAGTCCATTCGGTAAAAGCAACTTCCGTTTTAAAACCGTTAATTTCACGAGAAGGTGGAGAATAACCTTCTTGAATAAGCATCCACATGCGATAATCAGTAGATTGTAAAAAAGTTGACATGCGAGTTTTCCAGAAATCAAAAGGTAGGTTATCGAACAGAGGAGGTCGGGTAATAGAATACCCTTCCGTAGTGTTGCGATTCCCAAAGTTAGACATGGATCAAATTCAAAAAGTTTTTAAACTTTAATTTTCGAAACAGGCTCTGATACCACTTGAAAGTTCGATGGGATGTTAAGCCCTATGAACTTAGTCCCAAACTAACCAAGAGGGGGGGTGAATTGGTATTTTAAAAACTTCGTTTTTAAACAAAGAAATAAAGTAACATAAAACCAAATCACACCACGAAAATAATGCGGAATTTTAAACGTGCGGAAGCAAAAAAGAAACACAGAGATTTATAGTGGTTCGGTCGACTCGACCTACGTCCACTCCTTGGAGGCACCCTCCAAGTATTGCACTACACAAAAAGTGACTCTCCTTTAGCCCCCCACGGCTAGGTGGAGAAACCCTCACAAGAACCTCCTTTTTGCCACCCCGGCAAGGCAGAGAACCTATCTCCTTTTGCTTCCTCCTGAAGCCGGCAGAGAACCAGAACCAAAGGCACAACTCCTTACCTCTACCGACCCTTCCACGGACGAGAAACTCTAGACGAAGACGACGCAGAGAGATCCTTGAAGCAACCCTTGTGAAACCCTCACAAGCTCCCCCTCACAAGATCCTCTCTCTCTCTTCTCTCTCTCTTTCTCTCCTCAAGGTCTTCTCAGGTCAAGGCAGCAGCCAAAGGTCTTGAAAAACGTTGAACAAGAGCTCTTTAAATAGAAGAGCTTCACAAGAGCTCATTAATTGCAAGTTGCCGACTTTATCGTCCAGGCCGATCTGGACATCGGCCTGGCCGATCAGTACAAATTAATGAAGATCGGCCAGAGTATAGCCCTGAATGGAAAACAGGACGATTGAAAAATAGCTTGATCGTCCAGGCCGATCTCTCGATCGTCCTGGCCGATTAGTTCAAATCAGAGGAAAATCGTCCTGACAATAGCCCTGAATATGGCCTGGCCGATACTGATCGTCCTGAAGTAGCTTAAGGTTTTGACTAGATCGTCCTGGCCGATCTTGCGATCGTCCAGGACGATATGATCGTATCAATCATCCTTAATTACTTCCTTGATTTCCTGAACAATTATGGCATAATCTGTTGATATCGTCCAGGCCGATCCGAGGATCGTCCTGGCCGATAATTTAAAGATATGCTATACCATACTTGTCTATGGCGGCTACTTCTTTCTGTTTTGAGCTTATCGTCCTGGCCGATACACGTATCGTCCAGGCCGATCGGTTAACGTTGGCTGCCTTAATCAAGAATCCTTAATTAGACTTTCTGTTTTAAGCTGATCGTCCAGGCCGATCCAAGATATCGTCCTGGCCGATATGAGTAAAAACAGAATTTCTAATTCTCTCAAGTGTGTGTGTGAAGGGTTACAAAGTATCAGTCTTTTTGGCTATTACAAGTGGACTCAAAAGGTAAAAATAAAAGGACAGACTGACTCAACCCTAACCCTACGCATTCCTGAACTTGGCTCCTTTTTGATTGTCCGATCGTCGATTCCTGAAAAGTTAGAAGCAACAAGTTGTCCAAGAAAAGTAGTGTTTGTCAATCATCAAAACATAAGACATAAAAAATAGATTTGCAACAATATCGACCAGGACGATTAGACACAATCAATCGTCCTGAGGAGTTAGGCCGGACGACCGTTGAATAAAGCCGATCGTCTGGGCCGATTAGGTGTATCATCCAGGATGATGCACAATAATTGATCGTACCGACCGAAGTTAAAATGTTTTAAATCTGTGCCATGTGTATCGTCCAGGACGAACAGTGGATCGGCTAGGACGATTGTCCTATAATGGATCGTCCGGGGCTGATTTCAAAGATTCAAACGTGCTGACACGTGGATCGTCCAGGACGATCCAGTGTATCAGCTAGGATGATGCACATAAAATGCATCGGCTAGATGAAATATTCTATCGGCCAGGTCTATCATATGATTGCAATAGAGTTCGATCAGATCGTCCAAGACGATATGGTATCATCCAGGACGATATGGTATCGTCCAGGATGATGACTTACAACAAGCACAGAAAAGACCAGCAGATGGAATTTGAAGAGATTTTATCCTATTGTCAAGGACGATAAAAGTATCGGCCAGGACGATGTGACTAAAAAATGAAACCAAGGAAAAGATGGTGATGATCAAGGCCATCAAAAAATAAAACAAAAGAAAAACAGACAAAAGCACAGTAAAAGAAAGCAAAAACACAACGAGAAAAAAAATGAATATTTTTGAATTTTAATTTTTCTAATTTTTTTTTGTTTTATGGAGGTATCATATGAGAAGTTCAAAAAAAAAAAATTAAACTTTAGAGTTCCATAAGATCAAGGAGTTTAGCCAATCCCAATCAGACAAAGGTAAAATATCTGATTCTGTTAACCCTAGATCAGACGTTTTTTATGGTACAAATTTTCTTTTGAAAATAAAAGTGCTTAACTCAGAATAAACCTAATCGGGCAAAAAAGAAGATTCAATCAAAACTTGTTTACAAAAAAATCTCATAAATAATAAAATAAAGTAATTTTTCTCAATAATGAAACTTGAAATCAATTCTTTGAAAATCTCATATAACCCATAAGTTCTTCTAAGTTTTAAAAGTTTTAAAAAGAGAGGATAGCTTGCTTTTTAGTGGGCTTATTTTATGTCTCTTGTATCTTTGAGCATCTTGATTTTTGATACACATTTGTGTATATATTTTTCTTTTTCAATTTGGTGTCATTGGCCTCTTTCCTTTTTAATTCTTGCAAGCTAAAAGATCTTTTGCAAACTCTTAAAAGAAGCTCAGTTGTGAGTATATCCTCTAAATATTAGAGAATAGGAGCCCTCTCTCTAACATAGGGAAGAATAACCTACAAAACAAAACTAAAGAATCATATGATCAGTGCAAGGGCAATATCTCAAATAACTTGAGAGATATATAAGAACTTTGGATATTATGCATAAGATAGATTTTTTGTAGCAAGATAAAAAGAATCTTAGTTTCAGAAACCCTTGGCTAAAGTCAGTTAGGCTTTTGTTTAGAGAAGAAAGTCATACCACTAAACAAGGTTGGAAGGAGGGAAACCATCAACAGTGTTTCTTACTTTAACCAATTTTAGAAAAGCTAAACACAATCCTCAAAACTCCAAAATCTAAAATCTTGAAAAGATTTAACATATAGAAAGCCAATTTTAAAAGCAAAGTGAAAACAAAACACATTAAAAAATACAAACAAAGCAGAAATAAAACACACTAAAACAAAACACATTTCAAGGAATTATTGAAGCAGTAGGTTTGAGCATGTATGAGCTGCGAGCCTTCATATGTCCAGTTATCCCAAGCTCCCACAAGGTCTTTGGTGAGAGCACTCCTGCAAAACTTAACAACAGTCAGATTTAGAAACCCAAACAGGTTTGGGCCCCTTCTTAGGAAAAGTAGTGGTAAGTTGTGAATCATGCATCTTAGGTCTCCACACCTAATGTGTACTACAGTGAACGGTGCAAGTGTGTGAGATGTGTCCTAGCATGTCACATGAAAAACATCTAACTCCAGGAAAAGGATTTCTTAAATGATTTGAGTTGTAATGCATCTTCCTAGGTTCTAACTTAGGATCAAAAGTAGATGTCATCTGATTTTTCTTACATGTATCAAAATCATTTTGAATCCTCAAGTTAGTTCTTTTTAATGTATCATTATCAATTCTTAACTTTTTCTCAATCTCTTTAGATTTCTTAAGATCAGATTTAAGTGAGGTGTGTGAAACTTTTAATGCATTATTTTCATCAATTAATTCCAATTACTTTTTATTTAAATTATCAAATTCATCAAGAAGAGCCATGTGATTTGAATCAATAATTGCATGATCTTTGAGAAAAACATCATGCTCTTTTTGTAAATTTAAAAGTTCTAATTTTAGGCTAGCATGAGTTTTCTTGAGTTTTTTGTATGATGCATGTATTTTCTCACAAATCTCAAATAGTTCATCATAGGTTGGTTTACATACCTATTCCTCGTCACTTTGATCTTCTCCTATTAAACACAAGTTTGTAGTCTCTTCCTCTAGTTCAGTCTCAGAGGAGTTAGTACCAGATTCTGCCAAGAAAGCCTTTTGGATTCTCTTCTTGTCCTTCTTGAACTTAGGTTTCTCCTTAATATTTTCATTGCTTGTGTTATCTTGAAGTATCGGGCAATCAGTTCTCACATGTCCTGGTTTCCTGCAATTATATTAAACAATATCAGAAGATTCCTTAACATGTTTATGATCCTTACCTTTTCTCCAATTTTGATGATGCTTTTGTTTCTTCCTTAGAAAGCTTTTGAATTGCCTTGTGATGAAGGAAACTTCATCGCTTTCAGACCCAGAAGATTCAGAATCCAATTTATGCGCCTTTAATGCAACTATTTTCTCCTTCTTCTTCTCACCTGTATCAAGATTTCTTTGATTCACCCCTTGCTCGTAAGCAATGAGTGAGCCAAGTAAGTTATCAATAGAATAAGTGTTCAAATCATTAGATTCAGTAATTGCAGTGATTTTAGCATCATACGATGAAGACAAACATCTCAAAATCTTGTTAACTTTTTCATAGTTTGAAAGTTCGTTTCCTAGTGCATGCAGTGAAGTAACTATCTGAGTAAACCTTGTGTACATGTCAAAAATCGATTCATGAGGTTTCATATGAAAACGTTCATAGTCATGCAAGAGAATGTTCAAACGGGATTGTTTAACCTCATTAGTACCTTCATAGGTGATGCACAATTTATCCAAAATCTCTTTACCAGTTTTGCAAGTGAAGACACACATGTAATCCTCATATTTTAAAGCACAAAAAAAGCAGTTCAAACATTTTGCATTCAATTGAGCTAAATCTCGTTCATCGAAAGTCTATTTAGTAAAAGAAACTTCAGTTTTAACACCATTAATTTCACGAGAAGGTGGATAATAACCTTCTTTGATAAGCATCCACATAAGATAATCAGTAGATTGTAAAAATGTTGACATGCGGGTTTTCCAAAAATCAAAAAGTAGGTTATCGAACAGGGGAGGTCGGGTAATAGAATACCCTTCCGTAGTGTTACGATTCTCAAGGTTAGCCATGGATCAAATTCAAATAGTTTTCAAACTTAAATTTTTGAATCCCGCTCTGATATCACTTGAAAGTTTGTTAGGGATGTTAAGCCTTATAGAACTGGCCCAAGCTAACCAAGAGGGGCGATGAATTGGTATTTTAAAAATTTCTTTTCACAAAAAATAAAAATCACATAAACCAAAATCACACCACAAAAATAAATGCTGAAATAAAAGTGCGGAAGCAAGAAAACAAGAACACAGAAATTTATATTGGTTCGGTCAACTCGACCTACGTCCACTCCCCGGAGGCGCCCTCTGAGTATTGCACTACAAACGTGACTCTCCTTTAGCCCCCACAGCTAGGCGGAGAAGCCTTTACAAAGCACCTCATTTTTGCCACCCTGGCAAGGCAGAGAACCTACTTTCTTTTGCTTCCTCCTGAAGCTGGTAGAGAACCACAACCAAAATTTAACTCCTTACCTCTACCGACCCTTCCACGGACGAGCAACTCTAGATGAAGAACAAGCAGAGCGATCCTTGAAGCAACCCTTGTTAATCCCCTCACAAGCTCCCCCTCACAAGATCCTCTCTCTCTCCCTCTCTCTCTTTCTCTCCTGAAGACCTTCTCAGGTCAAGGCAGTAGCCAAAGGTCATCCATAACATTGAACAAGAGTTATTAAATAGAAGAGCTTCAAAGGAGCTCATTAATTGCAAGTTGCTGACAATATCATCCAGGCCGATATGGACATCGGCCTGGCCGATCAGTACAAATCTCAGAAGATCGACAAGAGCATCGCCCTGAATGCAAACTGGATGATTTAAAATTATTTTGATCGTCCAGGCTGATCTTACGATTGTCCTGGCCGATTATTCAAATTAGAGGTAAATCGTCCAGAGCATTGCCCTAAATACGAGCTGGCCGATATTTATCGTCCTGAAGTAACTTAAGGTTTTTGAATGGATCGTCCTGGCCGATCCTGCGATCGTCTAGGATGATATGATCGTATCAATCATCCTTAATTACTCCCTTGATTTCCTGATCAATTAAGGCGTAATTTGAGACTTTCGTCAATGCCGATCAATTATCATCCTGGCCCATAATTTTAAAATACAGTATACCTTAATTATCTATGGTGGCAACTTCTTTCTGTTTTGAGCTTATCATCCTGGCCGATACACGTATCGTCCAGGACGATATGTTAATGATGGTTGCCTTAATTAAGAATCCTTATTTAGACTTTCTACTTTAAGCCTGATCGTCTAGGACGATGAAAATATTGTCCTGGGCGATATGAGTAAAAATAGAAATTCTAAGTCTCTCAAGTGTGTGTGTGTAGGGTTACTTAGCATCAGTCTCTTTGACCATTACAAGTAGACTCAAGAAGTGAAAAACAAAAGTACAGACTGACTCAACCCTAAACCTACGCAATCCTGAACTGGCTTCGTTTGTTCGTCCGATCTTCGATTCCTGAAAAAGTTAGAAGCAACAAGCAGTCCAAGAGAAATAGTGTTTGTCAATCATCAAAACTTAAGCCATAAAAATAGATTTGTAACAAGGATTTGGTTTCCAATCCTTCTAGCCCTATTTTCTCTCTAGCAGTTCCTTTCTCTACTATTGTGGCTTATTCTGTTGGGACTCCAGTCGCTATATGTTGATGGTGGAAAGGTAGTTTATGGTGCCCTTGATGATGATGTTATTTTGGCTAAGACTCCTGTCCATCTGGCAATGAAGGATAATAATTATTGTATTAATCATAGTGTCAGTCCAACTTGTGTTGATGTTGTAGAGATTTCAAATAATAACTATGCTTATTGATGGGGGTGGTGAATCCTTGGTTGAGTTGGGGGAGGCTGGAGTTTTGGTGCCTCTGGTGGATGTGCCTATTTATATTATCTTGAATGCTAATATGTTAGGCCATCTTTCTAGGGATTGCGTTGTGAGACAACGTGATTGGTTACATGATGACATGTTATCCTCATGAGGGGAGGAAATTATTAAAAGTGATCGGGAAGCTGGCTTGCTTGATAATAATGTTAAGCTTCAAAAATGAAAATCTAAAAAGAAATTACTTTCCTTTTTGGAAGTTTTTTGGCTGTGGTGTTTGGAATTATTTAGATTTTGGTTGCTTTGCTACGAGGGTAATGAAATAGGACTATGATGAAGTAGTTCTACTAAATGCACCTTGGATGGCTAGGGTTTGGTTGGCAACCATACTGGCTTGTTTTAGTGGTTAGGTTCCTTGTCGGCTTGGAATCTTGGATATTTATCTTTTTCCTCCTTGGATTGCCCCTCCCTGACAACTAGGTGTAAATTGAGTCTTATTGTTTCTGGTTTGATTAGTCTTATGCTCAGATTTCTTTGGACCTGTAGCTTTTTAATTTTCTATATGTGGCCCTTTTGTGGTTTTGTGATGTATCCCTTTCAATTAACATATTTTGGTTTGATTAAAAAAAAGGGGTAATATGCATATCAATAGTCAAATAATAGTAATTAGATTCATATGAATATTGAATCAGTGCTGAAATAAAAGAATTTATATGCAGTAGTAGAAAAATCTATAAATTGTAAAATACTTGGCATTGAAGCCAGTAAAGAAAGAAAATAGTACAAGTATAAAATCTATAAAGCAATAATCATATCCATAATATAAATCATTACAGAAATTAGATAAAACATCAAATCAAAACTTCAGTAAATACTATTGAAATCAAATTAATGTAGTAAAATAATATAGGAATATACACATGCTATCCAATTATTTTTATCACATGCTAAGTATATCACATGCTCACTATCAATATCTAAATCGATAAAAATAATAATCCAGTGGCAGGATAAGTAGAATAATTCAATAACAGTTAATTTTTGCAGTAACAATAAATCCGTACAATAATAAGAATAATGCCTCAAGAACATGCATTTAAGTTGGCACACTAAATAAGTAAGAAATTTGGCTATTGAGGTGTTTTTTGGTATTGTATCAATATAAGTAAATCATTGGACCAGTCAATAGTGTCCTCATTCTTTGCCTGTCAACAAAGTAATCATCTCCTTATAACTCTCAATCAGTGTGTCATGTGAATTAGTAGAGAATAACACCAAACTATAGTATTTAAAGGAAAGTTTGTCGTCCCACCATCTTATACAGGTCAATCAACCTCCAACCAATTGTTCAACCAATCTTTACTTATCTTTTACACACACATTATTATCATAATATTATAATAGTAATCTCAATCCATATTCATTTTCAATGCATCACTGCAAATAAAGTATAATTGAGTATAATTTAGAAAATTTCTAAATGTCATAACGATGGATAACAAAATTCATACTAAGTAAAAATTTATATTTTCTAAATTTAATCAAATTACCAAATATTGTATAAAATAACATTATAAAGCTTTAATTGAACTAAATCACTATTTTTATACATCAATGCAAATTTCAAAGTAGGCAAAAATAATAGTAATTTCAAAATCACCTAGTGAAAAATATCAAATAAATACTCAAAATATTCATAATCTTAATCTCTATAACATACAAAAAGTTATGTGGTGAAAGATTTATCAATATAAAATTATTCACATTTTTCGATAATGGAAACACAAATTTGATCAGAAAAATATAAAAATACAAAATCTTTGAAAAAAAAAATAGGGTAAAGGTTCCTTATAGTGAGACGAACAATTCTCCCAATAGTGTTAACAGATGAAAATTACTCAGCGACCTTGAAATCTTAAGTTTTCTAATGTCTCTCTAATTCCTCTTAACTATATCTTTTAGTCAAAACCAAAATTGGGAAAAAGAAATTAAAATCTAAAATTAGTTCTTTAAGATATTTTATAATAGAATATTATATAAAATTAATATAGTATTTTATTAAAAAAATTCAAAAAAAAAATTATATAAATCAATTTGGGAATTTTAAAAATATAAAAAAATTTCTATAAAATAAATCATTTTATCCAAAAAATATTGGTGCAATCATTTAACAATATATAATGAGCTTTAAAAGCCATCAAAGTCACCAAAACTCATAACTAAATTCAAACCGCAATAAAGGATTAATATGCATGTCAACATTCAAATCATAGGAGTTACATTCATATGATCATTGAATAAATACTAAAATAATAAAATTAATGTATGCTGTAGTAGTAGAATGTATTAATAGAAAAATACTATGGTATAGAAGCTAGTGAAGAAAAAAACTAGTACGAGTATCAAATCTATAAAGAAATCATCGTATCCGTAATACCAATCAGTACAAAAATTAGATAAAGCATCAAATAAAAACATCAACAAAGATTGTTAAATCAAATAAGTGTAGTAAAATCACATAGAAATGTAAACTTGATATCCGGTTATTCTATATTACATACTCAGTATATAACATGCTTAGTATTAGTGTCTAAATCAATAATAATAATAATCCAGTGGTAGGAGAAGTAGAGTAATACAATAATACTAAATCCATGTAGTAATAATAAAGCCATACAAAAGCATAAAATAAAGCCTTAAGAATATGCATTTCAGTAGTCACACTAAATAAGAGAAGTCCTAGTTATCACTATATTTTTAGTATTGTATTAGTATCAGCAAATCATTAGCTTAGTAAATAGAGTGATCACTCTTTACCTGTCGGCACAATAATCATCTCTTTATACCTCCCAATCACTATATAATGTGAATAAGTTGAGGATAACACCAAACCATAATATTTAAAAGAATGCTTGTCGGTCTACCATCATGTACAGGTCAATCAGTCTCCAACCAACTTGTCAAACCAATCTTTACTTTTCTTTTACATAAACATTAGTATCATTGTACTATATCATTAATCATAATCCACATTCATTTTTTTATAAATTGCAGCAAATAAAGCATAAATGAGCATAATTAAAACAATGTAAAAATATTATAATGGTAGACAACAAAAATCATATTGAGCAAAAATTCACATTTTTAAAATTTAACAAAATTACCAAATATTACATAAAATAATAATCTGAAGCTTTAGATGAACTAAATTACTATTTTTAGAGATAAAAAAAATTTCTTACTAGGCAAAAATCACTATATTTTTAAAATCACTGTGTAAAAAATCATAAATAAATTCTCAACACATCCATAATCTTAATCTCTATAACCTACAAAAGGTTACGCAGTAAAAGATTTACCAATACAAAATTATTCATGTTTTTTGGTAACAGGAACTCAAATTTGATTAGTAAATACCAAAAGTATAAAATTTTTGAAATCAGAAATAGGGTAAAGGTTCCTTGCAAAGAGACATACAATTCTCCCAATAGTGTCGACGGACGAAAATCACTCTGTGACCTCTAATTCTTAAGTTTTCTTTTATCTATCTTATTTTTCTTTATTAATTTCTTTTAAACTATCTTTATTAGCTGAATATAGAATAGGGAAAAAGAATTTAAAAGCTAAAAATAGTGCTTTATGATATTTTATAATAAAATATTATATAATATTAACATAAAATTTAGTTTAAATAAAATTTTAGTAGAAAATTCATATAAATATATTTGGGAGTTTAAAATTTATAGAAAAATATAAATAAAATAAATTATTACATTTTAAAAATATCGGTGTAATCAGTTTGCTGGCAAAAAATTAAAACCAAGATGGATTTTTCAAGATGAAATTCTAGAATTTTATCCACCCAAATTTTCGACGTAAAATTTTCTCCATAAATTCCAGCAAATTTTTTGTCATATGGTTTTACTGGATATTTACCCATAAAAACTTCCAGCACTTTATCTACTGAAATTACCATAACAAATTTTTTTCTTAAAAAATCAATTCCATTTCATTGTGTAACTGTGTCTGGCAGATATTATGCCAGAAATTTGTCAAAAACCTTTAAAAAAAAGTCTTCTCTATCAAAAAAATGATTTCTATAAGAGAACATGAGTAGAAACATTCCAAAACTATGCTCATTCAAACTTAAACATATACATAAACATTAGAATTATCACCAAACATTTAACATGAACATATAAACCTAAAGGTACATTCTAAATTAATTTACCATTCACCAAATAGTTCAAAATGAAATTTGAAATTTGTTTATTTAAAATTACACAAATATCCAAAATAAATAATAACAGTTGTCCAGAAATAAGAACACAATATCTACTTAGAATCAGTCTCCTCTACTATAGCTACCTACTTTCCACAAAATAACTCCCTCATTTTCGTTGTTCATCCAACAATTGAGTTTTTGAACTTGCATCTACTTCTGCACTTTCCAATCAACTTGTAATTTTGTGACTTGCTATATCACAGCTTGAAGGGTAGCTACATGTGTGTTATATAATGACTCATGGGTAATTGCTGAGAAGCTAGAGCCACTAGATGTTTGCCCCTCGTATGCATAGGCTTGCGAGCATAAACATAAACACTATCATGCTACCTTCCTCCTATCGATTATGACCAATTGTGGTAGTTTGAATAATTATTTTATACCACCAGAATAACCCTCACCCGATCATGCTGGTGTTGCAACCCATGACCCCGAGTTTGAGATTTTGATGATGCCAAATAATGAGTGTTTTGGAACTGCTTTTCATTGATTATTATTTTATTTGTTCTTTTCCTTGAGCACTAACATTTCAGGAAGATCACAAGTGACTCAGGAAGAAAGGAAGACTCAAGACCGGGTAGATTAGGAGTATGAGTCAAACATTGTATTTTTTCATTTATTGTATTTTTACTTTATTGAGTCTGGCCACAATATGCGTAAGAGTAAGAGCAACCATGCACACACACAGGGGGAGAGTTCTTTTTTAACTGCAAATTATAACTAAAATTCTTCTCTGTAGATCGTACTGTACGATTTTATTTCGTACTGTACGATCCAAGCTATGTGGACAATTTTGTGAATAGATCGTACTGTACAAAGTCTTTCGTACTGTATGATATGTTCAGATCCAAAACCCTAGCCGTAACTTAGTTTAAGTGATTTTGCGCCGTTCGTACTGTACGAACAAGTTCGTACTGTACGATCCGTTTTTAATACTTACTTAAATTAACCCGTGATTAGTGCATGTAATCCAGGGCTAATGAAAATTTGAACATCGTACTGTACGATAGTAATCGTACCATACGATGAACAGAGACGACATCCGATCGTCCAGACCATGGTCCTGTACGAATAGTATCTTGTTGGATCGTACCGTACGATATTATATCGTACAGTACGATTTGTTTTTGTACTGTTTGTACATCTTCGTACCAGGATGATGGCTGTTTGTGAAGATCGTACTGTACGATGTTGAATCGTACTGTACGAACAGTAACGGCTAATTTTGAAATCAGAGGTTTTTGGAGCCCGTTTTTAGATGTCAATCAAGTCTTTTTTGGGTAAGAATTACAGAGGAGTGAACGTGGTAAGAGAGGGATTCCAAGGGAGAAAACTCTAGAGAAATTCTTGAGGGTTGAGAGAGGAAGGAGGAGGTGAGCGTTGTGAGGGAGAAGAGGTGTGAGGGAGATCACACGGTTGCTCCAAGCTTGCTGCATCTTGCTCCTCCTGTGGCCCGAGAAGGATTTGAGGAAGGATCTCCAAGGGAAAGGCTCATCTACATCCGTTACCTCGAGGTTCTCTGCCTTCTCCAGGAGGGAGAAAAACGAGAAGGTTCTCTGCCATCGCCAAGAGGGTGAAAATAGAGTTTGGTATTCCGCCACACCGGGTTGGTGAAAGGGAGGTTTGTACAGGCTTCTCCGCCTTGCCGAGGGGGGGGCAAAAGGAGAACTATTTTGATAGTGAAAATCCCGGAGTGGAGGACTCCGGGGAGTGGACGTAGGTCATATTTTGACCGAACCACTATAAAATTCTTGGTGTGTTCTTTCCTTATCGTTGTTTAATTTTTGCTTGCATTTTAAATTTGTCATATCTATTGCATGTGAAATTTTGTGAAAGAAAAGTTGCATAAATCTTTGTTTTAAAGTTTCAAAAACAACAATTAAATTAGAACTCTTATTTAAGGTTAATTTTATTATTAAGAAGTTTTTATAATTCACCCTCCCTCTTGTCGTTTAGTAATTTCAATTGGTATCAGAGCCTGTTTTTCAAAATAGTGTTTTAGAAAACCTTGAAAAAACGATCATGTCGAATTTTGGTAATCGTAACACTGCGGAGGGTTATTCAATAACTCGTCCACCACTTTTTGATAACATTCCGTTTGATTTCTGGAAAATTAGAATGTCTACATTTTTACAATCTATAGATTACCGCATGTGGATGTTAGTAAATGATGGATATGTTGCACCGTTTAAGATTGTTAATGGTTTGAAAACTCCTGTACTTTTTATTGAATGGAGCAATGAGGATAGGGAGTTAGCCCAACTGAATGCTAAGTGCTTAAACTGCTTTTTTTGTGCATTGAAATCTGAGGACTATATGAGAGTATCTACTTGTGTTTCTGGTAAGGAGATTTGGGATAGACTGTGCATCACATATGAAGGAACAAACGAAGTAAAACAGTCTAGGCTTAACATTCTACTGCATGATTATGAATTATTCCGTATGAAACCTAGCGAAACAATTTTTGACATGTACACTAGATTCACCCAAATTGTGACATCCTTGCATGCATTAGGTAGAGAAATTTCAAATTCTGAGAAAGTGAATAAAATTCTTAGATGCCTACCTAGTTCCTATGATGCTAAGATAACTGCTATCACTGAGTCTAAAGATCTTAAGGTTTATTCTATTGATAACCTCCTTGGGTCACTCATTGCATACGAGCAAGGAGTGAGCCAAAGGCAAAGTGATGCAGGTGAAAAGAAAAAGGAGCGGATGGTGGCATTAAAAGCTAGCAACTAAGAAAGTGAAAGCTCTGCAGGGGAGGAAGACGATGAAATAGCACTGATGACCCGACAGTTCAAAAATTTCCTGAAGAGAAAACAAAAGCGTCAGCAGAACAGCTGGAACAAAGGTAAGAGCTCAAGGTCCAATAAGGTTTCATCTGATACAATTTGCTTTGAGTGCAGGAAGCCAGGTCACCTTCAAGCCGATTGCCATAATCTGAAGAGTCAACCAGCAAAGGAGAAAGGAGTTGACAAAGTTAAATACAAGAGAGGAAAGACAAAGACACAGAAAGCTTTTTGGGCCGACTCTGCCTCAGAATCATCAGAAGAAGAAGCAGAGGAGGAGGTAACAAATTTGTGTCTTATGGCTAATGATAACCTTGATCAATTGGATCAAGATGAGGTATGTCAACTTTCTTATGATGAATTATTGCTTATTTCTGAGAATATTCATGACTCGTATAGGAAACTGAAGAAAATGCATGCTAAACTTAATATTGAATTTAGTTCCTTACAAATTGAGCATGCTAACTTAGTTAAAGAAAATTCTGATTTAGATAAAGATCACATGTTACTTCTTGATGAGTATGATGCATTAAATAAGAAGCATATTGAACTAATTAAAGCGCATGAATCCTTGAAAACATCACATATTGAACTAGATGTAGAGTTTGAAAAACTAACTGCACTTGCATTAGAAGTAGATCATAGTGAGCACTTGCTATTGATAGAAGTTGATGGATTGACAGCTCAAAATAAAGCTTATAGTGAAAAGATAAAAGAATTAGAAAATGAAATTGCATCACTCACAGTAGGCCATCCTAGAAAACCCCCAACACAGCATGCATTACAAAACCTTAGGAAGAGGCACCACCACACTCATAGATTAGTAAATCCATTTCCTGGTGTTAGGTGCTTCTCTTGTGGCATGTTAGGTCACATAGCCCGCACATGCACAATTCACCGTAGGACACACTTAGTATGGAGACCTAAACTGCATCCATCATAGCATAACATGCATACATCTCATTCATGCAAGCATAAGGAGGAACCCAAACTCGCTTGGGTTCCCAAATCTAATCTTTGAATGAAATTGTAGGGATGCTCTCACAAAAGATCTAGTGAGAGCATGTGGTACCTGGATAGTGGCTGCTCGCGACACATGACTGGAGATATGAAGAAGTTCATCCTATTGGAGACCAAAACTGGAGGCAAAGTAACGTTGGGAGACAACACTACCAGGAAGGTGATAGGCTCAGGTATCATTGGTAATGCTAAGAATTTTTTAATTGAAAATGTTTTATTAGTTGATGGTTTAAAGCATAACTTACTTAGCATTAGTCAACTGTGTGACAAAGGTTTTGATGTTAAATTTTTTACTGATAGATGCCTGATTAGTTTATTTGATGAAATTATTTTAGAAGGAAAACAAATTAACAATATTTACATGTTAGACCTTGATTGCGTTGATAGTTCAAAATCATTTTGCTTGAAAACAATAGTTGATGACTCGTGGCTATGGCATAGGAGACTATGCCATGCTAGCATGAAAACTCTTAGAAACATCACTCAGAAAAACCTAGTTAGAGGTGTACCTAAGTTAGAATTCACCAAGGATCACTTATGTGATGCTTGCCAACAAGGAAAACAAGTCAAATCATCCTTTCACTCAATTAGAGACGTGATCACCTCTAGGCCACTAGAAATTCTACACATGGACTTATTTGGACCCGTAAGTACAGCCAGTCTAGGTGGAAAGAATTATGGATTTGTGATTGTATATGACTTCACTAGATTTACTTGGGTAAGATTCTTAGCACACAAGAATGAGTCTTTTGAGGAATTTAAAGTTTTCTCCACATGGATTCAACGAAAATTAGGTTGTGAAATATCAACAATCCATAGTGATCATGGTGGAGAGTTCCAAAATGATAGATTTGAGTCATTCTATCAAGAGATAGGAATAGAGCACAATTTCTCAGCTCCTAGAACACCCCAACAGAATGGCATAGCAGAAAGGAAGAATAGAACTTTGGTAGAAGCTGCTAGGGCAATGTTAGGGAGTACACACTTCCTAGATACTTTTGGGCAGAAGCAGTCAACACAGCCTGTTATGTTTTGAACAGAGTAAACATTAGATCAAAGCTGAATAAAACTCCATATGAACTCCTTAAGGGTAGGACACCAAACCTTTCACATTTACATGTCTTTGGGTGTAAGTGCTTCATCTTAAATAATGGTAAACATCCCTTAGGAAAATTTGATCCCAAGTCTGATGAGGGTGTCTTCTTAGGTTATTCTTCTGTAGGTAAGGCCTATAGAATTTTTAATAAGAGAACCCTGGTAGTAGAAGAATCCACCCATGTGGTATTTGATGAATCAGATAAGCCCTCAGAATCTAAAATTGAAGATGATGAAATAGAGGCAATTCAAGGAGTAGAGACAATGACCTTAGGAGAAAGGGTCAAACCTCAGGAAGATTTGCCTAGAGAATGGAGATATTCTTCTAGTCATCCTAAAGAGTTAATTTTAGGAGACCCTTCAGAAGGTGTAAGGACTAGGCATGGACTTAGGAAGGAGGTTAGTCACTCAGCTTTCATCTCTATGATAGAACCTACAAGTATAGATCAAGCCTTAGGAGATGAATTTTGGATTCTAGCAATGCAAGAAGAGCTGAACCTATTCACCAGGAATGATGTTTGGGAGTTAGTTAAGAGACCTAAAGAGCAAAGTGTTGTTGGAACAAAATGGGTCTTCATGAATAAGGTGAATGATTCAGGAACAATAATAAGGAATAAAGCATGGCTAGTAGCTAAGGGGTACAACCAAATTGAGGGAATAGACTTTGAAGAAACCTTTGCCCCGGTTGCTAGACTAGAAGCCATAAGAGTGCTCTTAGCTTTTGCTTGCTTCAAGAACTTTAAGTTATATCAAATGGATGTAAAGAGTGCATTTTTGAATGGGGTAATTAAGGAAGATGTCTACGTTGAGCAACCCCCCGGATTTGAAAACTCACAATTTCCAAACCATGTATTCAAATTAAAAAAGGCACTATATGGATTAAAGCAAGCACCTAGAGCATGGTATGAAAGACTTAGCTCATTTCTTTTGGATAGAGGATTTCAAAAGGGTAGTGTAGATACTACACTCTTTTTACAAAAGGTCAAAGAAGAAATTCTCATTGTTCAAATATATGTAGATGACATCTTGTTTGGATCTTCGGATAAAAACTTATGCGATGAATTTTCAAAAATAATGAGTAATGAGTTTGAAATGAGCATGATGGGAGAGCTTAATTACTTTCTTGGCTTTAGTGTAAAACAAATGGATAATGGAACCTTTCTTAGCCAATCAAAGTATATTAAGGATATTTTAAAGAAATATGAAATGGATAGTGCAAAACCCATGAACACCCCAATGAGTTCGACAATCCAATTAGATAAGGATCCTAGTGGAAAATCAGTAGATCAGAAAAAATATAGAGGAATGATTGGATCCCTACTTTACTTGACTGCCAGTAGACCGGACATAATGTTTAGTGTGTGCCTTTGTGCCCGTTTCCAAGCCGATCCTAAAGAGTCTCACTTAACTGCTGTCAAAAGAATTCTTAGATATCTACTAGGCACCCCAAACTTAGGAATTTGGTATCCCAGACATAGCACTTCCTTTGAAATCTTAGGGTACTCAGATTCTGACTTCGCAGGATGTAGGATAGATAGAAAGAGCACCTCTGGTACCTGCCAATTCATCGGACAATCATTAGTTTCTTGGTCCAGTAGGAAGCAAAACTCAATAGCACTTTCCACAGCTGAGGCAGAATATATTGCGGTAGGAAGTTGTGTTGCACAAGTGCTATGGTTAAAACAACAAATTCTTGATCTTGGACTACCTGTTGGAACCATCTCGATCATGTGTGACAACACAAGTGCAATCTGTATCTCTAAGAATCCAATTCAACACTCTCGAACGAAACACATAGACATTAGACATCATTTCATTAGAGATCACGTCGCTAAGGGAGATATAGAATTACATCACATCGCTACAGGAGATCAATTGGCAGACATATTTCACAAAACCATTAGCTTTTGACACCTTTAGCACCTTGAGAACTAGATTAGGTGTCATAGATATAAATGCATAAAAAAAAAAAAAATCTTTAGGGCTGCTCCTGATCACCACACACTCACCACACCAACACTTTATATGACTGTTCATTGTACTGTACGATCCATTTCGTACGGTACGATCCACGTCAGCACGGATTGGGACGAATTAAAGCTGGTTGGTACGACATTATTGAATATCGTACTGTACGATCCATTCGATTCGTACTGTACGATCCACGTCATCACGGATTGGGACGAATTAAAGCTGGTTGGTACGACATTATTGAGTATCGTACTGTACGATCCATTCAATTCGTACTGTACGATCCATGTCATCACAAAAGGACAATTTGAGTAATAGCTGTTCGGTACGATATTTATTATGTATCGTACTGTACGATACACCTATTTGTACAGTACGAAACGTTTGGTCAAAAGTCGTACTGAGGGCCTCGGGACGATTGATATTCACCTGATCGTACTGTACGATACGTATCGTACTGTACGATTTGACTGTCTTTTCCCGAAATGGCTAGTCAGAAAATTAATTGGATATCGTACTGTACGATCTCCGATCGTACTGTGCGATTTACGGAAATTTCTTTAAATACCCTTGCCTAGGCTGTTCAATTCACTCAACCCTCTCCTCACTCAGCCTTCACTTCGTTTTTCTTGCCCTCCTGCAATGTCTAAACGAGGTCGGATTAATGCCGGAAGCTCGTCCTCATCCCATCGTCAACCCGATCGCTTTCTGAATAGTGAGAATGAGGAAGCCTACTACCGATACAAGGCTTGCAAAATTTCTCCCTCGAAAATGCTTAATCAGGCCGCTCTAAATTTCGAGGTAATGGGCCTCTTTGTCTCCACCACTTTTCAATTCCTACTCACCCTAGCGTTTCCATACAATTCTGAACTGCTTTTTGAATTTCTCGCCAACCTCACCTACACCGTCGATAACACCACTTTTCACTCCTTTGTTTGTGGCCGCCCCGTTGAAATAACTAGAGCTGACATCGCCCAACATATTGGGATGTCCACTGAAGGACCTATGGTTCGCTCGTTTCTTACCGATGATTTTGATTGGAGCGATGTAAATAGAGTCCTTAGGAATACTGTTTTTCATCAACACCAGCCTCTAGTCCAATCTTTAACCAGAAATGCCCGTATCATTCAACATGTTCTTCAAACCTCTATCATACCCAAAGGTGGCGACCGCATCAATCTGACCCCTACCTTGTCAGTCGCTACCTACCTTATTATGTCCAACATAAAGTTTGATGAGGTCGATTTGATTAGCAATTATATTCAGCACATGACTTTTGTTCGTCTTCCCACCACTCGACGGAAACAAAATCTGGCTCTTGGTCACCTAATAGGATATATCCTCTACCATAAATATCAATTATCCTACCCTGGTGAACCCGACATGCTTCCTATTTTTTATACGGATGCTTCCTTCCGTATCCTCTTTCATCGAGGACATGAGCCTGAAGAACCCGTCTTTGATGAAGAAGAAGGAGAAGATGCACCAGCCGCAGCTCCAGCTCGACCACGACGCCATGCTGCACCCCGAGCACCTGCACCAGCACCAGCACTTGATAACACCACTTTTCACTTAGTCGCCCGCTTCGACCAGCTGCAGACTCGTCTCGACATGCATATTCAAGAACAGCATCACCAACACGAGACTGATATGCAGTGGTTTGGCGAACGATTCACTGCAATTGATCACCGCTTCGATGCTCTCTTTCAATATTTTCAACCAAATCCACCTCCACCACCACCAGATCAGGACCCGTCTGCTTAGTTTGTTTATGTTTGCATTGTAGTTTCTGTTTGTTTTCTTCTCTTACTTTTTGCTTTTAGTTGCTCCTCCATTTTGTGCTATCAAAAGGGGGAGAAGTTTGTTGTAATGTTGTAATGCCTATTTATCTAAATGCAGTATCTTTTGTTTCGTACTTACTTGTAGTACCTTTTTTTTTTCTTGTGTTTAATTTTAAAAAAAAAAAACAAAAAAAAAACAAAAAAAAAACAACAAAAGAAATGTTTTTAAAAAAGAAATATTTTTCTTTCTTACTTGCAACAAATTATTTGACATCATCAAAAAGGGGGAGATTGTTGCAACCCATGACCCCGAGTTTGAGATTTTGATGATGCCAAATAATGAGTGTTTTGGAACTGCTTTTCATTGATTATTATTTTATTTGTTATTTTCCTTGAGCACTAACATTTCAGGAAGATCACAAGTGACTCAGGAAGAAAGGAAGACTCAAGACCGGGTAGATTAGGAGTATGAGTCAAACATTGTATTTTTTCATTTATTGTATTTTTACTTTATTGAGTCTGGCCACAATATGCGTAAGAGTAAGAGCAACCATGCACACACACAGGGGGAGAGTTCTTTTTTAACTGCAAATTATAACTAAAATTCTTCTCTGTAGATCGTACTGTACGATTTTATTTCGTACTGTACGATCCAAGCTATGTGGACAATTCTGTGAATAGATCGTACTGTACGAAGTCTTTCGTACTGTACGATATGTTCAGATCCAAAACCCTAGCCGTAACTTAGTTTAAGTAAGTGATTTTGCGCCGTTCGTACTGTACGAACAAGTTCGTACTGTACGATCCATTTTTAATACTTACTTAAATTAACCCGTGATTAGTGCATGTAATCCAGAGCTAATGAAAATTTGAACATCGTACTGTACGATAGTAATCGTACCATATGATGAACAGAGACGACATCCGATCGTCCAGACCATCGTCCTGTACGAATAGTATCTTGTTGGATCGTACCGTACGATATTATATCGTACAATACGATTTGTTTTTGTACTGTTCGTACATCTTCGTACAAGGACGACGGCTGTTTGTGAAGATCGTACTGTACGATGTTGAATCGTACTGTACGAACAGTAACGGCTAATTTTGAAATCAGAGGTTTTTGGAGCCCATTTTTAGATGTCAATCAAGTCTTTTTTGGGTAAGAATTACAGAGGAGTGAACGTGGTAAGAGAGGGATTCCAAGGGAGAAAACTCTAGAGAAATTCTTGAGGGTTGAGAGAGGAAGGAGGAGGTGAGCGTTGTGAGGGAGAAGAGGTGTGAGGGAGATCACACGGTTGCTCCAAGCTTGCTGCATCTTGCTCCTCCTGTGGCCCGAGAAGGATTTGAGGAAGGATCTCCAAGGGAAAGGCTCGCATACATCTGTTACCTCGAGGTTCTCTGCCTTCTCCAGGAGGGAGAAAAATGAGAAGGTTCTCTGCCGTCGCCAAGAGGGTGAAAATAGAGTTTGGTATTCCGCCACACCGGGTTGGTGAAAGGGAGGTTTGTACAGGATTCTCCGCCTTGCTGAGGGGGGGCAAAAGGAGAACTATTTTGATAGTGAAAATCCCGGAGTGGAGGACTCCGGGGAGTGGACGTAGGTCATATTTTGACCGAACCACTATAAAATTCTTGGTGTGTTCTTTCCTTATCGTTGTTTAATTTTTGCTTGCATTTTAAATTTTTCATATCTATTGCATGTGAAATTTTGTGAAAGAAAAGTTGCATAAATCTTTGTTTTAAAGTTTCAAAAACAACAAAAAAATTAGAACTCTTGTTTAAGGTTAATTTTATTATTAAGAAGTTTTTACAATTCACCCCCCCTCTTGTCGTTTAGTAATTTCAGCTGGCTCTCTCAATTCCATGTATACTATCCCAATAAAATTTAATAAAAAATTAAGCAATTTACACATGATATCAAAAATATTAAATTTATATATTTACATAAGCTCTCTTTGCTCACTCATCAACCCATTACTGGTCCTTCTGTCTGCTGTAGGTTATGCAATTGAACAATGATCGACTATCTACCCAGCACCTCTTTCTATAATAGACTTATATTTATATTCATATTTATATAAATTATTAAAATCTTTTAAAATTTCTTAACAAACATCACCTATTCATAATATGTAGTATTGAGCCCCCAATATAAAGGGAACTACCCATGCCCCCAACATTAGAAGCCTTTTTGTGTCTATTATGGTTCCTTCACCTAGTATATAATTTGTGTTACCCCAAGCACTAGTAAGCTCAACCCATACACTTACACTAATTTGGAGTGGATGCTCTCCTAACATTCTAATAAATATAAACATGTCTCATATGCGAGTCGACCCAAGCTTCATAAAATTCTTTCTAATTTTATCATAATGCTAGGGCAGCTAACAAAAAATCTTTTTGTATTTAAAAGCAAACATTATATAATACATGTTCTTGTTATCTTATGTAAATAAGATATAATATAAAATATATTTGTATAATAATTAACCTTAATCTCTCTGAATAACATTTCTCACACTTCTTTCGAGACTTTCTTCCAAGAAATATAATAAGTATCGTACCTGCTTCGTACCATATTTTATGTATAGACTATTTTGCCAGGTGAAACATACACAAAATATATTAGGTGAGAAATTTTTTTATTAATTTTTAGTTGCATATTAATAATATAATAAGTATGTACGTGTCATTATCTAGTTTAACAACATGCAACCCTCTATCATGTCTTCTACTATAATTAGGGTGTAAGGTCCACCTATAGTGGGCTGAGCGGGTGGTGAGGAATAATATGGAGGGACATATGGTAGATATATATAAGTGAGAAGGCCTCCATGAGATGGTGGGGATGGGTAGTAAGGGTAGAAGGGAGTACTGTGCATGGCATCTAACAAAGAGAAGCGGGTGTCTCATGAGTAGATTTATGGATATTGGCTATGGAAGTAGGTAAAGGTGGGTTAGGCTAATTATAGGTGGCAGGCTGAGATGAAGAGGTCCCCTTAGTACATGTAGATCTGTTGGGCGGGCCACTAGTTATCTTTTTGTTCCTCCTACCAAAAAAATTTTGATCATTCCTTTGTGACGCTCGTCATCTGAAGTCATCTACAAAAGAAATTTAGGAAATATTAGAAACATAAATTTTAATAATAATTTAATATAAAATAGTGCATCAATTAAATAAATTAAGTAAAGCAAAAATAAAATAAATAATTAACTTTTATAATACTGTTTAAAAAAATCATATTTTTAATTCAAAGTATTGATTCATAATTAATTATAAAAAATTATTTTGCTTATGTTTACTCATCATTTATTGATTCACTTTTATATGATGAAATATCTGCACCACTATCATATCCCTCATGACTTTCCTCTATACTTTAATATACCTCTTCTAACTATAACTCACTCATATTAATTACAATTTGATCATCCACATCTTGAGCATAATCTTTTAAGTTTGATATCAACTCTTCTTAATGCGATGGTGGTATTGATGTGATTTTCTCAATTACTCACCTTGATTTTGTCTTCATAACTACGAGCCAATCTAGTTTATATCGTAATATACTCATATAATTAGCAAATTAGTCTTGGCTTGTCTGGCTAGCAATGATGAATGTGTCAAACTTTACATATCTCCTATCCTTCTTTACATATGTTATACTATAAAATATGATATATTCTAGTATCTTTATTTTATTAGGGATCAAAGTAGTCATAATTAAATAAATACATATTGTTCCTATGATCGAGATAGTTTAACTATAATATTATTGTAATACCAAGAAGTATATAGAATTATCTCCTTTATTGGTGTTCCATCTTACTCAAATACCAAAATTATCTTCCTCCTACCTTCACACCATGATTTGGTTTAGAATTCTTAACCATTAACACATAAAATTGGCCAACATTTCACTAATATATTTGGTCCTTGAGCTAGATCCAATACTCATGATACTACAAATCATTGCCTGAACGTGCACCTAATTGGTTGATCCAATATATTATTAGCATGTTTACTGACAACAATGTTAACTAATTAAAATAAATTAGTAGAAATAAATAGTCAAAATATATATCGTATTTTAAACAAATTAGGAAATTTTATTTTCCCTATCTCTTGGACTTTTACTTGTATTGATGTACTCAACTTGCTAATAAAACTCCTGCAAAATTTAGGGTTTAGGATTTACGAGTAAAAAATATATGAATAGTCTAAGTCATACTTACTCTTCATTAAACTTAAGTAAGACATATAAGGTGGTGGCTCTTATCTTTTTATAAGTCAAATAGAACATGGTGCTAGTGCTTGGGGGTTTGCCACTTCTATTGAATATAGATAAATTTATGGATTTATATTAATTTAGATTACCCATATTTTGACGTGCAACACTCCTACTTAATTGTGACGCTGTGTCAAAGTAAAATGAGCTAAATTAGGTATCTCGTATATTAAATATGCTTCACAAATTGAGCCTTATGGATGCACTTTGTTCTTTCCGATCTTCTTAATTTTGTTTAAATACCTCTCAAAAAGATACATCCATTAATACTGAACTAGTCCACCTACTGTAGCCTTAGGTGGCAAATACACAGGTAGAAACTCTAGAGAGTCAAAAAATGTTGAAGTAAACATCATTTTAAGTTACATAGAGAAAGAGAAATGTTTCTCCATAAGAATTAAGTGCTCATAATTTAGTTTTGAAGAGCATAAATCCTTGAAGAAGATACTTAGCTTGATCATATGCTTACAAATTTAATCTGGAAGAAAACTAAAGGCAGTTGGTAGTTGATATTGCATTAAGATATGATAATCATGACTTATCAATCCAAATAATTTCCCATATCTAATGTCAACACATCAACTTAAATTAAAAGAATATCCATCAGGTGCTTGTAGAGTTTTCACCCATTGACAGAATTTTTGTCTCTTCTCTAAAGTCAATGTGAAAGAAGCTTTTGGTTTTAGATGTTTTCTAGTTCCACCATCCTTTAATTCTAAAACTTTCCTCCTACAAATCTCTTTTAAGTCCATCTTTGCTTTTATATTATCCTTGAATTTATCTTTGACATCGATGAGTGTATTAAATATGTTATCAAAAAATTTATGCTCTATATATATTACGTCCAAGTTATGTCCGATCAGATTTGTCCTCCAATATGAAAACGACCTAAAAATATTTTTTTTGGGTCCAATTATGGTTGAAACCATACCCTAATAATTTTTAATTATCTAATGTTAGAAAATTCACTAATATTGCTCGCATGAATCTTACTCTTTTATATATTTCTTCACTAGTTAATTTAGAAGGAGACTGTGATATCACAATTATTTGTTAGTAAAAGCATCCTTATTTTGCCTGAAAGGATGACCTGTAGGTAAGAATAAGCGATGACAGTCAAACTAAGTATTCTTACCTCCATTATTTAAACTGAATGAATTTACATATTCCATACAATATGGTTAAGCTATCTTGCATAAAGTTTTCCAGCCTAAGAGCATACCGTATGTATGAAAGTTGCCAATTGTATAAATTAATGCTGCCCTCATTATGAAGTTTTGTTTAGTGGAAATATCATATATATGTATTCCCTCTTTTTTTAATAAATTTAAATCATCAATCAATGGTTGCAATAATATATTGATCTTTACATTTGGATTATGTGGCCTTAGAATTATAAGCATTATTAACATATAATGAGTACTCACACACAACTTTGGGGAAAGATTTTCAGAGGTTATTAATAAGAGTTAGCATGAGTATGGTGAAACAGACTATCCAAATAAAGTAAAACCATCTATGCATAAACCTATTCTTACATTTCTTGATTCTATGGAAAAGGTGGGCTACGTATTACTAAAGTATTTCTAGGCCTCTACTTCTAATGAATGTGTAATAATACATTCTTATGAGAAGTGTTCATTATGTCATCTCATATGTGTAATAGATCTCATGGATGCATATTACCATTACTGTCTCAGAATTATGGGTAAGTAAAATATCCTACTGATTAATACTTCCTTTAGATTTATTTTCATCCCAGACTTTAGTTTAAATCTTAGTGTATTGCATTATCGACATGTAATCTCTAATAAATAATCTTTGTAAAATCACATTCATCCATTGGCACAATAATTTATCTTTGTATATGTCAAACCCAGTTTGAAAACCAACTTCTTTGTTTAATATAACTATATAGAAATTATGTTATTTGCTAGGTTGATTTCCTTAAGCAACCCAATAAACATCCACATAAGACATTATATTCTACCTCGATGCTTAACATCTTCATAGTAATGAATAACTTTAAGTGAGTGGTGGACTCCTTCATATATTTTATTTTTTGGGTAGCATTCAATAAAAAAAAATATATGTGCCTCCTTATTTTGTAACTCTTCTATATATTAATTAAATTATGCTCCAATTGCATCATGAACTGATTCCTTGAGATCTGATTGAATATTTTCTTCCTTGACTATATTAAAACTTATAATTGGGCCACATCGAGAATTAAAATATGGATTGTACACACAATGAGAATTCCAATACCAATATTTTTTCATGAACCATTTGTGGTATAGACCAACAATTACATTATCTCATCTTAGGTGCACTTAATTTTTATGTTTAGAACATGGGTATTAGAACTTTTCATCTAAGTTGAAGCTGAATAGTTGATAAGCTTTCTGAATGAAAAAAATTACCCCATTAACGATCTTAGTTATTAATATATTTTATACTTACACTAATCGATTATACAGCCAACCTGTTTGATTTTTAATATCTATAATATAACCTACATATAATATAAAGATATTAGATATTTTTGTAAAATATGTTGAAGGAAAATAGATTGATTTCAATTTTATCAATAAATTGATGGGTGTTATTTCACACAGGTACCCTATCATTGAAAAATCAAGCAGCCTCCTGACATCTCTCGAATTTAGGGGAAATACAAAGAGTCTTAGCCTACCCTCCATGTAAATAAAGACATATACAATCAGTGTTAGGTGACATAGTGGTCGTGGACTTCAATCCTACCAAGCCAAGAAATGCATGTGTAGGTCTTCAAGGGGGTAGCTAAAAGATAACACAAATTACTCCAGAGATTCCAAAAATTTATCGACATGAGCTAAATCTAATACGCCAACAACTTTCTTAACATAAGCAAAATCAAATATCTCTACTTTTTAAAGACCAATTTTTCTATAAGTTTAAGGGATACTTTTCTATCACACAATAGGCATGATGCATTCATCAACTTCAACCATCTAACTTCAATTCTACTAATAATATCTGTTAGAATAGTTGCTATTTGAATGCTTTTACATTTTTTGCAACTTGAATAGTTTTGATGATTTCAAATATTATTGTTCAAATGTGTAGTTATCTCCTAACAATTTTAGAAGATTTGTATTTGCTCTTGTGTGTACTAATATTTCAGGAAAATCAGACTCTAGACTACGATAACTTCAAATCAAATTCAACATGAGATACTTTGTTAATTTGAAGTTTGCATTTTTTCTTTGAATTAATTTTGAAAGGGAGTGATTGTAATTGAGTGAATAAAAAACATACACACACACATAAGGAGATCATAAAATTTTATACTGATCGTACTGGACGATATCCTATCGTACGGGACGATAAGACAGTTATCTCCTATAGGGGACAAGGAACGAATAGGAACTTGCTCGAAAATTTTTTTTTCTAAGTCCTATTCGTCCAGGACGAAATTAATTATCGTACCAGACGATTGGTTCTCTGTAAAATTTTCGTCCAGATGAATTTTATTATCGTACGTGGCGACTGGTCCTCTGGAAAATTTTCGTCCAGACGAAATTAAAATATCATCTAGGACGATCGGGTCTCTGGAAAATTTTCGTCCAGACGAAAATAAATTATCGTCCGTGGCGATTGGTCCTCTGAAAAATTTTCGTCCAGAAAAAGTAAAAAATCATCCAGGACGATCGGATCTCTGGAAAATTTTCGTCCAGACGAACATATTCTCGTCCAAACAATTAACCGACTTAGAACACTTTTCAGCAGTTTCTAGAACCGACCTTGTAATAACCGTTCGTACTGGACGAACCTAGTTCGTACAGGACGATCATCTGTACAAAGACATTTCGTACACATATTCAAATAGGGTCGTTTCAGATCATTTAAGTAAAATCGTCCAGGATGATCCATGATCGTACAGGACGATCCACTGCGTACAGAATTGAATACTTGCAGTTTTTGAGCTGTTTTTCTTATCTTTTATTTAAAAAGTCCAAATTAGACTGCCACCCAATCTTTTTGTCATTTGATCTTCGTGCCTCTTGAGAGAATAGCCAAGGAGAGAGTGGAAGAGAGCATTCAAGGGAGAATTCCTACCACTGGAGCGAGAAGGCTTCACTTGGATTTCAAAGGTAAGAGTCTCTACTTGTGAATTTGTATTACTTCACTCTTTTCCTTCTTCATTTTTTATTCTTGTGAGAAGATCAGTCAAGGAGATCCGGTTCTCTGCCGACACTTGAAGAGTGTGAACAGCCGAAAGGTTCTCTGCCTACACTTGGAGAGTGTGAACAGCCGTAGGGTTCTCTGCCCACACTAGGAGAGTGTAAAAGGACGACGGTTCTCTGCCAGCACTGTGGATTGTGTAAAAGGACGACGGTTCTCTGTCGCACCGGGTAGTGGTGAAAATAGTGTGTTATAAAGGCTTCTCCGCCTTGCTGTGGGTGCTAAAGGAGAGTCACTATTGGTTTTAGTGCAATACTCAGAGGGTGCCTCTGAGGAGTGGATGTAAGTTTGGTTATAGACCAAACCACTATAAATCTGGTGTCATTTACTTTATTGTTTTTACGTTTCCGCACTTTAAATTTCAGTTTTAACAACTCCGTGGTTGAAAAATATTTTTCTACAAACTTTAAAAGAAATTTTTATTTCGATTCAACTTAATCTTCAAAGAGGGTTTAAAATTTTTAAACTACCAATTCACCCCCCTCTTGGTAGCCTTGGGACATTTACTTAGGCTTAACAACCTAATTACTGGACTCAACAAGTGGTATCAGAGCATAGTTTCAAAATCATAAGTTTGAACTACTTTTTGATTAACGTAGATGGCTACTTTTAGAAACCAAAACACACCTGAGGGTTACTCTATCACTAGACCTCCACTGTTTGACAATATTCCTTTTGATTTTTGGAAAACATGCATGTCTACTTTCTTACAGTTACTTGATTATCGCATGTGGATGCTAGTCCAGGAAGGTTACTCAAAACCAACTAGATTAGTTGATGGAGTTAGGGTAGAAATACCCTATGCAGATTGGACTATTGAAGAACGTGACTTAGCACAATTAAATGTGAAATGTTTAAATAGTTTCTTTTGTGCTTTAAAATCTGAAGACTACATGCGAGTTTCCACTTGTAAAAGCGGAAAGGACATATGGGATAGACTTTGTATAACTTATGAAGGGACAAATGAGGTTAAACAATCAAGACTCAATATCTTGTTACATGACTATGAATTATTTCGCATGAAACCTAATGAATCTATTTCAGACATGTACACAAGATTCACTCAAATTGTCACCTCTTTGCATGCACTTGGTAGGGAATTAACTAATGTTGAAATGGTCAATAAGATTCTTCGTTGTTTACCTACTGCATACGATGCTAAAATTACTGCAATTACAGAGTCTAAAGATCTGAACATTTATTCCATTGACAATCTTCTTGGTTCACTCATTGCTTATGAGAAAGGAGTAAGTCAAAGAAAGATTGATGCAGGTGAACCTAGAAAGGACAAGAATATTGCACTAAATGTGGAAGAGTCAGAAAGTGAACACTCACAACCTGAGGATGAAGACGATATTGCATTGATGACTAGACAATTCAGAAGCTTTTTAAAGAGGAAGCAGAAGAGACGCCAGCATGGGAATAGAGGTAAGTATAACAGAAATGACAAGATTTCTAATGAAGTGATTTGTTATGAATGCAGGAAACCAGGTCATATAAAGACTGATTGTCCAAAACTCAAAGCTACTCCTAGCAAGGAGAAGGTAGAGGAGAAACCAATGATAAAGAAGGGCAAGAAGAAGTTTCAATGGGCTTTTTGGGCGGACTCAGCTTCAGACTCATCTGAGACTGAAAAAGAAGAAGAAGTCACCAACCTTTGCTTTATGGCAGATAATGCTGAATAATCAGATCAAGAAGAGGTATGTGATTTAACCTATAATGAATTGTTTGAAGTTTCTGAACACATGCATGATGCATATAGGAAAATGAAAAAGATGCATGCTTGTTTAGTTTTGTTGAGTCCAGTAATTAGGTTGTTAAGCCTAAGTAAATGTCCCACGGCTACCAAGAGGGGGGTGAATTGGTAGTTTTAAAAATTTTAAACCCTCTTAATGATAAAGTTGAACCGAAATAAAATTTTCTTTTAAAGTTTGTAGAAAAATGTTTTTCAACCACAGAGTTGTTAAAACTGAAATTTAAAATGCGGAAACGTAAAAGCAATAAAGTAAATGACACCAGATTTATAGTGGTTCGGTCTATAACCAGACCTACATCCACTCCTCAGAGGCACCCTCTGAGTATTACACTAATACCACAAAGTGACTCTCCTTTAGCACCCACAGCAAGGCGGAGAAGCCTGTACAAAACACTCTTTTCACCACTACCCGGTGCGGCAGAGAACCGTCGTCCTTTTACACAATCCACAGTGCTGGCAGAGAACCGTCGTCCTTTTACACAATCCACAGTACAGGCAGAGAACCGTCGTCCTTTTACACTCTCCTAGTGTGGGCAGAGAACCCTACTGCTGTTCACACTCTCCAAGTGTAGGCAGAGAACCTTCGTCCTTTTACACTCTCCTAGTGTGGGCAGAGAACCCTTCGTCTGTTCACACTCTCCAAGTGTCGGCAGAGAACCGGATCTCCTTGACTGATCTTCTCACAAGAATCTAGAAGGAAGAAAGAAAAGAGTGAAGAAATCCAATTTCACAAGTAGAGACTCTTACCTTAGCAATCCAAGTGAAGCCTTCTCGCTCCAGTGGTAGGAATCCTCCTTTGAATGCTCTCTTCCACTCTCTCCTTGGCTATTCTCTCAAGAGGCATGAAGATCAAATGACAAAAAGATTGGGTGGCAGTCTAATTTTGACTATTTATACAAAAGACATGAAAAACTGCCCAAAAACTGCAAGTTTCCAATTCTGTACGCAGTGGATCGTCCCGTACGATCCTGGATCGTCCTGGACGATTTTACTTAAACGATCTGAAACGACCCAATTTGTATATGTGTACGAAATGACTTCGTACAGCTGATCGTCCTGTACGAACTAGGTTCGTCCAGTACGAACGGTTATTACAAGGTCGGTTCTAGAAAATGCTGAAAACTGTTTTAAGTCGGTTAATCGTTTGGACGAAAATATGTTCGTCTGGACAAAAATTTTCCAGAGAGCCGATCGTCCTGGACGATTATTTATTTCGTCTGGACGAAAATTTTCCAGAGGACCAATCGCCGCGGACGATAATTTGTTTTCGTCTGGACGAAAATTTTCCAGAGAGCTGATCGTCCTGTATGATATTTATTTTTGTCTGGACGAAAATTTTCCAGAGGACTGGTCGCCTCGTACGATGATAAAATTTGTCTGGACGAAAATTTTACAGAGAACCCATCGTCCGGGACGATAATAAAATTCGTCCTGGACGAATATGACTTAGAAAAATTTTTCCAAGCAAGTTCCTATTCGTTCCAAGTGCTCTATAGGAGATAACTGACAGATCGTTCAGTACGATAAATATTGTCCTGTACGATCAGTATAAAATTTCAAGATCTCCTTATTTGTGTGTGTGAGATTTTATTCACTCAATTACAATCAATCCCTTTCAAAATTAATTCAAAGAAAAGACAAACTTCAAATAAACGAAATATCTCTTGTTGAATTTGATTTGAAGTTTTCGTAGTCGGAGTCTGTTTTTCCTGAAATGTTAGTACACACAAGAGCAAGTGCAAATCTTCTGAAATTGTTAGGAGATAACTATACATCTGACAATAATGTTTGGAATCATCAAAAACTACATAAGTTGCACAAATATAAATCATTCAAATAGCAACTATTCAAACAATCTCCCCCTTTTTGATGATGGCAAAACAATTATTATTTGTAAGGTTTCAAGTTAAACAATTTTCCTATCTCCTAAACTCCCCCTGAATTGATGAGACATTAAAATAAGGAGGCATTAAAGAACAATATTTTTGTTTTTCAAAAATTTTAACACAAACAAAAAACTTGCAAATAGAAATCAAAAATAGAAAAACAAAAATAGAAAACACAAACACAATAATTTCTCCTCCTTTTTGACAGCAACAAAAAGTGAAGAAGAAATAGACAAGAAATGTAAGTAATTATATGAAGTTCATATTTAAAATTTAATCTAAATGGTGATTGACATAGGGTATGCAATTTTAAACTAAAGATATTAGGTCAATCATAGAAATTCATAAAATTTAAGAAATTTTATAATATTGTAAGTAAGAAGAATTTATCAAAGACATGATTCAATTTAGACATTTTGACTATTGAAAATCATTACAAGAGAGATGTAAAAAAAAATTCTATATTTCAAAGTTCAATAGAATATAAATGAACATAAGATTAATTTGAATTAAGAGATTTAACGAATTTGGAAAGAAGAGAATTACCTCATGTGGCGCTTTGCACATCTTTTCAAAGTTTTGGAGCACATTTTTGTGCATTTTTCCTTGATTGGGCTTATTTTGTGCCTCTTTTTCATTTTGCAAATTTTTACGAATTCCTTTTGATTTTTGTACATTTGTACAATGTTCAAGAGTAATTTGACCAATTCTTTCCAAAATCTATAATCTAAAATTTCAAATATTTCTTGAGCATAGAAATATAAAATAAGAAAATATCTAAATTGCAATAGTAATATTAACTTTTATGTAGTCTAAATGAATAGATATGAATTTAAAAGTTCTAATTACAACAAGTTATATACAACTTATAAATTAAGAAAGTCTAGATTTTCTAATATAGATAATCTCAAATTACAATCGAATTTAAGCACTATGTAGATTAAATAATACTAATGAAATTCATAAACATTAACCACATTTCAAAACAAATCTAATAAAAACAAACTTTCATTAAAATTAAAGGAACGGATTACAAAAAAAATACATTGAACTTAAAAACATAAAAACAAACACATTACAATAAAACAGATAAGATAACAACAAAACAAACAAAAACAACAAAAACAATACAACAGACACACAAAAAAAATTTTACTGTTCTGGAGGAGGAGGAGGAATGCCGCCAAAGAGGTTGAAGTAGGAGGCCATCAACATTACATTGGTATTTATTTCATGAACTTCATCTTTAATATTACAAATGTCATGTTGCTGCTGCGTAAGTTGAGCATCAAATTGATCAAACCTTTGATCAATGTGAGTCTCTAGTCTATCAAATCTCTTAATCAGATTCTGGTAATCTGATTGAGAAGCAGAAGCTTGCACTCCTTCTTCTTCTTCTTCTTCTGAAGCACTGGCATGTGCTTTTTCTTTTTCTTTTTCCTCCTTGAAGAGCAATCTGAATGATGCATCGTTATAGTAAACTGGCTCTTCATATTCTTCATCAGGATGCACTATATTGTACTTCTTTTCCAAAATATAAGTAATTAAGTGCCCTAATGAAATGTTCTTCTTCCTCTTCTGATCAGCATGTCCTATTTCTGAAAGCCCATAGATATGATCTATGATGAGTTGGGCTTCATCAATAGGATGTCTTTGTATGATTAAAAAAGTTAGACAAGAAAGAAGATGAGTAATGTTAATCCTATCACCAGCTTTAGGAATAATTGAGGATCTAAGGATATGCTGGATGATTCGGGCATCTTGGGTCATACCGGAGACTCTAGCAACATGATTGTCAATCGCATTTTCTCTAATTACCCTATTTATTTGAAACCATTTGAAGGAGGTTTCTGACATTAGGGTGTGGGCTCTATATCCCTCAGTTCTTAAGTTTAAAAATGCACCAAGGTCGTGCTTGGTGATCTCAACTTTTTTCTTAAAAACAAAAGAACTAATGGTGTAATGGTCAAAATTGAAACTCATGTTTGCTAGAAAGTAATGGTAGATTTGCTTATTGTAGAAGTGGACGAGAGAAAGAATGAATTGAAATTGGGTTGAGGCGAAGAGGTGCAATACCCGAAATTTCAACTCTGTTTGGATAAGAATGCGAGACGGAGTGATTTTTGCGGATGCAAAACGAGGAAAAGATTCCTCATTTGCCTTGGAAAGAAAGTTGTCTGGGGCATTCCTATTTGGTTTCCTCACCAAAACCTTTTGTCTTTTGCTAGAGGAGGCCATTGTTGATTTGATGTAGAAAGGGATTGAAAAAGAAGTTTGAAAGTGTGATTGTCAAGTTTGAAAGCCTTCATATTTAAAGAAAAACGATACGTTCGTCCTGGACGAAAATATTCATCCTGGACAAAAAATTATCGTTCGTCTAGACGAAGTAATTTTGTACATACGATCCAATTCGTCCAAAATGTAACGGCTTTTCGTATTCAACACAACTTACGATGCGTCCCTTCGTACAGGCTTTTTTGACTTGACCGATCGTACAGACGAAAAAATTTCGTACAGACGAAGTTCGTATTAAAAACTGTCTTATCCACTCAACCGCTGCATTTAATCGTCCCGACGTTTGAGAGAGAAAAAATTCGTCCTGGACGATTACATATCGTACAGACGATCTAATTAAAAACTGCTCTCAAAACAGTTTAAATTCGCGCAAACTGTTCCTTCACACATCGTCCCGTACGAAACCAATTTCGTCCTGGACGATTTCCTCCAAAAAAAATTTTAATTTTGATTTTTTAAATTAAGAAAATAAAAAAAACATTCAAAAACACAGAAAACATAAAACAAAATCATAAATCCAAAAACAATTCATTCAAAAACACACAAAATTCACAAAATCACAAAAACAAAACACAACAAGTATCAATGTTGCAAAGACATTTTGGTTAAGCATTCAAATCAATAACACCAAGCCTTGTTCTTAAAGTACTGAAGGTATCAAAGGCTAAAGGTTTTGTAAAAATGTCTGCAAGTTGATTTTCAGTTGAAACATGTATGAGTTCAATTTCTCCTTTGGATACATGATCCCTTATGAAATGATGCCTTATATCAATGTGTTTGGTTCTAGAATGTTGAATAGGATTTTTGGAAATGCAAATAGCACTAGTATTGTCACAATAAATTAGAATAGTGCCTATAGTTAATCCTAAGTCAATCAACTGTTGTTTTAATCAAAGTACTTGTGCCACACAACTTCCTAATGCAATGTATTCTTCTTCTGCAGTAGATAGTGCCACTGAATTTTGTTTTCTACTAGACCATGAAACTAATGAATTTCCAATGAATTGACATGTTCCAGAAGTGCTTTTCCTATCCACTCTACATCCTGCAAAGTCAGAATCTGAGTAACCAATAATTTCAAATGAAGAGCTAAACTTAGGATACCAAATTCCTAAGTTTTGAGTTCCTAGTAGATATCTTAAAATCCTTTTCACTGCTGTCAAATGTGATTCTTTTGGATCTGATTGAAATCTAGCACATAAGCAAACACTAAACAAAATATCTGGTCGGCTAGCAGTCAAGTAAAGTAAAGATCCAATTATCCCTCTAAATTTCTTTTGATCAACAGATTTTCCCTTAAGGTCTTTATCCAACTGAACGGAAGAACTCATTGGTGTACTAACAGGTTTAGCATTATCCATTTCATATTTTTTGAGGATGTCCTTAATATATTTGGTTTGACTAAGAAAAGTACCTTCCTCAAGTTGCTTAATGCTAAATCCTAGAAAGTAATTTAAATCTCCCATTAGACTCATTTCAAATTCACTACTCATTGTTTTAGAAAAATCATCACAAAGATGTTTATTTGAAGATCCAAAGATGATGTCATCCACATAAATTTGAACAATAAGTATATCTTTTCCAATTTTCCTTAAAAAGAGAGTTGTATCCACACTTCCTTTTTCAAAAGATCTTTCAAGTAGGAAGGTGCTTAACCTCTCATACCAAGCCCTAGGTGCCTGTTTCAATCCATATAATGCCTTTTTTAATTTGAAAACATGATTTAGGAAATTTAGAATTTTCAAAACCTGGAGGTTGTTCTACAAAAACATCTTCTTCAATTACCCCATTTAAAAAGGCACTTTTGACATCCATTTGAAACAATTTAAAACCTTTAAAACAGGCAAAGGCTAGTAAAACCCTAATTGCTTCAAGTCTAGCTACAGGGGCAAAAGTTTCCTCAAAATCAATTCCTTCAATTTGATTATACCCCTTAGCTACTAATCTAGCCTTATTTCTAATGACTACTCCTGAGTCATTTATTTTATTTTTGAACACCCACTTGGTTCCAACAACACTTTGATCTTTTGGCCTTGTAGTTAGTTCCCAAACTTTATTTCTTACAAATTGATTTAACTCTTCTTGCATGGCCAATATCCAAAATTCATCTGAAAGTGCTTGATCAATGTTAGTGGGTTCAATAGTTGAAATAAAGGCTGAATGATTGACTTCCTTGTTTAATCCACGCCTAGTTCTAACACCCTCACTTGGTTCACCTATAATCAATTCCTTTGGATGGTTTTTAGAAAATCTCAAATCTCTAGGCAAAGGGTCTTCTCTTTCTAAATTTTCTTCCACATTTTCTTCCAAATTTAATCTATCAATCTTTTGGGAGTTTTCTTCAATTTCTTCTTCAACAACTTTTAGCTCTTCCATGTTTCCATTTTCATCAAAAACAACATGTGTGGTTTCCTCAATGACTAAAGTTCTTTTTTTGAATACTCTATAAGATTTTCTAACACTTGAATATCCAACAAAAATTTCTTCATCTGATTTAGGATCAAATTTTCCTAAGGCAGATTTTCCATTATTATGTATGAACACCTTGCAACCAAATACATGTAAATGAGACAAATTTGGTGTTCTACCTTTTAGAAACTCATAGGGTGTTTTATTCAAATTTGATCTCACATTCACCCTATTCAGAACATAGCATGCAGTGCTAACCGCCTCAGCCCAAAAATATCTAAGAAGCGAGTATTCTGCTAACATTGCTCGGGCGGCTTCTATTAATGTTCTGTTCTTTCTTTCAACTACTCCATTTTGTTGAGGAGTTCTAGGTGCAGAAAAATTGTGATCAATCCCCTTTTCTTTACAGAAATCTTCAAATCTTTCATTTTCAAATTCTCCTCCATGATCACTTTGTATAGAAATTATTTCACATCCTAGTTTTCTTTGTATCCAAGTTGAAAAATTTCTGAATTCCTCAAATGATTCACTCTTATGAAAAAGAAATTTAACCCAGGTGAATCTTGAAAAATCATCTACTATAACAAATCCATATACCTTTCCTCCTAGAATAACAGTGCTTACAGGTCCAAAAAGATCCATGTGAAGAATTTCTAAAGGTTTACTGGTCCTAAGATCTTTATTGGACTTAAAAGAGGACTTCACTTGTTTTCCTAATTGACATGCATCACATAGATGGTCCTTAGTAAAGTCTAGTTTAGGTATTCCTCTCACCAAATTCTTTTGGGTAATTCTTCTAAGATTTTTCATACTAGAATGACAAAGTCTCCTATGCCAAAGCCATGATTCATCAGAAACAGTTTTCAAACAAAAAGCAGTAGGAGATTGAATACAATTTAAATCTAGCATGTAGACATTGTTCACCCTTTTTCCATTTAAAACAATTTTCCCATTTAGGCTAATTTGCAGCTAGTAGGTAAAAATTTTACATTATAGCCCTTATCACATAGCTGACTTATGCTAAGCAAATTATGTTTTAAGCCTTCAACTAATAAAACATTGTCTATGAAAAAGTTTTTCAAATTTCCAATCATACCTGATCCAACCACTTTCTTTGTGGTATTATCTCCAAGTGTAACCTTGCCTCCACTCCTGGCTTCCAGCGTTATGAATTGAGCAGTATCTCCAGTCATGTGCTTAGAACATCCGCTGTCCAGGTACCATATACTCTCACGAGGTCTTGTGTGAGAGTATACCTACAAAATTCTCAAATGTTAGACCTGGGAACCCAAACTAGTTTGGGTTCTCCTTTATGAAATTTATAATCAGATGCATGTATGATATGTCTAGGTTTATGCATCTTAATTCTCCACACCAAATTAGGTTTCATCTTTAAAGTGCAGGTGTGAGATATATGTCCCAAAAATCCACAATTGTTACATTTAACATTAGGAAAAATATTCCTATGTTTTCTTTCATATAATTGTCTTCTAAGGGATTTCATGAATTTAGGATAATATTTAGGATTTGTAAAATCTTCAAGTTTAGGGGGGTTCCTATTATCCTCGAGAGCTCTTATAGTGAGTTTGTAACATGAATTCATATCCTCCAAGATTCGATTGGTATAATTGATTCTATATGTCTTGCTCTCAGATTCATCCATAAATTTCTTAAATTCTTTTTCAAGTTCAGCATAGGATGATTTTAAATTCTCAAAATTTTTATTCAAGTCATCATATTCATCAAGTAGTTTCATGTGGTTGCTATCAATTAAAGCATGATCTTTTCTAAGGATTTCATGTTCCTTATTAAGCTCTTCTAATTCTAAAACTACACTAGCATGCATCCTTTTTATTTTCTTATATGCGTCATGCATGTGTTCAGAAACTTCAAACAATTCATTATAGGTTAAATCACATATCTCTTCTTAATCTGATTGTTCAGCTTTATCTGCCATCAAGCAAAGGTTGGTGACTTCTTCTTCTTTTTCAGTCTCAGATGAGTCTGAAGCTGAGTCCGCCCAAAAAGCCTTTTGAAACTTCTTCTTGCCCTTCTTTACCATTGGTTTCTCCTCTACCTTCTCCTTGCTAGGAGTGGCTTTGAGTTTTGGAAAATCAGTTTTTATATGACCTGGTTTCCTGCATTCATAACAAATCACTTCATTAGAAACCTTGTCATTTCTGTTATACTTACCTCTATTCCATTGCTGGCGTCTCTTCTGCTTCCTCTTTAAAAAGCTTCTGAATTGTCTAATCATCAGTGCTATATCATCTTCATCCTCAGGTTGTGAGTGTTCACTTTCTGACTCTTCCACATTTAGTGCAATATTCTTGTCCTTTCTTGGTTCACCTGCATCAATCTTTCTTTGACTTACTCCTTGCTCGTAAGCAATGAGTGAACCAAGAAGATTGTCAATTGAATAAATGTTCAGATCTTTAGACTCTGTAATTGCAGTAATTTTAGCATCATATGCAGTAGGTAAACAACGAAGAATCTTATTAACCATTTCAGCATTTGTTAATTCCCTACCAAGTGCATGCAAAGAGGTGACAATTTGAGTGAATCTTGTGTACATGTCAGATATAGATTCATTAGGTTTCATGCGAAATAATTCGTAGTCATGTAACAAGATATTGAGTCTTGATTGCTTAACCTCATTTGTCCCTTCATAAGTAATACAAAGTCTATCCCATATGTCTTTTCCGCTTTTACAAGTGGAAACTCGCATGTAGTCTTCAGATTTTAAAGCACAAAAGAAACTATTTAAACATTTCGCATTTAATTGTGCTAAGTCACGTTCTTCTATAGTCCAATCTGCATAGGGTGTATCTACCCTAATTCCATCAACTAATCTAGTTGGTTTTGAGTAACCTTCCTGGACTAGCATCCACATGCGATAATCAAGTGACTGTAAGAAAGTAGACATGCGTGTTTTCCAAAAATCAAAAGGAATATTGTCAAACAGTGGAGGTCTAGTGATAGAGTAACCCTCAGGTGTGTTTCGGTTTCCAAATGTATCCATCTACGTTAATCAAAAAGTAGTTCAAACTTATGATTTTGAAACTATGCTCTGATACCACTTGTTGAGTCCAGTAATTAGGTTGTTAAGCCTAAGTAAATGTCCCACGGCTACCAAGAGGGGGGTGAATTGGTAGTTTTAAAAATTTTAAACCCTCTTAATGATAAAGTTGAACCGAAATAAAATTTTCTTTTAAAGTTTGTAGAAAAATGTTTTTCAACCACAGAGTTGTTAAAACTGAAATTTAAAATGCGGAAACGTAAAAGCAATAAAGTAAATGACACCAGATTTATAGTGGTTCGGTCTATAACCAGACCTACATCCACTCCTCAGAGGCACCCTCTGAGTATTGCACTAATACCACAAAGTGACTCTCCTTTAGCACCCACAGCAAGGCGGAGAAGCCTGTACAAAACACTCTTTTCACCACTACCCGGTGCGGCAGAGAACCGTCGTCCATTTACACAATCCACAATGCTGGTAGAGAACCGTTGTCCTTTTACACAATCCACAGTGCAGGCAGAGAACCGTCGTCCTTTTACACTCTCCTAGTGTGGGCAGAGAACCCTACTGCTGTTCACACTCTCCAAGTGTAGGCAGAGAACCTTCGTCCTTTTACACTCTCCTAGAGTGGGCAGAGAACCCTTCGTCTGTTCACACTCTCCAAGTGTCGGAAGAGAACCGGATCTCCTTGACTGATCTTCTCACAAGAATCTAGAAGGAAGAAAGATAAGAGTGAAGAATTCCAATTTCACAAGTAGAGACTCTTACCTTAGCAATCCAAGTGAAGCCTTCTCGCTCCAGTGTTAGGAATCCTCCTTTGAATGCTCTCTTCCACTCTCTCCTTGGCTATTCTCTCAAGAGGCACGAAGATCAAATGACAAAAAGATTGGGTGGCAGTCTAATTTGGACTATTTATACAAAAGACATGAAAAACTGCCCAAAAACTGCAAGTTTCCAATTCTGTACGCAGTGGATCGTCCCGTACAATCCTGGATCGTCCTGGACGATTTTACTTAAACGATCTGAAACGACCCAATTTGTATATGTGTACAAAATGACTTCGTACAGCTGATCGTCCTGTACGAACTAGGTTTGTCCAGTACGAACGGTTATTACAAGGTCGGTTCTAGAAACTGCTGAAAACTGTTCTAAGTCGGTTAATCGTTTGAACGAAAATATGTTCGTCTGGACGAAAATTTTCCAGAGAGCCGATCGTCTTGGATGATTATTTATTTCGTCTGGATGAAAATTTTCCAGAGGACCAATCACCGCGGACGATAATTTGTTTTCGTCTGGACGAAAATTTTCCAGAGAGCTGATCGTCCTTTACGATATTTATTTTCGTCTGGACGAAAATTCTCCAGAGGACTGGTCGCCTCGTACGATGATAAAATTCGTCTGGACGAAAATTTTACAGAGAACCCATCGTCCGGGACGATAATAAAATTTGTCCTGGACGAATATGACTTAGAAAAATTTTTCCAAGCAAGTTCCTATTCGTTCCAAGTGCTCTATAGGAGATAACTGACAGATCGTCCAGTACGATAAATATCGTCCTGTACGATCAGTATAGAACTTCAAGATCTCCTTATTTGTGTGTGTGAGATTTTATTCACTCAATTACAATCACTCCCTTTCAAAATTAATTCAAAGAAAAGACAAACTTCAAATAAACGAAATATCTCATATTGAATTTGATTTGAAGTTTTCGTAGTCGGAGTCTGTTTTTCCTGAAATGTTAGTACACACAAGAGCAAGTGCAAATCTTCTGAAATTGTTAGGAGATAACTATATATCTGACAATAATGTTTGGAATCATCAAAAACTACATAAGTTGCACAAATATAAATCATTCAAATAGCAACTATTCAAACAAGTTTTAGAATTGGAAGAGCTTAATAAGAAACACGAAATCCTTAGAAAAGATCATGCTTTAATAGATAACAACCACATGAAACTACTTGATGAATATGATGACTTGAATAAAAATTTTGAGAATTTAAAATCATCCTATGCTGAACTTGAAAAAGAATTTTAAGGATGAATCTAAGAGCAAGACATATAGAATCAATTATACCAATCGAATCTTGAAATATATGAATTCATTTTACAAACTCACAATAAGAGCTCTCGAGGATAATAGGAACCCCCCTAAACTTGAAGATTTTACAAATCCTAAATATTATCCTAAATTCATGAAATCCCTTAGAAGACAATCATATGAAAGAAAAACATAAGAATATTTTTCCTAATGTTAAATGTAATAATTGTGGATTTTTGGGACATATATCTCACACCTGCACTTTAAAGATGAAAACTAATTTGGTGTGGAGAACTAAGATGCATAAACCTAGACATATCATACATGCATCTGATTATAAATTTCATAAAGGTGAACCCAAACTTTTTTGGGTTCCCAGGTCTAACATTTGAGAATTTTGCAGGTGTACTCTCACACAAAACCTCGTGAGAGTCTATGGTACCTGGACAGCGGATGTTCAAAGCACATGACTGGAGATACTGCTCAATTCATAACGCTGGAAGCCAGGAGTGGAGGCAAGGTTACACTTGGAGATAATACCACAAAGAAAGTGGTTGGATCAGGTATGATTGGAAATTTGAAAAACTTTTTCATAGACAATGTGTTATTAGTTGAAGGCTTAAAACATAATTTGATTAGCATAAGTCAGCTATGTGATAAGGGCTATAATGTAAAATTTTTACCTACTAGCTGCATAATAAGCCTAAATGGGAAAATTGTTTTAAATGGAAAAAGGGTAAACAATGTCTACATGCTAGATTTAAATTGTATTCAATCTCCTACTGCTTTTTGTTTGAAAACTATTTCTGATGAATCATGGCTTTGGCATAGGAGACTTTGTTATTCTAGTGTGAAAAATTTTAGAAGAATTACCCAAAAGAATTTGGTGAGAGGTATACCTAAACTAGACTTTACTAAAGACCATCTTTGTGATGCATGTCAATTAGGAAAACAAGTGAAGTCCTCTTTTAAGTCCAATAAAGATCTTAGGACCAATAAACCTTTAGAAATTCTACACATGGATCTTTTTGGACCTGTAGGCTCTGTAAGTCTAGGAGGGAAGGTATATGGATTTGTTATATTAGATGATTTTTCAAGATTCACCTGGGTTAAATTTCTTTTTCATAAGAGTGAATCATATGAGGAATTCAGAAATTTTTCAACTTGGATACAAAGAAAACTAGGATGTGAAATAATTTCTATACAAAGTGATCATGGAGGAGAATTTGAAAATAAAATATTTGAAAATTTCTATAAAGAAAAGGGGATTGATCACAATTTTTCTGCACCTAGAACTCCTCAACAAAATGGGGTAGTTGAAAGGAAGAACAGAATATTAATAGAAGCCGCCCGAGCAATGTTAGCAGAATACTCGCTTCCTAGATATTTTTGGGTTGAGGCGGTTAGCACTGCATGCTATGTTCTAAATAGGGTGAATGTGAGATCAAATTTGAATAAAACACCCTAAGAGTTGCTAAAAGGTAGAACACCAAATTTTTCTCATTTGCATGTATTTGGTTGCAAGGTGTTCATACATAATAATGGAAAATCTGCCTTAGGAAAATTTGATCCAAAATCAGATAAAAGAATTTTTGTTGGATATTCAAGTGTTGGAAAATCTTATAGGGTATTCAATAAAAGAACTTTAGTCATTGAAGAAACCACACATGTTGTATTTGATGAAAGTGGAAACATGGAAGAGCCAAATGTTGTTGAAGAAGAAATTGAAGAAAACTCCCAAAAGATTGATAGATTAAATTTGGAAGAAAATGTGGAAGAAAATTTGGAAAGAGAAAACCCTTTGCCCTCTATTTGAGATTTTCTAAAAAACACCCAAAGGAATTGATTATAGGTGAACCAAGTGAGGGTGTTAGAACTAGGCATGGATTAAACAAGGAAGTCAATCATTCAGCCTTTATTTCAACTATTGAACCCACTAACATTGATCAAGCACTTTCTGATGAATTTTGGATATTGGCCAACATCCTCAAAAAATATGAAATGGATAATGCTAAACCTGTTAGTACACCAATGAGTTCCTCAGTTCAGTTGGATAAGGACCTTAAGGGAAATCTGTTGATCAAAATAAATTTAGAGGGATAATTGGATCTTTACTTTACTTGACTGCTAGCTGACCAGATATTATGTTCAGTGTTTGCTTATGTGCTAGATTTCAATCAGATCCAAAAGAATCATATTTGACAGCAGTGAAAAGGATTTAAGATATCTACTAGGAACTCAAAACTTAGGGATTTGGTATCCTAAGTTTTGCTCTTCATTTGAAATTATTGGTTACTCAGATTCTGACTTTGCAGGCTGTAGAGTGGATAGGAAAAGCACTTCTGGAACATGTCAATTCATTGAAAATTCATTAGTTTAATGGTCTAGTAGAAAACAAAATTCAGTGGCACTATCTACTACAGAAGTAGAATACATTGCATTAGGAAGTTGAGTGGCACAAGTACTTTGGTTAAAACAACAGTTGATTGATTTAGGATTAACTATAGGCACTATTCCAATTTATTATGATAATACTAGTGCTATTTGCATTTCCAAAAATTCTATTCAACATTCTAGAACCAAACACATTGATATAAGACATCATTTCATAAGGGATCATGTATCCAAGGGAGAAATTGAACTCATACATGTTTCAACTGAAAATCAACTTGCAGACATTTTTACAAAACCTTTAGCCTTTGATACCTTCAGTACTTTAAGAACAAGGCTTGGTGTTATTGATTTGAATGCCTAAACAAAATGTCTTTGCAACATTGATATTTATTTTGTTTTGTTTTTGATTTTGTGAAATTTTGTGTGTTTTGAATGAATTGTTTTTGGGTCTATGGTTTTGTTTTATGTTTTCTGTGTTTTTTGAATGTTTAGTTTGATTTTCTTTATTTAAAAATCAAAATTAAAAAATTGGAGGAAATCGTCCAGGACGAATCTGGTTTCGTACGGGACGATATGTGAAAGAACAGTTTGCGCGAATTTTAACCGTTTTCAGAGCAGTTTTTAATTAGATCTTCTGTACGATCTGACGATCGTCCAGGACAAAAATATTTTTTCTCAAATGTCGGGATGATTGAATGGAGCGGTTGAGTGGATAAGAAAGTTTTTAATATGGACTTCATCTGTACGAATTTTTCGTTCGTCCAGACGAACAGATGTCGGTTCATTGTAGGGGATGGTTTTCAAGAAACATTAAAATGAGTTACTTTTTGATCGTCTGTACGAAAATATTTCATCTGTATGATCGATCAAGTCAAAAAGCATGTAGGAAGGGACACATCGTAAGTTGTGTTGATTACGAAAAGCCGTTACATTTTGGACGAATTGGATCGTCTGTACGAAATAATTTCGTCCAGACGAACAATGATTTTCGTCCAGGATGAATATTTTCGTCTAGGACGAATATTTTCGTCTAGGACGAACGTAACATTTTTCTTTAAATATGAAGGCTTTCTAACTTAACAATCACACTTCCAAACTTCACTTTCAATCCCTTTCAACTTCAAATAGACAATGGCCTCCTCAAGCAAGAGACAAAAGGTGTTGGTGAAGAAACCCAATAGGAATGCCTCAGAGAACTTCCTGTCTAAGGTGAATGAGGAATCCTTTCCTCGTTTTGCATCCGCCAAAATAACTCCCTCTCACATTTTAATCCAAACTGAGTTAAAATTTCGGGTAATGCACCTCTTTGCCTCAACCCAATTTCATTTCATACTTTCTCTCGTCCACTTCTACAACAAGCAAACCTACCACTATTTCCTAGCGAACATGAGTTTTAATTCCGACCACTCCTCCATTAGTTCTTATGTCTTCAAGCAAAAAGTTGAAATCACAAAGCACGACCTTGGTGCCTTTTTGAACTTAAGAACTGAGGGATATAGAGCCAACACCCTAATGAGTGAAAAGAAATTCGAATGGTATAAAGTCAATAGGGTGATTAGAGAAATTGGCCTAACCTATCATGTTGCTAGAGTTTTTGGAATGACCAGGGATGCCTGAATCATCCAGCATATCCTTCGATCTTCAATTATTCCTAAAGCTGGTGATAGGATTAATATTACCCCTCTCCTTTCTGCTCTAACCTTTTTAATTATGGAAGGTCATCCTATTGACGAAGCCCAACTTATCATAGATCATATCTATGGGCTTTTAAAAATAGGACATGCATATCAGAAGAGGAAAAAGAATATCTCATTAGGACACTTAGTCACTTACATTTTGGAAAAGAAATACAACTTAGTGCATCCTGATGAAGAATACGAAGAGCCATTATACTATAATGATGCTTCCTTCATATTGCTTTTCAAGGAGGAAAAAGGAAAAGCACATGCCAGTGCTTCAGAAGAGGAAGAAAAGGGAGTGCAAACTTCTGCTCCTCAGTCAGATTATCAGAATCTGATTGAAAGATTTGATAGATTATAGACTCACATTGATCAAAGGTTTGATCAATTTGATGCTCAACTTACGCAGCAGCAACAAGACATTGGTAATATTAGAAATGAAGTACATGAAATTAATACCAATGTAATGTTGATGGCCTCCTACTTCAACCTTTTTGGCGGCATTCCTCCTCCTCCTCCAGAACAGTAGAGATGAATTTCTGTGTGTTTGTTGTATTCGTATTTTATGTTTTTATTGTGTGAGTTTCAATGTTAAGTGTTTGTGTTTATGTTTGTTTTTTCTTTTAAGTTCAATGTATTTTCTTACTTGTTTTTAGATATTATGAAATGTGTAATCCTTTCATTAATATCAATGGATGTTATACTTATTTCAAATTTGATTTGTTTTTGGAATGTGGTTAATGTTTATGAATTTCATTAGTATTATTTAATCTTCATAGTGCTTAAATTAGATCGAAATTTGAGATTATCTATATTTGAAAATCTAGTCTTTCTAAATTTAAAAGTTGTTTATAACTTATTGTAATTAGAACTTTTAAATTCATGTCTATTCATTTAGACTACATAAAAGTTAATATTACTATTGCAATTAGATGTTCTCTTATTTTGTATTTCTATGATCAAGTGATATTTATGCACTTAGAAATATTTGAAATTTTAGATTATTGATTTTGGAAAGAATTGGTCTCAATTACTCTTGAAAATTGTACAAAAAGTACAAAAATCAAAAGGAATTCGCAAAGATTTGTAAAGTGAAAAAGAGGCATAAAATAAGCCCAACAAAGAAAAAAATGCACAAAAATGTGCCCCAAAAATTTTGAAAAAGATGCGCAAAGCGCCACATGTGGTAATTCTCTTCTTTCCAAATTCTTTCAATCTCTTAATTCAAATTGATCTTATGTTCATTTATATTTCATTGAACTTTGAAATATAAATTTTTTTTACATCTCTCTTGTAATGATTTTCTATACTTGAATGTCTAAATTGAATAATGTCTTTAAAAATTTCTTCTTACTTACAATGTTATATCACATCTTAAATTTTATGAATTTCTATGATTGACCTAATATTTTTAGTTTAAAATTGCATACCTTATGTCAATCACCATTTAGATTAAATTTTAAAATGAATTTCATATAATTACTTACATTTCTCGTCTATTTCTTCTTCACTTTTTGTTGCTGTCAAAAAGGGGGAGAAATTATTGAAATTATTGTGTTTTCTGTTTTGATTATTCTGTTTGCAAGTATTTGACTTTGTGGTTGTTTGTGTTAAAATTTTTGAAAAACAAAAAATATTGTTCTTTATGCCTCCTTATTTTAATGTACTCATCAATTCAGGGGGAGTTTAGGAGATAGGAGATTTGTTTAACTTGAAACCATACAAACAATAATTGTTTTGCCCTCATCAAAAAGGGGGAGATTGTTAGAATAGTTGCTATTTGAATGCTTTTACATTTTTTGCAACTTGAATAGTTTTGATGATTTCAAACATTATTGTCCAAATGTGTAGTTATCTCCTAACAATTTTAGAAGATTTGTATTTGCTCTTGTGTGTACTAACATTTCAGGAAAATCAGACTCCAGACTACGATAACTTCAAATCAAATTCAACATGAGATACTTTGTTAATTTGAAGTTTGCATTTTTTCTTTGAATTAATTTTGAAAGGGAGTGATTGTAATTGAGTGAATAAAAAACATACACACACATATAAGGAGATCATAAAATTTTATACTGATCGTACAGGACGATATCCTATCGTACGGGACGATCAGACAGTTATCTCCTATAGGGCACATGGAACGAATAGGAACTTGCTCGAAATTTTTTTTTTCTAAGTCCTATTCGTCCAGGACGAAATTAATTATCATACCAGACGATTTGTTCTCTGTAAAATTTTCGTCCAAACAAATTTTATTATCGTACGTGGTGACTGGTCCTCTGGAAAATTTTTGTCCAGACGAAATTAAATTATCGTCCAGGACGATCGGGTCTCTGGAAAATTTTTGTCCAGATGAAAATAAATTATCGTCCATGGCGATTGGTCCTCTGAAAAATTTTCGTCCAGACGAAGTAAAGAATCGTCCAGGACGATCAGATCTCTGGAAAATTTTCTTCCAGACGAACATATTCTCGTCCAAACGATTAACCGACTTAGAACAGTTTTCAGCAGTTTCTAGAACCGACCTAGTAATAACCGTTCGTACTGGATGAACCTAGTTCGTACAGGACGATCATCTGTACGAAGACATTTCGTACACATATTCAAATAGGGTCGTTTCAGATCGTTTAAGTAAAATCATCCAGGACGATTTATGATCGTACATGACGATTCACTGAGTACAAAATTGAACACTCGCAGTTTTTTGGCGGTTTTTCTTGTCTTTTATTTAAAAAGTACAAATTAGACTGCCACCCAATCTTTTTGTCATTTGATCTTCGTGCCTCTTGAGAGAATAGCCAAGGAGAGAGTGGAAGAGAGCATTCAAGGGAGAATTCCTACCACTAGAGCGAGAAGGCTTCACTTAGATTTCAAAGGTAAGAGTCTCTACTTGTGAATTTGGATTACTTCACTCTTTTCCTTCTTCCTTCTAGATTCTTGTGAGAAGATCAGTCAAGGAGATCCGGTTCTCTGCCGACACTTGGAGAGTGTGAACAGCCGAAAGGTTCTCTGCCTACACTTGGAGAGTGTGAACAACCATAGGGTTCTCTGCCCACACTAGGAGAGTGTAAAAGGATGACGATTCTCTGCCAGCACTGTGGATTGTGTAAAAGGATGACGGTTCTCTGCCGCACCGGGTAGTGGTGAAAAGAGTGTGTTGTAAAGGCTTCTCCGCCTTATTGTGGGTGCTAAAGGAGAGTCACTATTGGTTTTAGTGCAATACTCATAGGGTGGCTCTAAGGAGTGGATGTAGGTCTGGTTATAGACCGAACCACTATAAATCTGGTGTCATTTACTTTATTATTTTTACGTTTCCACACTTTAAATTTCAGTTTTAACAACTCTGTGGTTGAAAAATATTTTTCTACAAACTTTAAAAGAAATTTTTATTTCGGTTCAACTTAATATTCAAAGAGGGTTTAAAATTTTTAAACTACCAATTCACCCCCCTCTTGGTAGCCTTGGGACATTTACTTAGGCTTAACAACCTAATTACTGGACTCAATAATATCCCCATCATTTTCATAATCGCTTAGAAAAATTAATTTTTAAATATAAAATATTCACTCATACTAATTTGGTTATCAAGAGGCTACCATTTTATTTGAGCATTCTCATCTCCTTAACACTTAACTTTATGCTTTTCTTTTAATGACGAACATTTTGCACTATTAAAGCATTGCATGTTTCACTACAATCTTATAGAATTTTTAATCTAATTTTGAGGGATACTTTTATATCAAACAATAGGTTTAATGTATACCTCCACATCAACCATCCAACATGGATTATACTAATAATATCCCCATTATTTTCACCCAATATCACAATCCCACAATTATAAATGTCAACTAAAAACTTCTATAAACAAAGAAAAGTTAATTTGAGACTTATAGTGGAGGCCTGATAGAGGTGTCAGTGGATAACATCAGTGGAGAGGTTCATTTGAGGGAGGCATGAATGACGGAGGCAAGTTTCCAATGGAGGCAGGTCAACGATGAAGTCATATAGAAGTAATAGAGAGGGTAGAAGCGTTGGAGGCAATAGAGGCACTGTCAACACTGGATATTATTGAATCTTGAATAGGTTGTTAAACATAAGCTTACATCCCAAGGCTAACCAAGAGGGGGGGGGGGGGGGGGTGAATTGGTAATTTTAAAAATTTTCTTGGATTTTAAAATTTGAAACCAGTTAACGATTTATAGCAAGTTAATTGAAGTTATTTGGTAACAAATTTTTCAACCACAAAATTAAAATTATGGTAAGCAGTTTAATTTAAATGACACAAAAATTTATAGTAATTTAGTCAAACACGACCTACATCCACTCCCTGAAGACTCCCTCTTCAGGTATTACATTATTACCAAAAGTGACTCTCATTTTTCCCCCACAGCTAGCTAGGTAGAGAAGACTTTATAAAAGCTCTATTCCACCAATCCCTAGTGGGGTAGAGAAACATCGTCCTTTCACACCCTCTAAGTGTAGGCAGAAAATCTTCATCCTTTCACACCATCTACGTATAGGCAGAGTACTTTTGATTGTTTACACTCTCCAAGTGTTGGTAAAGAACTGTCATCCTTTCACACTCTCCAAGTGTCGACAAAGAACTGTCAGCTGATCATACACTCCAAGTGTTGACAGAGAACCATCATTCTTTCACACCCTCCAAGTGTTAGTAGAGAGCCATCAATTGTTCACACTCTCCAAGTGTCAGTAGAGAGCTGAATCTTCTTCAAAGATCTTCTCACGAGCAATCTAAAAAAAAATAAGAGGAAGAGTGAAAAACATAAATTATATAGAGATCCTTATCTTTGAGTAACCTTATGAACCCTTCACACTTCGCTAGCAAGAAATCTCTCTCAAACACTCTCTCACACTCTCTCCTTCAATTGCCCTTGAAAAATCATGAAGTAAAGATTAAAAAGTAGATATTAATATTAGTTTTTAATTGACTTTTTATACAAAATAAATGAAAAACTGTTCAAAATATTGAATTTTTCAATTTTAAGCATACACAATCGTACAGTACGATTGTATGTTCGTATGTATGATTAGTTTAAATACTATTGCATACAAACCTATTTTGAATCGGTACAAAATCATTTTATACCTGATTATTATTCGGTACAAACCTAGTTCATTTAGGACAAATAATTAAAAAATTTTAAAATTCGTCTATACAACATGTTGAGACAAAATGAGCAAGAATGGACCCGAGACGTTCATTCTTGTATAAAAATGGAATCGTCCCATGCCTTCCATACTTAAAAAAATATTGTACGAGAACAGACCCAAGATGCTCATCCTTGTACGAGGCTGGGATCATCTCATATGATCTTTGTACGAGATCAGACCCGAGACATTCGTTCTTGTACGAAGCTATGATCATTCTGTACGATCTTTGTGTGAGAACAGACCAAAGAAGTTCATCCTTGTACAAATCTAGGATCATCCCATATGATCCATACTTAGAAAAATTATTTTTATTTTTATTCGTTTAACTGCTCGTCGAGAAAAAATAATTGACCAGATCATCCCGTACAAAGTCTTATCGTATAGTACAACCAGTTTAAAAAATATGAATTTTAAACTCTCCCCCGATGTGTTTGTGTGCTATGTTACTCAATTATAATCACACTCTCTCTGATTCAATAAAATGAAAAATACAGACTTCAATAACAATAAACTCTAAACTCATCTTGATTTGAAGTCTTCAATAATCCGGAGTATGATTTTCCTGTAATATTAGTACTCACAAGAGCAAATCAATTCTTCCAAAATATGTTAGGAGAAATAATAATCAAAGTAATAATATTTGGAATTATAAAAAATATACAAGTTGCAAAAATATCAAATATGCAAAACTAAGTAGCAACTATCTCAACAATCTCCCCTTTTTGATAATGGAAAAAATAATTATTATTTGAATAAAACTGAAAATCCTAAATTTCCACTTAACCCCCCCTAAATGATTAAGCTTGTGAATATAAGGGAATTTCGATTATAGTACATATATATATATATATATATATATATATATATATATATATATATATATATATATATATATATATATATATATATATATATATATTCATAAAATCACAAAACACTCCAAACAGCCACAAAAACACTTCAAATAGAAAAATAGAAAATTAAAAAAACTCTAACAAACACTAAGAATGAAAAAAAAATCAAATACCAATAAATAATAATTCTCCCCATTTTTGATAATAATAAAAAGAAAGAAGAAGAAAAATAGCAGAAATGTAAGAAGTCATATGAGAAACATTTGGTAATTATTCTTGAAAGAGATTAATTATGATTGCAATAATAAGATTAATGATCATTAGAGAAAAATAAAGATTCATAACATTTAAATTAAAATATAATATAGACAAGATAAATATATCAAGGTCATGAAATAATCTAGATAATTTAATCAGAAAAATTATTGCAAAAATAAGGAAATGAAGATTAATTAAAGTCAATTTCCAATACAAAATATAATTGAAATTTAGATTTATTTGAAATTGAAGATTAAAAGATAGAGGAAAGAATATTTTCAACACACTTGTTTAGCGACATTGTGCATCTTTTCAAATATTTGTGGCACACTTTATGCATCTTTTTATATTTGGGCTAATTTTGTGCCTATTTTTACTTTGCGAACTATTGCACATTCTTTCAATTTTTGTACAATTCTTAATTTTTTTAATTGAACTTTACAAAATTAATAATAAAAAAATTCAAACTTTTCTAAGTATAAAGATAATTATATTGAAAAGAGAAATAAGAAGTAATAAGACATTAAAATAATAATAATAATATTAAAATTATGTATGCCTAAAAGGAATATGAGATTGATAGCCTTAACTTGATCGAGTTATAAATGAACTTATATTTTTGAAAAATTATATTTCCTAATGAAATTAATTTTTGTATTTCTATTCATATTATAACACTTTTTAGATCAATTAAGTCAGGATTATCATATAGGCTAACTAACATTTCAAATAAAGAACAAAATCAACTAAATAAAACAAGTCATTGTTTATTGATATCAATATGAAGATGATATAATGAATTATATTTAATATCAAAAGATCTGACACAAGACGAGTACAAAAATAATAAATATACACAAGTACATAAACTATAGAAATCATCACATCACATGCCTAAGGACTGGCAAAGACAATACATAAGAAGTACATCTATAAATCTGAGGGGCCTTGGTTTGGAGGAGGTGGCTAGTTGAAGATAAAAAAATAGCTATTCATCATAGTCACATTGGAATTCACCTACTTAAACTGACCTCAAATCCAACCCATATGCTATTAGTATTATGCATCCTACTGATTTAGATGAAACTGAATTTGATCAAAATGCTGGTCAAAATTACTTTCTAGTAGTTCAAAGTGCTGGTACATCTCCAAAAAGTTAGGTCCATGAGTAGGCACAGGTGCAGGTGTAGGTGCTCCCCCTTATCCCTTAGAATCCTCACTTGTACTATCATCTCTCCCAAAAAGTGCTCAAAATGAAGCATCAGTGAAGTAGATAGGCAATTTAAGTAGAGGATCAGGATGAACAAGATTATACTTCTTTTAAGGATATAGGTCACTAGGTGTCCTAAAGCAATATTATTCTTCCTCTTATGAGAGATATGTCCAATTTAAGAAAGGCCATGAATATATTCAATAATAAGTTGGGCTTCATCTATAGGTTGACCAGTCATGATAAGGTAAGTAATTATGGATAGAAGAGGAGTAATGTTAATGTGGTCACCAGCTTTAGGAATAATAGAGGTTCTAAGGACATGTTGAATGACCCTTGAATTTTGGTTTAAAGAAGAGACCCTAGGAAAATGACATATTTATTCAACCCCTTTAATAACTTTATTTATTTCAGCCCAGTCAAAATCAGATGTGGAATTCAAAGTGTGGACTCTAACTCTATGAGTTCTTAAATTCAAAAAGGTTCTCAAATCTTCCTTAGTTATTTCAACCCTGTTTTTAAAAACAAAAGATCTGATCCTACTCTCATCCTCAATAGATAACATGTTTGCTAGAAAGTAGTGAAAAGTTTCTTTGTTATAGGCATGAATCAAGGTAAGGATAATAATAAATTTAGTGGTAGCAAAAGGAGGCATCACTTGGAAGTGGATATCCTCTTGAAGTAGGATAATATAAAGAGTAATCTTGGCAAAACAAAACTTAAGAAAAGAATCCTCGTTAGCTCTGAATAGAAAGTTGTCGTCTCCAACCCTAGAAGACGGTCCCTTTGTAAGTCTACCCCTCTTGCTAGAACTGACCATTGCTAAGATTTGAAGGATTGGAAAAGGCTATTGAAGTGAATGAAAATAAATTCCAATGCCCTCATATTTAAAGAAAAATGATATTTCGTACGTATGAAAATATATTCATACTATACAATTGATGATTCTTACATGAAAAAATGAATTTCATATGTACGAATGAATACATTCAAAATGAAATGACTTTTCATAATCATGCAAGTTACGAGGCATCTTTTTGTACAGGCTTTTTGACCATATGATCATACAGGCAAATTGGAGTTCATCCAAAATGATCGATTATTTGAGATCTTTTTAATAACAATTAGATTTGTCCCTCATATTAAATGATATATGGTTCGTACATACAAACTAGTGGTTCGTACGTACGATCAAGTATAATAATTGATTCTTCCCGGATAACCATCTAGGTGTGTACATACGAATGAATACACATCATCTGGGATGATATAATGATCATACAGTATGATATGTATTGGAAAATGAAAATATTATGCAATCAATTCAAAATAATGATTGAAATGCCACAGAATTTGTATGAGAATTTGTATGGGATGAAAATAATTTCGTACAGTATGAATACAACACTTAGAAAAAATTGCACGATCGATCAAAAATAGGAAATTCGATGTGAAAATATTTTAAAATCATACGAAACATAAAAACAAATACAAGAAATCACAAACAAAAATAAGTGCATAATAAATAAAAATAAAAAACACACTAAGTCACATATCAAGTTTGCAGAAAATTTTAATTAAGTATTAAGATCAATCACATCTAGCCTTGTTCTTAATATGCTAAATGTATCAAAGGCTACTGATTTTGTAAAAATATATGTAAGTTGATTTTCAGTTTAAACATGGTTCAGTTCAATTTCTCCTTTGGATACATGATCTCTTATGAAATGCTGCCTTATGTCTATATATTTTATTCTAGAATGTTGAATAGGATTTTTTGAAATACAAATGGCACTAGTGTTATCACAATAAATTGGAATTTTTCTTATTATAAATCCTAAATCAATCAACTATTATTTCCACCAAAGAACTTATGCCACACACCTTTATAAGGAAATATATTCAGCTTCATTAGTAGATAGGGCTATAGAATTCTATTTTCTACTGGACTAAGAAACTAAAGAATTTCTTATAAATAGACAAGTTTCAAAAGTACTCTTTCTATCAACCCTACAACCTACAAAGTCCAAATATGAATATCCAATTATTATAAATGAAGAGCTAAACTTAGGATACCAAATTCTTAAGTTTTGAGTTCCCAAGAGATATCTCAAATTCTTTTTTACTATTGTCAAATGTAATTTTTTGGATCTCATTTAAATATAAAACATAAATAAATATTGAATATAATATTGGGTCTGCTAAAAGTCAAGTAAAGCAAAGATCCAATTATTCTCCTAAATTTCTTTTGATCATCAGATTTTTCCTTTGGGTCCTTATCTAACTGAACTGAGGAACTCATAGGTGTACTAACAGGTATAACATTATCCATTTCATACTTTTTGAGGATGTCCTTAACATACTTCGACCAACTAAGAAATATTCCCTCCTCAATTTGCTTAATGTTTAAACCTAGAAAGTTGCTAAAATCTCTCATTAGACTCATCTCAAATTCACTAATCATTATTTTAGAAAAATCAACACAAAGAATTTTATTTGCAGATCCAAATTTGATATCATACACATAAATATGTACAATTAGTATATCATCTCTCAATTTCTTTAAAATGAGAGTGGTGTCCACACTTCCCTTTTCAAAAGATCTCCCAAGTAGGAAAATGCTTAACCTCTCATACTAAGCCCTATGTGCATGTTTCAATCCATACAATGTCGTTTTTAATTTAGAAACATAATTTGGGTATTTTTAATTTTCAAAACTTAAAGGTTGTTCAAAATAAAAATCCTCCTGAATCACCCATTTAAAAAGGCACTTTTAATATCCATTTGAAATAATTTGAATCCTCTAAAATAAGCAAAGGCTAATAAAACCCTAATTGCTTCAAGTCTCACTATAGGGGAAAAAGTCTCATCAAAATCAATCTCTTCAATCTGATTATACCCCTTAGCCACTAATCTAGCCTTATTTCTAACAATAACTCCAGAGTCATTCATTTTATTCTTGAATATCCACTTAGTTCCAGCTATACTTTGATCATTTGGCCTTGCAATTAAATCCTAAACTTCATTTCTTACAAATTGATTTAATTCTTCTTGTATTTCCAAAATCTAAAATTCATCCGAAAGTACTTGATTTATATTTATAGGTTCTATTATCAAAATAAAGGTAGAATGATTGACTTCTTTGCATAGTCCACGCCTTTTCCTAACACGCTCACAAGGTTCACCTAAAATCAATTTCTTAGGGTAGTTTTTAGAAAATCTCAAATCTCTAGACAAATGGTTTTCTAACTCCAAATTTTCTGCCAAATTAACTTTCTCAATCCTTTGGGAGTTAATTTCTATTTAATCCTCTTCCAAATTTGGCACTTCCAAAATTTTAAATTCAATAAATACAACATGTGTGAATTCCTCAATTGCCAAAGTTCTTTTGTTAAATATTATATAAGATTTTCCAATATTAGAGTTTTCAAGAAAATTCATTCATCTGATTTTGGATCAAATTTTCCTAAAGTAGATTTTCCATTATTATGAATGAACACCTTACATCCAAAAACATACAAATATAATAAATTAAATGTTCTCCCCTTAAGAAGCTCATAGAGTGTTTTATTTAATTTTGATTTGATGTTCACCCTATTTAAAATATAACATGCAATGCTAATCGTTTAACCTGAAAAATATTTAGGAAGTAGATATTATGCTAACATGGCTTGAGTGGCTTCTATTAATATTTTGTTCTTTCTTTTGACTATCCCATTCTACTAAGGGGTTCTAGGTGCAGAAAAATTGTGATCAATTCCTTTCTTTTTATAAAAATCCTTTAATTTTTAATTTTTAAATTCACCGATGTGATCATTTTGTATTATTAAAATCTCACATCCATGTTTCCTTTAAATCCAAGTTGAAAAATCTCTAAACTTCTCAAATGATTCACTCTTATGATATAAGAATTTAACCCAAGTGAATCTTGAAAAATCATATACAATCACAAATTTGTATACCTTCTCTCCTAAACTTATAGTTTCAACTGGTCCAAAAAGATCCATATGTAAAATCCCCAAACGTTTACTAGTTTTAAAATCCTTATTGGACTGAAAAGAGGACTTCACCTATTTTATTAATTAACGTACATCATAAAGTGATCCTTAGTAAAGTCTAGTATTGGTATACCTCTCAATAATTCCTTTTGGGTAATTTTCCTAATGTTTTTTATGCTAGATTGGCAAAGTCTCGTATGCCATTCCATGATTCATCGGAAATGGTTTTCAAACAGAAAGCATTAGGTGTTTTAATATAATTTAAATCTATCATATAAATATTGTTTACCCTTAAACCATGCAAAACATCATTACCATTTAAGCTTAATATACATCTAGTAGGAAAAAAATTTACACTATATCCTTTATCACATAGTTGTCTAATACTCAACAGATTATGCTTTAAGCCTTCTACAAGTAGCACATTTTCAATGAAAAAAATTATAAGTTTCCAATTATACATGATCCAATCACTTTACTAGTGGTGTTATCTCTAAGTGTAACCCTACCTCCAATTCTAGCTTCCAATGATATAAATTGCTTAGTGTCTCCAGTCATGTACTTTGAGCAACCATTATCTAGGTACCAAATGCTCTAACAAGATCTTGTATGAGAGTGTTCCTGCAAAACTATCAAATGTTAGTCCTTGGAATCCAAATAAGTTTGAGTTCTCCTTTTAGAAATTTAAAAATAGATGCATATATGATATGACTTGAGTTATGCATCTTAGGGTCTCCACACTAAATGAGATTTTCTATCCAAAGTATAAGTGTGTCCAATGTATCCAATCATGCCACAAGAATAATATTTAACTCCAAGAAATAGATTTCTCAATCTTTTATAACTACTTTATCTCTTCATGGGATTTAAAAATTTTGGATAAAAAATCAGATTAGTAAAATCTTCAAGTGTTGGTGGTTACCTATTTTCCTCAAGAGATTTTTCTTTCAATTTAAGAAATGTGTTTAAATCTTTTAACATATTATTTCTATAATTCAAATAATGCTCTTTATTTTCTGATTTATCATTAAAATCCTTAAATTCTTTTTTTTAATTAAGCATATGATGATTTTAAAATATTATTCTTCTTAATCAAGTCATTAAGTTCATCAAGTATGCTCATGTGATTATTATCTATCAATGCATGACCATTCTTAAGGATTTTGTGTTCTCTTTATAATTCTTGTATTTCTAAATTTAAACTAGTATGCATTTTCCTTACCTTTCTATATGCATCATGAATTCTTTTAGAAACTTCTAACACTTCAAAATAGGTTAAGTCACATACCTCTTCTTGATCTGACTGATCAAGATTATTGGCCATTAAGCATAAATTAGTGACTTCCTCCTTTTTTGTTTCTGATGAATCTGAAGCTAAGTCCACCCAAAAAGCTCTTTGAAATATTTTATTTCCCTTCTTCACATTTGATTTCTCATATACCTTCTCCTTGCTAAGAGTGGCTTTTAGGTTTGGGCAATTCGATTTTATGAGTCCAGGTTTTCTGTATTCATAGCAAATTTCTTCATTAGAAACCTTAACATTCTTATTAAACTTACATCTATTCCACTGTTGGCATCTCATTTACTTCGTTTTATGAAAGCTCCTGAATTGTCTAGTCATCAAAGCAATGTCATCCTTATTCTCAGGTTGTGAAAGAATACTCTCTGACTCCTCCACTTTTAGTGCAATATTCTTCTCTTTTTGCTGTTCACCTGCATCAATCTTCCTTTGACTCACTCCTTACTCATTAGCAATCAGTCAACTAAGAAGATTATCAATAGAGTAAATATTCAAATCTTTATATTCTATAAAAATAATTTTTTTTGCATCATAAGTAGTAGGCAAATAAAGAAGAATTTTATTAAATATTTCAGTATTTGTTAGTTCCCTACCTAATACATACAAAGAAGTAACTATCTGAGTGAATCTTTTGTGCATGTCAGAAATAAATTCATTTGGTTTCATATGAAATAATTTATAGTCATGTAACAAAATATTTAATCTAGATTATTTTACTTCATTAGTCCTTTCATAAGTAATACAAAGTCTATCCATATATCCTTTCCACTTTTGCAAGTGGAAACTCGTATGTAGTCTTCTAACATAAGTGCACAAAAGAAACTGTTTAAACATTTTGTATTAAGTTGTGCTAGGTCACATTCTTCAATAGTCCAATTTACAAAGGGTGTTTCAACTCTAATACCATCAACTATTCTAGTTAGATTTGTATACCATTCTTGTATTAAGATTCACATACGATTATTTAATGGCTGTAAAAATATAGACATACGTGTTTTCCAAAATTGAAAAGGATGTTATCAAACAAAGGATGTATAGTGATCGAATACCCTTTAGGTATGTTCCGATTTCCAAAAGTAGCCAAGCTCATTTTTAAAAAGTAGTCTAAATTTATGATTTTGAAACAAAGCTCTGATACCACTTGTTGAATCTTGAATAGGTTATTAAACCTAAGCTTATGTCCCAAGGCTAACCAAGAGTGGGGGGGGGGGGGGTGAATTGTTAATTTTAAAAATTCTCTTAAATTTTAAAATTTAAAATCAGTTAATGATTCCTAGTAACTTAATTAAAGTTATTTAAAAGCAAAACTTTTAGCCACAATATTAAAATTATAGTAAGCAGTAAAATTTTAAATGACACAAAGATTTATAGTGGTTCGGTCAAACACAAACTACATCCACTCCCTGAAAACTCCCTCTTCAGGTATTACACTATTACCAAAAGTGACTCTCCTTTTGCCCCCATAGTTTGGCGGAGAAGCCTTTACAAAAAGTCTCTTATACCAATCCTTTGTGCGGCGGAAAATCGTTGTCCTTTCACACCCTCTAAGTCTAGGCAAAGAACCTTCATCCTTTCATAACCTCCAAGTGTAGACAGAGTACCTTCAGCTGTTCACACTCTACAAGAGTTGGCAGAAAACCGTGGTCCTTTCACACCCTCTAAGTGTCGGCAAAATACTATTGGCTATTTATATGCTCCAAGTATCGATAGAGAACCATCATCATTTTACACCCTCCAAGTGTCAGCAGAGAACTGTTGGCTATTCATACTCTCTAAGTATCGACAGAGAATTGGATCTTCTTGAAATATCTTCTCACGAGCAATTTAGAAAAAATAAGAGGGAGAGTGAAAAATATAAATCACATAGAGATCCTTACCATTGAGTAACATTGTGAAACCTTCACACTCCACTAGTAAGAAATCTCTATCAAACACTCTCTCACACTCTCGCCTTCTATTACCCTTGAAAAACTATGAAGCAAATATTAAAAAGAAGATATTAATGCCAGTTTTTTATGGACCTTTTATACAAAAGATATGAAAAATCATCCAGAAAATTGAATTTTTTAATTTTGAGCATACACGATCATACAGTACGATCGTATGTTCGTACATATGAATAGTTCAAATACTATTATGTACAAACCTATTGTGAAGTGGTACAAAATCATTTCATACCCGATCATCATCTGGTATGAACTAAGTTTATCCAAGATGAACAATTAAAAAATTTCAAAATTTGTCTATAGGAAACATTGAGATGAAATGAGCGAGAATGGACCAGAGCTTTTTATCCTGATATGAAACTGGAATTATCCCATTCGATCTATACTTAGAAAAAAAATTTATGTGAGAATGAACCCGAGATGTTCATCCTTGTATGAAGCTGGGATCATCCCATAAGATCATTTTGCGAGAATAGACCTAAGACATTCATCCTTGTATGAAGCTATGATCATCCTGTATGATTTTTGTGTGAGAATAGACCTGAGATGTTCGTCCTTGTATGAAGCTAGGATCATCCAGTTTGATCCATAGAAAAAATATTTTCATTTTTGTTCATTTAACTGCTCATCAGGGAAATAACTAACCAAATCATCCCAAATGAAATGATATCGTATAGTATGATCAGCTTAAAAATATGAATTTTAAACTTTTCCCCTGTGTGTGTATGCTCAATTACTCAATTATAATCATGCTCTCTCAGACTCAATAAAATGGAAAATACAGACTTCAATTACAATAAACTCTAAATTGATCTTGATTTGAAGTCTTCAACAATCCAAAGTATAATATTTCTGAAATGTTGGTACATACAATATCAAAATAATTCTTCCAAAATATGTTAGGAGAAATAATAATCAAAGCAATAATATTTAGAATCATAAAAAAATGTATAAGTTACAAGAATATCAAATATTTAAAACTTAGTAGCAACTATCTCAATAGAGGTGACAGAGGCGAGTGCGAGAAAAAAATGAATGAAATGAGAAGGCTATCACCGCAGATTGGGAAATAGTGCCCTTTTTGGTTATTACTTCTGGTGAATAATCTACCGGTGTATTTTTTGGCAAAAAAATTTTCGAATATGTTTTGTCAGGATGAATTTAACCGATGGAATATCAACAGGAATATATAATGCTAATCTTTAACATATTTTTTGCTGGTATTTCTTGCCAGTTTCATATATTCAAGTGGTTAAATCGGTAGTTTTTCCATCGATAATTTTAAGATAATTGTTTTATGGCATTAGTTGTCAAAAAAATTTTACCTCTTATTTTTGGCAAAATTTACATAGGCTTCAATTATGCTTGTACCGATAGATATATATCTACCAAAAGTTTCATCGATAAATAGCCATTTTCTTGTAGTGTAGGTTGTTGATGTTTTTCTTTTATCATTTGATAATCTTTACATTTAGATATAAGATGAGTTACCTCTATCTTCAATTCAGGCCACCAAATATTGATTATAGATCATGATACATTTTATTGCACCTAAGATAAATTGTATATCAAGAATAATATGCTTCTTGCAAAATTTTTTTCCTTAAGCATAGACCACTAAGAAACCATAATCAACCTTTACATGTTAATACAACATTATCATCCACCCAACACTTAAGTCTCCTATACTAAATATGATCTATCAATCTCGTGTATTCCACATTAGACTTTTCGGCATCAAGAATTTGTTCTTGTTAATTAAAGTATATAGTCATACGAGAAAGCACATAAGATTGCATATCAGCTAATCTAATCAATTCAAGTTCTAATCTTTTCATATCACAAATAAGAGAAGTATCAAATGCAATCATATAATAAACTACTTCTATAAATTTTCTTCTTAGAGCATATGCTATAATATTATCAAAACTTAGCTGATACTGAATAATGGGTCAAAGTATTTATAAATTTCTACCCATATCATTTGTCTTATATTTAACTTCTTATAAATCAAAATATATTTGAGAATCTAATAATCAATAAAAAATTGACATCTTACACCATAATGATAGTGTTTCCAAATATTTAATACAAAAAAAAAATTTGCTTATTCCAAATCATAGTAGGATAACGTTTTTCATATGGCATTAGTTGTCAAGAGGCATAAATAATTTTTTACCATGTTGCTTCAGTACATATCCTAAGACCTTCAATGAAGCATACTAAACACCTAAAAGCTTTTTATACCTGATGGAATTGTTTGAATAGGTGTTAATAATATTTTTTTGCATTTAGTTTTCCAATTAAAGTGCAATAATTTTTGTATCAATTTAATTAAAGAAATATCAATATGTGAAAAACCTTATAATTAATTTTTATAATAACAAGTAATTCCCTTAAAGCTTTGCATCTAAATTAGTTATGGGTCTTAGCCAATTGGTAATAGCTTGCACTTTATTTGGATTCAAAAAATATTCCATTTTTACTCATAATATGTCCTAAGAATAAGATACTCCTTAACCAGAATTCATTTCTTAAAAGTTTGGCATGCAATTTATGTTGTCTCAATATTTTAAGTATAATTCTTAAATGAGTTACATGATTCTTCTTAGTCATTGAATATACAATTATATTTTTGATAAAAACATTCACAAATTTGTTTAGATATACCTAAAATATTATAATCAGGGGATTGACAGACATAGTTGATGCCTTAATCAAATAGAAAAGTGTGACAAAAAACATATAGTATCCATATGAGATTCTTAATGCTATCTTGGTCTCATCCTCCTCCTTTACTTTTAACTAATGATACTTAAACCTTAAGTCTATCTTTTTGAGTACATATGAACCTTCTGACTTGTCAAATAGATCAATAGTTCTAGGAAATATATATTTCTTCTTAATAGTCACCCTATTTAGTTCTTTTTTAGCAAATATACATTCTTAGTGTTCTATCCTTTTTTAAAAGTATAGGTGCATCCCATAGAGATAAATTAGGTATACCCAAAATTAATTTCCACCAGTTCTTGTGACTAGATGTTTAATTCTTATAACTCTTTAGGTGCCATCCCATACAAAGTTTTAGAAATTAAGGTTGTATCAGGTAACACCTCAATATAGAATTCTATTTCTCTATCAGGTGGTAGATTAACCAAGTATTCAGGATAAATATTAGAGGATTCTTTACAATAAGAATATCCTCAATTACTTTAGAATTTTTTTTTATCTCGTACATATACTAAATGTACCACGATTTTCTTTTTCCATAATTTATTAATTTATAAAGTTGGTATCATAGAAGTTAACACTCCTTTAACTCCTTAAAAATAAAAACTTCCACTACGTAGAAATAAGGTCACCCACTTTTTTATACAAACAATCTAAGCACCATATTTACTTAACCAATTCATTCCCAAAATAACATTAAATTCAATTAAAGTCAATGCTATTAGTTTTTATTTCGATCACTTATAAAAATTTTTAATACATGAACACATGTACAAATTGAAACCATGTAGTTCCCAAATGGTAAAATAATAGACAAATCATATTGAATTATAACAGGAGATAAATTTTGTAATGTAAAATATGTCTCTGATATGAACAAATGGTTAGATCAAGAATCTAATAAAATTCTATAAGACTAACCAGAAATAAAAGTCATATATGTTATCAAATTAAATACATCTTTGGCCTCATATTGAATCAGACTATAAACTCTATAATATACCAAATGTTGAAATATTGTAGCCCAAGCATATGTTTTGATAATTACAAATATTATTGAATGACTATTTTGTTTCCCATGCTCTTTATATTGCATATATTTTTTATGTGCATTAACATGTAAGGTTTAGCATCTACTGGGTATTATCAAAGAATCAGGCTTAAGTTTGGGTTTTATAGGTTTGAATTATTCGAAAGAGTATGATATTCTAATTTTTTTAGTTAGGTCAGTGAATGTAAAAAGGTATACGTAAGCTTAACTATCATGACCACACGTATGGACGACCCCACGTAGTGGGACAAAGGCTTGATGATGATGTTGTTGTTGTATACTAGATAATATAGATTAAACTATATGATTTATGTAATAAAAAATTAATTCAATGACATAATTTTGAAATTTAAAATGAACTAATAGGATTTTATGAATTAAATCATACAGAATGATCAATTTTAATTACTAGACTTCGCTATCATTTAATATTAGGTAATATTTTAAATTTTTAAGGTTAAACTAAACACAATGGATGATTTTAATCATATTATATTATATAATTAAATTAGTTTTTAATTTTATCCTTACAATTTAGAATTTAAAATGAAAATTAAATGTAATAAAGGATTGTACTATATGAAATTATATAGATGTTGAAAGAAATTTTGGTTCTTATCAACACCAAGGATGGAAGTGATTTTTGTAAGGGTTTCTCCTCCTTGTTGTCGGGGGCAAAAAGGGAGACACGAAAGAGGTTTACAGCAATACTTAGTGGAGAACTCCAGGGAGTTGATGTAGGTCAAGTTGACCGAACCTCAATAAAAATCTAGTTTCCCTTTTTTATTTTTCTTTTCACATTTACTTTTTATAGATTTATTCTTTTAATATTTATTTTTTGTGATTGGTTTATGATCGATGATTATTGTGATACATAATTTGTGGTTGATTAAGTTTACAGCTTCCTTGAAAAAATAATTGGAAAAAAAGAACAAAATACTTATTATTGAGTTTTTTGTTTAAAGTTAGAAACAAAAATAATTATCATTATTCTTTTAGTTATTCACTTTTTCTTTAAAATAATCAGGTTTTATGTTTAAGTTATTAAATTGGCATAATTTCAAAAAGGATTTTGAAAGAAATTTTTTAAAACAATAATTCATCTCCCACTTGGAGTGCCATTCAATAGTTCAAGTGGTTTCACAACCATCCTTTAAACCTTTTTTAATGCTAAACCAATTGGAGCACCAAACTATCTTTTACTCAATGGTCCTCCACCTCAATTAGAAGATCCTTCACTGAAAGCACTAGGTGGGCTATCCTCTATTTACCCATATGTATATTGGATCATCTCTCTAATTTTGCTTATGGGAAATCTACTAATTGATGCTAAGTGTGAACACATTACAATATTGCCTTGTAATCTTATTACATTGACCAAAGTGTTTTCATCCCTAAGTTTGACATATATGTACTTAACTAATAGAACCAATTAAATTATCACCATTAGATATTGCCAAGCTCTTTATGGAATATCCCGGCCATAATCAACTCTTCTTTCCATTAAACATACTTTTAGAAGCTTTTCCACTAAATCTATTTTCATTAGTAGCCTAATATTACTAAGTTATTATGAGATCATTTATGCCCTCTCAACTAACTCAATAAAATTATAAATCTTAAATGGAACCATTAGCTACTTATGACTATCGGTGAGTCCTCTTGGAAATGTGCAATACTTTTCTTCAGAAGTACTAATAAACTATGCAACATATCAACATCGAATTCTACCTTTTACATCACAATTTTACTTTTTTACACTAGCCTCCAAAAGGACTCTTGTATTTATCATAAGAGAAGGACGCACAAACCACTCTTTGAATGTATTAATAAATTCCTCTTAATAAATTAGAGTATTCACATTACCTTGAAATTTCTCTCTATTGGCCTAACCACCAACTACTAGATTCCCCGTCTAATAAAATACTACTAAAGGCACGTTACAACTCTTTAGACATTGCATCACATTACATTTTTATTCAACCCAATCAGCTAGTCCTCTACAATACCTAAAATTGAGGAGGATTAAATATCAATAACATTTATAAACTACAAGAAAATTGTCTATTACCAGCAGATTTTTTTGATGGCTTTCCCACGGAACATTTTTCGGCAGGTTTCCAACTGATTACGATGAAATATTTCCGATGAATTTTCAGGAAGATTTTCCAGTGGATTTCTGACGGATGTTTTTCCGATGAATTTTCTGGTGGGATTTCTAGCGGATTTAAAAATTTCTAAAAAAATTATATATTTGTAATTAATAATTTTATAGCTTATTATAAATTTAATAATTTATTTTAATTTAAAAATTATTATAATTAATTATTAATATAATAATTTACTTAAATTATTAATTAAATTAATAAATTTTAATTAATGTCTGACTTTAATATTTTATTTTAATGTATGTTTAAATAGTATAAAAAGTTATTATTCTTTTTTAAACTAATTATTAACATAATAAAATTTAATTTAACTAATTATTAATGTAATAATTTATTAATTTATATATTTTATTTAAATTTATTTTAAAATTATATTTTTCATATTATGTTATTTATATATAAAAATGTAATCATATTAGTAGGTTTTCCCTCAACAACAAAGTGGTGGAGTTCTTACAAGGTCTCATCTTTGAATCTCATGGCCATCATGAGTCGCACGCGCAGGCCATCAAGCGGGTTATCAGGCAACGCGGCATGGGTTTGAGGCTCAAGCGGGCGGGATGTGTATGTGGGCAAGCGACTATGGGCGGGGGGTGTGGCCATACAGTCTGCAAAGTGCGAGGGTGAGCCAGCACCATGCGGGGGGCCTCAAGCGTGGCCAAAATGGGGGCAGCCAATTACGAGCGGGCCAACGGGCGGTTTTTTTAAATTCCTTTTTAGCTACTCTAGCAAAGTTTTTCTGCCAGAAAACATTTCCGGCGACCTACTTCTGCCTGAAAAATTTTTCGAAGGAATTTTTTTTTCGACGCTCGATTTCCTGTCAAAAATGTTTTCACTAAAAATTCGCTGGAAAATTTAGAAATCCACCGGTAATAGGCTACTTTCCTGTAGTGATATAAGTTTATCCACATTTTTTTCCTAACAATATTCATCATTCTCTGGGCTTCACTCATCAACAAAGCTACTAAACTAGCAAATATGACATAATTTAAGCTCATGACTCCCATTGTACTCTATATTCATAAAATATGAATAGAATAATACCCATTAGTCATTTTTTGGTCTTGTTAATTTGTCAGCCTCAATCATGGAAATCACACTTCTAAAAAATCACATGAACATAAAAAAAGAAAAAGAAATAAACAACTTAAACTACCCAATTTCTACCACCATTTTATTGATCGATTATATGGCTATGTTACATTCAATTTCTCAAAAAAATTACTCAAATACAAAAATTTGTTATCACAACACATATACTAACTGGATCATATCATGCTGAATCATGGTATGACAGTTCCCAAGATCTATTTGAAATGAATTTCTTTTTATGTCATTTATTATCAAAAAAATAGAGCCACTAAACATAATATTTAAGCATAAAAAATAAACTCATAAGCAATTTCTATTTATCTCCAAAAAAAATTGTTACATCCTGGAATATTCACTGTGGTATAGAAATATATAGTTTAATAACTTAGCGTTGTATGAAGATCCAGCACACAAACAGATAAAAGATACGGTGTGTAACATTTATGAGACACCAAGATTTTTATGTGGAAACCCCTAAAAAGGGGGAAAAGCCACGGGGCCTAGTCTAGTTCAAATGAATCCACTAGTGTAGATGTTGATTAAAAATTAGGCCCTTCCTTGGGAGAAAGCCTCAGATTTATGTACATTTTATAGAGTACATTACATGATGTGAATATAACGAGTCACTATTGATGTGTTCGTTTGGTTGGGAGGACCATAGTTGTTAGGAAAGTTGGTATTTGCATGTTTTACATTATTGCAACTTGTATAGTTTTGATGAGTCCAAATATTATTGTTTTATGTGTTGTTATCTCCAAACATTTTTTGGAAGATTTGTTTTTACTCTTGTGTGTACTAATATTTCAGGAAAATCAAACTCCAGACTATGAAGACTTCAAATCAAATTCAGCATGAGATACTTTCTAAATTTGAAGCTTGTACTTTTTATTTGAATTAAATTTGAGATGGAGTGATTGTAATTGAGTGAATAAATTCACACACACTAAAGGAGATCTTGAAAAAGTTTTTTTACTGATCATATGTGACGAACATTGTTCGTACGAGATGATCAGATCAGTTATCTCCTTGTAAGAGCAATGGAACGGATAGGAACTGAACTGGAAAATTTTTCAAAGTTGTGATCATCCAAACAAAATCATTTTCGTCCCAGGACGAGTTGCTCTCTATAAAAATTTCATCCAGATAAAGCCCTGTTCATCCCAGGATGATGGGAACTGACTATGGCAATTTCTGGCAACATTCTACAGTTTTTTCAGAACTGACCTTTGATATAACTGTTCGTACTGGACAAATTTGGTTCATCCCAGGACGAACCTATTTCATCCCAGGATGAAATTACTTCATACTGATGCACAAATGGTTTGTACGGGACAGGTTTTTACACAATTCATCTGTACTAACTCAGGTTAGTACGGGACTGTCCACTGTGTAGAAAAACATGAAATTAGCAGTTTCTTAGACGTTTTTTCTTGTCCTTTCTATATAAGGAGTCCTAGAAACTATTACAAATACCTTTGGAGTTTTTTTCTCTTAAGAGGGATCATTGAGTGTGAGTGTTTGGTAGAGATTATAAGAGTGAAGAGTGAGAGATCCAGTGAGGGGTTTGTGAGGGATTCATAAGGTTACTTGAAGAAGAAGATCTCTTTGTTTCTGCCCATCTCCTCTGAAGGCTCTCAAGTGAAGTTCAACAACATCGGTCCGGTTCTCTGCCGACACTTGGAGAGTGTAAAAGGATGATAAAGTGTATCTTTGACAGTCATTGTGTCTTCGTTCTTTTGGAGAAAACTAGAAGAGAGAACTTGAAAGGGAGATAGGAAAGGGTGGAGTTTTAGAGGGAAAAGATCCTTGGAGGGGATTTCAAGGGAGTGTGGAGGGGATATTCACATGGTTGCTCCGGCGAACTTGCACCTCAATACCATCGGATTCAAGGGTCATCTTGAGGGAAGTTTTGGCGAGAAGAAGATCTCTTTGGTGTCAAAGAACCTGGCTACTCCACCGCACCAGGGAAGGTGAAAGTGATTTTGTACAGGCTTCTCTGCCTTGTGTTGGGTGCAAAAGGAGAGTCACTTTGTGGTACTAGTGCAATACTCTGAGGGTGCCTCCGGGGAGTGGACATAGGTCAAGGTTTGACCGAACCACTATAAATTTGGCGTGTTCTTTCTTATTTTTCTTCAGCATTTAATTTAATTGCAAGTTGTTTACTGTGGTTGAAAAGTTTATTTTGAAACTTTAAATTTAACTTGCATTAATAATTAAAAAGGTTTTCTAAAAATCCAAGAGTAGAAGTATAATTTTTAAATTACCAATTCACCCCCCCCTCTTGGTTAGCCTTGGGACATTTACTTAGGCTTAACAACCTAATTCATATTCACTAGACTCAACAATAGTTTGGTGATAGAGGTCAGAAAGACTGTAGTCTACGGATGACGTAAGTTAGGAGGACCGTAGTCAGCTGGTGATGGAAGTCAAAAGGACTGTAGTCGGTGGGTGATGTAAGTCAGAAGGATTGTAGTTGGCGGGTGAAAGAGGTCAGAAAGAATATAGTTATTTGGGCGACGTAAGTTTGGAGGATCGTAGTCGGTGGGCGACGGAGATCGAAAAGACTGTAGTCGGCGGGAGACGTAAGTCAGGAGGGTCGTAGTCAGCTGGCGACGGAGGTCGGAAGGACTATAGTCGATGAACGATATAAGTTAGAAGGACTGTAGTCAGTGGGAAACGGAGGTCGGAAGGACTGTTGTCTGGTGATAGGGGTCGGAAGGACTGTGTATCGTAAAAGTCCAACAATGGATAGAAATCCAGCATCGGATAAATGTCTGGTGAAAATATAACGATGGACAGAAGTCCATCATCGGGTAGAAATCTGGCAACGAACGGAGGTCCGGCATCATGTAGAAGTCCGATGTCCATCAGTGGCCAGAGAGAACTCTAGCGTTAGATGGTATTCAGGCAAAATTCCAGAGTCACTTGTAGATCGGGCAGAATTTTGGGGTTAGTTAGAAGTCAGGAAAAATTTTGACGTCACTTGAAAGTTGGGCAGAATTCTGGCATAAATTGGAAGTCAGGCAGAATTCCGGCGTCCCATAGAAGTTGGGCAGAATCTCAGTGGTGGTCGAGGAGGAGTCTCTTCCCTCCTTTTCTTCTCTTCTCCTCCTCTTCTTCTTCTTCCTCTTCTTGCTTTGGTTTCCTCCTCAAGAGAAATGAGGGGTCTATTTATATATTTTATGGAGTGGCATGACCTGTAAATAGATGAGAGATCAGGGGGGAGTGGTTTGAATGAATGGTCGATATTGAATCTCTTGATCGTGCACTGTTTGTGAGACATTTGAAAGTCTTAATGATGTTAAAATTTGACGATCTTAGCCTCGTTGGATTTGTCTCATCGATCCACTCGATTTGACTATAAGAATGTTATATTTGGAAACTGTTTGGTAACCCAAATTGTGGTTTGAATCTTCCAACATCACTTTGGGTCCTTGATTCAGACCCATTTGGGCTCGAATTCAGTTGAATTTTGTATCTTTGAGTTCATATTTCTAGGAAGCTCAATTCTACTATAAGTTTGAAGTTTCCAAGTTGATTTTTTCCTTGAGATTCATGGCAGATCAAGATAATTTTATGATAATATATCAGTTGCCCCCTAATTTCTGACGTCGAAGCTCCAGAAGTCCAAAAATATATGTGTCAACATTTTGCATTGGCCAAAATGCAAAAAATTAAGTTCCAAAAAATATAAAGTTGCTCAAATTTGATCATAAGGTCCCAATGAGCTCCAAAAATATCAAAATTGAGTCTGGAACGTCAAACAATTTGTGTCCGGGGACCCAAAAAATATCAAATTTGGACTGTCTGGGCCAAAAATTGGGCCTGAACACACATAGACGGTCGAACCGGCCAGCCGCTAACCACCACCGCTGCCGACGCCCATGCGGCGTGCAAACAAGCACGCCCTTTGGGGCGCACAGTTCTGTGGCTGGGGGTTATATTATTTATTTACTTTTTTTAAATTTTGCAGGGTTCACATGTTAATTCAAAAAATTCTGGAAAAATACCAAAAAATTTAAAAAATTCCAAACAAATTTAGAAAAATTTAAAAAAAATGGTAAAATTCTGGGAAGTTCCGAAATATTCTTTTCTTCTCAGAAAAGGCTATAAATACACTTACGGCTAGGGGGAACTTATACCTTCTTTTTTCTCCTTCTGTCTTTCTAACAGTTGAAGCCTTTTGATGTTTTTTAGTAGGTTACTTTCCCTACTTAACTCAACGTCCCTCCTGTTGTACAAAAGTTGGAGATTTCCCCTCTCATTCCTTCTGTCTTTCTTACAGTGGAAGCATTCCGCTGTTTTTCGTAGGTGACTTTCCCTACATAAATCGGTGTGCCTCCACTTGTATAGAAGTTAGAAATTTCTCTTATTTTTCCTTCTTACCACCCATTTTCCTTCTTTCTCTAGAGGCCTTCCGCTGTTTTTCATAGGTGACTTTCCCTACTTAAATCAGTGCCCCTCTTTAGTGAAGAAGAAATTTTTTTGCCTTCCATTGTCTTCTCCTCTGATTAACTTCTTATAGTTGAGGCATTCCATTTTTTTCGTAGGTGACTTTCGCTATTAAAATTGGCGCCCCTCATCTTATGTAGAAGTTAGACTTTTAGTAGTCATTTCTTTTCTTCTTCTCTTTTCGCTTCTTACATTAGAGGCATTCCACTGTCGGAGATAGACATCATTCTTCTATCTAGCTTCAGTGCCCCTCTCAGTGCCCCTCTCTTATGCAAAAGAAGTCATGATGAGAGATATCTTTTTAATAGATAAACCATTATAGAAGAAGATCAATTGCTACTTGTATGCGAGGGTGATTTAATAAGGTCTGACAGTAATAGTATATGGTAGGAGAACCATAAGTGATGAGTAGACGGGGAGACTTTTGACGTCATTTGAACATAAGTATGTCGCTGATGGATGATTGAGTTGAAGCCCCTCATCAGTCAATGATTGAGTGTAGAGATGTAGGAGAGAGTTCGATGATTCTCTGTAAGTAGCAATCGAGTGAGAAGCCAATGATGGCTGATATGAGGTGAAGGACCAATAGAAAATATCAGATGAAGGGTCAGTGATGGCAGGAGTCTATTGGCATTTTGTTATTTCAATATGCATCCATACTGAAGTGTACTGACATTAGATATCCCTAAATTAAGGGGTCCGAGTATGTAAGTAGTGATATGACAAGACTCCCGAATATGTGAGAGAAAGTAGTGAGAGAAGCTCCCGGAATTAGAAAGTGAGAGAAGTTAAAATTCAAATTTTAACAGTCTGATTTTGGAGGTGGTTTATTCTCTGCCAATGGAAGATGATGCGACCTTTGTCGCAGGTCGCCGGAATCCTCCCGACGACATCAATCTGAACTCCGTTTACAAAGATAGTATTCATAGAATTCAAAAATATGGTACTCTACGAATCAATGAACCATCTGAAGAAGTTCGAAAGATATCTCCGATTGTTCCAGGCAAAGGAAAAGGAATAGTGAATCAATCTCCTACAAAGTTTTTCAAATCTCTTGTTGATTACAAACTGAATTTAACTGATAACGAAGCGTCGTCTTTATCTAGACTGAAATTGTTTGTGAATAAATTCAACAATCCTACTGTCAAAACTCAATTAATTGAGAAAGGAGTCTCATTTTCTCAGAAATTAATGGAAAACACTTCAGAAATTCGAAGTAATGCCAATGAAGGTGGTATTATCAGTGAAGTCATATCCAATCCTGTCGACGCTTGGTCCAGGAAGCCAAATATCAAAGTTGCTTTATAAGGGAATGACTCTTTTCTTTCAGTAGACGGTGAATCAGTCAAATTAAACGAAGAGTGTTCGAAGATGAATGCAGATAAGTTATAATTGTCTTTGGTGGTAAAGGTTTTTGGAGATAATGCTCCGATTTATGTGATTGCTAGAGAGCTCCATCATCAATGGAGTCAATTTAGTAAAGTTCATATCACTTCTCTTGGACTTGGCTGGATTTTGTGCTCCTTTTTAGATAATGATGCTGTTGACAGAGTTTTGGAAGGTGGCCCATGGTATGTCAAAGGCCATATTGTTGGAATTGATAAATGGACTCCTATGTTTTCTCCTACCTCTTTAAAAGGTTTATCTTCCCCAATTTTGATCAGGTTTTCCCCATCTCCCTTTGATTTGTTGGGATGAAGAAAATGTGGCTAGAATAGCTACTAAAATTGGAGTTCCTCTATGGATTGTGAAAGTTTGTTAGGGATGTTAAGCCCTATAAAACTTGCCCGAGGCTAACCTAGAGGGGGGTGAATTGGTATTTAAAATTTTCTTTAAGAAAAAAAGAACGATTGTCACAAAGCAAATCAGCACAAAAACAAGTGCGGAAGAAAATAAATGCGGAAGCAGTAAAAACAAGAACACAAGGGTTTATAGTGGTTCGGTCAGCGCACCCTACATCCACTCCCTGGAGGCGCCCTCCGAGTATTGCACTAAAATCGTGACTCACGTTTAGCCCCCACAACTAGGCGGAGAAGCCCTTGCAAACAGCTCCTTTCTGCCACCCCTGGCAAGGCAGAGAACCTCCCTCCTTTTGCTTCCTCCTGAAGCAGGCAAAGAACCTCGATTGATCACTGAAGCTTACCTCTCCCAACCTCACTAAGGACAAGAGACTCTAGGAAGAAGAAGTGGAACAATGCTTAGAGAAACCCTTGTGAATCCCCTCACAAGCTCCCCCTCACAAGATCCTCTCTCTCTCTCTCCCTCTCTCTCTCTACTTTAGGTTTTCTCAGGTCAAGACAACAACCAAGGATGTTCAAAAATATTAAACAAGAGCTCTTAAATAGAAGAGCTTTAAAGGAGCTAATTAATTATAAGTTGTTGACTTTATCGTCCAAGAAGATATATATAAATCATCCTGGACGATCAGTACAAATCTCATAATATCGGCCAAAGCATCGCCCTGAATGCAAACTAGACGATTGAGAATTTGTTTGATCATCCCGGCCGATCTCATGATCATCCGGATCGATCAGTTCAAATCAGAGGAAAATCGTTCTGAGCATCACCCTGAATTTGAGCTATCCGATCTAAATTGGCCAGAGCATCACCCTGAATTTGTTCTGGCCGATATTTATCGTCTAGAAGAAACTAAAGATTTTTGAATAGATTGTCCTGGCCAATCCTGAGATCATCCAAGACGATGTGATTATATCAATCATCCTTAATTACTACCTCGATTCTAGGATCAATTTAGGCATAATTATGTGATATCATCCAGGCCGATCGCATGATCGTCCTGGCCGATTTCCAAAAATATAGAATACCTAAATTGATCATGGCAGCAATTTCTTTCTGTATTGGGCATATCGTCCTAGCCAATACAGGTATCGTTCAGGCCGTTTAGTTAATTACGGATGCCTTAACTAAGAAATCCTGATTAGATCTTCTGTTTTGAGCTCGATCGTTCGGGACGATATAAATATTATTCGGGACGATATGAGTAAAAACACAAGTTCTAAATCTCTCAAGTGTGTGTGTAGGGTTACTTAACATCAGTCACTTCAAGCAATTATAATTGACTCAAGAAAGAAAAAAGAAAATTACTGACTGACTCAATCCTAATCTACCCAGTCTTGAGCTGTTTCCAATTTCCGTCTGATCTTTGAGTCATGAAAAGTCAGTAGAAAAAAGGTAGTCGTAGTGAAACAAAATTTATTTTCTATCATCAAAATCATAATCCAAAAATAGGTTTGTAACATATTGATGGTAATATGTTTCAATGGAGCAAGAGGGAGTATGCTAGAGTATGTGTTCGTATGTCTCTGGATCAGCAATTTCCAAATGGTGTATGGATCGAAGGCTCCTTTGGATGCTTCTTTCAAAAGTTAGAATATGATAAAGTCTCCAATTTTTGTTTCAAGTGTGGAAAAATTGGACATCTAGATGCTAATTGTGGAGAAGATTTTATGGCAAATCTAAAGGAACCAGCTAATTCATTGGATAAGGGAGCTCAATCTTCGACCATCCAATCTCAACAGGATACTGATTCTAAAAAAGTATATGGTCCATGGATTCTAGTCCAAAATTACAGAAGAAAAAGAATCCATCTTTTGATAAGGGAAAGGAATTCATCAAGGATTCCAGATTCAGGAGAACTAAAAGTGTTTATGTCCAGAAATCTTACTCTAAACCGACATTAAACTCTGGTATTGAAGAAAATATTAATGTTTTAGCAAATGATCCAGGAGTAACAGCATAAGTTTTTCTTGATCCAGAAGTTGATAATGAGATGGCTATAGAGAACAAAAATATTTCTAATCCTGAAGGTAACAAAGATGAAAAATTGATGGAAGATTGTTGTGAGAGTTTTGTCCCAGCAGGAGAAATCAGTAATCTAAAGGTAGCAATTCTACTGCCTAATATTCCAACCAACTCTATTGAAATGATTAACAAGTTCAATTTACTGGATTGTCTACACCCAGAAGCTGATGTTTCTTCTCACATGGCGGATAAAGAAGGAGTTCTTGAAGAAGGTGAAATTCTTTGTGCATGTTCTTCCCCAAATGTTCATGTTGAAGACAAGATGGAAGACTCTGTGAAAAGTAAAGGTAAGCTTATCAAAGAGCTTAATTCTTTGGGAAGGGATAACATTCTACTACAAAAAAAGAAAGGAGAAGTTTCTAAGAAGCTTAAAAATGGGAGTAATCCCATTTTTAAATCCAAATGACGTCTCTCTGATTTTGGAATTGTAGAGGGGCAAGAAAGGTAGAGGCCTCTCGTTACCTAAGGGAATTTGTCAAGGATCTTCAAGTTTTTTTTGTTGGACTTACTGAAACTAAAGTCCAATCTTTTGATAGAGCTGAAATCAACAAATTAATTGGAAGTAATTGGGATTTTTTAATGTCCCTGCTGAAGTTTTGTCGGTGGAATTCTTATATGTTGGAATTCCAATATTTGTTCTTTCAATATCATCCATTCTTCCAATCAATTGGTTAGTGGGCATTTGAAGATGCATAATGGAGATGAATGGCTTATTTCCACCACATATGGAAGCAAAGAGGTTTATAAAAGAAGACAACTTTGGGAAGATCTTCAAACATTCACTAATTCTTGCATTCCTTGCATTATTGGAGGAGACTTTAACTGTATTCTTTCTCAAGAGGAGAAGAGAGGTGGGAAGAGATTTGTTTTCTCTCAAGGACCTCAAGATATGCAAATGTTCATGAAGAGATGTTATTTTCTTGAGATTGGGCTTATTGGTCCAAAATTTACTTGGTGCAACAACAAGAAAGGGGGAGCACGCATCCTTGAAAGGCTAGACTGTTGTCTACTGAATTCTGCAGCCTTGAAGATCATATAACCTATTTTTGTTCATCATCTTGGAAGAATTTCTTCAGATCACTGCCCAATAGCTATTACTATTTGTAGTATGGGTTTTAAGAAGAATAGAAGACTGCAATTCGAAGAAGTTTGGACCTCCTATCCAGTTTTTAGAGGTATTGTGGCCAATTCATGGAAGAAACTAGCAGGAGGTAATGATGTTGAGAAGTTAAATCTCAAACTCAAAAGAGTTCTTAAAGCTTTATTTCATTGGAGTAAAGCTAAACATGCAAATATCAACATTTTGAAAGAAAACTTAAAGGCAGATTTCTTATCTTTGCAAGAGGAGGAGGCCAATACAGGTAGTCTTTCAGAAGACAAAAACTCGTTGTTAAGATTCAAAGTAAAGGAATTAAATTCTACCTTAGGAAGATTAAGCTCTTGGTGGAGACAAAGAGCTAAAGTGAAATGGTATAAAGAGAGTGATACCAACTCTGAGTATTTTCATTCAGTGGCTTCGGCAAGACGGAACAACAATCATGTTAGTCAAATTGGAAGCTCATATGGCACTTTGACTGAAGATCAAAGATGAATTGAAGAATTTTTTTCAAATCACTTCCAGGATAAATGGAAATTCAGAAGATGCTATCTCATAGGCTAGCCAAATTTTTCCAAATCTCTTGATGAAGCTAACAAGGAACGGCTTATGGAAATCTTCTATGAGAAAGAACTGGAGAGTGTCATCTCTCGTTTGGAAAGCAATATTTCACCGGGCATTGATGGTATTTCCTACTCTTTTTTTAAAAGCTACTGGTATATTATTAAATCTGATGTTTGGAAGGCTGTTTCTCTGTTTTTTAAAACTGGTTTGATGTGTGATGAATGGAGACAAACCATAGTGGTTCTTATTCCTAAACTCAAAAATCCTTTAACTTCTTCTAATTATAGACCTATTAGTCTATGTAATTCTATCAATAAGATAGTGGAAAGGATGTTATTGAATTGGATTGTCTATATCATTCCAAAGATTATTTCTGAAAATCAAGTAGCATTCATCAAAGGAAGATCAATTTCTGAAAATATTCTGCTCACCCAAGAATTATTCCATAAATTCAGAAACTCTAAAGCTAAGAAAGGTTTGATGGCAATTAAGGTGGACATGGAGCAAGCATATGATAGTATGTGGTGGAACACCATAAAATTTTTTTTGGATCTTTATGGCTTTCCAATTTTTTTTGTTAATCACCTAATCCAATGTGTGGTGGACACCAAGTATTCTATCAATGTTAATGGTAGGAATACTAATTGGATTAGAGCTGAATGTGGATTTAGGCAAGGTTGCCCTCTATCACCATATTTGTTTATCATGTGCTCTCAACTTCTAACCGAAGCTTTCAATAGAGATGGTACCAAGATAGGTGTGAAGGTGGCACCGAATATAGAAAAGGTTTCTCACCTTCAGTATGTTTTGATACTATTATTTTTGTGAAAGCTAATAGAAGAAATGCTATTAAAAAAAAAAGATCCTAAAGAAGTATAGTGGCTGAACTGGGCAGAAGGTTAATAACCAACAATCTTCTTTGATTTTTGGTTAAGCAGTAAGTAGAAACAATTCTAAAATTCTGTCCAGATTCCAGGGCTTCAAAACAGTAGGTGAATTGAATTATCTCGGCATCAATATGTCTATGAGAAGGCTTAAAGCTTCCGATTTCCAGGATGTATTGGAAAAAGCTTATAACAAACTTAATGTTTGGGGCAACCGATCTCTCACTTTAGCTGGTAAGCTTCAGTTGATTAAATCATCACTCTTATCAATTCCTATTTTCATCTCTACCCATTCCCTTGTGCCAATGGGAGTGTTAAAAGAACTTGATAAGTTGTGTAGGAATTATCTCTGGATAAAACAGGACAAAAATAATGGAATTCATTATGTAGAATGGAAAATTCTTTGTAAGAAAATCAAATTCGGAGGCCAAGGTGTAATGTCTGCTTAAGACAAAGTTGGATCATGGAGAGCCAAATTTGCGTGGAGTTTGATTTATAATCCTTCTTATTTATTGAACAGAATTCTCATTGACAAATACGGTATAAGTTTTAGTTTTTCTGAAACTAAAGTTGGTAGTTCACCAACTTGGAAAATTATAAATTGTGGAGGCAAACTTCTTCAACATGTTATCAGGTGGAAGGTCTATATTGGAGAACATATCAACACTACTATGGATATTTGGATCCTTGATAAGTGTTTAGAGAAATGGTCTATGTTTGTGTCTAACTTAAATGATGATCAGTGTTCTTTGAATTTCTTTCTTAATGGTGGTAGCTGGAATATCCAGAGATTGAAGGAAGCATTCGGTAAGGAGTTAGCTGATTTAATATCTTTGATCCCTATTAATGCAGATGCTCACAAAGATAAAGCGGAAATCATTTATAAACTATCTGGGAAATCACTTACAGTAATGATTTCAGATCAAATCAATCTTAATGAAGAAAAAGATGCTAACTGGAGATGGCTAAAATTAGTAAAGTTGAGGCCAAGAGTTAAAATCTTTTGGTGGAGATTGCTACATAAGGCAATTCCAACAAATGAGTTATTAATGTATAGAAGGATTATTGATCACAATGGATTCCCAAGAGGTTGTTGTGCTGTGGAGGATGATAGCCACTTAGCTGTTAATTGTTTTTTCATGAATAATATCATCAGCTCTTTAAAAAACTGGGGATATGAGATCCCTGTATTCAATAATATGGACAATTGTCTTAATTGGTTCTCTACTATATCTACTCTCAATCCTTTCTTGGCAAATCTGTATTGTTCTGCAGTAATTGTTTCTTGGAAAAGTAGAAGTAAACCTGTACATGGATTAGTGGAATATAGCATATCAGCTATTGTAGCAAATGCTATCAGTTTTGCTTCCTCTTAATTTAGTCAAGATATCATTTCGGCCAACTGGGTTTCTAATCAGCATTCGCTGTTTCAAGACACTTGGAAACCCCCTCCAACCGAATGGATCAAACTAAATGTGGATGCCTGTCTTGACAACAACTATTATGCAGGAATTGGTGGAATTATTAGAGACTACAAAGGTATTTTTTTATTTGCCTTTGGTTTCAAAAGTATACATTTCTCAGCACTTACGTTGGATGCTTTGATGGATTTAAAGAATATTACTCAAGAATGGATGTATGAAGCTAAAGGTATAATTATAGAAGGGGACAACTACAATGTTATGAAGCATATCCAAGGTGTTTTTAAGAAAGGGCCAACTGTAAGTAATCATCCCAAATTACTTGATTTCTTCTTTCTTAGGAATTTCAATCAAGTCATTTTTCAATTTGTAAATATGAGTTGTAATAAGTTAGTCGATTGTTGTGCTAACCATGCTAGGTTGGGTGATTTTATTTTGAATAACTTGATTATCAATAACGTTCCTCCTATGTTCTTCAAATTGTTGAAGGAGGAATGTGATAATATTATCTTTATGTAGTTATCTTTGACTTTTAATAAAATTCTATATGCATCTTCTCAAAAAAAAAAAAAAAAAGGGGTCAGAGCAGTGTGCTATGTTAGTGGTCTGACGACACACATATAGTGTCAACTGAATTGAAGTCTGATGAAGACCCAAATGAAATATTTCTATAAAGAAAAGTTATAAGAGATGCTTGTGTGTAGTAGAGAAGAAGTCACTTGAATCCACCAAGGATATTTGAATGCTTAATAGTTTTCAATGCTTGATGTCAGTAGCTTGTACAATAGATGTCAATGTACTTTTAATTTCAGCTTCTTGCAAAAATGAATTTGATGTATAATTTTTGCAATGTAATTCCAATGATACTATATATGAAGTTAAAAACTTATCTTTTGGATGAAGTTGAATTTTTATTGCATCTTTGAGATACATTTCGCTATATTGCCCCCCATATTTTTGGAGACACTGTCAGACTATCAAGGTCTTTATATGAGTGATGATTTTATCAATCACTTGCTTTCATGAGATCTTCTTTAAAGATAATGTTCTCTTAAAACATTTCTTGTTGAAAGTTTGATGGGATGTTAAGCCCTATGATCTTAGTCCCAAAGCTAATTAAAAGAGAAGTGAATCGGTAGCAACAAAATCTGGATTCACAACAATGAAAAACAAAGTGCGGAAATTAAAATGCGGAAGCAATAATAAGAAAAGAACACACTGGATTTATAGTGGTTCGGTCAAACCTTGACCTACGTCCAATCCTTAGAGGCACCCTCCAAGTATTGCACTAACACAAGTGTCTCTCCTTTAGCCCCCACAGCTAGGCGGAGAAGCCCTTACAAAATCACTTCCACCTCTCCCGATGCGGCGGAGTTGCCGGGTCATTTGACACCAAAGAGACTTCTTTTTTGGTGAACTTACCTCAAGACAAGCCTTAAATCCGATGGTACTAAGGTGCGAGTTCGCCGGAGCAACCGTGTGGAACCCCCTCCACACTCCCTTGAGTCCCCCCTCACAGGATCTTCTCCCTCTCTCAAACTCCACCCTTTCCTCTCTCCCTTTTAAGCTCTCTCTTCAAGTTTTCCCCACAAGAACTAAGCTCCAATGGCTGCCAAAGACACTTAAAAAAAGTGTTATGCCAAAGCATAAATAGAAGATCTCAAAACGAGCTCATTAATGCAAGTTGCCGACATTATCATCCTGGCCGATAAGTATATCGTCCTGAAAGATTAGTTCAAATTCAGCTCAATGGCCTGGGATGATTTGGGACAATCAGAAGAAAATTGGTTACATCATCCTGGCCGATACTTAGATCATCCTAGCCGATTAGTTTAAAACTGATTTCTATCATCCTGATCATTGCCCTGGTTTGGTGCTGGCTGATGTCAATCGTACATGACATCATCCCGACCGATCCAATTATCGTCCTGGCCGGGATCGAATCAATCAGCCATTAATGATTTCCAAATATAACCAGATCAATTTAGGTATAATTGAGTTAGATTGTCCTGGACGATAGTAATATCGTCCTGGCCGATTGCCTAAAATAAAGAATACCTAAACTGCTTATGGAGGCTAATTTCTTTCTGAATTGAGAATATCATCCTGGCCGATACAGGTATCATCCAGGCCGATCCGTTTCAGTGCTTATGATGGCTGCCTTAATGAGGATGCCCTAATTAGGGTTTCTGATTTTAGACCGATCGTCTAGGACAATATTACTATCGTCCTGGCCGATGTTACCAAAAACAGAAATCATAAAGGGAAAAGAGAATTTCTACCAAGTTATAAAATATCAGGTGCCACACCAAATACAATAGACTCAAGAAAGGAAAAAGGTACAAACTGACTTAATCCTAGTCTACCCAATCTTAAGCTGGTTCCAAGTTGCAGTCTGATCATGTGGACCTGAAACATTAGTTCATAAGGCAATTATAGAGAAATAAGAATTGTTTGCAATCATCAAAAACATGAACCCTAGATCTGTAGCACTTGTTAATGCCGACCTCTGTAAAAGAGATTGCGAGAATCCACTGAGGATGTATGTCAAAGCACTACTCAATGATGTTAACCTGTGTGGAAGAGGTTAAAAAAATCCAAGAAGGATATGAGACCTTTATGAGGTTGTTATCAGAGCTCTGCTCGATGATGTTAACCTATATGGAAGAGGTCAAAAGAATCAACAAAGAATGTAAGACCTATTCGAGGTCGTATGTCAAAGCACTTTGCTCGATGATGTTAACCTTTATGATAGTGGTCAAGAGAATCAGGCAAGAATGTAAGACCTATCCAAGGTTGTATGTCAGAGCCCTGCTTGATGACGTTAACCTGTGTGGAAGAGGTCAAGAGAATCCACACATGATGTAAGACCTATCTGAGGTTGTATGTCAGAGCACTTTACTCGATGACGTTAACCTTTATGGAAGAGGTCAAGAGAATCCAACAAGGATATAAGACCTATCTGAGGTTATATATCAGAGCCCTGCTCAAAGATGTTAACCTTTGTGGAAGAGCTCAAGAGAATATACCAATGATGTAAGACCTATCCGAGGTTGTATGTAAGAGCACTCGATGATGTTAACCTGTGTGCAATAGGTCAAGATAATCCACCAAGGATGTAAGACCTATCCGAGGTTGTATGTCAGAGCACTTTGCTCGATGACATTAATTTGTGTGGAAGAGGTCGAGAGAATCCACCAAGGATATAAGACCTATCCATGGTTGTATGTTAGAGCACTTTGCTCGTTGACGTTAACCTATGTATAAGAGGTAAAAAGAATCCACATAGGATGTAATGCCTATCCGAGGTTGTATATCATAGCACTTTACTCAATAACGTCAACCTGTGTGGAAGAGGTCGAGAGAATCCACCAAGAATGTAAGACCTATTAAAAGTTGTATGTCAGAGCATGCTTGATGACGTAACCTATGTAGAATAGGTCAAAATAATCCACCAAGGATATAAGACCTATCCGATGTTGTATGTAAGAGCACTTTGCTCGATGATGTTAACCTGTATGGAAGAGGTTAAGAGAATCCACCAAGGATGTAAGACCTATCCAAGGCTTTATGTCAGAGCACTTTGCTCGATGACGTTAACTTGTGTGTAAGAGGTCGAAAAAATCCACCAAGGATGTAAGACCTATCCAAAGTTGTATGTTAGAGAACTTTGCTCGATGACATTAACTTGGGAGGAAAAGGTCGAAAGAATCCACCAAGGATGTAAGACCTATCCGAGGTTGTATGTTAGAGTACTTTGCTTGATGATGTTAACTTGTATGGAAGAGGTCGGGAGAATCCACCAAGGATGTAAGACCTATCTGAGGTTGTATGTCGGAGCCTTTACTTGACGACCTTAACCTATATGAAAGAGGTCGATAGAATCCATGAAGGATGTAAGACCTATCTAAGTTTATATGTTGGAGCCTTTGCTCGATGACATTAACTTGTGTGGAAGAGGTCGAAAGAATCCACCAAGGATGTAATACCTTTTTGAGATTATATGTCGGAGCCTTTGCTCAATAATGCTAATCTGTATGGAAGAGGTCGGGAGAATCCACTTAGGATGTAAGACCAATCTGAGGTTGTATGTTGGGGCCTTTGCAAGATGACATTAACCTATATGGAAGAGGTCGAGAGAATCCACCAAGGATGTAAGACCTATCTGAGATTGTATGTCGGAGCATTTCCTCTATGACTTTAACCTGTGTGGAAGAGGTTGAAACAATCTACCAAGAACGTAAAACCTATTCGAGGTTGTATGTCGGAGCCTTTGCTCGATGATGTTAACCTGTATGAAAGAGGTAGAATCAGACCCCCATGGGATCAATTTTGCCTTGATTGGGAGGGGGTGAACGCCGCGTGTATCCCGAATCAAAGGTGAAGAATGGTCTATCTTTAGACTGTTACTGCCTTTTTGAGGTCGAGATTAAGACCTTTTCCAAGGAGTAGAAGTCCAGCAGGGGACTGTATGTGGCTTGAAATTTATCGGAAGCATCCTTGCATTTTCTAGGAGTTTACTAATATACCGTCTTGGTTTTGAAAAACTTGGAGGGATCTTCTTGACTAAAATTGTGGTCAAGATTGCCCCCCAGTATGGATTTGATTTTTATGAAATTGATGCATCAATAGCAGTTGAATAATCTTTTGAAGGTTAGAGCCAAAATTGCACCCCCCCCAGCCAGGAACCACGTTCCCATAGACGACACCAAACTATTGTGTCCTGGAATATTCACGACAGTAGAGAAATATATAGTTTAACATCATAGCGTTGTACGAAGATCCAGCACACACACAGATAAAAAGAGATGGTGTGTAAAATTTATGAGACACCAAGGTTTTTACGTAAAAACCCCTGAAAAAGAGGAAAAACCATGATGCCTAGCCTAGTTCGAATGAATCCACTAGTGTAGCTATTGATTACAAATTAGGCCCTTCCTTGGGAGAAGGCCTTAGTTTGATGTACATTTTATAGAGTACATTACATGATGTGAATATAAAGAATCACTATTGACGTGTTCATTTGGTATGGAGGACCATAGCCTGGTGACGGAGGTCATAAAGGCTGTAGCCTGCGGACGACGACGTAAGTCAGGAGGACCGTAGTCAGCTGGTAATGTAGGTCAGAAGGACTGTAGTTGGTGGGAGATGTAAGTCAAAAGGACTATAGTCAACGTGGGCCACGGAGGTCAAAAAGACTGTAGTCGGCGGGCGACGTAAATCAGGAGGACTGTAGTCGATTGGCGACGGAGGTCGGAAAGACTAAAGTCGGCGGGCAACAAAATGCAGGAGTATCGTAGTCGGCTGGTGATGGAGGTTGGAAGGAATGTAGTCGATGAAGACATAAGTTAGATGGACCGTAGTCGGCGAGCGATGGAGGTCGGAAGGACTATTGTCTGGTGACAGGTGTCGGAAAGACTGTGTATCATAAAAGTCCAGCAATGGATAGAAATCCAACATCAGATAAATATCCGGCGAAAATCAAACAATGAACATAAGTCTTCCGTCAGGTAGAAATCTAGCAATGAGTGGAGATCCGGTGTCAGGTAAAAGTCCGACGTCAGTCAGCGGCCAGGGAGAACTCCGGCGTTAGATGGTATTCAGACAAAATTCAAGAGTCACTTAGAGATTGGGCAGAATTCTGGGGTTAGTTGGAAGTCGGGCGGAATTCCGGCGTCACTTGGACGTTGGGCGGAATTCCGGCATCAATTGGAAGTCGGGCGAAATTCTGGCGTCCCGTAGAAGTCGGGCAGAAATCCCGGTGGTGGTCGAGGAGGAGTCTCTTCCTTCCTATTCTTCTCTTCTCCTCCTCTTCTTCTTCTTTTTCTTCTTGCTTGGGTTCCCCCCTGAAGAGAAATGAGGGGACTATTTATAGATTTTCAGGAGTGGCTTGTCCCATAGATAGGTGAGAGATCAGGGGCAAATGTGGAGTGGTTCGGATGAACGACCGATATTGAATCCCTTGAACATGCACTGTTCGTCAGACATTTGAAGATCTTAATGATATCAGAATTTGACAATCTTAGGCTCGTTGGATTTGTCTCGTCGAGACACTCGATTTGACTATAAGAATGTCATATTTGAAAACCATTTCGTAACCCAAATTGTGATTTGAACCTTCGAACAGAGCTTCGGGTGCTTGATTCAGACCCATTTGGGCTTGGATTCAGTTGAATTTGATGTCATTAGGCTCGTATTTCTAAGATGCTCAGTTCTACTATAAGTTTGCTAAAATTGGAGCTTAGATGCACCTGAATTTAATTTTTGAAGTCCAAGTTGATTTTTACCTCGAGATTTGTGCCGATCATGATAATTTTATGATAATATATCAAATAATTATACATTCAAAATGTTTATACAAAATTATGAAACAAAATTATGATATAATCAATGAAAATACACTAAAATAATCTTTTTATATCATTTATCATTAGAAATATAGGTCCACTAAACATCATTTTTAAGTATAGAAAATAAACTCGTCAATATTTTATATTCAACTCCAAATAAACTATACAATAAGAATTATTTATTCAATAATCAAGATACATAATCATCATATAATCAAGGAGTGTACTATGATTGCTAAAATAATCTGTTATAATCAAGACATACCTAATTTCTAAAATTTGTAACCTCTACCAACTCAACCTACCCCTTTTCAATTTTTAGGCATAAAATAAACATATACATAATGATCAAATATAAGTAAGCCACAACTCAGTAGGCTACAAAAGACATACAAATACTTAAATATAAATAAAAAAGTAATTAAATAGATTATTCTATCATCTTAGATAATAGTAAAATATATTATTAGTACAAAATTTTCAATAGTCGATTCAAAATAGTGTTACATGTTATAGTATCTCACACATAAGATATTTAGCTATTTTTTGTTCGGTGTCATTATAAGAATTCAATAAGATAGTAGGAACTACACACATTCATAGATAGCATAAATATGTACATCACATCAGTCTCTAGTAACACATCACATTAGTTTACCTCAAACTCTTACAAGTCACAAAATTTTCATAAATATAGTACAGTTGTATTAGGCCCTATTTTTTAAATTTTTTAGGCCCTTATGAATCTCAGTGCTTAGCACAATAGTATCAGGCTCCTATTACTCACAATGTATAGAATAATAATATCAAGTACTTATGACTCCCAATGCATAGCTACATTCATTCACTCAATATCGGGCCCTTATACATCCACTTTGATACATATGAACATCAACAATCAATTTCAAGTACTTTGTTCTTTCACATAGTCTCAATCACACAAATGTAAAAATATCATCACGTTTAACATATATAATAGAACCAAAGATTTCACAAAATATATAGAATTTCACATTTATGGTAGAGCAGTCAAAACTTAAAGGTAAATTTATATACACTATTCAACAATTATCATTCGCAAAACTATTCACATATAATATTCATAATGGTATTTTGGGGCATTTATCTTTCTATAAAACTATCGTTTATATCATTATACCCCATCAAAATAATTAAATATCACATGTTGTTAGAAATAATTAGTGAATGTTCATCGTAATTATGTCAAAATATAAAGAATAACAAGAACAACAACATATTAAAAGTTACAACGTGAAAATTTCTTAGATATCAATTTATCCCAGTTTTTAAGTTGTTTGATCAATAAGAAAACAAAAAAGTTTCATAAAAAATATATTATTTAAAATAAAGTGTAAATGTAATCTTGTTGATCTAAATAATATTTTCATCCAAGTCCTTCAAACTAGATTTTCTCTCGCTAAAATCCACATCTTCTCTCTCTCTAGCCAATAGATCAAATGGTGGAAATGTTTTGTGAAATTTTTTTTAGGGAATTTGATTAATTTACATATTAAAATTCATAACACAGTGCCGCGACGCCCAAAGACCAATGGTTGTAGCACTTTCAAAATATGCCCTAAACTTTATAAGAACGCAAAGAACTCGGCATTTTTTTTTTTGAGAAAATGCAAAAGCTTTAATAGAAAATAAAAAAAAAACAAAGTACAAAACACTTAAGTGATAGTATACCTATCACTTTCCTCCTCTAACAAAGAATAAAAAGAAGGAGGAACTTATTAACTTCCATTTAAAAGTTACCTCTCACACACCAATCTAACTTCATGAATATGAAAGTCAAAATTGTTCATAACCAATCCTTTGTTAGATAATGATTCTGCACTCTTTCTCTCTCTATAATAAGACCTTTAATCCATCATCCCTTCTTTCATAACTTCATTCAATGAGTTGAAAGCTAAAGTCCCAATGGACCAAAATCCAAAGGATAGCACAAAATATTCCTCCTATTCCTGCTAAATAAGGAGAGAGGCATCTATTCACCTTAATCCAACCAGGTGTAGGGGGATGCCAAAAGGAAGAATTCAGCTTAATGAAATAGTTATCCTTAATGGCTCACAAAATAAACTCAGCTCCCATTTCACATCCTTCATGAATATGTTTGTTCCTACTCTTTCAAGAGTTGAAAACCAAAGCACAATAAATTCTAGCAATGAAATAGTTATCCTTCTCAATCTTATTAAAGAAAAGAAAACAATCTTGTATACAGTTGAAAATTGGTACAGAGAATCCCCATCTATTAGCCAATTGGATAATTTGAATTAATTTCAAGCATCTCACCGCCACATGCTCCCCATCTTCTATCATATCACAGCCTCTAGGATAAAGATTATTATTCAATAATCTTTTATGCATTAAAAAATCACAAGAGGGAATTGCATTCTTCAACATCCTCCACCAAAAAAATGCAATCCGGGATTGAGTTCAAGTTTTTTAATATCCTTCCAATGTTGAATAAAAGATAGATTTTCAACTTCCAGTACTAACTTTCCTTCTCTAGCCATAGCAGAAATTGTTTTTTCGGAGTAGTTTTTCAGCAATTCCAATTTATCTTCAATTTCTATATTGCAAATCAGCTTCACTAGCTCCTCTCCAAAGAAACATTTTAATTTGTCTGTAATCCACTCTCCTTCTGAAATAAATTCTGAAAGGTTAGGAAAGTTGTCATCTCTTATTGCAATGAACGTTGGCCACCTCTCCAAGCTTCTATCCATAATCCAAATATCTTTCATTATGTTTATGGAAGATCCATCTTTAATACTCCTTTTCACAATGTTTCTTAACATTTTAGCTCCACTGAGAATTAATCTCCAAGATGGCGATGAATTTGGCCTTCTTTCCACATCCCAGATCTTCCTTCCATACTTAATAGATAAGGACTTGTTTAGTAAAAAATGAGGCTTCTTTAAGAAGTTCCATGCTAGGTTTTCTCTGAGTGGTTCTATCGAATCTAAAGCTGATAGGATACCCAGTCCTCCTTTGTTTTTCGGAATGGAAACATCATTCAAAGCTACATAATGAATTCCATTACTTCCATTGTTTTTACTCCATAGAAAATCTCTGCTCAATCTATCCAATTTCTTCAGAATACTCAATGGTACCATGGACAACGAGGAGTAGTAGACATGAGAGCTTGAAACACAGTTTTTATAAGAACCACTCTTCCCACCATAGAGATGAGTTTATTCCCCCAGATATCCAACTTTGCTGCAGCTTTTTCCAAAATGATAAAAAAATCAGCTATAATAAGTCTCCTTAAAGTCATTTTGATGCCCAAGTAATTGAGTTCTTTGACCTCCATGAATCCCATAAGATTATATAATTCCCTCCTCCTCCTTCTCTCCATATTATTGCTAAAAATAATAGCAAATTTAGAGAAATTAACCTTTTGACCTGTCCATTTACAATAATCAAAAGTAATTTTCCTTATTTTCAATAAATTCTCCCTCTTGGCCAAAGAGAACACCAAAATGTCATCCGCAAATAATAGGTGAGAAATCCTATGAGTCGTGGGAGCAATTTTCAAACCCAAACTCTTTCCTTCATGCAAGAAAGCATTGGTAAGTAGCTGAGAATAAAGAATTAATAAATAGGGTGATAAAGGACACCCTTGTCTAAAGCAACTTTTCCCTTTAATTCCTTTCAATCCAACTCCATTAACATGAACTTTGAAGTTAGGATCATTGATAAATTCCATAACAAGATTGGAGTAACCTATAGGAAAAACAAAATAGTTTAAAACTTGCTTAAGAGTTTTCCATGCCATACTATCGTAAGCCTGCTCCATATCCAATTTGATTGCCATCAAACATCTTTTTGAACTAGAAAGTTTGAACTTATGGAAAAGTTCTTGAGCAATAAGAACATGATCAGATAAAGACCTACCTTTGATAAAAGCAACTTGTTCCTCCGAAATAAGGTTGTGAATTACCTTCATCATTCTATTTAATAACACTTTCACTACAATTTTATAAATAGACATACAAAGGTTGATAGGTCTAAAGTTAGAAGGATATAAAGGATTTCTTACTGTTGGGAGAAGCACCACCATTGTTTCTTTCCACTTGGGAGACATAGCACCCGAGTTAAAGAATAAAATAATAGCTTTCCAAACGTCCTTCCCAATGATACTCCAGTAAGCTTTAAGAAAGGAATAGGTGATTCCATCCAATCAAGAAGCAATGTTATTGCCAAGTTCTTGAATGACCTTCTCAACTTCAGCAAAAGATAAGGCAGATTCCAGAAATCTGCAGCTATCTTGATTAAGAGAGTTCACATTTGGTGGCCAATTGTCCAAAAGACAAGCTCTTTGATCCCATTTTTTACAGAAGAAATCATAGAAGCTGCTCCTAATATTTTCAGGATCTTCAATCATCTCCCTCTCAACATGTTTCAACTGTTAAATATAATTATTATTCCTTCTCCCATTAGCAAATGCATGGAAGAATTTAGAATTTGAATCCCCATCCTTTATCCATTTTGCTTTAGCCCTTTGTCTCCACCAAGTATTTAACCGAGCTAGTGTACAGTTGAACTCATTGATTTTGGATCTTAATAATCGATTTCTTTCATTAGAAAACTGCAGGTCACGATCCTCTTATAGTTGGATTTCATATATTTCCTCCTTTAAAATAGATTTCACATCTTCTGGCCTTTGGTGCTTTGCCTTGCTCCAAAAGAACATGGCTTTAAGAACCCTTTAGAACTTCTTATTAAGAGCCTCCATATCATTTCCCTTCACATGTTTAGCCCAAGAGAATTTAACAATAGAATTTGCAGCTGAATAGGATAGCCAAACATCCTCAAACCTTTGAAATTTGGTTATATGGACAATCAGATCAAACATTTTTAAAACAATAGGACAATGATCTGATGCAATCCTACTCAAATGTCTCACAATTACTTGATTGATCCGATTCAAGGCTATTGAATTAAGCACACATCTGTCAAGTCTTTCCAAGATCCTTGCACTTCTGCTCTTGTTGTTGCACCAAGTAAATCTAGAGCCAATATAACCCACATCATGAAGATCATTTCTAATCATGAATGCCTTCATTTCCAAAGGACCAGTTTTAAAAGAAAATTTCCTTCCTCCTTTCTTATCTTCCTGGGATAGAATGCAATTAAAGTCACCTCCTACAATGGTAGGAATGTCTTGCTTCAAATTTCTGTCCAAAAACTCCCAAAATTCTCTTATTCCCTACATCTCCCTACTTCCATAAATTGTAGCTAGCAACCAATTTCCCTTATTGGGAATCTTCAGCTCCCCCAAAACACACTGCTCTGAAGCTTTGATCAACGAAAATGAAACAACACTAGCTTTCTAAATAAGTAAAATACCACCAGAACTCCCTCTTGATGGCTGCAGAAAAAAATCCCATATATCTCCAAATATTCTTTCAAATTCTTCCCTAGAAAGAGAAGAAATTTTGGCTTCAATAATACCAACAAAAAATACATCCCAATCTTTGATGAACTCCTTCAAATATAGGGAGGCCTCCATTTTATTTGCCCCCCTACAATTCCAAAAACTAATGGAACTCATTTTGGTAAGAATGGGGAAGATCCCCCACCCCTTCTTTTGCTTAAATTGTTTTTCTCTAATCTTGAAGCTGCATTTAAAGGACCAAGGTATCTTAGTTCTTTAGCAAATTTGGTTTTTTGGACAGAAACCTTTCCATTATTGAGAGCAGAATTTTTCCCTTCGTTGCTGCCGCTGGTCTTCATTAAAATTCCTGGAGCTGCTTCAATTTTAGTAATGGCTTGACCTTCTTCCAAACATTCCACTATTTCACCTTCTTCCACAGCATCAATCTTTGAATTAATCTGAGCATCCAGGTTGGAAGAATCTTCACTTATAGAGTTAAGAGTTTCAAATTTATTACCTGAAGGTAATTGAATTATCTGGATAGAATCTTCATCAGTATTCCCCAAGGGCTCTCTTGCTTCCAACATTTCTCTGGCCTGAGAACTGGTAGCATCATCCAGGTTAATAGAATCCACAGCATTCTCCCTAGCATAACAAATTCCATCAGGTTTGCCAACCACTTCCATTTCCTTAGAATTATCACATGTCTTCTTATCAACACCTTTAATACCCATAGACTTCTCTCTGTTCTCATTATTAGAAGGAATTCTATCTTTATTAAAGATAGAATTTGGAACATCTTTCTTAGCACAATAGGTTGAGCACCAACCTTGGGAACGAATATAAATCTCTGATTTTTCATTTCCTTTTTCTTAAACCTCCTGTAGTTAACCAAGTGCCATGATTTGTCTTCTGAAACAATACTTGAATCTTTATTAAGAGCAGAGTCACAACCTTCCTTTTGGTTAGGTTTCTCTAACGGTTTAGAGTTCTTTACAACAGTCTTACATGAATCTTCCAAATGGCCAATGTGACCACAGCTTTGACAAAATACAGAAATTTTTTCATACTCCGCTCTCTGAAAGAATTTCACATTAACGCCTTCCACCCAAACACCAGTAGGAAGTTTCTGATCAAGTTTTATTCGGATGCAAATCCTTGCAAATTCATGTCTCCCCTATTGGAACATATCTCCGTCTATTAACATGGGTTCTTCGATTGAAGAAGCAATCCTGGAGACATTAATTTCGTCCCAGCAAAATAGTGGTAGATTAGGCATTCTAATCCATATAGGAGAAGATAGCCCCTTAAGAGAGTTGGGATTAAAATCAGAATTCCACTTATCTAGCCCAATTAAGTGGCCATTGACAAACCAAGGTCCTCTCAAAAGGATATTTTTAATTGCATCCTTTGAGAAGAAAGAGCATAACACCCAGTCCAAACCCAGAATGGTTAAGTGAAACTTGCTAAACTTCGTCCATTGACGTCTTAGTTCAGTTGCTACCAACTGAATTGGTAAACATCTCCCAAATACCTTGACAACTAAGGAGAATTGCAATTTCTCAGAATTGGATCTTACATTAGGTTCATAAATCTTGATTGCTGATCCATCCTCCGTTAGGAAATGACTGTCCGCAGGGAGTTTTATCAAAAGATATAAGGACATTTTTTCAACGGATAAAAATTTTCTTTCTCTAAAGCCAAGAAACTAGATTTGTCTACAGAAGTAGTTTTAGAGATGCTTCCATCCTCTACAGGTTTTCCACAAACACCTGATTTGCAGTTTTGAATTATATCAGACAATTTATCAGCTTCATTAATTAAGACAGATTTCAGATTAGTAAATATGTTAACAAATAGTTTCCTTCTTGATGATGAAGACCCCATTCCCAGAATTAGAGATTGCGCCGCTTCCTCTACCATAATTTGTTTGCCTTTTCCCATAACAGGAGATAAAACAGGCATTTTATCCATATCTGGCTCCCGGATCACCAGTAAAGATGACTTCTATGTGAAAGCTTTGACAGTCATCATTGGTGATAATCCTCCCCACGGAGGAGAATTCCAGTCACCGGAGATGGCCAGAGTAAGATCCGCCATCCTTGACAAGAAACCCGCCAACGGCCGTGAAACAGAACAAATTTGAAAAATAACCTTCAGAAAACTGAGACTTTTTCACTCTACTTTCTACTCTACTTTATGTTTGATAATTAAACAAAGATTTCACCCAAGCAATTTAAAACTCAGCATTGCATTTCCCCTAATCAGCGCTCTAATGCTCTCATATAGGGAACCCCATGCCTAGAACACAATGCCATAACACCCAAAACTTAACACTACTGCCTGAAAATCTTTTATTCTACCATAATACAAAGAGATGAGCAGTGTAGCTATGTGCAATGCCACAAAATTCTGAAGGGATTTTTCCTACACAATTTTTCCATTCCAACTCAACCTCACTTAACCCTTGGAACTAATTTTAAATAGAAAACAATGAAATATTTACAGAAATTCTGAAAATGCAGAATTTTAAACATGCTAATTTTATCAGATTAGTTCAGGTCATTCTAGGTAACTGATTACTACATAAAGGATTATTACATTGAGTGTGTGTTTAATTTTCAAATAATGTTTGTTAGAGAAGTAGAACTAATAGAAAATACAACAGATAATAGAAGACAGTGGAATGAAGCTCAGCAATGTTTCATTTGCTCTTTTAGCTTGACCTGTATTACAGCACAGTGGAATACCTATATAGTATTCTAAGTAGAGACAAGAATTCATAGTTTGTTATAACAACCCATGTGTGCATACATTTAGTACGAGTACTTATTTTTAAAGCAACACTAACACGTGCAGCAAACCACCGTGAGTACTCATTGCTTAACACGCCCCGTCAAACTGAGGAAGCGCTGGCTGTAACCAGTTTGCTAGAGAGAAATTTAAATTGCTTTATAGATAAAGATTTTGTGAAGAGATCAACAATTTGATCCTGGGTAGCCAAATGATGAACTATAATTTTCTTAGTTTGAATGCAATGCCGGATGAAGTGACAATCGACTTCGATATGCTTAGTTATGGCGTGGAAAATAGGATTATTGGCAAGCACAATTGCCGAAGTGTTGTCGCAGTATAATGGTGTAGGAGCTGTTGGAGGTAAATTGAAATCAGAAAGTAATCGTCGAAGCCAAATGATTTCAGATGCAGCAGTTGCTAAAGCTCGATATTCAGCTTCAGTCGATGAACGAGCTATTGTCGATTGTTTCTTTGCTTGCCAAGAGATGAGAGATTTACCAAGGAAATTACAATAACTGGAAATGGATTTTTGTTCACGAGAGTCACCAGCCCAATCTGAATCAACATATCCATGGAGATCAAGTGAATCTCGGTAAAATGGAAGCCCATGAGTGAGCATACCATTGATGAACTGAAGTAAGCATTTAAGCTGTACAAAATTAGATTGTAGTGGGGTATGCATGTGTTGGCAAATTTGCTGAACAGCAAATGTAATGTCTGGACAAGTCAGTGTTAAATATTGTAAGGAGCCGGCGAGCTGACGGTATAGAACAGGATCAGGGAAAATTTGCTGAATTCCAGCAGCTGAGGCAGATTTGAACGTACTGGAAGTGGAAACACAATTGTTGTTGTCCATACCAGCCTTCTGAAGTATGGATCGAGCATATTGAGTTTGGTTTAAGTGTACCCCATAAGAAGTAGCAATCACCTGAATTCTGAGAAACTGGGAGATAGATCCCAAATGTCGTATGGAGAATGTGGTTTGTAAATTGCTAAGCAAGCTGTCGATTGTTTATGGATCATTGCCGATCAAGAGAATATCATCAACATATATTAAAATGTAGAGAATGTTAGAATTGGATCGAAACACCATAAGAGACGGATTGGCAGCGCTGAATTCAAATCCAAAATGCTGAAGATGGCTGGACAATATAGCATACCATTGTCGAGGTGACTATTTTAAGCCATAGATGACTTTCTTTAGACAGCAGACATGATCTGGATATAATGAATCAACAAACCCCGGAGGTTGCTTCATGTAGACTCGATCAGAAAGGGATCCATGAAGAAACGCATTTGAAATATCTAGTTGAGCAATCAGCCAAGAATGATGGATAGCCACAAGAATAAATACTCGAACCATAGGCATCTTTTCCACGGGACTGAAGGTTTCCTGATAGTCTAAAGCAGGTGCTTGATTAAAGCCTTGTGCGACCAACCGGGCTTTATACCGAGCAATTTTCCCATCAGAAGTAAGTTTGGTACGATAGATCTATTTGCAACCGAGCACGTTGTGAGCTTCAGAGGAAGGAACAAGATCCCACGTTCTTTGTGACTGCAATAATTGAAATTCAGTAGAAATCGCCTTCCGCCATTGCTCTATTTTAGAAGCCTGTACAAAACTGGTAGGATCGTCTGGATAGATAAGATGAGTAAGATTGAAAATATGCTTTGGTTTTATGATGCCATGTTGAAGAAGGGTAACCATAGGATGATTACGTAGAAGTGATGAAGACTAGAAAGATGGCTGAGACATGAGTGGAATATGAACAGAAATTGAGCTAGAGGAAGCATCAAGGGAAGCATCAGAATGTGTTTGTGAGTAGGGTGTAGCTGACACCGAAGGCTGATTTGAAGATAAGGAAGGAGAATAATGAGATGTAGGAACAAGTAGTAGTGGTGGAATATGAACTGGAGACAGAGATGGTGCCATAGAATTAGAGGATTGAGAAAAAAGAAAAAACTTGATTCATTAAAAAGAACATGACAGGATATATAAATTTTGTGTGTAGACAAATCTAGGCACCGATAACCTTTTTGAAAGGGAGCGTAGCCAAGAAAAACACATGGCCGAGAGAAGGGAGAGAGTTTGTGGGAAGCATAGGGACGAAGCCACGGATAATATAAGCACCCAAATACCTTTAAGATGATCATATGATGGGGCTGTCTGATAGAGAAGCTCATAGGGAGATACATTGCCTGTATTGGAGGAAGGAAATCGATTTATTAAATAAACAGTAGTGAGAAGAAGCTTCTACCCAAACACAATGAGGAAGATGAGCAGCAATTAGCAGAGAGCGCAAAGTTTCACAAATGTGAAGCGTGCTTACATTCAGAAACACCATTTTGAGATGGTGTATAAGGACAGGTATACTGATGGATGATGCCATGGTGTTTTAAAAAAGTTTGAAAAGAATTATTCAGATATTCCCCTCCATCATCTGTGCTCAAAATTTTTATAGGAGTCTTGAAATTGATAATCAACCATTCGTTTAAACTCACAAAATTTTGAAAACGCATCAGATTTCTTTAGGAGAGGATAGGCCCAAGTATAGTGAGTGCAATTATCAACAAACAAGAGATAATAACGGTGACCAGAAGAAGAATTTGTAGGAGAAGGACCCCAGATATCTGAATGTATTAATGTAAAAGACTCATTAGAATGACTTGACGAAGACACAGAAGGAAGATAATGGCTCTTGGACCAATCGAGATACATGACATACAGACGAATTTGCAGTTTTGCAAATAACCGAAGATTTGTTAGCTAAAGAAGATAAGATGCTAAACATAGGATGTCCTAACTGGTGATGCCACAGATCGGGAACGAATTGAACAGAAACTAAAGGCAAGTGAAGGAAGCTTTGACGTTGACGCTGAAGGGGAAGAAACCAGATAGAGCCCATTAATACATGGTCCCTGAAGAAGAGGCCGCTGAGTCTTCCAGTCCTTGATAAAATAGACCATAAGAGGTGAAAGAAATGTCACAATCATTGTCATTGGCTAAACGGTGAACAGAGAGAAGATTAAAAGATAGATTTGGAACAAGATAAAGTTGAGACAATCGGAGACTACCTGCCGGAGTAGGTACGATACCTTTACTAGTGTTTTGAATCAGAATTTGCTGATCATTTTTGAGAATAACCTGATTTGATCCAATGTAGGATTGTGAAGATTGAAGAAGATTTGGATCGAAGGTTAAATGAGATTAAGCTCCACTATCCAAAAACCACTCAAATACAGGCGTGGAATTTGCAAGCGTAAATAGAGTAGAAATTGGCGGATCATTATGTTGAAAATCTATTTTCATGACTTATATTTTGATAATTGACAAACACTATTGATTCTCTTGGACTGTCTGTTACTTCTAACGTTTCAGGAATCAAAGATCAGATGAACAAACGAAGCCAGTTCAAGTTTGCATTGGTTAGGGTTGAGTCAGTGCTGTGCTTTGCTTTTTCTCTTCTTGAGTCTATTTGTAATGTTCAAAAAGAACTGATGCTAAGTAACCCTACACACACACTTGAGAGACTTTGAATTTCTAATTTTTACTCACATCGGCCAAGATGATATTTGTATCGGTCTGGACGATCTAGTTTAAAATAGAGATTCTATTCAGGATTCTTAATTAAGGTAGCCGTTATTAACAGATTATCCTGGATGATAAGCTCAAAACAAAAAGAAATTGCCTGCCATAAACAATTAAGGTATTTTGTATTTTTGGCAATCGGCCAGGACGATCTTGGATAAGCCTGGACGATATTCACAATTATGCCTTAATTAATCAGACAAATCAAGGAAGTAATTAAGGTTTATTGATACGATCATATCGACCTAGACGATCTCAGGATCGGCCAGGACGATCTATTCAAAAACCTTAGTTACTACTGGACGATAAATATCGGCCAGCACAAATTCAGGGCGAATGCTTTGGACGATTTCCCTCTGATTTGAACTGATCGGCCTGGAAGATCGTGAGATCATGTCCTGGATGATCAAGCCAACTTTGAAATCATCCATTTTGCATTCAGGGCGATGCTCTGGCCGATCTTCTGAGATTTGTACTGATCGGCCAGGACGATGTCCATATCGGCCTGGACGATATTGTCGGCAACTTGCAATTAATGAGCTTCCTTTGAAGTTCTTCTATTTAAGAGCTCTTATTCAATGTTTTTGAATAATATTTTGCTGCTGCCTCGACCTGAGAAGACCTTGAGGACAGAAAGAGAGAGGAGAGAGAGAGAGAGAGAGAGAGAGGATCTTGTGAGGGGGAGCTTGTGAGGGGATTCACAATGGTTGCTTCAAGGATCGCTCTTCTTTTTCTTTGTCTAGAGTTTCTTGTCCGTGGAAGGGTCGGTAGAGGTAAGGATTCAGCATCTGATTGTGGTTCTCTGCCAGCTTCAGGAGGAAGCAGAAGGAGATAGGTTCTCTGCCTTGCCGGGGTGGCAAAAAGAGGTTTTGTAAAGACTTCTCCGCCTAGCTGTGGGGGCTAAAGAGAGTCACGAGTGTAGTGCAATACTCGTAGGGCGCCTCCGAGGAGTGGACATAAGTCGAGTTAACCAAACTAATATAAATTTCTGTTTTCTTATTTCCTTTTTCTGTCCTTTAATTTCCGTACTTATTTTTTATGGTGTGATTTTGGTTTATGTGAAAAGAATTTTTAAAATATCAATTCATCCCCACTCTTGGTTAGCTTGGGCCAGTTCTATAGGGCTTAACATCCCTAACGAACTTTCAAGTGGTATCAGAGCGGGATTCATAAAAATTAGTTTGAAAACTTTTTGAATTTTGATCAATGGCTAACTTTGGGAATCGTAACACTACGGAAGGGTATTCTATTACCCGACCTCCCATGTTCGATAACCTACCTTTTAATTTCTGGAAAACCCGTATGTCAATGGTTTTATAATCTATTGATTATCGCATGTGGATGCTTATCAAAAAATGTTATTCTCCACCTTCTCGTGAAGTTAATGGTGTTAAAACTGAAATTGCTTTTACTGAATGGACTTTCGATGAAAGAGATTTAGCCCAATTAAATGTAAAATGTTTAAACTATTTTTTCTGTGCTTTAAAATCTGAGGATTACATGCGTGTTTCTACTTGTTCAACTGGTAAAGAGATTTGGGATAGGTTATGTATCAATTATGAAGGAACCAATGAAGTGAAACAATCTCGTTTCAATATTCTCTTGCATGACTACATACTTTTTCATATGAAATCATCTGAATCTATTTCTGACATGTATACTAGGTTTACACAGATAGTCACTTCACTACATGCATTAGGAAGAGAACTTTCAAACTATGAAAAAGTAAACAAGATTTTGAGATGCTTGCCTTCGTCATATGATGCTAAAATCAATGCAATCACTAAATCTAAGGATTTGAACACTACTTGGCTCACTCATTGCTTACGAGCAAGGGGTGAATCAAAGAATTCTTGATGCAGGTGAGAAGAAAAATGAGAAAATAGTTGCACTGAAGGCGCACAATTCTGACTCTGATTCTTCCGGGTCTAAGAGCGATGAAGTTGTCTTCATCACAAGGAAATTCAAAAGCTTTCTAAGGAAGAAGAAAAAGTATCATTGGAGAAAAGATAAGGATCATAAATATTCTAAAGGATCTTCTGATGTCGTTTGTTATGAATGCAAAAAGCCTGGACATGTGAAAGCCGATTGTCCTACACTTCAAGATCACTCGAGCAAGGAAAAGGGAAAGGGCGAGGAGAAACCTAAGTTTAGGAAGGACAAGAAGAGAGTCCAAAAGGCGTTCTAGGCAGAATATGATACTAATTCCTCTGAGACTGAACCAGAGAAAGAGACAACAAACCTGTGCTTAATGGGGGAATATCATCTTGAGCAAAGTGAGGAGGAAGAGGTATGTAAACCAACCTATGATGAATTGTTTGAGATTTGTGAGAAAATCCATGCATCATACAAAAAACTTAAGAAGACTCATGCTAACTTAAAATTGGAACTTGTGAATTTACAAAAAGAGTATGAAGTTATTCTTAAAGATCATTCAATGATTGATTCTAATCACATGGTTCTTCTTGATAAATTTGATGATTTAAATAAAAAGCACTCGGAATTAATTGATGAGAATGAAGCATTAAAAGTTTCACACACCTTTCTTCAATCTGATTTCAAGAAATATAAAGAGAAAGAGAAAAGCTTGAGGGTTGAGAATGATGTTCTAAAAAATACAAACTTGAGGATTAAAAATGAATTGTCTGCACTTAAGAAAACTTGGATGATGCCTACTCTTAATCAAAACCCAAGACCTAGGAAGAGGCATTATAACTCAAACCATTTAAGAAATCCTTTTTCTGGAGTTAGATGATTTTCTTGTGGAATGTTAGGACACATCTCACACACTTGCACCATTCACCATAGTACACATTGGGTATGGAAACCTAAGATACATGATTCACAACATACCACACCTGTATTATATTCTACTTTTTCTGAGAAGGGTTCCTAAATCTTACTATTGTTGAGTTTTGCAGGGGTGCTCTCACCAAAGACCTCGTGAGAGCATAAGATAATTGGACATATGGAGGCTCACAGTTCATAATTGCTTAAACTTCTGCTTTGTAATTTATTGAAATATTTTTTAATTAGTTTTGTGTTATTTTTGTTATGTGCTAGCTTTTAGTGTTTTAGACTGTTTTGTTTTCGCTTTGCTTTTATGTTTGGTTTTCTATATGATTAGTTTTTTTTAAGTTTTTAGATTTTAGAGATTTAAAGCCATTGATTATCATATCTAAATCGATCAAAAGGAGAAACACCGTTGATGGTTTCCCTCCCTCTAACCTCTTTTAGTAACATAATTTTTTTTTCTAGACAAAAATCTATCTCATATTAACAACTGGTTTTGAAACTAAGATTCTTTTTATCTTACTATAATAATCTATTTTGTGCGTAATATCTAAAGTTCTTATATATCTTTCAAGTTAAATGAAATCTTGCCATTGCATTTATCACATGATTATAATTTTGTTTTGTGACTTATTTTTCCCTATGTTAGAAAAAGAGCTCCTATTATCTAATATTTGGAGGATATACTCATAACTAAGGTTCTTTTTAAGGGTTTTGTTAAACAGATTTTAGCTTGCAAAAAAATTTAAGAGGGAAAGTTGAAAATAAGCAAATTTGAAATGAAATATATATATATATACACAAATGTGTATCAAAAATCAAGTTACTCAAAGAGCCAAAACAAAGATACAAGAGGCATAAAATGAGCACACTAAATACAAGCTATTATCTCTTTTCTGAACTCTTAAAACTTAGAGAACTCATTGGTTATTTTATGCTTTCAAAGGTTTGATTTCGAATTCCATGATTGAGACAAATTACTTTTGTATATTATTTATAAGATATTTTCTTTGTAACCAAGTTTTGATTGAATCTTCTTTTTACCCAGTAAAGTTTTTCTGTGTTAGACCTTTTATTTTTAAAAGGACGATTATTGCCCTGAAAGAAGTCCGAGCTAGGGATTAACAAGATCGGATATTCTACCTTTTTCAGATTTTGACTTGTTAACTCTTTGATCTTTTGAATCTCTAAAATTAAATTGTTTGAACAATCTGTCATATGGATACTTTGCTTAAAAAGAAAAGTTTAACCAAAAACAAAAACTTTTTTTTTCTTTAGTTTTCTTTTTAGTTTTTTGCCTTTTTGTTGTTTTTAGCTTTGTATTGTGAGTCTTTTATTTTTTGAGGACTTTGATCATTAACTTTTTTCTTGGATTCAAATCTCTTATCACATCATCCTGGCCGATTCTCATATCGTCCTAGACGATAGGACAAATTTTCTTCAAAATTCCATCTGCTGAGCTTTTCTGTGCTTGCTATAACTCTTCGTCCTAGACGATAATTTATCATCCTGGATGATCTGATCGAACTCTATTATAATAATGATGAATAGTCTTGGCCGATACCATTTTCGTCCTAGCCGATGCCATCGTTCATACACTACGTGTATCGTCACTAGAGACGATACAATCGTGGCATCCACTATTGTTAAACATTTTAACTTCGGCCGATACGATCAATTATTATGCATCGTCCTGGACGATACACCTAATCGGCCCGGACGATCTGGTTTTTCAATGGTCTTCCGGCTTGACTCCTCAGAATGATCGCCTGTGTCTAATCGTCCTGGCCGATATTGATTGGCACGGCCGATCGGACTGCCTTTTTGACCAATCGTCCTGTATACAATTATTGTACCATATCATCCTGAACGATTCTGCGATCGGCCTGGATGATATGGTTGTTTCTTTAAATTCAGGCCATTCCAATCATGTTTTTCACCTCACACCTCTTCTTCTCTTGTATTTTCTTGCTAATTCCTTACTATGGCTGGTGGGAAATTAGTTCAACAAACTTCTGGGAGTTCTTCGAGGGCTAGGATTGACCCTCATTTCAGGGAGGCAGGAGATGAAGCTGCTTATCATCGATATAAAGAATATGGGATAACTGTCTCTAGAATCATCAATTCTGTTCACCTTTCGTATCCGAAAATGGATCTTTTCGCTCACACTTCTCTTTGTTTCATTCTGTCTCTCACTTTCCCCTTTCATTCTGAGCTTCTTCATGAAATCTTCGCAAATCTTCGCATAAATCCTACCTTCATAGCCCTAACCTCCTTTGTGAATCGACGCCCCGTCGAAATCACATATCAGGACTATGTTGAACTTTTACAGCTATCCACCATCGGGGATAAGCTGCACTTAATTATTTTAGATCTTGATTTTGACTGGTCCACGGCAAACCATTTTCTTTGCCAGACCAATGCACCTTTTCATGTTGGAGAGATTAGCTCTATAGTCAAAGTTGCTAGGACAATTCAGTATGTCATTCGAACCTCCATTATTCCACAAGCTACGGACCGAATCCACATCACTCCTCTACTTTCTCTGACAACTTTTTACATCATGGCTCATCGAGAATTTAATACTGCTAACTTAATTTTTCGATACATTGATCATTTAACCACAATCCGTGATCCAGGTAAAAAGAGGAAACCCAATCTGGCTTTAGGACACCTCATAGCCTATGACCTTGAAACTAAATATCAACTTCAATATCTTATTCGTCCCAACTCTCTTCTACTCAAACAGTTCCTTCAATACCCTTCACAATACTCGTCTCCACCCAGGGGATGAGGAAACTCGGGGGGCCGAGGAGGAGGAGGCTCTCGCTCTTGCTCATATTCCTGATCCTATTCCTCTTTGATAGCACTCACAGCTTGACCAGTTAATAGAGAGGTTTCATCGATGGGAGACCCTCTTTAACGCTTACGTTGCTGCACATGAGCAGCAACATTCTGAGGATATGGCCCGCTATGAGCAGCACCGCACAGAGGACTTAGCCCATTTTGATAGCTACATTACTCACCAGCAGTAGTAGCATGACCAGGACATCGCCTGGTTCAATGCTCAGTTTACTACGCTAGCTAGCTACTTTTAGCAGCCACCTCCACCACCTCCATATGATGATCAGGGTCCCTCGTTTTTCTAGTCTTTATTTTCTGTTTTCTGTTTTCTATTTTCTGTAGTTTGTCTTGTAGTTTGTTTTAGTTTCTATTATGTTGTTTCTTTTTTTTTTTGTCTAGGACCCTCTTTTTGTGATAACAAAAGGGGGAGTAGGATGTGATAGAAAAAGTTGATGTGCTTGTAACTTTAAAATTTTAATGAACTGCTATTTTTACTGAGATTTTTCTACTTGTGTTTTCCATCATCAAAAAGTAGGAGATTGTTGTAAATTTATTTTCATGACTTATGTTTTGATGATTGACAAGCAATATTGATTCTCTTGGACTATCTATTACTTCTAACTCTTCAGGAATCAAAGATCGGACGAACAAACAAAGGCAGTTCAAGTTTGCATAGGTTAGGGTTGAGTCTGTCTGTACTTTGCTTTTTCTCTTCTTGAATCTATTTGTAATGTTCAAAAAGACTGATGCTAAGTAACCAAACACACACACACACACTTGAGAGACTTTGAATTTCTATTTTTACTCACATCGGCCAGGACGATATTTGTATCACCCTAGACGATCTAGTTTAAAACAGAGATTCTATTCATGATTCTTAATTAAGGCAGCCGTCATTAACAGATTGTCCTGGACGATACTTGTATCGGCCAGGATGATAAGCTCAAAATAGAAAGAAATTATCCGCCATAAATAATTAAGATATTTTGTATTTTTGGCAATCGGCTAGGACGATCTTGGATCGGCTTGGATGATATTCATAATTATTCCTTAATTAATCAGAGAAACTAAGGAAGTAATTAAGGATGATTGATACGATCATATCGGCCTAGACGATCTCAGGATCGGCCAGGATGATTTATTCAAAAACCTTAGTTACTTCTGAACGATAAATATGGGCCAGCACAAATTCAGGGTGATGCTCTGGATGATTTTCCTCTGATTTGAACTGATCGGCCTAGACGATCAATCCAATTTTGAAATTGTCTAGTTTGCATTCAGGGTGATGCTCTGGCCAATCTTCTGAGATTTGTACTGATCGGCCAGGACGATATCCATATCAACCTGGACGATATGCATATCGACCTAGACGATATTGTCGGTAACTTGCAATTAATGAGCTCCTTTGAAGCTCTTCTATTTAAGAGCTCTTGTTTAATATTTTTGAACAATCTTTTGCTGCTGCCTTGACCTGAGAAGACTTTGACGAGAGAGAGAGAGAGAGAGAGAGAGAGAGAGAGAGAGAGAGAGAGAGAGAGAGAGAGAGAGAGAGAGAGAGAGAGAGAGAGAGAGAGAGAGAGAGAGAGAGAGAGAGATGATCTTGTGAGGGGGAGCTTATGAGGGGATTCACAAGGGTTGCTTCAAGGATCGCTCTACTTCTTCTTTGTCTAGAGTTTCTCGTCCGTGGAAGGGTCGGTAGAGGTAAGGATTCAACATCTGATTGTGGTTCTCTGCTAGCTTCAGGAGGAAGCAAAAGGAGATAGGTTTACTGCCTTGCCGAGGTGGAAAAAAGAGGTTCTTTGTAAAGGCTTCTCCGCATAGCTGTGGGGGCTAAAGGAGAGTCACGAGTGTAGTGCAATACTCGGAGGGCGCCTCCGGGGAGTGGACGTAGGTCGAGTTGACCGAACCACTATAAATTTATGTGTTCTTATTTCGATTAGAAATATTAGTCATGGATCGAAATTCAAAAGCTTTTAAAAACTTATTTTATGAAAACCGCTCTGATACCACTTGAAAGTTCGATTGGGATGTTAAGCCCTTATGAACTTATTCCCAAAGCTAATTAAGAGAGAGGTGATTTGGAATAGAAGAATCTTTTAAACAAAGACAAAAACCTAAACCAAAATCATCACAAAAAGTGCGGAAGAAAAATAAATGCGGAAGCGATAATAAGAAAAGAACACACCGGATTTATAGTGGTTCGGTCAAACCTTGACCTACGTCCACTCCTTGGAGGCACCCTCCAAGTATTGCACTAACACAAGTGTCTCTCATTTAGCCCCCACAGCTAGGCGGAGAAGCCCTTACACAATCACTTCCACCTCTCCCGGTGCGGCGGAGTTGCCGGGTCCTTTGACACCAAAGAGACTTCTTCTTTGGTGAACTTACCTCGAGACAAGCCTTGAATCCGATGGTACTAAGGTGCGAGTTCGCCGGAGCAACCGTGTGGAACCCCCTCCACACTCCCTTGAGTCCCCCCTCATAGGATCTTCTCCCTCTCTCAAACTCCACCCTTTCCTCTCTCCCTTTCAAGCTCTCTCTTCAAGTTTCCCCCACAAGAACGAAGCTACAATGGCTGCCAAAGACACTTACAAAGTGCCTTGCCATAGCTTAAATAGAGGCTCTCAAAACGAGCTCATTAATGCAAGTTGCCGCCATTATCGTCCAGGACGATAGCCAAATCGTCCTGGCCGATTAGCACAAATATGAGGAAAATCGTCCTGAAAATCGCCCTGAAATGAAGCTGGACGATGTCTAATCGTCCCGGACGATCTTGCGATCGGCCTGGACGAAATCCCCATTAATTGCTTTCCAAAATTGCCTGAGAAATTTTGGAAAAATTGACCTGGATCGGCCAGGCCGATATTTTATAGTCCAGGCCGATAACCAGGACGATATCCAAAAATAAGATTTTCCTAAGTAGATATGGCGGCAGATTCTTGCTGAATTGAGCCGATCGTCCTGGCCGATACAAAATCGTCCAGGACGATGTGTTTTGCAAAAAGACGGCTGCTTTAATGAGAATGCCCTAATTAGGATTTCTACTTTTGTCAGATCGTCCAGGACGATATAAATATCGTCCCGGACGATGTTACCAAAAATAGAAATCTTTTAGAGCACAACAGAAAATCTTCCAAGTTACAAATCATCAGATACCACACCAAATACAACAGACTCAAGAAGGAAAAAAGATTACAAACTGACACAGACCTAGTCTACCCAATCTTGAGCTGGTTCCAGATTACAGTCTGATCGTGTGGACCTGAAATGTTAGCACATAAGGCAATCGTAGAGAAATAAGGAATGTTTGCTATTATCAAAATCATAGATTCGCAACAATCTCCCCCTTTTTGATGATGGCAAAACATTTCAATTTGAATTTTCATAAAAGTAAATCCTCCTAATCTCCCCCTTACTAGAATAAATCCTTTTAACAAAAATAGGGGAGATGAAAATATTTTTGTTGTTTTAAAATTTTTGAAAAGAAAAAAGATACAACGTTCTCCCCCTTTGACATTATCAAAAAGAGAGGAGGCACAAACAAAAAAACAAAACGAACAAAAAACATTCCCTTATCAAGTAAAAAAAAACAAATGTTCTTAAAATGAGAAAGTTACCTCTGGGTTTTAATCAAAAAACTTAGTAGAATTGGATTGACAACACATAGCCCAGTAAAGGTTAGAAAATCAAGAATTGATAATCCAAACTCAAGTTCTTTAAAAAGGCTCAAAAACTTTTTAATTCAATATCTAAATCAAGGAATAAATTAGAGAAAGAAACAGTAATTTTTCAAAACTCCTTTCATAAAAAATATCTAATAGAAGATTAATGCACGATTTGAATCATGAATCAAGATTTTCAAACTCAAGCATCGAAAAATCAAGGGTTTTCTTAAGCTTTAAGAAGTATAAGAATGGTAAGCATTAAAATTTAGTGGGCTCATTTTATGCCTCTTGACAATTAGTTGGCGCACTGCGCATCTTTTGATACACTTTGTGTATTCTATATTTTTCAATTTTGGCGCTTTGCGCTTCTTTTATTTTTGGCATCATTGGCCAATTTTTTTTTGATTATGCTACCTTTCTGAAATCTTAAATACCAAAAGTAAACCCATACTATTGATAAAGCGAATTTCTTGATTAAGAAAATTTTGAATTAGATTCAACAACTTGCAAAAGATTCCTATGCGATAAATAAAATATAGGGAGATAAAAAATTTAGTTTCAAAAACCAATTTAAAAGATGAAGAAGATTTTAAATCAAAAGTAGAAAAACTTCTTTTAGGAAACAGAGATTGAAAGTCAAAAACATGAGTTTCCTTCCTTTGATTGTTTTTAGAGAAGTCAATCACAACTTACTAAAGATTTCAAGAAAAATTAGGAAGTAAATTTTTCATTTCTAGAAAAGTGAATGTGTGTGTAGATCAGAGAAAAATTTTTACGAAAAAAAATTTCAAAGAATAAACAAAACAAAAATGCAAAATAAAAATGAAAAAACATAAAAACAAAAACACAACAAAAAAGAAACACAAAAACACAACACAAAAAAAATACGAAAGACTCTTAACCATTATCTCTCTCCTGGTCTGATGCTTCAGAGACCAGATCTGCCCATGAGATTTTTTGCTTTTCATTATTTCCCCAGTTTAAATTTATCTTTGCCTTACCCTTTTCTTTTGCAGGGAGAATTCTTAAATTAGGGCACTCATTTTTCATATGTCCAGGTTTCCTGCATTTAAAACAAATAACGTCAGAGGAAATATTAACATCCTTACCAATTTTACCTTTTTTCCACTTCTGCTTATGCATTGGTGAGCTTTGTGATTTGCTTGACAATTCCTTTCTGTCGTCACCAACTAAGCTTCCTCTTTCCGTATCTTCGGCTTTTACAACGATCGTCTCACCTGCATCCAAAAGTCTTTGACTCAACCCTTGCTCGTATGCAATGAGTGAGCCAATCAAATTATCAATAGAATAATCATTCAAATCTTTAGACTCACAAATAGCAACAACTTTAGAATCAAATTTATCCAGTAGACATCAAAGAATTTTGTTAACTTTTTCAAAATTTGAAAAATCTTTTCCTAAGGCATGCAATGATGTTGTAATTTGAATGAACCTTGTATACATGTCTAAAATTGTTTCAAAAGGTTTCATAGAAAACATTTCAAAATCATGCATTAAAATATTTAACCTGGATTGCTTGATTTCACTAGTGCCTTCGTATATGGTGTGCAATTTATCCCAAACTTCCTTGCCGGTAGTGCACGTGGATATTAACATAAAATCATCAGAACTTAAAGCACAGAAAAAACAGTTCAAAGACTTTGCATTTAATTGAGCATCCATTCGTTCATCCCTATTCCATTGATTAAAAGGAATATCAGTTTTAATTCCATTAACAATACGTGATGGTGATGAATAACCAGTTAAAATCATATGCCACATACGAAAATCAATCGATTGCAAAAAAGTAGACATGCGAATTTTTCAAAAATCAAATGTAATATTTTCAAACAATGGTGGTCTAGTGATTGAATATCCTTCCGCAAAAATACGATTAGAAATATTAGTCATGGATCGAAATTCAAAAGCTTTTAAAAACTTATTTTATGAAAACCGCTCTGATACCACTTGAAAGTTCGATTGGGATGTTAAGCCCTTATGAACTTATTCCCAAAGCTAATTAAGAGAGAGGTGATTTGGAATAGAAGAATCTTTTAAACAAAGACAAAAACCTAAACCAAAATCATCACAAAAAGTGCGGAAGAAAAATAAATGCGGAAGCGATAATAAGAAAAGAACACACCGGATTTATAGTGGTTCGGTCAAACCTTGACCTACGTCCACTCCTTGGAGGCACCCTCCAAGTATTGCACTAACACAAGTGTCTCTCCTTTAGCCCCCACAGCTAGGCGGAGAAGCCCTTACACAATCACTTCCACCTCTCCCGGTGCGGCGGAGTTGCCGGGTCCTTTGACACCAAAGAGACTTCTTCTTTGGTGAACTTACCTCGAGACAAGCCTTGAATCCGATGGTACTAAGGTGCGAGTTCGCCGGAGCAACCGTGTGGAACCCCCTCCACACTCCCTTGAGTCCCCCCTCATAGGATCTTCTCCCTCTCTCAAACTCCACCCTTTCCTCTCTCCCTTTCAAGCTCTCTCTTCAAGTTTCCCCCACAAGAACGAAGCTACAATGGCTGCCAAAGACACTTACAAAGTGCCTTGCCATAGCTTAAATAGAGGCTCTCAAAACGAGCTCATTAATGCAAGTTGCCGCCATTATCGTCCAGGACGATAGCCAAATCGTCCTGGCCGATTAGCACAAATATGAGGAAAATCGTCCTGAAAATCGCCCTGAAATGAAGCTGGACGATGTCTAATCGTCCCGGACGATCTTGCGATCGGCCTGGACGAAATCCCCATTAATTGCTTTCCAAAACTGCCTGAGAAATTTTGGAAAAATTGACCTGGATCGGCCAGGCCGATATTTTATAGTCCAGGCCGATAACCAGGACGATATCCAAAAATAAGATTTTCCTAAGTAGATATGGCGGCAGATTCTTGCTGAATTGAGCCGATCGTCCTGGCCGATACAAAATCGTCCAGGACGATGTGTTTTGCAAAAAGACGGCTGCTTTAATGAGAATGCCCTAATTAGGATTTCTACTTTTGTCAGATCGTCCAGGACGATATAAATATCGTCCCGGACGATGTTACCAAAAATAGAAATCTTTTAGAGCACAACAGAAAATCTTCCAAGTTACAAATCATCAGATACCACACCAAATACAACAGACTCAAGAAGGAAAAAAGATTACAAACTGACACAGACCTAGTCTACCCAATCTTGAGCTGGTTCCAGATTACAGTCTGATCGTGTGGACCTGAAACGTTAGCACATAAGGCAATCGTAGAGAAATAAGGAATGTTTGCTATCATCAAAATCATAGATTCGCAACACGAGGAACCCTTCAAATCCATTGGCACGAAAAAGTTTGGCAACCTGTGATCTCCAGGTGGGATAATTTTCCGCTATCAATGAACTAGCAACTATGTTCTTCACATTGGACATCAAGAACTTTAATTGGGATGGAATAGTAGCATCCATCATCCCTCCATTTGCACCAGCTTTGTCTGGCTGAAGAGTCGAAGACGTAGATGATGAACTCATTAGGAATCACTGCTCTGATACCATGTTAGAGAAGTAGAACTAATAGAAAATACAGCAGATAATAGAAAACAGAGGAATGAAGCTCAACAATGTTTCATTTGCTCTTTCAGCTTGACCCGTATTACAACACAGTGGAATACCTATATAGTATTCTAAGTAGAGACAAGCATACAGAGTTTGTTATAACAACCCATGTGCGCATACATTTAGTACGAGTACTTATTTCTAAAGCAGCACTAACACGTGCAGCAAACGACTGTGAGCACTCATTGCTTAACAATGTTAAGGCATTAAACACCAACTCTACCATTTTAAATTTTCTAGTAAATAACGTATAATGCTAAGACATTTAGATTAAGCTCAAACTATATTCAATTGAATTAGAGCACATAGTTTTTTTTTTTTGTTGATCATAAGTCAAACTTCGAATGGAGTTTAAATTCCGATAAAATTTTGATTAATTTTAAACAATTTTATTCGTAACAGCCTCGTATACGCCTTCAACTTCTTGTTAAGTTTTCCATCATTTTATTGTCTTTATTCGTCTCCTCGATATTTTATTGGCCCAACCATGAGAGCAAGCCAACTAATTTTATAGATTAATAATATAGATTCATTTAATTTACTTCCATTAATAAAATCTTAGTCCCGAAAGTCCAGAATACTTAAAAGGTTGAGATCGACAATCTACCAAAAAAATTAAAAAGTAAAAAAATAAAGCAAAGTTACACTAATCTTTGCTACATAAATAAATTTATATATAAAATTAAATTTCGAGCAAAATTCTTTTTTTATTGGCTTCACCAAAATGGGGAGAATCTCATAAAAAATTTCTCTAAGTAAATTTTTTATTAGTTTTCCCAATGAAGAAATGATATGGCATAAATTTATATATATATATTCTTAAAATTCATTGACAAAACTATTTTAGATGAAATTGTTAGTTTTTTTTTAAGGTTTTGGATTAAAATTTCTTTTACATTAAGTCTTTGTTTTGAACAATTTAGATCACAATCTTAATTTTTATTTGGTCATAAAATTTTATTACTCTCAATTAATTTTTTATACTAAGAAGCTGCAATCTATAACAGTTTTTAGAAAAAAATTTATTCTTCACATCAATTTTAAAGCTATATTTATAAAAAAATTCAACCATCCTAAATAGGCCGAAAATTTGTATTTACACTCAAAACTTATAAAGAAAAGAAGGGCATTTCCCATATCGCAATGATAAAGCAAATGAAAAAAAAAAAAAAAATGATAAAGCAAATGAAGAAAGAAATTAAGAAAAAGTAAAAGAGAAACGTTCTTCTCTATTCCTCATTTGAGCCGGCCACAAGCTATCCATAGTTATCCTTATCTTCCTTTGTTGGGGTCAGGCCCATCAGTTTTCCTCCAATAAAAAAAATAATAATAATAAAAAAAAAAAACGATAAAAATCACAACTTTTTTTCAGAACTTGGCCGATCAACGGAAGAGCTGTGTGACCAACTTGTTGATGGGAAAGCAAGGAGCCACAGCCACAAGGAAACTTGCTGCGTACCCTTTGCATCATTTCCCAAGCGCTCTCTCTCTCTCTCTCTCTCTCTCTCTCTCTCATTATTCACAGATTTTTGGGATGTAAACAAGTCAAAGAGTACCATATTTTTCAAAAAGTAAGTCAATGTTCTTTACATTGTCACCTTTTCATGTCAAACTTTTCACCTATCTTGGGGGTGATAGCTAGTTGCCCTACTTTAATTGGTTGCGAACTTTGAATGGCTCAGCTAGCAAGTTTTTGACCCCAGCTAATATTTTGAAATTCGCATGGTTTATTGAATGGATTTGATTTGAGTTATGAGTTGATTTATTCTATCAATTTAATTTATTAAACCAGTAAAATAAACTGATCTAACAATCACATTAAATGAATACTATTTGTAAATATATATAAATTACCATTTTAAATGAATAGAAAAAAATTTGAGTTTTTACCAATTCTAAAAACTTATATTCCACTAACAATTACATTGCCAATAAGACTGATAAATATTAGCGATAAAAACTCTATAGATAATATATGCATTGATGAAAGTTTTGCGAATAATATTTTCCTAGTTTGCATGTAAAATGAATTAGCTATGGAATATCAGATGCTAGCCTCATAAAATAATTTCCTTAAGCGTCAACTTTTAAAAAGGAATATGAAAAACAAAGGGATGGAGAATTTAAATTTTGAAAACTGACTAGGCTGGATAATGATGAATTAATGATATATCTTAAGACCCTTTCCCGTGGACAATTGTCTCAACAGCTAGGTTCCACATGGACGTTTGACTCGGCAACTAGGGGTTATTCAATGAACTTTTTATTGATTATTATTGTCTTGGAGTATTTTTGCTCATTATGAGACAAAATTTTGTCTCTAGAATCTTGTTGGTTTCTCTACAATTTTCATTCCAACTATTTGATCTATGTGTTGAGAATTGCCTTTTTTAATGGAGTTCACTAGTCTTATCTCTATCATTCTGCATGTTCATTTAGTTTATGTTTCCCAAAATGCGCACCCCCCCCACCCACACACACATAACAAAAAAAAATGACTTGACAACCCATGTTCTGATTTACAATTTTTTTTTAATATTTTCACTGGCTAGCCTTTTGGTATCAATTTGAGGTCTTCCCAACCGCCATTTAACCACCTTCCTATAACAACTCAAAATTTTTTAAAAAAAGTTCAAATGAAAACTTGAATTTTTGTTTGAAGTTGAGGGCTTTGGTGCTAAAGCCTACACGTGCTCCAGCGCTAGCGTGTTTTCACAATAGTGCTGGAATCACCACCATGACATTGAAATATATATTATACAGTAATTTTTTATTCATTAGGCACTGCCGCGTCCCCGGTGATAGCTCTACGATGTTACACACTAAAATATATTTATATATTTTTTTCTCTCCACTCATTTGCCCCACATATGACCAATGTTGTGGCTTGCCGGGCAAGGAGTGATGACTCTATTTTTTAAATTTATGGTTACAGATTATTGATTATCGACAATTAAAAAATATCATACAAGTTAAAACTCCTTACTTTAGTATCATGATTACTAAAATGCATGTTACTGCAGTATTGTTAATATACTATTTTATGATTCTATTGATTACTATTATTATTACTATATCGTTTTACCATCACTTCCAACAATTTAATGAATAATAATGTTGTTATTGATATGAATACCATTATTACTGATAGTACTACTTATTTATTATTACTGATACTATTAATGTTTCACTATTATTGTTATTATGATTGATTCACTGTATACTGATTTATGATTATTGAGCATGTGATTCCTATATTGAGCAAGTGATATAGGACATCGATTGAATAGTGATATAGAATGATTGAATCTCATTTATATACTTATGTGATTATTCTACATTATTGTAATATCTGATAGTTTTCATAACTAGTTTAATAATATAGTCTGAACTTCTAATATGCGTTACTTTACCTAAAATGGCCCCAAAAACTTGATGTGTGTCGTGGCTGGTTAATTACGTTTATGTAATAGAATATGTCTTGGAGCCAATTAATGCTTATATTTTTTTTTTTGATGAAGATTGCCTATTAGATACACAAGTATATTTATTAAGCAAGTAATAAAGTGATTGAGGGAGTTTCAATCCCATAAGGAACTATTGTGCTAGAGATTAATTAAATTAGTACTGTCTAATACAAATGCAAGATTTTTCCTAATAAATGAAAATTAAGGCTTTTTGATTCTGTCACTTCAAGAATAAAAAAGAAACAAAAAATTAAGCTAGATACCATATGTTAAATTTTTTTTTTCTAATATATGAAAATCAACAAAGTTTTTATAATGAGACTTATAAATTTTGATGTTAATCTGAGTACACATTCCTAGATATCAGACAAGCTTGTAGTGGTGAAAAGGGTAGTTTATAGCCTTCTTCTAATTCGAATGTCTCCATAGAACTAAGAAGGTTTAACATCAAATGTCTAGACTAGCCAACTTTATATTTTAATACTTCTATTTATTCCGATATTTCTTCATCGGGGTAATATATCATACTAGATATTAATTGCACACATGGCCATTAAATTAAAAATAGTAGTTATTGAAAGCATCCATAATATCATTCAAGGAATAAGAGTATATATTAGTAATCAAGAGACAAGCAGCCAAAAATATGTAATATAGCCAATTAGAGGGAACTTGACAGCCAAGGCTAGCATTAAGAACATCCAAAGTACCAAGGATAACTAGGCTCAAAGAAAACCTGACAATGCCAACAACCCAGCTCAAAAGACCCCAGTATAACCAACAAGGATCAGTGATAATAACAACCAACCAGGCTCAGACATATTGATGGGCCGCACCAAAGAATCCCCTAGAATAATCCATGATCCCTGCACTAGGTAACTAACTTGTTCATGAAACTGACACCCAATAGGAATCAAAATGCTTCAAACAAAAACCAAAAATAGGGCAGCAGACAAGAATCCCAAAATAACTACAAATAGACTTTAAAAACTTCAACCAGTTTAAGGATATAAAAAATTGATCCAAGAAACCAAGAAGCAAGCCCAGCCACCCGAGAAATAAAAACCAACATTCAAGGTAATAGAAATAGAGAGTTTGGAAAACACAGCAAGAAAACTAATAATAAACCAAAACCTACAGCACCATTAAAATTTAACATAAGGTAAACCAATATGATCCAATCTTAAAAGTCTTTCAAAGGACCAGGAAGGTTAGAAACTGACAAATTAGCCATGGAATTGAAGCCACACTCCTACCTGGCATTCCAATAAGCACACGCATTTCCCTCTTTAGGAACAAAAAAAAAAGATTTTAAAAGGCTCAATAAGTTCTTTATACCCATCCTCATATAAAATAAGGCAGTTATACAAACGGTATCATCTTTTTTGTTAAAAGACTAGAAATAATAAATAGAACTAACCTCAATAATAATATTAGTGAGATTAAGAGAAAAAGAAAGTTTTATGCCATGGAGAATCACAGAGATAGTAGCAAAGTTGACATCACAATTAAGTAAAGGACCAGCAAAACCTAAAATAAAATAACCATAAGAGTCTCTGATGACTCCACCACAACCCATAATAGAATCCATGCTAGCACCATCAACATTCATCTTATAAGAATTGAAAGGGGGCTTAGTCCAACAAATAAACCATGGTTATTTAGGAAGATTATCCACCTTAATCTTAATACCCAAATCTGTCGCAATAGAAAAATAAATTTTAATGTTCTTGATAGGAAGCAACTTAGCATAATAAAGAACCATAACCTTATCTTTAACATTTTGGATAATTTATGGTGGTTCATAACCACACCATTGAAGGATGAAATATTCCTAATCTGACAAAAATACCAAAGGATCAAGGAAGGAATGACATTTTTGATATGACCTTTGTACTTAATAAACTAACAGTTAGAAAAGCTTTAATAGAAACTTTAGCATTAAAATAATTTAAATGGAAAATGTCATCAAAATAAGTCCATGTTTTAACAACTAAAGGACCAAATAGAAAAACATGATGCATATTGTTCATATTATAACAACATTGGCACTTAGCAAAAGGATAAAGCTTCTTTTAATCAAATTATCATCTGTAGGAATGAACTTGTGTAAAATTCTCTAGACAAAAACACCAACTGTGGTGGGAATACTTTTATACCAAATCATATAGAAAATTTTAAAAACCTCATGCTTAGATCTAAAGGAATGTTAAGCATCTTTTAATCTAAAGCTATGATCTTTTGTCAATGCACATAATTAAACATCATTAGATTTAGTGTTCATAGTGAGATCTAAAATTTGCTGAATATTAAAATCATGAAGAACACTAGAAAGTTTCTCATAGTCTAGAAAATTATCAGTAAGAAAATAATTCACCTTCATAGTTGCATTTGAATATTTATTAGTAATAGAATCAAATGATTTGCCCCGCGACCAACGATCCTGCCAAAAGAAAATATTACCACCACCACTGTCCCAAGAACATAACAAGTTGTGTTTATTTCTTATGCCTAGATGTATTTAGGAATTGAATATTCAACTAACATGGCTCTATTTAGTGAGATAAACTTAGTGAGAGAAACTCTGAGAAAATGTTTTGGATTCTCATGGAAATTCAAATTTTGTTCTACGTGGGAATTGCGTGAAATCGATGGCGGCAGATGTTCGCCAGCATCTAATGACCGGCGGCAAGCTAGAGGATCATCACAATAGTACCAAGCCATTGACTTCTTTATCTCGTCCTATCCTATCGGCTCCAGCATTCGGAGATGACAAGCTTGGTTTCAACCAGGTGACTAAACAGAGACCTTCTAAAGGCATTCTTACTAATGAAGGAGATTTTGTGGTAAGAAAAGAACTAGAAGTGATCGGCAATGGGAAGAATATAATGGCTGAGGAGAAGGTCAAGAAGGTTTTTAAAGGAGTTACGCCATTCTCACCGAGGGGAAGATGTGAGGCTTCACCATCCTCGAGGCCGCTGATTGAGGAAATTTTTCCAAGGTATGGAATTAATGAAGGCTTGAATGAAGGATCTTTGTCACTATACTCTATGAATGTACCTAATGCGAATAATGAAGATGCACCAGTAAATCTGGACGAGAAGATAATTTCTGTGGAAAAATCTCTGAATGTTGTAGAATAATTGAAAATCCTGTATTCTGATCTGATGAAGGTTTGAAAGATTGAAAATGCTGAGAAGGGTGATTGTGGGGATGATGCTGCTATTCCAGTTTGTGTAAATGAGGGAGAGCATACAAATGCATGGAGGATAAAAGAAAATATTATAATACTAGATTTGCAATTGGGCAACTTTTTAGCTGAAGATGGTGTGACTGTTAAATTGCATGAACTAAATGAGAAAGAAAATACAGACAAGCATATCAACTTTATAGTTGTAAAAGTTTTTGGAGGAGAACCACCTGTATGGGTAATCAGTTCAGAGCTTAGAAGGCAATGGGCTCAATTTGGGAAATTCCACCTTACCATGCTAGGCATGGGGTGGGTACTATGCTCTTTTCTAGAATCAGATCAAATGGAAGCTGTAATGGATAATGAACTGTATTTAATCAATGGATAAATAGTTGTGATTGATAAGTGGTCCCAAAATTTCTCTTCAACTTTGGTTAAGGGATTGACAGCTCCGATTTGGATCAGACTTCCAAATCTTTCACTTCATTACTGGGACAATATAATCATTTATAGAATAGCTTCAATGGTTGGAAAACCATATTTACTTGACAGGATCATGTTCCAATGGGGACAGAGAGAATTCGGAAGGGTATGTGTTCGAATCAAATTGGATGCTAAGCTTCCACTAGTAGTTTGGGTGGAAGGCAGTTCGAGAAATTTTTATAAAAAAATAGAGTATGAATGGGTTCCAAAGTTTTGTTTCAAATGTGGACTAATTGGCCACAAGAAAGAATTTTGTAGAATTAATGTAGAACTTCCCAAGAGTCAAGAGAAGATGAATGCTACTGATAATCCAAATCCAAAGAATGAGAGCTTATTCAAGTTGAAAATGGCATAAGTAATGAAGATTCAGGATATGGGCCATGGTTAGTTGTTAACCGTGGAAGGAAGAGGGTTGATAGCAGAACCCAAAAAAATATTCAGCAACCCATTAATAAATCCCTGTGGAATAGGAAAGACTCTAGAATTGCTAAAGGCTCAGCAGATGTATCAAAACATGTTCTTGAAAAGGAAAATGTAGTTGAAGCAAGTCAAGTTCCTGAAAACTCTATCCTGAGAACTAAAGCAGTTGGTGACTTATTAGCTCGGGAAAATTGCTATGCTACTACCACAAAGATTGGTCCAGATTCAAGGGAGATCTTTTCCATTCAGACAGCTGAAAATAAGTTTTGTGTTCTAACTGATCAAGTGGAAGAGGGAGAAATTGTAAAGAAAAAAGTAGCTGATTCAAAATCAATTAAAGAGCCACCTAGAGTTGACAACTCTAGAGATTCTTTCAGTAATTCTAAAAGGTGGAATATGACAAAGAAGAGGAATCCATCTTGGTTAAAAATAAGAAATTTAAACAATTGAAAACCTTGGTCCTATTAGCACTAATTCAAGGAGTAGGAGGTTGGAGTTGGAAATGAAAGGTACTAAGGGGAGTTCTTCCCCAATCTTACTTTGATGTATTCATTAGCTTTTTGGAATTGTAGAGGAGCAAGAAAGAGGGGTGCTTCTCGATTCCTTAAAGACTTTGTTAAATTGCATAAAGTCATTTTTTTGGGTTTGTTAGAAATAGTTATATAATTTTGATATGAAAGAAGTCAAGATGACTATTGGAGAAGGTTGGGACTATGTAATGGTGCCTTCTATTGGTTTATCTGGATGGATTATTGTTCTTTGGAATACGTCCCTAGATGATTTTTCATTGCTGGAATCTTCTTCCCAATGTATCTTTGGGGATCTCTCAATTTACAACAAAATAAAATGGAGGGTGGCTTCGGTCTATGGAAACAAAGATTTGCATAAAAGAAGAGAACTTTGGAACATTTTGAATGTGCATTCTACTGTAGAAATCCCCATGGTTGTTGGTGGAGATTTCAATTGTCTCACTTCAAGGGAAGACAAAAGAGGAGGAAAAAGGTTTCTAGTCTCTAAAGGGCCAAAGGATATGAAGGCATTCTTTGCTAATAATGATTACCATGAGGTAAGATTCATTGGGCCTCATTTTACCTGGTGCAACAACAAGGACGAGCTCGAATCCTGGAAATATTGGACAGTTGTTTCCTTACATCTTTGGCTATAAATTCTTCTAATCATTTGGTTGTTAGACATCTAGCTAGAATTTCTTCCGATCATTGACCGGTTATACTTAATTTCCTTGAGCTAAAACCTTCAAATTCAAAGTGCATTAAATTTGAGGATGTGTGGAAATCCTATCCAACAGCTATATCCATGGTAAAAAAAAAATGGAACAAATCATTTTTGGGTTCTCATGCCCAAATTTTGAATTCTAAATTTAAAAGAGTGCTTAAGGCTCTCTTTTTTTGGAGTAAAGCCAAGCTAAAGAACTTGAACTTGCTTAAAGATAATTTGATGGAACAAATTTTGGATCTACAAAATAAAGAATCAAACAATGGTTGGTTAACCAAAGAAGAATGCTGGTCTCTAAAAACAAAAGTTTTTGAGCTCAACTCAACCATGGCTAGATTGGATTCTTGGTGGAAACAAAGAGCAAAAGCTTTTTGGATGGTGGATGGAGATTCTAACTCAAAAATTTTCCATGCATTTGCTAGTGCAAGGAGTTTGAACAAAATAGTCAAAATAAAGGATGATAATGGGGTTGTATTAGAAGAACCAGATCAAATTGAGAAGGCTCTTATTCAATTTTTCAGAAAGAAATGGAGGTAGAGGAATTGTATTTTGGAAGGGTGGCCATTGCCAAATGCTGTGTTGAACGATGATGATAAAACTTGGCTAGCAAGGAAATTTTCTGTGACTGAAACTGAAGCTGTCTTGATACAATTGGTTGCTAATGTTGCACTAGGGAGTGATGGTATCACCTATTCGTTTATTAAAGCATACTGGAGTATTATAAACGCAGATTTTGTAAATGCTATTAATTCCTTTCTATGGCATGGAGAGATGGATAAAAATTGGAAGGACAATTTAATTGTTCTAATTCCTAAAATGTCAAATCCTGTGCTTCCTACTAATTACAGGCCAATTAGCCTGTGCAATTTTGTTTATAAGGTAGCGGCTAAACTAATCCTGAACAGGCTCATTTCACTTATTCCAAAACTTGTCTCTGAGGAGCAGGAAGTGTTCATTAAGGGTAGATCTATCTCGGATCATGTGCTTGTTGCTCAAGAAGTATTCCACAAATTCAGGTATTCCAAATCCTCCAAAGGCCTTGTTTCTTAAACTTATTGGGAAATAATTAAAAAGGATTTCTTGAATGCTATCTTATATTTTCTTCATCATGGAGGTATGGAGAAGTCTTGGAAAGATACTTTGATAGTGTTTATACCAAAGGTTTCTAATCCTATGAGTCCCTCACACTATAGGCCTATTAGTCTTTGCAATTCAGTCTACAAAGTGGAAGCTAAAGTCATTCTTAATAGGCTATCTTTGATTATTCCAAAAATCATTTCAAAAGAGCAAGCAGCTTTCATTCAAGGGAGATCTACTTCAGATCATATCCTAATTGCTCAAGAGGTTTTTCACAAATTTAGGTTTTCAAACTCTTCAAAAGGACTTGTAGCTTACAAGATTGACATGGAACAAGCATATGACTCAATGAGTTGGGATACTCTTGAAGGAGTATTGAAATATTTTGAATTCCCTCCTTTATTTTCCAAAGTTATATTGGAATGTGTGTTAAAGCCAAGGTTCTCTATTATAATCAATGGGAACAATTCGGATTGGATTTCTGCAAAGAGCGGCTTCCGGCAAGGCTGCCCTTTGTCCCCATTTCTTTTTATATTGTGCTCACAACTCCTTTCAAATGCACTAGCTTTGATTACCATTGGGATGAACATATATTCTAATGGACCTCGGATTTCACACTTGCTTTATGCTGATGAGGTAATGATATATTCGAAAGCAAGCAAAATGGTTGTTTTGAAGGTGAAAGGGATTCTATCCAATTTCAGCAATTGGACAGGACAAAACATTAACATGGAAAAATCTAGAATCTTATTTGGTAAAATGGTTGATAGAAGGAGGAGGAAGGCTATTACAAGAGCTTTGGGAATCAAGGAAGTAAAAGAAATTACTTACCTTGGGATTAAAATGGCATTGAGAATACTAAAGGCTAATGATTTTCAATTTATCATTAAAAAAGATTAATACTTGGGGAAGTAAGCTTCTCTCCTTGGCTGGGAAGATAACACTTGTGAAGATGGTTTCTTTGGAGATTCCTGTCTTCAATGGAACTCTTTCCTTGGTCCCAAGAGAATTCTTGAAGAAATCAACAAGCTTTGTAGAAGTTTTATTTGGAATAAGCCCAATGGTGGAATTGGCATTCATTATGTGAAGTGGGAGGATCAATGCAAACCGGTAGACAAAGGTGGAAGGGGATTGTGCTCTCCTACTTCAAAAGTTGTTGATCTAAGAGCAAGACTTTCTTGAAGATTTTTGAATAAAAATTCCTTTTTGTTCATACTGTTAGCTCCAAAATACGGATCCAGAGTTGATGAATGCAATTCTAAGATGAATGTTTCTTCCTCTTGGAAAATCTTGACTGATGGAGGAAAAGTTATGCAACCTTTTTTGAAATGGAGTGTGGGAAATGGATCTGAGATTAAAGTTTTTGAAGACAAATGGCTGCTTGATAGAAAATTAAATGAATGGCCTTCCTTTGTTGTCCCTCAAAGAGAAGAACCTATTTTTCTGAATAAGTTCATAGAAGGTAATGAATGGAATGTGGCTGAATTAAGGAAAGTATTTGGAAATGAAATGGTGGAACTCATTCTACAAATAAATTTAAGCAGTGGACAAAGGTAAGACAAGCAAGAGCTGATTCTCAAGGAATCGGGGAGAACAATTCCTAGTATGATAGCTGAAGCCAAATTTCTAAATCTGACAGAAAATAAGTACTTTATTTGGATGAAGAAAGCCAAAATCAGCCCGAGAATTGAAATTTTTTGCTGGAGATTATTCAAGGAAGCTATACCAACTTTTCATTATCTGGCTCAGAGAAGAATTCAAGAGAATGAGATATGTCCTAGGTGCTTGGAAGGCATTGAAGATACGGAGCACAGTATTTACAAATGTTTAAAAATCTAGGAGGATTTATCTCAATTAAGGAAATGGGGATTTAGGATTCCTTTCTTTGAAAACCTTCAGGAATGCTGGAATTGGATGGAAATTTCAACAAATCATAATGGTATGATTCTCAATTTATTCTTTAATGTTCTATTTTTTTCTTAGAAGGCTAGAAACAAATGGACTCATGATAAAGTGGTAGAAGGATCAATTTCGTTGGCTGCCAATGTTGTTAGTTATTCTTCTATTTCTAAATTGTTTATTAAAACCAATTCGAAACTATGGGATGTTAACCAGCCTCCTAGGCTGTCAAAAAATTGGCATCCCCCTCCACCCGAATGGTTGAAAATAATTGTAGATGCTTCTCTTAAAGAATCGTATAAAGCTGGTGTTGGAGGTGTCATACGTGATAGTAAGGAAAGGTTTTTGATGGCATTTGGAATAAAATACACTCATTGGGATGTATTTCATTTGGAGCTTCAAGCTATCAAATCTTTGAAGGAAATTATCAAAGATTGGATGTTCAAATACAAAGGAGCTATTATTGAAGGGGATAATGCAAATGTTATTAGAAGACTTCAAAAGGAAAGAATTAATGGCTTTAAAGGAGAAGAAGAGTATGATTTCTTTTCAGAATTTAATTTGCTTATTTTTTCTTATGTTGAGGGAAGTAGAAACAAGTTGGCCAATTGGTGTGCCAAGTTTGCCTCGGCCAACAATTTCATCTGGGAAGAAATTTTCTTAAATAAGATTCCTCCTTCATTTGTTAATATTTTGAAGGAGGAATCGACCCTGTAGTTACTTTTGTATTTTCTTTCTTATCTATTAATGCATTTATTGCTCTTTAAAAAAAAAATAAAAAATGCCTTGTTTCTTATAAAATTGACATGGAGCAAGCTTATGACTCAATGAGTTAGGTTACTCTTGAAGGTGTCTTAAAATATTTTGAATTTCCTCCTACATTTTGAAAGCTCATATTGGAATGTGTGATTGAACCAAGGTTCTATTTAATTATTAATGGTAAACTTTCAGAATGGATTGAAGCTAGGAGTGGCTTTTGGCAAGGTTGCCCACTTTACCCACTTCTTTTCATTAGTTGTTCTCAACTCCTCACCAATGCTCTTGCATTATCTTCTATTGGTATTAGTCTTTGTCCAAATGGGCTACAAATTTCTCATTTATTGTATGCTGATGACAGGATGATTTACTATGAAGCTAATAAGAAGGTGGCAAGGGAGATTAAAGGCATTCTAGATAAATTCAGTGGTTGGACTGAACAATGCATAAATATTGAGAAATCAACCATTCTTTTTGGAAAGATAGTTGATAAAATAAAAAGGAAAGCCACCAAACGGATTATGGGTTTTAAGGAGGTGAAACAACTATGTTATCTTTGTATAAAGATGTCTTTAAGGAGATTGGTTTCTAATGATTTTTAATTCATCATTGAATAGTCAATAAGGAAGCTTAATACATGGGGAAGTAAATTTTTATCTTTAGATGGCAAACTTATCTTGATCAAATCGGTTATCTTATCATTCCCAAATTTCTATAACACTCACTCGCTTGTTCCTTCACGAGTGCTTGAAGAAATAGATAAATTATGTAGAAGCTTTCTTTTAAACAAAACTAATGGAATGTTGGGGATCCATTATATAAACTGGAATGAGCTATGTAAACCTATTAATTGGGGAGGTCGTGCGATGTGTTCCTCAACTTCAAAGGTGGATTCTCTAAGAGGTAGATTGGCTTGGCATTTTCTGAATAATAAAAACTATCTCTTGCATAATGTTTTGGCCTCCAAGTATGGTAACCAAATTGAAGTTGGAATCAATAAAGGAAGAATCTCATCTTCATGGAAGGTAATTACTGATGGTTGGAATGCTCTAAATCCTATCTTAGGATGGATGGATGTTAATGGCTCTTCTATTAACATACTTGAAGATAAATGGATTTTAGATAGAAGTATCAACAAGTGGCCAACATTTGTTATACCACAAGCTGAGGAGAACATGTTGCTGAACTGATTTATTGAAGACAAAGTTTGGAACAAAGCAAAGTTATTGAATTTATTTGGAGCTGAATTGGTGGATATGATTCTACAAGCCAGTATAAAATCTTCTCTTGGGAAAGATGAACAGGAGCTGATTCTCCAAAATTTTGGAAAGACAATTTCAGGATTAATTATTGAATCCAATCAGCAAAATGAACAGAAATGTAGATTTTCGAAATGGTTGAGGATGGCAAGAATGATCCCTCGGGTGAAAATATTTTGCTGGAGGCTTTTTATAAATGCAATTCCTACAAATCAGTTTCTAACTCATAGAACATTGCATGAGAATGAAGTTTGCACAAGATGTTTGGAGGACGTTGAGGATGTGGAACATGTTATTTTCAAATGCAGCAAGATGAAAGATGTGATTACCTAGTTAAATAGATCGGGATTTCAGATTCCGGTTTGTCAAAACTTTGAAGAATGCTATTCTTGGATGGATTCAATGACAAAACAGAATGGTATACTCTCAATTTGTTTTGCAATGCTTTATATTTCTCTTGGAAAGCTAGAAATACTCTTGTACATTATAAAGTGGTACAAGGTGCAAATTATATTGTTGCAAATGTTGTCAGCTTTTCATCTTATTCTAATTGTATTTTAACTCTAAATAAGAATTAAGGGATGCTAATCAATCTTTTAGACTGTTGAATACTTGGTATCCCCCTCCACTTGAATGGTTAAAAATTAATGTAGATGCTTCTCTTGGATCTTCTCCTAGAGCTGGTATAGGAGGAGTTATCCGTGACTGTAAAGGGAGATTTCTATTGGCTTTTGGCAAGTCATGCATACATTGGGACATTTCACAACTAGAAATGTTAGCTATCAAGTCTTTGAAAGGAGTTATCAAAGATTGGATGTACAAATATAAGGGAATTTTCATTGAAGGAGACAATTCAAATGTGATGAAGGTTATTCAAAAAGCTCGACTTCTGGACTTCAAGGGGTTGGAAGAATTTGAATTCTTCAAAAATTTCAATCATATCATCTTTAATTTTGTAGAGAGAGGTAGCAACAAGTTGGCGGATCTATGTGCTAAACTTGTTATGGTTAGTAGCTTTGTTTGGCCTGATTTGAACTGTAATAAGATTCCTCCTTTTATTAATTTGTTGAAGGAGGAATCAACTTTGTAGCTTCCTTTTCATTTTTTACTTTTAATGCATTTGTTGCTATTTCAAAAAAAAAAAAAAAAAACTAACATGGCTCTAGTGGCTTACTCTAGGGATTTGTTCTTTCTTTCAACTACCTTATTTTACTAAGGGGTTCTTTGGGATGAAAAGTTGTGATATATTCCTTACTCCTTGTATTATGATTCAAATATTTCATTCTAAAATCCTCCACCATGGTCATTATGAATGGTCAAAATTTAACCCCCTAGCTTCATCTAAATCCAAGTGGAGATTGTCCTAAATTTCTCGAATGATTTACTTTTATAAGATAAGCATCTAAACTAAGTAAACCTTGAGTAATCATCAACAATCACATACCCAATGACTTTCCCTCTAAGGATTACAGTGCTAACAGGTCTAAAGAGATCCATGTGAAGAACTTCTAAAGGGTTGCTAGGGTTAATGTCTTTTATTTAGTGGAAGGAGGATTTAACTTATTTTCCTAACTGAGAGGCATCACACAGGTGGTCCTTAGTGAATTTTTATTTGGGTATGCCTCTCACTAAGTCTTTTTGGGTACGTGATTTTACAAAGCTTTTTCATACTTGCATGAAAATCTCTTCTATTCCTCGACCATGATTCATCATCAATAAATTTTATGCAAAGAGAGTTAGCAGGTTCAACACAATCTAAATAAAGCATGTAAATATTATTGATTCATTTTCATTGCATCATAATATTTCCATTTAAGATTATAATACAGGTGGAACATAATAATATAATGCTCAATTTTTCATCTTAGAGCTGGCTTCTATAAAGAAGATTATGTTTTAAGTAATGTACCAATAAAAAATTTTAATGAGGAATTTTTAAGTTTCCAATTATAACTAAGCCCACCACTCTCATGGTAGTGTTATCTCCAAGTGTCTCCTTGCCTCCTGCCCTTACCTCCAACAAAATTAATAAATTTTTTTTATTATGAATGCTAAAATTGCATAGAAAGAGAAAACAAAACCTAGATACAAGCTACTAAGAGTGAAGAACACTATCACAAATTCTTCCTTTACTAAACTACAAAAGGAAGAAGGAAGTTCACTCTCACAAAACAAATCCCAAAGAAAATCAAAAGAAAAAGCTAAGTTAGCACAATAATCCGCTAACCTATTACAATTGCTATTAACCCAATAAAAAATCACATTATTGACCTTGCTAAGAAAAGAAGAATCTTCAGTACCCATGCTCCTATCAATATTCTTTGGTATATTGTGCAATTTGTGAAGAATATCAATAACATTCTTATTGTCACCTTCCACTACAATGCCTCCAAAATCATCGAATCTTCCTTGTAAATTCTCTGTAAGAGCTGAAAAATCAGAAAACTCCAATTGGGCAATGTCCCAATGTGTTTTCCCAAATCCAAAAGCTAAAAGAAATCTCCCATTACAAACCCTAACAATGCCACCAACACCAGCCTCATAATTTCCTTTAAGAGAAGCATCAAGATTAATCTTAATCCAATCGAGGGGAGGAGGTTGCCATTTATAAAAAGACAGTCCCGGGGACTGATTAACAACCCAGTTATCCGATTGAACAAAGAGAAGATTATCTTGGCTGATAAAGCTGAGAACTAAAATAGCAATAAACACATTGCTTTCCTTAAAATTCCCATGCTTAAAGTTGTTTCTATGATTCCAAACAAACCAAATAACAGTAAAATACAACATCACCACATCATGTTACCGTCTTTGAACCTCTTTAATCCAGCCAAGCAATCATTCCATCCACTGAATTTTGGTACCTGAAATCCCCAGCCTCTCAGCACATCTATCACCTTCCGAAGCTTGCAGTAGTTGGAAGAAATGTGAATAATATCAGCCAAAACTTGACATCCCAACAGACAAAGAGGATCATAAGACAGTCTTTTTCTGAAGAGGAAAGCACCTGTGGGGAGAGCATCAGAGAACAACCTAATTTATAAACGCAATTGATTGGAACAACATCCTCCAGATCTTTATAGCTATCTTCCATAAGTAAAGCAGAGATGGACTTCCCTGACATCTTATAATTCCATACAATCCTCATTCATATTGGGAAGAATCTGGACTTTGCAAATAAGCTCCAGTAAATATGTCCAAAAGAACAGATTGAGCTTCTCGCGATCCCAACAACCTTCAGCAATGAAGGAATCCAGAGTAATATTGTCATCCTCAAAATAACCTATAAACATTGGCCATTTGAGTAAAGACTTATCCAAAATCCAAATGTCCTTCAACACATTAATTTTGGAACCATCACCAATTCGCCATCTAACATGATTCCTGAGTGCACTCCAACCAGAAACCATGATCTTCCAAGTAGAGGAACTACTCCTATGCAGTCCATAATTCCACTAATTACCTCCATACTTAGCAGTGAGGTGTTTACTCAGAAGAGAATCTGGCTTATCAATCATCTTCCATGTAAATTTGGCTCTCGTAGCATTCCTCCTTGCTATAGCTGAATGAACATCCCATCCTCCAAACTATTTTGGCTTACAGATTTTCTCCCATGCCACATAATGAATGCCCCTCTTGCCATCACATTTATTCCATATAAAATCTCTACAAATCTTTTCAAATTCCATCAACGTCTTCATCAGTATAAGTGAGTGAGTCATGATAAAAACTAGAAGAGAAAGATAAACTGATTTAACCAAAACCAGTCTACGAACTAAAGAGACATATATATTCCCCCAAGCATTAATTTTTTTACTGGATTTATCCAATAAAACCTGAAAGTCCACCTTCCTTAAAGGTCTCAATGCCAATTTGATACCCAAATACTCAAACTAATCAACTAATCGAATTCCCATAAATTTGGAAATCTGCATTCTCCTCCTCCTATCCATCGAACTACCACAAACCAAGGAAGATTTATGGTAGTTAATACTCTGACCTGTCCACTTGAAAAAATTCTCCATAATCTCTCTAACCTTCTTCATACCATTCACTTTAGCTTCCATAAACAACAAAATATCATATGCAAATAAAAGATGAGAAATCTTATGGGAATTAGATGAGATACTAATACCCACATCAGTACCCCTGCTATGGAAGGCATTAGAAAGAAGCTGGGAACAAAGGATAAAAAGAAATGGTGATAATGGGAATTTTTGATGAAAGCCACTCATCACCTCGATCCACTTAGAATTAGAATCATTAATCATAATAGAATATCTTGGGTCCGTGATACATTCCATCACCAAATGAACAAACCTAGTAGGGAACCCTAACTCTGTCATCATCTTCTCCAAAGTTGCCCAGCACATGCTATCATATGCTTGCTCCATGTCCACTTTGATTGCTAAGAACCCATTACAAGCTTTAGAAAATGTAAGTTTGTTAAAAACTTTCTGAGCCAAAAGAGGATGGTCTGAGATTTATCTGCCCCTCACAAAAGCTGCTTGTTCTTCAGAAATGATCCTAGGAATAAATCCCAACATTCTGTTAAGCAAAACTTTAGCAACAATTTTATAAATTGAATTGCAAAGGCTAATGGGATGGTAAGCTGATGGAATATTGTGATTAGAAGATTTAGGAATAAGCACAACTAAGGTATCTTTCTAATCCTTGCACATAGAACCAGTGAGAAAAAACTGTTGCACAGCTCTAATTACATCCTCTTTAATGATGTTCCAAAAAGATTTGAAAAAGGAATAGGTGGTTCCATCAAATCCTGGAGCTTTGTTGCTGCCCAGATTCAGGATAACATCTTTAACCTCAGCTTCGGCCAGATCACTGTCTAACAAAGTCTTATCACTATCTTGCAAAATTAACCACGGCTCAGGCCACCCAGCAAAGGAACAATTTATGGATTTCCACTTATTCTGAAAAAACTTGTAAAACACCTCCTCAACCACTTTCGGATCATAAGACAAAACCGCATTAGAATCCTTAATTTGAGAAATCCAATTGACATTTCTCCTATAATTTGCAAAGGAATGGAAGAATTTGGTATTTGCATCACCATCCTTAATCCACTTAGCTTTATCCCTTTGCTTCCACCAGGTATTCAAATAATGAAGAATAACATTAAGTTATTTGATATTAGCTCTAAGAACCCAAAGCTTCTCCTCAGTCAACCAGCCATCCCTTGCTTCTTTTTTTTACAATTTAAGTATTTCATCTTTCAACTTGACTTTCTCCAAAGAGAAATTCTTCAATCTAGCCTTGCTCCAATAAAACAAATCTTTCAAAGTTCTTTTAACTTTTTTATTAAGAACTTCCATATCATCCCCCAAAAGGGTCTCCTCCACCTGCTAGAGAGAATATGCTCAGCAGTCTTAAAGGTCAACCAAGTGTCTTCAAACTTAATACCACTTATACCTTTATAAGCCGACTCAAACATCTTTAATACAATCAGACTATGGTCTGAAGCAACTCTGGCAAGGTGTCTAACCAAACTAATTTGGATTTTGTTGATGGCCAAGGTATTAAGAAGACACCTATCAAGTCTTTCCAGAATCCGTCCACCTCCACTCTTATTGTTGCACCAAGTGAACCTAGGCCCAATAAACCCAACTTCATGATAGTCATTCTCACTCATAAACGTCACCATATCCAAAGGGCCTTGAGCGAATTTAAACCTTCTACCACCCTTCTTGTCTTCTTGAGCCAAAATGCAAGTGAAGTCCCCTCCAACAATAGAAGGAATATCTCTATGGGAAACCTCTTGAACATACTCCCAAATAAACCTTCTCTTAAGAGCCTCTTTACTAGCATAAACAGTTGAAATCATCCAAACTCCTCTATTGAAGACATTGAGATCACCAATAATACATTGATCTGAAGTATGTAAAACAGAAAAGGAAGCCAAATCCGATCTCCATATAACCATAATTTCACCTGAAATCCCTTCTGAGGGAAGAAGAAAATAATCCCAACCAAGCCCCATCATCCTTACAAACGAATTTCTATCCATAGAAGAGATTTTAGTTTCAATCAACCCTACAAAGAACACTTTGTAGTCTTTAGTAATTTCCTTCAAATAAAGAGAGGCCTCCCTTTTTTTGGTCCCTCTACAGTTCTAAAAAATAATTGATTCCATTAAAAAAGTATGGGGAGGAGCCCCCAACTCTTTTCTTCATACCTCCTTCCATAACTCTACCTCTAGAACTGCTTTTAATATGGCCTAAAGCTCTAAACTCCTTAGCAAGCTTACATTTCAACAATTATCCATTGGAAACAATCTCTTTCTCAATTCTCACAACACTTTTATTCCCCTCACAACCTTTAATAAATCCATCACCATCTGGATTTCTAGCTGTAGGAGGAACCCCTTCTCTGTTATAATTACCTCAACCACCAGCAGTGGATTTAATGTAAACATCTTATATTCCATCATCTTCCACCCCATCCAACACATCAAATTTATTCAAATTGACTAGAATAAAAGGGGTACCATCACCAAAAAACTTACCATCAATATTTGAAGAGCTTTAGTAGAATCAATAAACTTTATAGCGGAATTATTCTTACTAATAAAGTTCCTTCCAGAAGCAATCACCTCCTCTTCTCCGGGTATCTCCCCTTCCTCCAATTGATTAACTACAACAACAGTTTCCACGTTATCAATAGCATCAACAGTTTGAGTTTCTTTCCTAGCCATATCAACATGAATTCCATTCATTTTCATCCACTATTTTTTAACATCTTTCGGTTTATCCTTCTGCACAACAGGTCTTCTATTAATTTTCTTTTTCACCATGATAAAAGGACCATAAGAGGGATCAATAACCTCTTCATGAACCTTTTCTAACTCCTTAGCTTCCCTTGACTCGCCTTTATTCATATCCCTGCCAGAGGTTCCAGCAACCTTCATTTTACAATCAGCTTTAAGATGCCCCACCATTCCACATTCATAACAAAGAGTCGAGACTTTCTCATATTCAAATCTTTGAAAGAATCTCACAGAGATACTATCAACCCATACTCTTAAAGGAAGACTCTGATCCAGCTTAACTCTAGCGAATTCTCTTTTCCCCCACTGAAACATATTACCGTCCATCATCAAATGTTTGCCAATTGATGAAGCAATATGAGCCACATTCAATTCATCCCAACATTGCAAGTGTACGTGAGGCATTCTAATCCATATTGGTGAGGTTAAACCTTTCACAGAAAGAGTGGAAAATTCTAAAGACCACTTCTCCATCCCCACAATGTAGCCATTGACAAACCACGGCCCTCCTGAGAAAACTCCTTCCATTATCTCAATCGACTCAAAGAAACACAAAAACCATCCATTCCCCAGAGTTGTAAAATGGAAATTTCCAAAAAGTTTCCACTGTCTCCTTATTTCCCAACCAACTACATTAGGGGGAACCTCCTTTCCAAAAACTTTAATCACCAAAGAATTCTTGAGCTTATGAGAATTTGAAACCTCAATTTCTTCTTTCTTAAAGTCTCTTGGAAGAAGAGTTTGAAAGAAAAGAGCTGGTGCTTTGCCGACACCAAGAGGGTGTGAAAGGACAATTGTACTATAGCAACACCAAGAGGGCATGAAAGGATGACGATACTTTGCCGACCCTAGGAGGGTGTGGAAGGATGAGAGTTCTCTACTGACATAAGGAGGGTGAGAAAGGATGAGGATACTCTATCGCACCGAGGATTGGTGGAAGAGAGGCTAATTGAAAGGGCTTCTTTGCCTTACTGTTGGAGGAAAAAGATAGTCATTTTGGTATAGTGCAATACCTGAAGAGGGAGTCTTCAGGGAATGAGCATCGGTTAGTTAGACTGAATAACTATAAATTTCTATATTTTTTTATCTTTACTTTTTAATATTTTTATTTATACAATTTAATTTTATGATTGAAAAAATTAGTTTGATAAATCTTTATTATGATTAAAAACTATAAAACTAGGTCTCTAAAATTTCCAAGAGTTTTTTAAATTACCAATTCGACTCCCTCTTGGTTAGCCTTAGGACAAAATTAATATGTCTAACAACCTATTTAGACTTTTGAAATTAACTATAACTTAGATAAACACAAAAATAAAACTTTGTACCTCATCATCTTGATCATAGTATCATGATTTAGAAGCTAGGCCTGCCTAAGAAATCTTTGCTTATTATTATTTGCCCTTATTACGATTGGCTTACTTTAACCCATTTCCTTTGCATGAAGATTCTTAAATTAGGATATATATTTTTTATATGACTAGATTTCCTACACCTAAAACAAATAACATTAGAAAAAATCTTAACATTTTTATAATTTTAACATGTACTCCACTTTTGTTGATGTTGATGCTTGCACTTAAGTACATTTTCAAATTTGTATATTATTGATTATATTTACTTACTCTCATCATCTACTAAGTCATTGTTATCTGTGTCTTCAACTTTTAGCACTATAGTTTCACTCGCATCCAAATGTTTTTGACTCACACTTTACTCATGGGTAATGAGTGAGCTAATCATATTATCAAAATAATAATTATTCAAGTCTTTTTTTTCACATGTAGCAGTGACTTTAGAATGAAATTTTTTAAGTAAACAATATAGAATTTTATTGATTTTTTAAAAGTTTGAAAGTTCTTTACCTAAAGCATGTAATGATGTAATAATTTGAGTACACTTAGTATACATGTCTAAGATTATCTCATAAGGTTCCATGCAAAAAAGTTCATAATGATGAATTAGAAAATTTAGCTTAGATTTCTTGACTTCACTAGTACATTCATATCTAGTGCATAATTTATACCAAATAATATTACTAGTAGTAGATGTAGAGATTCTCATATAATCTTCAGAATTCAAGGCAGAGGAAAACAATTCAAACATTTAGAATTTAATTGAGAATAAGTTTGTTCTACTCTACTCTATTAAGAGAATTGAATATTTATTTTGACTCCATTTACAATACATGTTGGTACAAGATAGCCCATTTGAATTATATGCCACCTTCAATAATCTATTAATTAAAAGAAAGTAGACATGTAAAATTTTCAAAATTAAAAAGTATTGTTGTCAAATAAAGGTGGTCATGTGACTGAATATCCTTTTGTAGTATTATGATTTTCAAAGTTAACCAATAATCATTTTTCAAAAGTTTTCTAAAACTTAAAATATGAATCCCACTATGATACCACTTGAAAGTTCATGGAGGTTGTTAAACCTCTTAGAACAAGCTCGAGTCTAACCAAGAGGGGGAAATGAATGGGTGATTTAAAACTTCTTTAAACAAAATGAAAATATTTTTTAATAACTAAAGTGGAAGTGAATTAATTCAGAGTAATAAAATAAATTATAATTTTCACCCACACATAAAATCACAGAAAAATAATATGCAAAAAATAATTAAAATGAACATTTAAGAATTTATATTGTTTCAATAAACCTGACCTATTTCCACTCATGAAAAACTCCCATTCCAGGTATTACACAAAACCTTTAGTAAGTCTCCTTTAGCCCCCACAACTAGGTAGAGAAGCCCTTAAAAAATAACTTCCACCTCCCTAGTGTGGCGAATTAGCCGAATCCTTTGACACCAAAGAGATCTTCTTCTTCCCTAAATTTTTGTATAGATAAACCTTGACTATGATGGTACTAAGGTGTAAGCTTGCTAGAGTAACTTTATTAATCTCCATTCCACACTCCCTTGATTCCCATAAGGATAATTTCCCTCTTAAACTCCACCATTTCCTCTCTTCCTTTCAAAGCTCTCTCTTCAAGTTTTTTGCTAAAAGAAAAATGACTCAATGCATGCCAAATGAGACTTATTAAATCTTTGGAGAAAGCTTAAAAAAAGGGTTTCAAGATACCCTAAATTTCAAGAGTTCCATATTATGTACATATAGTACAATACATGTATCGTACTGTTTGATCATTATAATTTAGACTCATCCAGCAAGTTCATGCTGATGAACTATTCAATCTTTATAACACTTTATATAGTATGATTAAAAGATCATCTGGTATGAACTAATAATAATTGTTCATGATTTAATTGTCAAATATTGAAGGGTTAATTAAGAAAGATTTTAAATAGGGTATACATCAAGAACCAAATTATATTGTATGATCAACTTATAATTAATATCTTTCTTAACCTCTGATGGCTAGGGTTTCGATAGAGCATATTCTATTATATAGTATGAATTAAAGTTATATAGTACGAAACAAAGTTATATAGTATAAAGCCAAAATTATACAACATGATTTACTTAAAAAAAACTCTCTCAAAAACTTTATTCTCTCCCCCCTATGTGTGTGCAAGCTTACTCATTAATGATATCCACCCAATTACATGATACAACTCAGGGAATAAAAAATATTTCAATGAATATTAGTGACTCTTTACAGCATGAACTATTCTACCAAACTTTGAGCACTGTGACTTCATTAAATGATGCATAGTGTTCCTGAAATATTAGTATACACATAATTAAATATAGACTACAAATACTAGGATACATAAATATATAAGCCATAATATTTGTTATCATAAAAAACATAAACTCATAAGCTTGGGTTGCAACACTGTTTAATCTAATTTCAATAAGTATCATACTAAAAGAAAACTAATATTTATGTTGATTTTATTCCTTAATAAAATAATAAAAGTATTGGATCAAATATTTAATAAAAGTGTTTTTGATTTGATAAGCATAAACTTTATATTTTTTTCTTAATAAGACCCTTAATTATAGATGTAATTCTGAGCATATGCATCCCTAGATATTTATTGAGCTTATACGAGTTAAAAAAGATATATGTTGATCTTCAATAGTTTTAGTATATCCTTAAGAAACTATAGTATTTTACATCTTATGTTTAGGCATGAAAACATCATATCTAAATATTTCTTGTTTATTTGTGTTCATACTTCGAGGCTATACATCACATCATATTTTTTAATTATATATATGACCATTATGTGCTTTAAATTAAAACTAGATAATATTAAAAATATCATTTAATGATTATAGAATTAGAATCTTCATTAGTACTTAACATGCACTTTATAATATCAACAATCCATAATAAGAGAATTATTTAGTCATATAATGAATGACAAACAAACTCATTTTTATTAAACTCATGGAAGAATGAAAATATAAAGGAGTGATATCACCAGAAAAAATCAAAGTATCTCCTCTACACTCATTCTCCCTTAACTTATAGAGTTCATTCAACAAACGTAGGGTAAATAATCTAAATGATTGTATCTTATACTTCCCTAGCCTCCCTTATATTTTACTCTAAGTGGGAACTGGAGAAGTAATCTAAAAAAATGAAAACCTTAATTTTATATAAGTGATTAAACTCCCTTACAAACATAATAACAAATGTTCTATAGGATAACAAGAAAATATGATCTAACATTGTGGTGCTTGATAGTGTGGCACCGTGGTGCTATTGAAGTGAACTAATACCTAGATGCTAAAACTTTTGAACCGCCATGATACATGCTAATATGGATTTGCTGCTTAGAGAACATTCGGATCTCTTCACTAAGAGAATGTGGCCCTTAAAAGTTACAATTGTAATGCAGCTACATTATTAACATTCAAGCATTATAGTGCCCAAGAGAAAAAAATTTGGCACTAAGGTGTGAGTAAATGTGGTACTACAAAATTTGAAATCAGAGAATTTGTTACTGCCAAGCTAACTTTTTAACTTTGCTATTCAGGTAATGTTGCAGTGCTGGCGATGCTATAACTACAGTGCTTGCAATTAGAGATATTGGCATCACATTATCAAATTTGTGGAACCTAAGTGGTATTGAAGGTTATTGCAGACACTACAGTGCTACATGCTCCTAATTATTTCTATCTTTTGTAAGTTTTTTTTTTTATTAAAAATAACTAAAATAACATATTTGCATTAAAAATAATAATTATAAAACACTATATAATTTACACTTAACTAGGTAGAACCAAATCAAATGGCTCTTGAGGATGTAAAATATATAGTTTTTAGAACATAATAAGAGTCTATTGCTATAAAGTAATTCCATTTGGACTAAAGAATGTTGTAGCGACTTATTAGCAAGCAGCGATGAGGATTTTTTATGAACTAATCCACCATCAGATGGAATGTTATGTTGGTGATCTAGTAATTAAAAGTCTCAAAAAAGATGAACACATATAAAATCGAGGAATAATTTTCCAAACATTACATCTTTTTTTTTTTGAGAAACTGCTTGAATTGCAATTAAAAAAGAAACAAAATAAGAAACTAAAGTGATAGAGAATCTATCACTTTCCTCCTTTAACAAAGAAAAAAAGGTAGGAGGGACCTTATTAACTTCTAGAGTATCCCAATTAAAGTTACTAGATAAAGCTTGGTTAGCACACCAATGTGCTAACTTATTACAGTCTCTTTTAACAAAATTGAATAAAATTACCTCAAAATTGTTGATGAAATTCAAGTCTTCTATAGAAGCTTCATCCAATCGCCTTTTGTCCAATTTAGATAAATTTTTACCAAACATTACATCAACATAACATGAAAATGAATCTATTGAAGTGTGCTTTTGGAGTTGCATGATGAAATTTTTTAGTTTCATTATCCAGCATTGAGGAATTGAGATAAATCCAAATAAAATAAAAGCTATAATAACAATGCCACTGCCTTAAAGTCTTACTCAGCTAAGATCTTTCCAAGGTCGACTAACATACCTTAGAAGATTTTTATTGAATGTTTCAGGAAGATAATAGTCATTTATAGCTTTACGTGAGAATGATGAACATTTTAAGAGGAATGATCATTGTTAGAAAATATTTGATAGTATAAAATAATATTTGATGATTCCATATATATTAGCTGGTCCTATTACACGGAAGCCCCTGGTTTTATATGATGCAACTTTAAGTGAATCTTTTGGAGCCTTGTTAGTTAAGGTTGTTGAGGATGGAAAAGATAATGCATTATACTATATGAGTAGACATTTACTTTCAACTTAAGTAAACTATACTCTTATAGAGAAAATTTTTTTAACTTGAATCTTCAATGCACAGAAGCGAAGGCGATACATACTCTCTCATAAAGTGAATTTAATATCCATAGTAAATTTATTGCAAAATATGATGACTCATCAAATGCTATTAGGGAGACTAGATTGATGGTGAATAATATCATTACAATTTGAAATCACATTCATTCTTTTGCGAGTAGTGAAACGACAAGTTGTACCAAATTTTCTAGTAGCTCACTAAATAGAGGATGATTATACAAAAAATGATGAACTTTCTGATGAACAAATTCTAAATCTATAAATAAACCATCTAAGAATTCTATTTTGGTGGTTATTCATTAAGTCAACAAGAAATTGTTGACCATATTTCCACAGGGAAAGCTGGAATCGGCATAGTATTCATTACCCAAAAAAAAGTTGTAATTTATTACTCTTACCATTTGTTAGAACCTCGTACAAAAAATGAAGGTGAGTATGGGGCACTGATAATAAAGTTCAAATTAATAATCTTAAATTAAATTAAGGAGATCAAATTATTTGAGAACGACCAACTAGTGACTAATCAGATAGATGATAATTATCAAGTATTAAAAGAAAATCTAGCTCTTTATCTTCAATGTACAATGCATCTCCTTGAGCTAATTCCAATTAGAACTTTATACAAGATTCCATATGGAGATAATTCTATATCATATGCTTTAATTATAATAAGATAAAGTTATGTCTTTTCTTGTAAGTGATTCATTTGCAATAAAAATACAAGGTCACAAGGTTTTATCATATTTAGAACTTGAATATGTTAAGTGAGTTGCTACTTAGCTTTTGCATATTTTACATTCTTGCAACTTATATAGTTTTGATGATTCCAAATATTATTGTTCAAATTATTATTTTCTCCTAACATTTTTTGGAAGAATTATTTTTGCTCTTGTGTGGACTAATTTTTCGGAATAATCATACTCCAGACTAATTAAGACTTAAATCAAATTCAGCATAAGATAGTTTGTAAATTAAAGTATGTATTTTCACTTTATTGAGTATTTGAGAGTGTGATTATAATCGAGCAACCTAGCACACACACATTAGGGGAGATCTTTAAAAGTCAACATTTCTTATACTGATTGTACGGGATGATCAGGTCAATTATACCCTGCGGAGAGACATAGAATGAAAAGAAAGTGAGAAAAATTTTCTAAGAACTGGTCGTCCAGATGAATTTTTTTTTGTCCCTAGATGATGTCCTCTGGATTCTTACTTTGAACTATTCGTCTAGACGAAGTGTTCTATTCATCCCAAGACAATGTCCTCTGGATTCTCACTTTAAACTATTTGTCTAGATGAAGTGCTCTATTCATCCCAGGATGATGTACTCAAGACTCATGGTTTATTCTGTTCATCCAGATGAACTTGTACATTCATCCTAGAACGAGGTCCTCTATTCCTTAAAAATATAGATCATCCTATAGTTTAGTCCCAATAAACCCTTGATATAACTATTGGTACTGGATGAACTTAGTTCATTTGGGACGATGCTCGAGTACGAAGTCATTTCATACCAATGCATATTGGGTTCGTACACAACAATTTTTACACTGTTCGTACGCACAAAATTACGATCATACAAAATGATCGAGTGCATACAAAATTGAAAGTTTATAGTTTTTGGACGAATTTTTATGTCTTTTTTATAAAAGGTCCACTTAAAATTGTCTTGTAATCTTTTTGTTCACTGGACTTCGTGCAAACTAAAGAGAGATTGAAGGAGAGGGTGTGAGAGAGAGTTTGAAGGAGATTTCTTTCTACTGGAGCATAAAGTGTTCACTAGATACTCAAAGGTAAGGATCTTCATCTGTGAATTATTATTACTTCACTCTTTTCTCTTGTCCTTCTATATTTCTCATGAGAAGATATTGTTAAGGAGATCCGGTTCTCTTTCGATACTTGAGGAGTGTGAATAGCAGGAAGATTCTTTGCCTACACATGGAGAATTGTGAAGGATGAAAGGTTCTTTGCCCACAGTTTGAGAGTGTGAAAGGATGAAAGGTTCTCTGCCTACACTTGGAGAGTGTGAACAGTGGGAGGTACTCTGCCTACACTTGGAGAGTATGAACAGTGGGAGGTACTCTACCTACACTTGGAGGGTGTAAAAGGATGACGGTTCTCTACCGCACCAGATAGTGGTGGAAGAGAGTTTTTGTGAAGGATTCTCTGCCTTACTGTGGGGGCAAAAAGAGAGACACTAATTGGTAATAATGCAAGACCTGAAGTGGGAGACTTTAGGTAGTGGATGTAGGTTATATTTGACCGAACCATTATAAATCTTGTGTCTTTTTATTTTAAGCTGCTTATTTACTTTACTGTTTCTATGTGATTCGAGGTTGAAAAATCTTTTTCAAAAACTTTATTAAAATTTTTTGAATTGGTTTAAAATTTTAAGATGGATTTTTTTTAAAATTACCAATTCATCCCCCCTCTTGGTTAGTTGATGGGACATAATATTATGTCTAACAACCTAATTCATAATTAATAAGTCTCAACAAGTGGTATGAGAGATTAGTTTCAAATTCATAAGTTTAGACTACTTTTTGATTAACGACCATGGCTACATTTGGAAACCGAAACACACCTGAGGATTACTTTATAACTAGACCTCCATTGTTCGACAATATTTCTTTTAATTTTTAGAAAACACGCATGTCTACATTTTTACAGTCACTTGATTACCATATGTGGATCTTAGTTCAGGAAGGGTATACAAAACCAACTAGATTAGTTGACGGAGTTAGAGTTGAAACTCCCTTTACAGACTGGACAGTAGAAGAACATGACTTAGCACAACTTAACGCTAAATACCTGAATAGTTTCTTTTGTGCTCTTAAATCTGAAGATTACATGCGGGTTTCTACTTGAAAAAGTGGAAATGACATATTGGATAGACTTTGTATAACTTATGAGGGGACTAATGAAGTTAAACTATCTAGACTTAATATCTTGTTGCATGATTATGAACTGTTTCGCATGAAGCCCAATGAATCCATTTTTGATATGTACATAAGATTCACATAAATAGTCACCTCTTTACATGCATTAGATAGGGAACTAACGAATGCAGAAATGATTAATAAAATAATTCATTATTTACCTACTGCTAATGATGTTAAAATAACTGCAACTACAGAGTCTAAATATTTAAACATTTACTCTATTTGATAATCTTCTTAGATCACTTATTACTTGCGAGCAAGGGGTGAGTCAAAGAAAGGTTGATGCAGGTGAATCACAAAGGGAGAAGAACATAACACTGAAAGTGGAGGAGTCAGAGAGTGAACTCTCAAAACTTGAGGATGAAGATGACATTGCACTGATGACTAAACAGTTCAGAAGCTTTCTAAAGATGAAGTAAAAGAAATGCCAGCAATGGAATAAAGGTAAATTTAATATAAATGTTAAGGTTTCAAATGATGTTATTTGTTATGAGTGTAGGAAACCTGGACATATTAATTCAGATTGCCCAAAACTTAAATCCACCTATAGCAATGAGAAGGTAGAGGAGAAACCTGTTATGAAGAAGGGAAAGAAGAAATTCCAAAAAGCTTTCTGGACGAACTGAAAAGGAAGAAGAAATCACTAATCTATGCTTAATGGTTGATAATCTTGATCAGTGAGATCAAGAAGAGGTATGTGACTTATCTTACAATGAAATTTTTGATGTCTCTGATTGCATACATGATGCATATAAAAAGTTAAAGAAAATGAATGCTAGCTTGAACTTAGAATTTTAGGAACTACAAAGGGAAAAGGAGATCCTTAAGAAATATCATGCTTTAATTGATAACAACCACATGAAATTGCTTGATGAGTTTGATGATTTGAATAAGAATCATGAAAACTTAAAATCATCCTATGCAGAACTTAAAAAAAAATTAAAGATTTCAAGGATGAATCTCATAGAAAAATATATCGAATAAATTATACAAATTAAATTTTGGAATATATGAATTCATTTTACAAACTAAAAATAAAAGCTCTCGAGGGTAATAGGATACCCCCAAGACTTGAAGATTTCATGAATCCTATTTTTTATCCTAAATTTATACAATTTCTGAATAGACAAAAGAATATTAGAAGACTTAGGAATCCACAATCGAGAGTCAAATGTAATAATTATGGATTGTATGGGCATATATCTCACATCTATACATTGAAGAAGAAAATTCATTTGGTGTGGAGACCTAATATGCATAAACCTAGACATATTATACATGCATATGTTTATAATTTGCAAAAAGGTGAACCCAAACTTATTTGGGTTCCCAGGTCTAAAGTTTGATAATTTTTCACAAGGTCTCCTAAGAACATATGATACCTAGACAGTGATTGCTCAAAACCTAGTGCCTGAAAATTTGAGATTTTTTAAAAATCATTCAAAGAAATTGATTATAGGAGAACCTAGTGAGGGTGTTAGGACTAGGCATATACTAAATAAAGAAGTCAATCATTCAGCCTTTATTTCAATGATAAAAGCCACAAATATTGATCAAGCACTTTTGGATGAATTTTGGATATTGGCTATGCAAGAAGAATTAAATAAATTTGTGAGAAATGAAGTTTCGGAATTAACTGCAAGGCCAAATGATCAAAGTGTAGCTAAGTGGGTATTCAAGAACAAAATGAATGACTCATGAGTAGTCATTAGAAATAAGGCTAGATTGGTGGCTAAGGGGTATAATCAGATTAAAAGAATTGATTTTGAGGAGACTTTTACCCCTATAGCTAGACTTGAAGAAAATAGGGTTTTGTTAGCCTTTACCTATTTTATAAGATTTAAATTGTATCAAATTGATATTAAAAATGCCTTTTTAAATGGGGCAATTCAAGAGGATGTTTATGTGAAACAACCTCCAGGGTTGAAAAATTCTAAACAACCAAATCATATTTTTAAATTAAAATAGGCATTATATTGATTGAAATAGGAACCTAGAGCTTGGTATGAGAGATTGAGCACCTTCCTACTTGAAAGATCTTTTGAAAAAGGAAGTGTGGACACAACTCTCTCTTTAAAGAAATTGGGTGAGGATATTCTCATTGTACAAATTTATGTTGATGATATTATTTTTGGATCTACAAATAAAAATCTTTGTGATAATTTTTCTAAAATAATGAGTAGTGAATTTTATATGAGTCTAATGGGAGATTTCAGTTACTTTATAGGCTTTAGCATTAAGAAAACAGAGGAAAGTATGTTCCTTAGTCAGTTAAAATATCTTAAGGACATCCTCAAAAAGTATGAAATGGATAATGCTAAACCTGTTTGTACACCTATGAGTTCCTCCGTTTAGTTGGATAAAGATCTTAAGGGAAAATCTACTGATCAAAAGAAATTTAGAGAGATAATTGGATCTTTGTTTTACTTGATAGCTAGCCGACCCGATATCATATTTAGTGTTTGTTTATGTGCTAGATTTCAATCAGATCAAAAAGAATCTTATTTAACAGTAGTAAAAGAATTTTAAGATATCTGTTAGGAACTCGGAGCTTAGGAATTTGGTATCCTAAGTTTAGCTCTTCATTTCAGATAATTGGATATTCAGATTCAGGCTTTGCAGGTTGTAGGGTTGATAGAAAGAGCACTTCTGGAACATATCAATTTATATGAAGTTCTTTAGTCTCTTGGTCCAGTAGAAAACAAAATTTTGTTTCCCTATCTACTTCTGAAGCTAAATACGTTACATTAGGAAGTTGTATGGCATAAGTACTTTAGTTGAAACAACAGTTGATTGATTTAGGATTAAATATAGGCACTATTCCCATTTATTGTGATAACAGCAGTAATATTTGCATTTCTAAAAATACTATTCAACATTCAAGAACCAAACATATAGACATCTGGCATTATTTCATAAGGGATCATGTGTCCAAAGGAGAAATTGAACTCACTCATGTTTCAACAGAAAATCAACTTACAGACATTTTAACAAAACCACAAGGCTTTGATACCTTCAGTGCATTAAGAACAAGGCTTTGTGTGATTGATTTGAATATTTAAATACAAGTCTCTGCAACATTGATGTGTGTCTGTATTAATGTTATGTGTCTTTGATTTTGTTTTTTTTCTATATTTTCTATTATTTTGTTTGTGTTTGTTTTTGTAAACTTATGTCTGTTTTGTGTTTGTGTTCTCTCACATCTAGATTCATAATTTTGAATGTTGACTTGAAATTTTTTGTGAAAATCTTATGTATGAAATTCATTTCGTACGACACGAAAAATATAGTGTATTAACTATCATTTTGAATGGTTTGCATACAATTTTTCAGTTTATATTTCACCATTCATCTGTAAGATCATCATGATCATCCAGACGATGTATATTCAATTATATGTACCCATGTAGATAGTTATACGGATAAGATCAGTTTCATTATTCCTGGTCGTACGTATAAACATTCAGTTCGTACATACAAACACGTGGTAATTCAATGTGGGGGTTGTTTCAAACTGTCTTAAAAATCTGATCGTCCCGGATGAACACCTATTCATCTATATGATCATTTGGTCAAAAGTCTGTATGAAAGGACTCCTTATAAATTGTGTGTTTATGAAAAGTTGTTTTATTTTTGGACTCACTCGTTCGTCCATATGAAATTTATTTCGTACGTTTGAACCCAAAATTGTACGGGATGAAATTCTTTTCATTTGTATGAAAGCTTGTTTTTTCTTTAAATTGAAGATTTTTGAACTCAACTTTTATCACTTCAAAAATAACTTTCAATCCTCTATTCCATTAGATCTTCTCCATAGCTAGTTCAAGCAAAAGGAAAAGGTTCTTGCTAAGGGACCCCCTAAAAACTTAGGAGAAAACTTTCTGTCAAAAGCAAATGAAGAGTCCTTCCCAAGATTTGAATCTGCCAAAATCACTCCCTCTAGAGTCCTTCTCCAAGAACAACTCACTTTAAAGGTAATGCACCTTTTTGCTTCCATCCAGTTTGGTCTTATTCTCACTCTGATCCATCTCTACAACAAGGAGACTTTTCACTACTTTCTTGCCAACATGTCCTTAAACTATGACCAAGCTATGATTAGATCATATATTTTTAAGAAGAAAGTGGAGATTACAAAAACAAGTTTGAGAATATTTTTGAACTTAAGGACTCAAGGGATTAGAGCCCATACTTTAACGTCTTACTCTAACTTTGACTGGTCTATAATAAATGATGTTATTCGAGGGTATGGAGGGATTAGCCGTATACCCAAGGTGTCAACTCTTAATCAAAATGCCTGAATCATCCAACATGTTCTTTGTACCTCCATTATTCCTAAAGCTGGTGATCGAGTAAATATCACTCCTCTTCTTTCCAAAGTGGTTTATCTGATTATGACTAGCTAACCTATAGATGAATCCCAACTAATCATTGACTACATTTATGGACTTTCTTATATTGGCCATGTATCCCATAAAAGAAAGAAAAATATAGCCTTAGGACATCTTTTGACCTATATTTTCGAAAAGAAATATGACCTAGTCCATCCAGTTCAAAATCTTGAGGAGCCTCACTACTACATTGATGGATCTTTCCGACCAATTTTTAATTAAGAACACCAAGTAATTAGTAGTGAATCGGAGGAGGAAAGAAGAGGACCTCCACCTGCACCTACTGGTGAACCAAATTATCAAGATTTGATTAACAGGTTTGATCATCTTGAGACTCATTTTGATCAACGCTTTGATCAAATTAAATCTCATCTACAACAAGAAGATTCACAACACCAGCAGGATATGGGTTAGATGCAAGAGCAAATGAATGGTATAAGCTCGAATATGGCTATGATGAGTAGCTATTTTAATTTCTACAACCTCCTCCAGAACAGGGACCCTCTAAGTGATGATTGTACTTCTTTATGATTTTCTCTACTAAATGTGATGTGATGTGATGTGATGTTAGCAGTTAAATTTTTTATGTTTTATGTTGTGTTTTGTGTAAGTTAGTCTTGTATTTTAAGTGTTTTTTCAAATGTTATTGTATTGATATCATTTTTTCTCAATGTATCATCTTCTATCAATGATATCAATAAAAGTTATCCTATCTTATTTTACTATTTTTTATTTCATTTTAGAAATGTGTTTTAGCATATATGATCATCCTCAAAATTTTTGATATCACAAGTGCTATATCTTGAATTACAATTCATAAAATTGAATTCATTAGAAAAATATATTTTTTCAAAATTTAAGTTGTGATATAACTTGATCTAGTTAAGAAAGCCAATCTCATGTCTCTTGTTAGACTAATATATTTTTTATTATTGCAATTATGATGTTTTCTTATTTTATATTTATCTTATCATTATAAATATTATTGTACTTAGAGAAATTTAAGATTATAGATTATTGATTTTGAAAAGATCAAAATTACACTTGAAAATGTTTAAATGTACATAATATCAAAAAAATGTTCAATGATTCGCAAATTGAAAAAGAGGCATAAAATTAGCCCAAAAATATTAAAGATGCACAAAATGTGCAACAAAGATTGAAAAGATGTGCAAAGCACCACATGTAGTATTTGATTCTTTCCCTAATCTTTAAATCTTTCAATTCAAATTAATCTTCTATACAATTTTATTTGATATTGAAATTTGAAATATACAATTTAACATTCGTCTACTTTGCAATGATTTTGTTTATCTCATTGTCTAAATTGATTCATGTTTTTGATAATTTTTTTCTTGTCTATGTTATATCTCTTCTTAAATCATATGAATTATTCTATTTCTCTAATGACCTCTAACTTTTTATTTGTAAATATATCTCAATCTATTTCAAAGGATCAATTATTAAAGGCTTTTCATATGACTTGTAATATTTCATTATTTTGTTCTTTTTTCTTCTCCTCTTTTTGATGTTGTAAAAAAGGGGGAGAAATATTATTCGTAACTATTATTTTTTTCATAACTATCTTTGTATTTGTTTGATCGTTGCATTTTACATTTGTGTTATCATTGCATTTGTGTTCAAATAATGTGTTAAAATTTTTAAAAACAAAAAATTTTATGTTCAAATGCCCCTTATTCTCACATGCTTACTAATTCAGAGGGAGTTTAGGAGATACTTAAGAATTTGAAAATTAAACAAATAATAATTATTTTTCCATCATAAAAAAGGGGGATATTGTTAAGTGAGTTGCTACTTAGCTTTTGCATGTTTTACATTATTGCAACTTGTATAGTTTTGATGATTTAAAATATTATTATTCTATTTATTATTTTCTCCTAACATTTTTTGTAAGAATTCTTTTTAATCTTATGTGGACTAACATTTCAGGATAAACGTAGTCCAGACTAATGAAGACTTCAAATCAAATTCAGCTTAAGATAGTTTGTAAATTGAAGTCAGTATTTTTCACTTTATTGAGTCTGAGAGAGTGAATGTAATTGAGCAACCTAGCACACACACACTTGGTAGATCTTTAAAAGTCAAAATTTCTTATACTGATCGTACAGGATGAACCAAGTTCGTACGGGATGATCAGGTAAGTTATACCCCTTCGAGAGCAATGGAATGAATTGAAAGTGAAATTTTTTTCTAAGTCCTTGTCATCCAGATGAATTTTTCTAATCATCCTTGGATGATGTCCTCTGGATTCTTAATTTGAACTATTCATCTAGATGAAGTGTTCTATCCATCCCTGGATGATGTCCTCCATATTCTCACTTTGAACTATTCGTACAGACGAAGTGTTCTATTCATCCCTAGATGAGGTCCTCTAGATTCTCACTTGGAATAAATTGTCCAGACGAAGTGTTCTATTCATCCTAGGATGATGTCCTCTGGATTCTCAGTTTGAACTATTCATCCAGATGAAGTGTTCTATTCATACCAGGATGATGTTCTCTGGACTCACCATTTATTTTTTTCGTCCAGATGAACTTGTACATTTGCCACAAGATGATGTCCTCTATTCCTTAAAAATATGGACCATCCTGCAGTTTCGTCCGAATGAACCCTTGATATAATTGTTCATACCGGACAAACTTATTTTGTACGGGACGATGCTCTGGTACGAACTCATTTTGTACTAATGCATATTGGGTTCGTACACAATAGTTTTTACACTATTCGTACGTACGAAATTATGATTGTACGGGACGATCGAGTGCATAAAAAATTGAAAGTTTGCAGTTTTTGGATGGTTTTTTGTGTCTTTCATATAAAAGGTCCAATTAAAATTGTCTTGTAATCTTTTTGTCAACTGTTCTTCATGCAAACTAAAGAGAGAATGAAGAAGAGAGTGTGAGAGAGTGTTTGAAGGAGATTTATTACTACTGGAGCGAGAAGTGTTCACTTGATACTCAAAGGTAAGGATATTCATTTGTGAATTATTATTAATTCACTCTTTTCTCTTATCCTTCCAGATTTCTCGTGAGAAGATCTTGTCAAGGAGATCCGATTCTCTGCCGACTATTAAGGAGTATGAGCAGCAGGAAGATTCTCTGCCTACACTTGGAGAAGTGTGAAAGGACGAAGGGTTCTCTACCCACACTTATAGAGTGTAAAAGGATGAAAGGTTCTATGCCTACACTTGGAGAGTGTGAATAGCGGGAGGTACTCTACCTATACTTGGAGGGTGTAAAAGGATGACGGTTCTCTGCCACACTGGGTAGTGGTGGAAGAGAGTTATTGTGAAGGCTTCTCCTCCTTGCTGTGGGGGAAAAAGGAGAGACACTAATTGGTAATAGTGCAATACTCGAAGTGGGAGATTTTAGGGAGTGGATGTAGGTCATGTTTGACCAAACCAATATAAATCTTGTGTCTTTTTATTTTCAGCTGCTTATTTATTTTACTATTTCTATGTGATTTGTGAATGAAAAATATTTTTCAAAAACTTCATTAAAAAGTTTAAATCTATTTAAAATTTTAAGAGGGAATTTTTTTTAAATTACCAATTCATCCCCCCCCCCCTCTTGGTTAGCCATTGGGACATAATCTTAGGTTTAACAACCTAATTCATAATTAACAAGTCTCAACAGAATAAGTAAATAAGAAATATCTCCATGATGTGAAAATTATTTTAGCAGTAGAAGATGAGGTGTTGGATTAAAGAAAGCCCTTTATCAAACATTTGCAAAAAAATGATTTCCATCATGATAAAGTAGTAGTAGATCAAGTTAAAAGGCCTTTTCTATACATTGATTGATGATTCCTTATATAGAAGATCATTACATCAAATGTGTGTAAGATGATGAAGTAAATCATAATGATTAAAGATAATAGAAGAAGTACATGCAAGATTGTAGGGCACATAATAATCGAGTCCAAAATTGAAAATGAAAAATAAAGAATGGGTTACTATTATCAATCGATGATTGATGACTACATAAAAGTTACACATTATTGTCATTAAGGCCATGTATATAGTGTAGTTTTTCAATTACCATCGAATGTATTACACCTAATACTTTCTTTGTGGCTTTTTAAAAGATTGGGTATGGATATTGTTGGTGTAATTGATTTGCATTACTACAAAGGTTACATGTTACACTTAGCTACTATATATTACTTCTCAAAAGGGCGGAGGCAACTCCCTTGAGAGAAGCTAAAGCTCATCATATTCTAAACTTCAGTAAAAAATTTATCATATATCAATTGGTATACCTCATCAAATTATATGTTAATAGTCCATCATTTAAAGTTACTAATATAAATTATTTTGTAAAATGTCATAATGTTGGTGGGAAATACTAAACAACCTATTACCCTATGGAAAATTGATTAGCTAAGGTCTTTAATAAAGTGTTAGTTTAAATTTTAAAGAAACTAATGCATGATAATAAATGCCAATAGTAGGAAACATTGGTAGAAGCTTTGTGGGCATACAAAACCACATTTAGAACTTCAACTCAATAAATGTCTTTTTTTTTTGTTATTTAGAGCATATGTCATTATCCCTTTAAAGGTATAACTACCTTCAGTACATGTAGTTGTCAACTATAAGATAACTGAAAAACATAATGAAAAACATAGATTAGAAGAGCTGAATGGCTTGAAAGAGAAACATATGCATGTTCAATAAAACCTTGAGTTATATAAAGCCAAGATGATTTAAGCACACGATAAGTTGGTTCATCCAAGGGCTTTCCAAGTAGTTGACTTGATTTTGGTTATGTGAAGACCTATCATACCCCATCAAAAAATTGGTAGTAAATTTAAACAACCTTCAGAAGGTCCATTCATGATAGAAAAGGCATATAAAGTGGGATCTTATCAATTTCTTGATTATAAAAGAGATCATCCGATGTTACTTATAAATGTAAGGTATCATAAGCATTGTTATAATGGAAAATATAGAAGGAAAATTTTCATAATAAATACTTTTTCTTGGCATTTACTTTTTTATAAATACTTGAATGTTTAGAACTTTGTCAAAACAAATTGTGTATAGCAGATAAGGAAGAATCTGAATTGCATACCAAAGTTTATAAGTACTTGATTCCCTAAATATAATTAAACTAAAAAACCCTTTTTGATATATTATAAGATTCATCATAATTTAAATCCAGCTATTTGGAAGATGTTATCCCATCTCGAAATAAATGCATTTTTTTAGGAGATGATATCCCATTCAAAATATAAATCCACTTATCTAGGAGATGTTATCTTTGTTATGTATAAATCTCACATCTTTGAGAGACACTATCTCATTCAAATTTTGATATACTTGTCTAGGAGGTGCAATCCTAGTCAAGTATAAATATCATCTATTTATATTTCAATCCACTTATGTAGGAGATGCTATCTTATTTAAGTATAAACATCATATGTCTAAGAGTTATTATCTCGTTAAGATTTTAACCTTTCTTGATTGTACGACACTATCCTAGTCAAGTATAAATAATAACTATTTAAGAGATGCTATCTCATTTAACTTTTACTCATTATTGATTAAGAGATGTTATCCTAATTGAATATTAATCTTACATATTTGAGAACCATAATCTCATTAAAATTTCAATCCACTTATCTAGGATATACTATCCTTATCAAGAATAATGGTAATCTATTTAAGAGCTGCTATCTTATTCAGATTCTAAATACACTTATCTAGGATATATTATCCTATTCAAGTGTATACCTCATCTATTTAAGAGCCACTATATTATTCATATTTTAAATCTACATATCTTGGAGATTTTATCCTAGGTAAGCATAGACCTCATATGTTTGAAATAATTACCTCATTCATATTCAAAATGTATGTATTTAGGAGATGTCATCTTAGTTAAGTATAAATTCATACATATTAAACTTTAAATATCAAACAATATACTGAATTCAATTGATCCATTAGTCTAGTGCCAACACATGTGACTTACTTTGAATTTCATTACACCCGTTGGGCGTCCATATATTAAACTCAGTTTTGAATGAGGAAAATTTTCTTAAATCAAACACCAATCTCTAGGTATCAATCATCAAACCATGCTTTTAATCTTAAATCAAACTTTATACTATATATTGGTATAGTTCCTTAACCATTTATACATAAACTTATCACTTGACAATCACCCCTGACTATCATGTGATCATCTGATCTATCCCAACACTAAATGATTGTTCATGATTTGTTTATTGAAAAGTTTAAATTCATTGCATCATTAATCTATATTGATCAATTCAAAACCAAAATAAAATATAAGCCCTAAATCCATAAGTTAACATTTCCTACTGATACTTAGATGGTAAGCTATTCAATTACTAACAATCATTATTTATTTTTCATGATTTGGACATTATAAACACTAAATCTTCTTGAATCATTATGTAAATCAACTATAAATCCAATCTTGGTACTAAACCATTACAACTCAAAACTTCAAAATTTAGTGTTAGAATTGAACCAAAAAATCAATGGTCCATAGCCTATTTATAGAGAAATTTCCCTCACCTTGAATTCTTGATCTATTACTTCATATTGATTAGGCTTGTCCCTAGAGTCAACCACATTAGTTTGAAGGCATTTCAAGATCCATAAACCTTAAAACTCAAAGAATTTTCAATTGCTATAAAACTGTCAAATATTTATAGTTATTACCTAAGAGTATGATATTTTGTGATTTTGATATTGGAGGCCTTTTCAATTTTTTTGATCATGATCATCATCTTTGACATGATACAGTAAATCATAGGCTTGGTTGACCAAAATATCTTATACCTTTAAAATGGTTTTCTTTTTAAACCTCAATATAGCCCAATCAAATTAAACTATATTACCCTCTACAAAAAATGTTTAGAATATCATTTATCATGCATTAAAGGAAAATCCAAGTTATAACTAAATATGGTTTACCAAGTCAACCTAAGTTGACATTTTGGGACAATTAAATCCTAAAGCTACCTTTCATATATTTGAAATTTATGATTGCATGGATCATACTCCAAAGTGCTGCATCATTTGGAATGATTTGAACCTAAACAAAGCTCATGGGTTAACCTAGTTGACCATGTCAACCTAGGTTTAAACATACATTCTATATAAGAACATGTTGCCAAATATAGAAACACAACTAATGATTTTAAAATATCCTTTGGAATGTGATGGATCCAATCTCAACCCATGGGTCAACTTGGTTGAACAAGTCAACCCATATTAACCCAACTTGCACACATTAAAACCCTATATATTTTCAATGATAAAGTCTTCATTATTCCCATTTAAACCAAAAAAATTATCCATAGGATCCCTACAAGCTAACCTGAGGTTACCCATGTATTGAGTCTATATAGGTTATCTACTTGGCTAGATCCAAGTGATCAAAATAATAAAAAAATAATTTTAAAAAAATCACTATAAATAAAAAAGTCAACAATTTTGTCAATCCTAATATAAAAAATTACATCAAACTTCTAAATTCATCATTAATTTAAAAAAAATCAAAATTTAGTAAATCAAAGGCATTAGACTCATCTCTTAGTGTACTATTTAAGATAAATATAAAATTTTGATAAACCATTATAAATCAAAAAGTTAAGAAATAAATCATATGTTTAATGCATTAATATATTTAGGTAAGGAAGTGTGGTCCCCATTATGCTAGGGCGATGCTACATTTTCCTTCGGATATGGCTGTTATGATAAAAAAGATTTAAAAACTTAAGTACATTAAATATAATATTTAGAGTTTGTCAATGAGTCTTCTCGCTTGAGTCATTGAAATTAAAAGTTAAAATTATTCATCTTGAGTCATAAATTTTAGTGTATTACTCATCCTTTGATCTTAGGATAAGGCTTAGCTTCATGTATTACATCATAGGTGATTGATATTGTAGTAGATTTTTAGAAAGCAAACCTCTTCATTCTTTACAAATTCATATTCAATTCATTTAAAATAAAAAATTGGAAATCTAAATTCCAAGGATAATTATAAAATTCATAATCTAAAGTTTATACATTAAATCTTAGCCAAAATGCTTCTTTAGATTAATTTTCTTTTAAAAATATTTATTCTTCACTTTAATCTACATAATTCTCTTAGGAGCTATAATTAACTTCTAGGGCTTCCCCTATAGGGAGTCCACAACTCATGATAAAATAAATCATACCTTAGTTTCTTTCTAAGGTATAGGAAAAATATATAGAATATGGACATAAGCTTTAATCATTAGATTGATTTTATAATTGAATTTATTGTTGAATATTTCTTTTATCCTTTGAAACTAATTGGATATTCCTTATGCAGTATTCAATCATGAATGGAAAGTTTTTCTTCTTAAATTTATAGTGAAGCATTAGTCTATCATTAGGGATGGTATGAAGTAAATATATACATATTTGATTAAATAAAAACAAAATATATATTTAAATAAAATCTTATGTGACATTTCATTTGGATGTTAAATTAAATTTTTTAAAAATCGGTCAAAGAATTTTAGTTTTAGAGGGATTAGGTTAGCCCAACTAATTAACCAAGTTCAACTCATGGATTGGGCTTGTTGGATCATGTGAATGGGATCAAGGTATTCCTGTTATAGCATTTATGTAATTTAAATCTACAAGAATTTTGTTTTGATAAAAAAAAACATTTTGTGTGCACTTGGTTCAAAAACAAGGGGGGTCAAGGGATGAAAATTTTTTTGGAGACTCATCATGACCCTATGAACTATTCCTATATGTTTGATTCATTGATTTGGTCAAAATACTTAGTTTTAAATTTTTTTAAGTTTTTATGTGTTTTGACCATGGTCGACATGGTCAACCATGTTTGACCAAGGTTAATGAATAGTCCAACTCATTCCAAATGTGATTTAGAACTTATTTGAATAAGTTTCATGCAATGGGATGGTCATTTGTTATGAAATAAAAGTTTAATTGTTTAAGGGACCCCAATGAACCAGGTTTGAACAAGCTTTGGGTTTGGGTCCACTACATTGAAAATGCTATTTTTTGTTTATTGAAGGTATTCTTGATATTTAATTGTGTATCCAGGCATGAAATATGATTTCAAAATCCTAAGGGGCTTTTGGTCAACTAGGGTTGAGCAAGGCTTGGGGTTGCGTTTAATGCACTCCAAATCTTATTCAAAATGTGTTGAAAAAATCATTAATGCTTTTGTTTGACTAGTCCATATTCAATTTAAGAAAAAGTTATTTTTAGAAAGTTTTAAAGTTTGGGGTTTCAAGGATTTTATCACTAACCATGGTCCACCAAGAGCTCATTTTTGGTACAATAAATTATACTAAAGGAAATGATTATGATAAATGGATTGTGTTGAGATAATTTCTACTTAGTTCTTATCTGTTTGATATTCTTAGAACTTATATATCTTTGACGAATGTAAATATTAGTGCTTTGATTATTATTTTCTCCTAACATATTTTGGAAGAATTATTTTGCTCTTATGGGTACTAACATTTTAGGAAAATCATACTACATATTGTAGAATACTTCAAATCAAGATCAGTTTAGAGTTTATTATAATTTAAGCCTGTATTAATTAATTTATTGAATCTAAGAGAGTGTGATTGTAATTGAGTAACTAAGCACACACACCAGAGGAGAGTTTAAAATTCACATTTTTTTAACTGATCGTATGTATGATATGCATTCGTACGTGATGATCTGGTTAGTTATTTTTTCCGTCGAGCAATTGAACGAACAGAGATGAAAATGTTTCTAAGTATGGATCATATTGTATGAACCAAATTCATACATGCCTTTTAGAGTATGAAATAGACATGTCCTTGTCCGCTCAAATAATTTTTTTTTAAGTATGAATTGTACTATACGAACTTAATTCGTACATGCCATCCAGAGTACAAAATTATGAGGTCACATTTTGTCCTGATATTTAGTTCAAATGAATTTGAAAATTTTTACAATTGATTGTACCTGAAAATGACATCACCATACATATGCCATCTAGAGTACAAAATTGTAGGGTTTCTTTTCATATCAATGAACTCAAAAAATTTTCTTACTATTTTTACTAGACAAACATAGTTTGTACCAAATGATGATTGTGTACAAAATAATTTCGTAATCATTCACAATAGGTTTGTACCCAACAATTTTAGAACTATTCATATATATGAACTCAGATCGTACTGTACGATCGTGGACGCAAAAATTTTAAAATTCAATTTTTAGGATAGTTTTTCATATCTTTTGTATAAAAGGTCCACTAAAACTGACATAAAAAAAGTCTAGCCTTTGTGATTTTTCAAGGGAAATTAAAATAGAGTGTGTGAGAGAGTATTTGAGAAAGATTTCTTGCAAGTGGAGTGTGAAGGGTTCACAAGGTTACTCAAAGGTAAGGAACTCTTTTTTAATTTTAGTTATCACTCTTCCTCTTATCTTTTTAGATTGCTCGTGTGAAGATCTTTGAAGAAGATCCCATACTCTGCCAACACTTGGAGGGTGTGAAAGAATGAAGGTTCTCTGCCTACACTTGGAAGGTGTAAAAGGATGAAGGTTCTCTGCCTATACATTGAGGGTGTGAAAGAACGATGGTTCTCTACCTACACTTGGCAGGTGTAAAAGGATGAAGGTTCTCTTCCTACACTTAGAAGCTGCGAAAGGATGAAGGTTCTCTGCCTACAATTAGAGGGTTTAAAAGGATGATGATTCTCTACCGCACCAAGGATTGGTGGAAGAGAGGTTTTTGTAAATGCTTCTCCTTCTTGCTGTGGATAAAAAAGGAGAGTCACTTTGATAATAGTATAATACCTGAAGAGGGAGTCTTTAGGGAGTAGATATAGGTCGTGTTTGATCGCACAACTATAAATCTTTGTCTTTTTAATTTGGTATTTATTTACTACAAGTTATTTATCTGTGATTGAAAAATTGTTTTTAAATTCCTATTTAACTTGCTAACTTAATCAAAGATTTTTAAATTTTTAAATCCAAGAGAATTTTTAAATTACCAATTCATCCCCCTCTTAATTAGCCTTGGAATAATAGCTTAGGCTTAACAACCTAATTAAGTTTTAATAAGTGATATTAAAGCATTATTTCAAAACTATGTTTGGACTACTTTTTAAAAAATGAGAATGGCTACTTTTGGAAAACTGAAACACACATGAAGGGTTTATGATCACTAGACCTCCTTTATTTGATAATTTTTCTTTCAATTTTTGGAAAACACACATGTCTACTTTTTTGCAATCACTAAATTATCATATGAAGATTGTAGTTCAAAAAGGGTATATAAAACCAACTAGATTGGTTAATGGCATTAGAGTTGAAACACCTTTTGCTAACTGGATTATAGAACAACTTGACTTAACACAATTAAATGCTAAATGCCTAAACAGATTCTTTTGTGCACTTAATTCTAAAAATTACATGCAGGTTTCCACTTGCAAAAGTAGAAAGGACATATGGGATAGACTTTATATTACTTATGAAGAGACTAATGAAGTAATGCAATATAGACTAAACATCTTGTTACATTACTGTGAATTATTTCGCATAAAACCAAATGAATCCATTTTTGAAATGTATATAAGATTCACTCAGCTAGTCACTTCTTTACACGTATTAGGTATGGAATTAATGAATGCTGAATTAGTGGATAAAATACATCATTGTTTGCCTATTGCTGTGATTACAGAGTCTAAAGATTTAAATGTTTACTCTATTGACAATCTTTTTGGATCACTAATTGCTTACGAGCAAGGAGTGAGTCAAAGAAAGATTGATGTAAGAGAATAATCAAAGGAGAAGAATATAGAATTGAAAGTGGCAGAATTGGAGAGTGATCAGTCACAACCTCTGGATGAGGATGAGATTGCTTTGATGTTGAGGCAATTCAAGAGCTTTCTTAAAGGAAGCAGAGGAGATGCTAATAGTGGAATAGAGGTAAGTTTAATAAAAATATTAAGTTTTCTAATGATGTGATTTACTATAAATGCAAGAAACATTGACATATAAAATTAGAGTGCCCTAATCTAAAAGCCACTCCTAGCAAGGAGAAGGTAAAGGAGAGAGCATAAGTGAATAAGGGAAAGATGATATTTCAGTGAGCTTTTTGGGCAGACACTGCTTCAAAATTATAAGAAATAGAAAAAGAGGAAGAAGTCCCAATTTGTGCTTAATGGGCAATTATCTTGATCAATCAGATCGAAAAGAGGTATGTGACTTGACCTATAATGAGCTGTTAGAAGTTTCTGAAAGAATTCATGATGCATATAGAAAGCTTAAGAAAATGCATGCTAGTTTAAATATTAAAATGTTAGAATTGCAAATAGAGAATAGAATTTTTAGGAAAGATCAGGCATTGATTGATAATAACCACATGATCTTACTTGATGAATTTGATGACTTGAACAAAAAGATTTATCTTTTAAAATCATCCTATGCTAAATTGGAAAAAGAATTTAAGGATTCTAAGGATGAACCAGAAAGTAGAGAGCATTATTTAAAAAATGATATTAATATCTTGAAAGATGTAAAAACATTTCTTATGTTGAAAGTGAAAGATCTCGAGGAAAATAGGATACCACCAACACTTGAAGATTTAACAAATCTTAATTTGAGGTAAAAAATTCTACAACCCAAAAAAAGATAGATTTACTATAGAAGATTAAGAAATCCATTTCCTGAAGTTAAATGTTATTCTTGTGGCATGATTGAACATATAGCACACCCTTGTACTTTGGATAGAAAAACTCATTTAGTGTGAAAACCTAAGATGCATAAAATTAGAAATATCATACATGAATTTAATTCATTTTGTCAATAGGAGAACCCAAACTTGTTTTTGTTTCCAAGTCTAACATTTGATTATTTTGTAGGAACGCTCTCATACAAGGCCTCATGAGAGCATTTAGTATCTGGATAGTAATTTCTCAAAGCATATGACTGGAGACACTAAGCATTGTATATCGCTGGAAGCTAGAAGTGGAGGTAAGGTTACACTTAGAGATAACACAACTAGTAAAGTGGTTGGATCAGGTATGATTGGAAACTTGCACATTTTTTTCATAGAAAATATACAACTTGCAGAAGGCTTAAAATATAATTTGTTAAGTTTAAGTCAGCTCTGTGATAAAGGGTACAATATAAAAATTTTTCCCACTAGCTGCTTATTAAGCCTGAATGGTAATTATATTTTGAATGGAAAAAGGGTAATCAGTGTTTGTATGCTAGATTTGAATTGTATTTCAATTCAAAATTCTTTTCATTTGAAAATTGTTTTTGATGATTTATGGTTAGGGCATAGGACTCTTTCACTAGCTTAAAAAACCTTAGGAAAATTGCACAAAAGGATTTGGTTAGAGGTATACCAAAACTAAACTTTACTAAGGATTACCTTTACGATCCATGTCAATTAAGAAAATAGGTAAAGTCTTCTTTTCAGTATAATAAGGATCATAGAACTAGTAAACCTTTGGAGATTATTCATATGGATCTTTTTGGATCGATTAGCACTGTTAGTCTGGGAGGGAAGATATACGGATTTTTGATTGTGGATGATTTCTCAAGATTCATGTGGGTTAATTTTTTTTCATAAAAGTGAGTCATTTGTGGAATTTAAAGTTTTTTTAACTTGGATTCAGAGGAAACTAGGATGTGAGATTTTAACATTACAAAGTAATCATGGTGGTGAATTTCAAAATGAAAAATTTGAGAATTTTGTAAAGAAAAAAGGATTGATCATAATTTTTTTTCACCTAAAACCCCTCAGTAGAATGGGGTAGTCAAAAGAAAGAATATTTTATTAATTGAAGCCACTAGATCCATGTTGGCTAAATATTCACTTCTTAAATATTTTTAGGTTGAAGCGATTAGCACTACATGTTATGTTCTGAATAGGATGAATATTAGATCAAAATTAAATAAAATACCCTACAAGCTTCTTAAAGGGAGAACTCCTAACTTGTCACATTTGCATGTTTTTGGATGTAAGGTGTCTGTACATAATAATGGAAAATCTTTTTTATGAAAATTTGATTCAAAATCAGATGAGGGAACTTTTCTTGAATACTCTAATGTTAGAAAATCTTATAGAGCATTTAACAAAAGAACTTTGGTAGTTAAGGAGACCACACATGTTATATTTGATGAATCTAGAATTTTAGGAGACCCAATTTAAGAAGAAGATGATTGGAAAATAACTCCCAAAGGATCGAGAAGATTAATTTGGAAGAAAATTTGGAGATTGAAAACCCGCTGCCTAGAGATTTGAGATTTTCTAAAAATCACTCTAAAGAATTGATTTTAGGTGAACCTAGTGAGGGTATTAGGACTTGGCATGGACTAGGAAAAGAAGTCAATCATTTAGCTTTTATTTTGATGATAGAACCTATAAATATAAATCTAGCACTTTCGGATAAATTTTAGATATTGGCAATGCAAGAAAAATTAAATCAGTTTGTGAGAAATCAGAATTAAATCTAGGATGTCAATAAGTCTCATGAACTATTTTCTGATTTTTAACATCCTCCTCCTCCTGAGTGGTATAAAATAAACATTGATGCTTCGCTTACAGGTAATTATGAAGTAGGAATTGGAGGCATTATACAGGACATTAAAGAAAGGTTTGTCTTAGCATTTGGCCCTTATGGTGTTCATTGGGACATAACATAATTGGAGATCTTGGCATTTAGTTCTTTGAAGGATGTGTTGAATGACAGTTTATATGATGCTAAAGGTATTATTGTTGAGGGATACAATAAGAATGTGATCCAGTTTCTTCATAAGTTGTACAACAGAGAGAAGAAATTGGGACAAAGCATTGAAGATGAAGATTTATTGTTTTTAAGTTATTCGATTAATATTATTTTTCATTATGTTGATAGGAATTATAATAAGTTAGCTGATTATTTTGCTAACATAGATTTTTCTTATGATTTTATTTGGAACATGTTTTATGAGAGTAAACTTCCTCCTTTTATTCATCTTGTGAAGGAAGAAAGTGATAGGGTGTTTTACTCTCAATAGCTTGTGTCTAGGTTCTTTGGTTTTTCTTTTTTAATGCATTTTGTATTCTTAAAAAAAAAGTGAGACTTGAAGCAATTAGGGTTTTATTAGCCTTTTCCTGTTTTAGAGGATTTAAATTATTTCAAATGGATGTTAAAAGTGTTATTTTAAATGAGGTGAAAGAAGAGAATGTTTATGTTAAACAACCTCTAGATTTTGAAAATTCAAAATACCCAAATCATGTATTTAAATTGAAAAAGGTATTATATGGATTGAAATAGACACCTAGGGCTTGGTATGAGACATTGAGAACTTTCATACTTGATAGATCTTTTGAAAAAGGAAGTGTGGACACTACTCTCTTTTTGAAGAAATTGGTAGACGATATACTCATTGTAAAAATTTATGTTGATGATATCATCTTTAGATCTACAAATAAAAATTTTTGTGCTGAGTTTTCTAAAATAATGAGTAGTTAATTTGAGAGGAGCCTAAAGGGAGATTTAAGTTACTTTCTTAGTTTTAACATTAAATAAATTAAGGAGGGAACATTTCTTAGTCAATCGAAGTATGTTAAGGATATCCTTAAGAAGTATGAAACAGACAATACTAAACCAGTTAGTATACTTATGAGTTCCTCATTTCAATTGGATAAGGACCCTATGGGAAAATCTGTTGATCAAAAGAAATTTAGGGGAATTATTAGATCTTTGCTTTACTTAACTACTAGTAGACCTAATATTATGTTTAGTATTTATTTATGTGCTAGATTTCAATCAGATCCAAAAGAATCATATTTGATAGCAAGAAAAATGATTTTGAGTTTTCTCTTGGGAACTCAGAACTTATGGATTTAGTATCCTAAGTTTAGCTCTTCATTTGAAATAATTGAATATTTAGATTTGAACTATGTAGGTTATAGGGTTGATAGAAAGAGTACATATAGAACTTATCAATTTATAATAAATTCTTTAGTTTTTTGGTCCAGTAAAAAATAGAATTATGTAGCCCTATTTACTATAAAAGATGAATATATTGCATTAGGAAGTTATGTGGCACAAGTTCTTTGGTTAAAATAATAGTTGATTGATTTAGGATTTTCAATTGGCACAATTCTAATTTATTGTGGTAACACTAGTGCCATTTGCATTTCAAAAAATCCTATTCAACATTCTAGAACCAAACATATAGACATAAGATATCATTTCATTAGGGATCATGTATCCAAAGGAGAAATTGAATTGAACCATATTTTTACTAAAAATCAACTTGCAGATATTTTTATAAAACCACTAGCCTTTGATACTTTAAGCACATTAAGAATAAAACTTGGTGTGATCGATATTAATGCTTAATTAAATTTTTTTTGCAAACTTGATATGTGTATTTGTGTGTTTTCATTTTTAATTTTCAATGTGCTTGTTTGTGTAAGTATTTTTATGTTTTTGTTTTATGTTTTGTGTGTTTTTGAAATGTTAAAAAAAATTAGATTTCCTGCTTCTGAATGATCTTGCGAATTTTTTAAGTGTTATATTCATACTGTATGAAATTAATTTTATCCCGTACAAATTGTTTTGCATGTAAATCATTATTTTGGACTGATTGCATAAAGTTTTGATTTTTTTAATACATATTATATTGTACGATATTTATATCATCCCGAATGATTTTTATTACTTAATCTGTATGCATGGAGATGGTTATACGGGTAGAATCAGTTATTATAACTGATCGTTTTTACGAACTTTTATTTTTAATTTTTGCAATGTACTGTTAAGTTGATTATGGAGATGAATGATTTAGGGGATTTTGATTTTGAAATGATCATATCATTATCAAACATTTGGTAACCGTAAAGTGATATATCATATGATCTACTAATAATCAAAGGTAACTATCAAATGATTATTTTTGGATTAATGATCATATTATAATGCCAAGTCACTATAGTGAATTTATTTGAAGGTTTGAGTATAGTTAAATGATTTGTGTATAAAGATTAGTTGTTTGATGTGGGGAATTGACCTCACTAAAAATGGGGTTAAAATTTATCTTTTTGGGAGCTAGTATCCCATTCAGATTTAAATCAACTTGTATTGGAGATGTTATCATAGTCAAGTATTCACCTATTTAAAAGTTAATATCCCATTTAATTTTTAATCCACTTTTTGAGGAGATGCTATCCAACTTACGTATAAATCCATCTATTTGGGAGTCTTTATACCATCTAAATTTAAATCCACATGATTACCTATGATATTATCATTCCAAAATAAAAATCCCATAAATTATTTACTTCTATAATCAACTTCAGAATCCAAAGTAAAATCATACATTAAATCTTTCACTTGATAATCACTAGTGGTTGTTACCAGATCATTTGTTCAATCATTAAAAATAATTAACTATTATCAATGACATGAGCATTAAAATTTTAAAACCCTTTCAAATTATTTAACAAATCAAATTTAACCAAATATGTTGACCAAATCTAACGAAAAAAATCAAAAACATAAAAACTAAGATTCAAAACTAAACCCAAAACCCCTTGATTAATAACCTATTTTTGGTGAATTTTCAATCACCTCAAAATCCAATTAAATGACCTTGTATTTATGATATCTCACTTACATATAAATTAGTCATATCCCTTAGGTTAACCACATTAGTTTGGGAGAATTTCAAGTTCACTAACCCCTAAAATTTAAAGCATATTTCAAGTTTATAAAACCTACAAGTTTTTACAGCCTATTTCACTAAATGTAGCATATTATCAAAATTCACCTTAGATGCCTCCCAGAATTCATTAATTATCTACATTTTCATTACCATGATACATGATGGAATGGTGGAGTAACCTAAAGAATTGTGAAATTAATTTAGGGCTCTATCAATCCTTGAAATGCTTTATTTTTCAATGATAAAAAATTATTATAATCCCACCTAATAAACATAAGTCTACATGCCGGATGGTTTAATATAGTGATGGAGTAAAGTATCAATCCCATGAGAAAGATTTTTACTTGTAAATATTAGAACTGTCTACTTCAAGTTCAATAATTATCCTACTCAATAAAAATAAGTTTTGGTAGAGATTCAATCACTTAATTTTAAATAAAAAATATTTAAATGAAATATTATTTGGATAAATTGTTTTTAATTTATGGATTGTGAATACAATATGTTTCATAATGATTCTCTTTTTTATTGATGCTATTCAAAGCATATGCATCATCGACTGCTCTATCAAGCATGAAGAGATAAAGGTTAAATTAAATACTTCCTACCTCAATACCACTATAAGCTCCTATAGTCTGCACCCTATAAAAATCTTGGACGATTAAGTAAATTGTGTACTATTAAAACTCCCTCCTAATAATTCATCTCAATATATTAAATACATGATAATTACTATGCCAATGCTTAAATTTATACCAATCCAACATACCTAGTTATGTTTGTTTTCCTATTGCTTGGCTCCACATTACACCTGATATTAACTACACAATTGACCACTATGTGCATTAAATGAAGACCACATAAATTGAAAACATTATGAAATTATTGATGAAGAGAACTCATCAGTACTTCATATTTAATTTATACCATCAATCCAAAATTAATGAATTTAGCAAACATAAAGAGTAAGTGAAGCTTATTTATTTTTGTTAATTGCATAGAAGAAAGAAAGTATGGAAGAAAAGATATCTACATATGTCTTCAAAGAACACCTCTCCACTCCACCTAGAACTTCCAAAATTGCTTTCACAAATTTAAGCCAAACAATCTAATGGAATGTATCCATTACTTCTCTTAAATGCCTTAGTTATTACACCTAAGAAAAAAAAAATGATAAGCATTATAAAGACTAAAATTAAACAAATGACTCAACTCGATAGACTATTTATAGAAAAATATATAAAATTTATTTTTGTGTTATGATGCTCGAGACAATTGCACTGCAGTGCCCAAAAATTAAACTAATACCACAGCAATCAAGGTTTCCTACGTTATGGCACATGTTGACATGGACCCACTCTTTAATTAATCAATGCATCTCTTTATTGGTAAATTATGAATTTAATAGTTATAATTTTAGCACCATAGTTCTGGTAATGGTTGAGTGCTATGACGTATATATGACACTCCATTGATTTATAAGTGCTCAAAATTGGCACCACGGTGATGTAGAGATAGAGACTGGTCCTTGTGGGACCGACTCCTTTAATGTTGTGGTGTTGGGATAATTTGATGGAATTTGCTGCACTGACTCTTCTGATGCTACGACACAGTGAAATAGAGATTGAGCTTCACCATGTCCATATTTTGGTGCTCTAAGGGTGCCAATGATGGCACCATATCAAATTTTTTTTTTATGATGCAACATTGTACCAGACCTTAAAATGTTGCTCCTTTTATGTATTTTCCAACACAAAAATAACTAAAATAAGACATTTTTATTTACAGATTAACATAAAAAATATGACATTATTTATTCTTATCAATACAATAAATTAAGATGTTGTAAATCTGGACCCATGTCTTATGATTTTTATGATAAAAAATATTATTTGATTTCTTATAGTGCTATTTCCTAGTAATTGAGTTTATTTCATATTTATTTTGCCCAACTCAAAAAGATTTTAGCTCCACTATTCACTTGCAACTTTTATTAGCTAATGATTGGGTAAACTAGGATAAAGGTATGTATTTTTATACTTTATGTACTTTTTTATCTATCTTGAGTGAATCATGTATTTAGGTGGATCCTAAATCTTGGTGACCATTCACATACACACTCAAGTGGGTGGTTTAGTGATTATGCAGAAGATGCTTTTTTTTTAACTAATTGTATTACATGATTTACATCATACTAGACAATCAGTTAACTAGAAAAAAATATTATTTAGAGCACATTTGATAATTATGATTGATTAAAATAATCATATTATAATAGCATTATCGTATAGGATGATTAGTTATAATCATGAAAATAGCTGCTAATTATAATTCAGGCAATATTTTAGAATTAAAATTTTGTTCAAATAATTTCATACGATATGCATCGTAATGTATGATATATGACAATCATGCCAAATTGATCTTTCAATTAGGGGAATAATTATGGTTTATTTGTTCGATCAAATTGTACTAGAGAATTAGTAATGAAGGTATTGTACGACTCAATCAATTCATGGGTTGATAATTTATCATCACCTACGTACATGACAAAATACCATAGTTTTTTCAACTAATCGTATAGGATGACCCATTAATTTTGTATTGAACAAACTAAGCAATGCGTGGGATGATAAATTATCATCATGTATCCTACTAGACGATTAGTACAAACTCTTAAACTTATTATACTGGGCATTATAGTTTGTATGATCTAAAATGGTTATTTCATACTAATCATACAGGATGATCAAAGGTTCGTATTGGACACTCTTAATTGGAATATTTAAATTTAGGGCTTTTTACTGCTAAGTGTCTTGAGAGGGTACATAGAAAAGGGGTTTAGGGGAGCTTTGGGAGAGAAGAGAGGAGAAGCTTTTTGTGAGGGTGAGTTTTGATGGATTCATAAGGTTACTCCAAGAAAGGTTCTTGCTAATCTTCTTCAAATCTCCACCTTGATTTTTTGGTGGCTACAGGGACACATTGTATAATAGGTGGTCATGATTAGTTGCCAGCAGTTCGAGGGTGAAAAAAGATTCAAGGTACTCTATCTTCTCTTGGAAGGAGAAAAAGCTTCAAGGTATGCTACATTCACTAAGAGGGTAAAAATGATTTCGTGTTATTTTCCTTCACTAGAAGGGTGAAAAAGGATTCCAGGTTCTCTACCTCGTCAGGAGGGTGAAAAGAGTAAGGTCATCTACCACTCTTGGTCGGTGGAAGAGATTTTGAAAGAGCTCATCCGCCAAGCTTGGGGAGCTAAATGATGTCACTAAACATTTAATATAATACTCGGAGGACTCCGGGGATTGGATATATGATATTGTTTGATAAAACCACTATAAATTCTTAAGTGTTTGTTCTTATTATTTTTCATAATTTTTTTCTATAATTAACTGTATGGATAAAAACTCTGATCATTTTGATATAGTGAAATTAATTTGATTCTGCATCGAATGATAAAATTTTATATTTTCATAAATTTAAAAACATATAAAAAGATTTTATTTTGTTAAAGAAATTTTTAAATTACCAATTCACCCCCTCCCCCTCTTGGTTAGCCTCTCGCCATTTCATTGTGGTTTAACAACCATCACAAACTTTCAAGTTATATCACTGCGAGATTCAAAAACTATGTTTTAGAAAACTTTGGAAAATCATCAATGGATAACTTTTGAAATCATAATATTACAGAAGGGTATTCAATTGCATGACCATCACTATTTAATAACTTTCCTTTTGGTTTTTTCAAAGTTTGCATGTTTACTTTCTTGTAATCAATAGACTATCGCATGTAGATGTTAGTTCATGAAGGATATTCAGAGCCTTCTTTCTTTTTAAATAATATTAAACTTAACTACCCTTTTCTAAATGGAGTATTAAGGATAGATATTCTGCCCAATTAAATGCTAAATATTTGAACTATTTTTTTGTGCATTAAAATCTTAAGATTACATGCATATATCTACTTGCACTACTAGTAAAGAAATTTTAGATAAGCTCTTTATAACCTACAAAGGAACTAGTGAAGTAAAATAATCTTGGATAAACATTGTGCTCCGTAGTTATGAATTATTTTACATGAAACCTTGTGATTCAATTTCTGAGATTAATACTAGGTTCACTCAAATTGTGACATCCTAGCATTCTTCTGGTAGAGAACTTAAAAAAAAATTCTAACAAGATTTTTTGTTGTTTGCCTAGTTCTTATGATATTAAAATAACTTTTATTACTAAATCCAAGGATCAAAATGTTAATTCAATTGATAACTTGCTTTGATCACATATTGCCTACGAGAAAGGAGTGAGTCAAAAATAGATTGATGTAGAAGAGAAAATAAAGGAGAAAATTTTATCCTTAAAAGCTAATAATTTGTATAAGGCAGATGACAAGGAAATTTAAAAGCTTTCTAAAGAAAAAAGTAAGGCGTCGTCAGCAATGGAACAAAGGTAAAGCTAATAACATTTGTAAGGTTTATTTTGATGTCTATTTCAAATGCAGGAAGCATGGGCTCTTAAGGATTGATTTCCAAAATCTTATAGTTTAACCAAGTAAGGAGAAGGGTGGAGAAAAAGCTAAATTCAAAAAGAGCAAGAAACAAACTCAAAAGGCTCTATGGCAGACTCTGCTTCACACTAATTTGTTAATATAAGTGCCTTTTTAATGGTGTAATAAAAGAATATGTGTATGTTAAACAACTCCCAGGCTTTGAAAATTCATAATTTCCTAATCATTTATTCAAATTGAAAAAGACTTTATATGAATTGAAACAAGCACCTTTAGCATGGTATGAGAGGCTAGGCACATTCCTATTAGAAAGAACCTTTGTTAAGGATAGCATAGGCACCACCCTAATCCTAAAAAAGGTTAGAGAAGAAGTACTCATTATTAAAATCTATGTTCATGTATTTTGTATGGATCCTTTGATAAAATCCTATGTGATGAATTTTCTAAAATAATGAGTAAGGAGTTTGAGATAAACATGATGGGAAAACTGGACTATATTCTCAGATTTAGTATAAGTAGAAGGATGATGAAATTTTTCTTAAAAAATCAAAATACATTAAGGACATCCTTAAGAAATATGAAATGGATAAGGCCAAGATAATAAACACGCCATGATCTCTACATTTCAGTTAGATAAGAGCTCAAATGAAAAATTAGTTGATTAGAAGATATATAGAAGAATAATTAGATCACTTCTTTACTTGAATTTTAGCACATATGATAATATTTTTAGTGTTTATCTTTGTACTAAATTTTAGGCTGGTCCAAAAGAATCTCAATTGACTGCTATTAAGAGAATTCTTAGCTTTTTCTTAGGAACCCAAAACATAAGAATATGGTATCCTAGGCATAACACTTTATTTGAAATTATTGGATATTATGATTCAAACTTTATAGGATGTAGGGTTGACAGAAAAAGCACTTATAAAACCTTCTAATTTGTAGGACAGTCTTTAATCTCCTGGTCTAGTGGAAAATAGAACTCAGTATCTCTATCTACTGCTGAAGCATAATATATAGCATTAGGAAGTTATATAGTATAAGTCCTTTGGTTAAAGAATCTAGTACTAGATTTAGGACTACCTATAAGCACTATTCCAATCTTGTTTGATAATGTTAGTGCTATATGTATTTTAAAGAATCAAATCCCATACTCCAGGACATAATACATAAATATAAGGTACCAATTCATAAAGGATCATGTCACCAAAGGAGAAATAAAGCAACATCATGTAGCCACTAAAAATCAACTTGTACATAACTTTACAAAACCAATTGTTTCTTAAACCTTCACCATAATAAGAACTAGATTATGTGTCATAGATATTCATACTTAAAATTGGATGGCTTAAAAAATTGAAATCTTAATGCTATATTTTTTTTTATGTTATGTCTTTTAGTGTTTTATGTTTTTGCTTTTATGCATATTTGTTTATTCTTTTTTATCATTCTTAAAAAAAAACTTTTAAAATTTAAGAATATGATCACTACTCACTTTAGTAGTTAAATGTTGTTTAAATGAAAATCTTATCTTATTTTTTTATAATATTTGTAAGTAGAAATTGACTCCTCTAAAATAGGTAAAGGATGAAAAACAAGTGATTATCTCTATCCCTCTAACTCCTTTTCTACTATAATTTCTTTTTGAATTAAAATTAATTTCAAATTAAAACTTGAACCTAAAAATAGATATATGCTTCTTCTTCCTATAGTACTCTATCTCAAATGAATATTTTATTAAAATTCATTTCAAGTAATGAATCTCCTTCAAATATTCTTAATTAAGTTTTTATTTGGGTGGAAACCAATTGAGGGGCTTACGCATTAATAAAAAATAGATGTTACAAGGTCCTTAAAGGAGACTTTCAGTTCACTACTACTTGACAGAGCTATAGGAAAATTCAAAATAAAACCTAAGAGTTGATGGTCCCCAATACTTAAAAATACATAAAAGCTTAAGAAAATGTTAGGGCTGTAGGAAAATAGCACCCAAAAAAAGAAGATCAGAAAATGGACATTCAGCATGGCTTCTAGCAAAAACAACTCAACTCGACCCCAAAAAAATTCAATCCAGAGAACCTGTAATAAATAAGGATTATAAAAAAGATTACCGCAATGCATAACATAGAAATACCAAACAAAGTATGTTAAAATGTAGGAATTGGGAGCAATAACAATATTATGGAAGAGAGGAATTTTGAGCTGCCACCAAAAAAGGATAATCAGTCCCAAGAAAACTGTATTCAACATTACAAAACTTGCAATCAATACTCTTACATAGATTGTAGCAAAGAGGACACTAGGTGCAAGAAACTTTAAAGGTTATCCAATTATTGCCACTGTTCATAAATCGAACCTTATATTGAGAACCATTATCAACAATATTAAAATGCAACATCTTATAATAGATAAAAGAATAAAGCAAAACATCACCCATTATGAGAGAAATAATCTTTCCAGACTAGCAATCCTGACTATGGTAAATGATAAGGCTACACAGGTTAGCAACAAACATATGGCAGCCAACCAGCATAATAGCCAAATTTAAATAGTAGATGTTAACAACACCTATAATAACCAAAATCATGAATGATAACCTCCCCATTATATTGGTGATGTAGATACATTTTGATTACCAGCCAAACCCACATAACAGAAAGTGCAAAACACTATAAAAGTTGTGAACATGAATAGAGCGTAAAGAGTATTAACAAATTCGATTCCTATAACTGAACACTCCCCCCCAACAAATTCAATAATTTATAACAAGAATTGATCATTGAATTATATTTAAAATGACAATCAGATAAAAAACCATCATACACCAAGAAAACTAAGATAGAGGCCAATTAGCTAGAATAAACAATGGGCAGGACCCAAGCACCCAGAAGCAAAAAAGAAAAGAAATCCACCAGCATAACTAAAACTAGGACGTTAGCTAAACCGAGCATATGACAAATCAGAATGATCTAATATCTTCAAACCCTTAAGGTTCAAAGGTAAGGAGGAACCACCATATTCATTAAAATCACTCAATATGCAACCCATTTTGGCAAGACAATCCGCAGTAGCATTACCTTCACAAAGAATGTGGGTAATAGAAAAAGAGTTGAGGGAAAGCCAGTACTTGATGTATCTACTCCTATAAGAGAATAAAGGGTGGTACATAGTAGTATTACCATTAATATGATAAAAAAGCAACATAACATCAACTTCAATCCAAACTATAGTGGTACCAAGAGAGATGCATAAATGTAGACCATATAGCAACTTCAATTTCATCCATAAATCACCATATTAGAAGATATAGGACCCGCAAAAGCAATTTCAATCAAGCCATTAGAATTTATAATCAACCCACCACAACCCACCTTATATCTGTTAAGAGAGCCATCAGTGTTGAGCTTAAACCAACCATCATCAGGTTTAATCCATCTCATAATTCTATGAGGTATAATTTTGGGGTCTAAATAGTTAAAAAAAATAGTAGACATGTGGTAATAGCCAACAAAAGCAGCAACTTTAATTAAATTAGCTATAAACAATTGTAAAATTTTCTTAGTCAAATTATTTGTCTCTATCATATAGATCATGTTGCAAATCTACTTTTCATGTCTTATGTTTTGATGATTGACAAACACTGCTTTTCTTGGACAGCTTGTTGCTTCTAACTTTTCAGGAATCAAAGATCGGACAATCAAAAAGGAGCCAAGTTCAGGAATGCGTTGGTTTAGGGTTGAGTCAGTCTGTACTTTTGTTTTTTACCTTTTGAGTCCACTTGTAATAGTCAAAGAGACTGATGCTTTGTAACCCTTCACACACACACTTGAGAGACTTAGAATTTCTGTTTTTACTCATATCGACCAGGACGATTTCTTTGATCGGCCTGGACGATCAGCTTAAAATAGAAAGTCTAATTAAGGATTCTTAATTAAGGCAGCCGACATTAACAGATCGTCCTGAACGATACGTGTATCGGCTAGGACGATAAGCTCAAAACAGAAAGAAGTAGCCGCCAGAGACAAGTATGGTATACTGTATCTTTAAATTATCGGCCAGGACAATCCTCGGATCGGCCTGGACGATATTCACAAATTATCCCATAATTGTTCAGGAAATCAAGGGAGTAATTAAGGATGATTGATACGATCAGATCGTCCTGGACGATCGCAAGATCGGCCAGGCCGATCTAGTCAAAAACCTTAAGTTACTTCAGGACGATCAATATCGGCCAACCCGTATCCAGGGCTATTGTCAGGACGATTTTCCTTTGATTTGAACTGATCGGCCAGGACGATCGTGAGATCGGCCTGGACGATCAAGCTAATTTTCAATCGTCCAGTTTTTCATCCAGGGCTATGCTCTGGCCGATCTTCATTGATTTGTACAGATCGGCCAGGCCGATGTCCATATTGGCCTGGACGATATTGTCGGCAACTTGCAATTAATGAGCTCTTTTGAAGCTCTTCTATTTAAGAGCTCTTGTTCAACGTTTTCAAAAACCTTTGGCTGCTGCCTTGACCTGAGAAGACCTTGAGGAGAGAAAGAGAGAGAGAGGAGAGAGAGAGGATCTTATGAGGGGGAGCTTGTGAGGGGTTTCACAAGGGTTGCTTCAAGGATCTCTCTGCGTCGTCTTCGTCTAGAGTTTCTCGTCCGTGGAAGGGTCGGTAGAGGTAAGGAGTTTTGCTTTTGGTTCTGATTCTCTGCCAGCTTCAGGAGGAAGCAAAAGGAGATAGGTTCTCTGCCTTGCCGAGGTGGCAAAAAGGAGGTTCTTGTGAGGGTTTCTCCACCTAGCCGTGGGGGCTAAAGGAGAGTCACTTTTTTGTAGTGCAATACTTGGAAGGTGCCTCCAAGGAGTGGACGTAGGTCGAGTCGACCGAACCACTATAAATTTCTGTGTTCTTTTTCTTGCTTCCGCACTTTTAAATTCCGTACTTTTTTGTGGTGTGATTTGGTTTATGTGATTTTATTTCTTTGTTTAAAAAAAAGTTTTTAAAAATACCAATTCAGCCCCCCTCTTGGTTAGTTTGGGACTAAGTTCATAGGGCTTAACATCCCCATCGAACTTTCAAGTGGTATTAGAGCTTGATTCGAAAATTAAAGTTTGAAAACTTTTTGAATTTGATCCATGTCTAACTTTGGGAATCGCAACACTACGGAAGGGTATTCTATTACCCGACCTCCTCTGTTCGATAACCTACCTTTTGATTTTTGGAAAACTCGCATGTCAACTTTTTTACAATCTACTGATTATCGCATGTGGATGCTTATTCAAGAAGGTTATTCTCCACCTTCTCGTGAAATTAACGGTTTTAAAACTGAAGTTGCGTTTACCGAATGGACTTTTGATGAGCGAGATTTAGCTCAGTTAAATGCGAAATGTTTGAATTGTTTTTTCTGTGCTTTAAAATCTGAGGATTACATGCGTGTTTCAACTTGCAAAACTGGTAAAAAAATTTGGGATAAATTGTGCATTACTTATGAAGGCACTAATGAAGTTAAACAATCCCGTTTAAACATTCTCTTGCATGACTACGAACTTTTTCGTATGAAACCTCATGAATCGATTTCTGACATGTACACTAGGTTTACTCAGATTGCTACCTCATTGCATGCACTAGGAAAAGAACTTTCGAACTATGAAAAAGTTAACAAGATTTTGAGATGCTTGCCTTCGTCCTATGATGCAAAAATTAATGCAATCACTGAATCTAAAGATTTGAACACCTATTCTATTGATAACTTGCTTGGCTCACTCATTGCTTATGAGCAAGGGGTGAATCAAAGAAATCTTAATGCAGGTGAGAAGAAAAAGGAGAAAACAATTGCATTGAAGGCACACAAATCAGATTCTGAATCTTCCAGGTCTGAAAGCGATGGAGTTGCCTTCATCACAAGGCAATTCAAAAGCTTTCTAAGGAAGAAACAAAAGCATCATCAAAATTGGAGAAAAGGTAAGGATCATAAACATATTAAAGGATCTTCTGATGTTGTTTGTTTTGAATGCAGGAAACCTGGACATGTAAGAGCCGATTGTCCTACACTTCAAGATCATTCAAGCAAAGAAAAGGAAAAAGGTGAGGAGAAAGCTAAGTCTAGGAAGGAGAATAAGAAAATCCAAAGAGGCTTCTGGGCAGAATCTGGCACTGATTCCTCTGAGACTGAACCAGAGGAAGAGACTACAAACTTGTGTTTCATGGGAGAAAATCAAAGTGATGAGGAAGAGGTATGTAAACCAACCTATGATGAATTGTTTGAAATTTGTGAAAAAATGCATACATCATACAAAAAACTTAAGAAAACTCATGCTAGCCTAAAATTAGAACATTCAAATCTACAAAAAGAGCATGAAGTTTTTCTCAAAGATCATGCAACGATTGATTCGAATCACATGGCTCTCCTTGATGAATTTGATGAATTAAACAAGAAGCATTTGGAATTAGTTGATAAAAGCAATGCATTAAAAGCTTCACACACCTCACTTAATGATGATCTTAAGAAATCTAAAGAGATTGAGAAAAATTTGAGGATTGAGAATGATGCATTAAAAAGAACTAACTTGAGAATTCAAAATGATTTGGAAACATGTAAGAAAGCTAGGATGACACCAACTTTTAATCAAAGGCCAGAACCTATGAAGAGGCATTTTTACCCAAACCATTTAAGAAAACCTTTTCCTGGGGTTCAATGTTTTTCTTGTGGCATGCTAGGACACATCTCTCACACTTGCACAGTTCACCGCAGTACACATTGGGTGTGGAGACCTAAGATGCATGATTCAAAGCATACCACATCTGCATTGCACTCTACATTTCCTAAGAAGGAGCCCAAATCTGTTTGGGTTCCTAAAACTGACTGTTGTTGAGTTTTGCAGGTGTGCTCTCACCAAAGACCTCGTGGGAGCATAAGATAACTGAACATAAGGAGGCTTGCAGCTCAATTGCTTAAATCCATTGCTTTATCACTTGCTTGAAATCTTTAGTTTTTGTGTGTCTTTTTTTTTTAGTTTTTGTGTTCACTTTGTGTTGTTTTTAGTTTGCTTTATTTTTTTTTTGGGTTTTGTTTTTTTTTACTTTGGTCTTTATTTTTTGGGCTTCCATATGAAGAAACTTCTCAAGCTTTTAAATATTAGAGTTTTTGGAAATAGGGTTTAGCTTTTTAAAATTGGTTAAAGGAAGTAAACTGTTTATGTTTTTTCCTTCTTCTGACTTTGTTTAGTGGCATGATTTTCTTCTATAAAACAAAAGTCTAAACTCAGTTTAACCAATGGCTTTTTAAGATCTCTTTCTAATCTTGCTACATTAAATCATCTTATGCATAATAGTCAAAATTCTTTGATATCATTCAAGCTTTTGAAATCTTACCATTGCAGTTATCACGTGATTTTGATTTTTTGTTGTGGATTGTTCTTTCCTATGTTAGAGAGAGAGCTCCTATTCTCTAATATTTGGAGGATATACTCACAACTAAGTATTTTTTCTTTAAGGGTATATTAAAGAATTTTTAGCTTGCAAAAGTTAAAAAGGAAAGAGGCCAATGAAGCCAAAATTGAAAAAGAAATTATATACACAAAAGTGTATCAAAATTCAAAAGATGCTCAAAGAGCCAATAAAAGTGACAAGAGGCATAAAATTAGCCAATTGCAAGCTATCATCTCTTTGGTAAAACTCTTAAAACTTAGAAAACTCATTGATTATGTGATACCTTCAAAGATTTGATTTCAATTTTCATGATTGAGAAAAATTATTTTGGTTTATTATTTTATGAGATATTTTTATTGTTAACAAGTCTTGATTGGATCTTCTTATCCTCTTTTATTATTCCGAGTTAGGACTCTGTTGTTTTTAAGAGAATTTTGTACCCTGAAGGATGTCCGATCTAGGGTAAATGGAATCAGTTTTTCTACCTTCTTCTGATTGGATTTTGTTAAACCTCTTGATCTCCTAAAACTTTAAAGGTTTAAATTCATGAAATGAATTCTCATATGATGCCTCCATAAAAAAAAAAAAAAAAAAAAAAAAATAGAAAAATTAAAATCCAAAAATGTTCGGTGTTTGTTTTATTTTTTTTTATGTCTTTGACTGTTTGTTTTTATTTTTTTTTATTATTTTATTTTTATTTTTATTTTTTGAGAGTCTTGATCATCACCTTTCCTGTCTTGATTTCAAATTCAAGTCAGATCGGCCTGGCCGATATTTATATCGTCCTGGCCGATATGACAAATTCTTTCCAAAATCCATCTGCTGACCTTTTTTCTGTGCTTACTGCATTTCATCGTCCTGGACGATACATTATCGTCCTGGACGATTCGATCAAACTCATGGTGATAGTCCTGGCCGATAGTAAATTTGTATGGCCGATGCATTCTATGTGCATCGTCCTGGCCGATACACTGGACCATCCCGGACAATCCACGTGTCAGTACGTTTTGATCTTTAAATTCGGCCCCGGACGATCCATTATTGGACCATCGGCCGGGCCGATCCACTATTCGTCCTGGACGATACACGTGGCAAGCATTTAAAACGTTTTAACTTCGGCCGGTACGATCAATTATTGTGCATCGTCCTGGACGATACACCTAATTGGCCCGGACGATCTGCATTTTCAACGGTCGTCCGGACTGACTCCTCGGGCCGATAGCCTGTGTCTAATCGGCCTGGCCGATATCTGATCGGCCCGGACGATTAGACCGCTTTTTTGACCAATCGGCCACTACGTAATTATTGACACATATCGGCCTGGACGATTCCGCGATCGGCCTGGACGATATGGCCGTTTCTTTAAATTCAGGCCGATCCAGCCATGATTTTTCACTCTTCATCCTTTCTCCTTTGTGTTTTTGCTTAAGTTCTCTCAAATGGCTGGTGGGAAACGCGTCCGTCAGACCTTTGGAAGTTCCTCGAGGGCAAGGGTTGACCCTCATTTCCGGGAAGCAGAAGATGAAGCCGCATATCATCGTTATAAAGAATGTGGAATTACTGTTTCTAGAATTATCAATCCGGTCCACATCTCTTACCCGGTAATGGATCTCTTCGCTCACACTTCCCTTTGCTTCATTCTGTCTCTTGTTTTCCCTTTCAATTCTGAGTTCCTTCTAGAATTTTTTGCAAACCTTCGCATCAACTCCACCTTCACAGCCCTGTCCTCCTATGTGAATCGACGCCCTGTCAAAATCACATATCAGGACTGTGTTGATCTTTTACAGCTATCCACCACCGGAGATAAGCTGCACTTAATTGCCCCTGACCCTGATTTTGACTGGTCCACGGCAAATCATTTTCTTCGCCAGATCAATGTCCGTTACCATGTTGGAGAGACTAGCTCCTTAGTCAGAGATGCTAGGACAATCCAACATGTCCTTCGTACCTCCGTCATTCCAAAAGCCGGCGACCGAGTCCACATTACCCCTCTACTTTCCCTCACTACCTTCTACATCATGGCTCATAGGAAATTCAACACTGCGGACCTATTTTTTCGTTACATTGATCACCTAACAACAATTCACGATCCAAGCCACAGAAGAAAGCCAAATCTAGCCTTAGGACACATCATAGCCTATGTTCTTGAAACTAAATACCAACTTCAATATCCTATTCCACCAAACCTACTAACTCCCTTCTACTCAAACAATTCCTTCAGCACCCTTCACAGTACTCGTCTCCACCCTGAAGAACCTCAGGGGGCTCGAGAGGAGGAGGCACCCACTCCAGCTCCCTTTCTTGACCCTGTTCCTCTCCACCAACACTCACCGGTTGATCAGTTGATTGAGAGATTTGATCGTTGGGAGACCTGGTTTGACGCATATGTTGCTGCCTAGGAGCAGCAACACTCTGAGGATATTGCCCGCTACGAGCATCACCGCGCTGAGAATTTAGCTTGATTTGACAGTTTTCTTACTCACCACCAGCAGCAGCATGACCAGGACATCACCTGGTTCAATGCTTAGTTTACCACCCTTACCAGTTACTTTCAGCAGTCACCTCCACCTCCTCCATCTGATGATCAAGATCCCTCATTTTTTTAGTTTGTGCTTTGAGTTATTGTTTCTTGTCTTTTTGTAGTTAGTCTTTCGTGATTTTTTTTCTCTCTCTGCTGTTTCTGGACTCTCTTTTTATGATGACAAAAAGGGGGAGTAGGATAGGGTGTGGTAGGAAAAAGTTGATGTTGTAACTTTGTTTTTCTAATGAATCTATTTTTGTCCTACTTGTGTTTTGCCATCATCAAAAAGGGGGAGATTGTTGCAAATCTACTTTTCATGTCTTATGTTTTGATGATTGACAAACACTGCTTTTCTTGGACAGCTTGTTGCTTCTAACTTTTCAGGAATCAAAGATCGGACAATCAAAAAGGAGACAAGTTCAGGAATACGTTGGTTTAGGGTTGAGTCAGTCTGTACTTTTGTTTTTTACCTTTTGAGTCCACTTGTAATAGTCAAAGAGACTGATGCTTTGTAACCCTTCACACACACACTTGAGAGACTTAGAATTTCTTTTTTTACTCATATTGGCCAGGACGATTTCTTTGATCGGCCTGGACGATCAGCTTAAAACAGAAAGTCTAATTAAGGATTCTTAATTAAGGAAGCCGACATTAACAGATCATCCTGGACGATACGTGTATCGGCCAGGACGATAAGCTCAAAACAGAAAGAAGTAGCCGCCAGAGACAAGTATGGTATACTGTATCTTTAAATTATCGGCCAGGACGATCCTCGGATCGGCCTGGATGATATTCACAAATTATGCCATAATTGTTCAGGAAATCAAGGGAGTAATTAAGGATGATTGATACGATCAGATCGTCCTAGACGATCGCAAGATAGGCCAGGCCGATCTAGTCAAAAACCTTAAGTTACTTCAGGACGATCAATATCGGCCTGCCCGTATCCAGGGCTATTATCAGGATGATTTTCCTATGATTTGAACTGATCGGCCAGGACGATCGTGAGATCGGCCTGGACGATCAAGCTAATTTTCAATCGTCCAGTTTTTCATCCAGGGCTATGCTCTGGCCGATCTTCATTGATTTGTACAGATCGGCCAGGCCGATGTCCATATCGGCCTGGACGATATTGTCGACAACTTGTAATTAATGAGCTCTTTTGAAGCTCTTCTATTTAAAAGCTCTTGTTCAACATTTTCAAAAACCTTTGGCTGCTGCCTTGACCTGAGAAGACCTTGAGGAGAGAAAGAGAGAGAGAGGAGAGAGAGAGGATCTTGTAAGGGGGAGCTTGTGAGGGGTTTCACAAGGGTTGCTTCAAGGATCTCTCTGCGTCGTCTTCGTCTAGAGTTTCTCATCCGTGGAAGGGTCGGTAGAGGTAAGGAGTTTTCCTTTTGGTTCTGGTTCTCTGCCAGCTTCAGGAGGAAGCAAAAGGAGATAGGTTCTCTGCCTTGCCGGGGTGGCAAAAAGGAGGTTCTTGTGAGGGTTTCTCCACCTAGCCGTGGGGGCTAAAGGAGAGTCACTTTTTTGTAGTGCAATACTTGGAGGGTGCCTCCAAGGAGTGGACGTAGGTCGAGTCGACCGAACCACTATAAATTTATGTGTTCTTTTTCTTGCTTCCGCACTTTTAAATTCCGCACTTTTTTGTGGTGTGATTTGGTTTATGTGATTTTATTTCTTTGTTTAAAAAGAAGTTTTTAAAAATACCAATTCACCCCCGCACTTGGTTAGTTTGGGACTAAGTTCATAGGGCTTAACATCCCCATCGAACTTTCAGATCAGGTTTTCCTTTTTTTTAATCATTTCTCACATAAGAGTGTGAGTTTTTCTTCTCTTATATTTGGAAGATAATCTCACAACTTAGAGGACTTTTTTATTTAAAAATTTATTAAAAAATGTTGAATCTAGTAATTAGGTTGTTAAGCCTAAGTGAATGTCCCAAGGCTACCAAGAGGGGGGTGAATTGGTAGTTTAAAAATTTTAAACCCTCTTTGAAGATTAAGTTGAACCAAAATAAAAATTTCTTTTAAAGTTTGTAGAAAAATATTTTTCAACCATAGAGTTGTTAAAACTAAAATTTAAAGTGCAGAAACGTAAAAACAATAAAGTAAATGACACCAGATTTATAGTGGTTCGATCTATAACCAGACCTACATCCACTCCTTAGAGGCACGCTCTAAGTATTGCACTAAAACCAATAGTGACTCTCCTTTAGCACCCACAGCAAGGCGGAGAAGCCTTTACAACACACTCTTTTCACCACTACCCGGTGCGGCAGAGAACCGTCGTCCTTTTACACAATCACCAGTGCTTGCAGAGAACCGTCGTCCTTTTATAGAATCTCCAGTGTTGGCAGAGAACCGTCATCCTTTTACACTCTCATAGTGTGGGCAAAGAACCCTACGGCTGTTCACACTCTCCAAGTGTAGGCAGAGAACCTTTCGGCTGTTCACACTCTCCAAGTGTCGGCAGAGAACCAGATCTCCTTGACTGATCTTCTCACAAGAATCTAGAAGGAAGAAGGAAAAGAGTGAAGTAATCCAAATTCACAAGTAGAGACTCTTACCTTTGAAATCCAAGTGAAGCCTTCTCGCTCCAGTGGTAGGAATCCTCCCTTGAATGCTCTCTTCCACTCTCTCCTTGGCTATTCTTTCAAGAGGCACGAAGATCAAATGACAAAAAGATTGGGTGGTACTTCAATTTGGACTATTTATATAAAAGACAAGAAAAACAGCCCAAAAACTGCAAGTTTTCAATCCTGTACGCAATGGTTCGTCCTGTACGATCGTCGATCGTCCTGGACAATTTTACTTAAACGATCTGAAATGACCCTATTTGAATATGTGTACGAAATGTCTTCGTACAGATGATCGTCCTGTACGAACTAGGTTCATCCAGTACGAACGGTTATTACTAGGTCGGTTCTAGAAACTGCTGAAAACTGTTCTAAGTTGGTTAATCGTTTGGACGAGAATATGTTCGTCTGGACAAAATTTTTACAGAGAACCTATCGTCCTGGACAATTATTGACTTCGTCGGGACAAAAATTTTCTAGATGACCAATCGCCACGGACGATAATTTATTTTCGTCTGGACGAAAATTTTCCAGAGACCAGATCGTCCTGGACGATATTTAATTTTGTCTGGACGAAAATTTTCTAGAGGAACAGTCGCCACCGACGATAATAAAATTTGTCTGGACGAAAATTTTACAGAGACCATATTGTCCTGGACGATAATTAATTTCGTCCTGGATGAATAGGACTTAGAAAAATTTTTTCGAGCAAGTTCCTATTCGTTCCATGTGCTCTATAGGAGATAACTGTCTAATCATCCCGTACGATTAGATATCGTCCCGTACGATTAGTATAAAATTTTTATGATCTCCTTATGTGTGTGTGTATGTTTTTATTCACTCAATTACAATCACTCCCTTTTAAATTTAATTCAAAGAAAAAATGTAAACTTCAAATTGACAAAGTATCTCATGTTGAATTAGATTTGAAGTTATCGTAGTCTGGAGTCTGATTTTCCTGAAATGTTAGTACACACAAGAGCAAATACAAATCTTTTAAAATTGTTAGGAGATAACTACACAATTGAACAATAATATTTGGAATCATCAAAACTACATAAGTTGCAAAAATGTAAAGCATTCAAATAGCAACTATTCTAACAATCTCCCCCTTTTTGATGATGGCAAAACAATTATTGTTTGTATGGTTTCAATTTAAACAAATCTCTTATCTCCTAAACTCCCCCTGAAATGATGAGTACATGAAAATAAGGAGGCATTTTGAAGTAAAGAACAATATTTTTGTTTTTCAAAAATTTTAACACAAACAACCACAAAGTCAAATACTTGCAAACAGAATAATCAAAACACAAAACACAATAATTTCAATAATTTCTCCCCCTTTTTGACAGCAACAAAAAGTGAAGAAGAAATAGACGAGAAATGTAAGTAATTATATGAAATTCATTTGAAAATTTAATCTAAATGGTGATTGACATAAGGTATGCAATTTTAAACTAAAAACATTAGGTCAATCATAGAAATTCATAAAATTTAAGAAGTGATATAACATTGTAAGTAAGAAGAATTTTTTAAAGACATGATTCAATTTAGACATTTGAGTATAGAAAATCATTACAAGAGAGATGTAAAAAAAAATTTATATTTCAAAGTTTAATGGAATATAAATGAACATAAATCAATTTGAATTAAGAGATTAAAAGAATTTGGAAAGAAGAGAATTACCACATGTGGCGCTTTGCGCATCTTTTTCAAAAATATTTGGGGCATATTTTTGTGTATTTTTTCTTTGTTGGGCTTATTTTGTGCATATTTTTCACATTGCAAATCTTTGCGAATTCCTTTTGAATTTTGTACTTTTTGTACAATTTTCAAGAGTAATTGAGACCAATTCTTTCCAAAATCAATAATCTAAAATTTCAAATATTTTTAAGTGCATAAATATCACTTGTTCATAGAAATACAAAATAAGAAAACATCTAAATTGCAATAGTAATATTAACTTTTATGTAGTCTAAATGAATAGACATGAATTTAAAAGTTCTAATTACAACAAGTTATAAACAACTTATAAATTTAGAAAGACTAGATTTTCTAATATAGATAATCTCAAATTACAATCTAATTTAAGCACTATGAAGATTAAATAATACTAATGAAATTCATAAAAATTAACCACATTCCAAAAACAAATCAAATTTGAAACAAGTACAACATCCATTGATATTAATGAAAGGATTACACATTTCATAATATCTAAAAACAAGTAAGAAAATACATTGAACTTAAAAGAAAAAACAAACATAAACACAAACACTTAACATTGAAACTGACACAACAAAACATAAAATACGAATACAACAAACACACAGAAATTCATCTCTACTATTCTGGAGGAGGAGGAGGAGGAGTGCCGCCAAAAAGGTTGAAGTAGGAGGCCATCAACATTACATTGGTATTAATTTCATGTACTTCATTTCTAATATTACTAATGTCTTATTGCTGCTGCGTAAGTTGAGCATCAAATTGATCAAACCTTTGATCAATATGAGTCTCTAATCTATCAAATCTTTCAATCAGATTCTGATAATCTGACTGAGGTGCAGAAGTTTGCTCTCCTTCTTCTTCCTCTTCTGAAGCACTGGCATGTGCTTTTCCTTTTTCCTCCTTGAAAAGTAATCTGAAGGAAGCATCATTATATTATACTGGCTCTTCGTATTCTTCATCAGGATGCACTAAGTTGTATTTCTTTTCCAAAATGTAAGTGACTAAGTGTCCTAATGAGATGTTCTTTTTCCTCTTCTGTTCTGCATGTCCTATTTCTGAAAGCCCATAGATATGATCTATGATAAGTTGGGCTTCGTCAATAGGATGACATTCCATAATCAAAAAGGTTAGAGCAGAAAGGAGATGGGTAATATTAATCCTATCACCAGCTTTAGGAATGATTGAAGATCGAAGGATATGCTGGATGATTCGGACATCTTTGGTCATACCGGAGACTCTAGCGACATGATAGTTAAGATCATTTTCTCTAATTACCCTATTGACATTATGCCATTTGAAACTGGTTTCTGTCATTAGGGTGTGAGCTCTATATCCCTCAGTTCTTAAGTTCAAAAAGGCACCAAGGTCGTGCTTGGTAATTTCAACTTTTTGCTTGAAGACATAAGAACTAATGGAGGAGTGGTCGGAATTAAAACTCATGTTCGCTAGGAAATAGTGGTAGGTTTGCTTGTTGTAGAAGTGGACGAGAGAAAGTATGAAATGAAATTGGGTTGAGGCAAAGAGGTGCATTACCCTAAATTTTAACTCACTTTGGATTAAAATGCGAGAGGGAGTTATTTTGGCGGATGCAAAACGAGGAAATGATTCCTCATTCACCTTAGACAGGAAGTTTTCTGAGGCATTCCTATTGGGTTTCTTCACCAACACCTTTTGTCTCTTGCTTGAGGAGGCCATTGTCGATTTGAAGTAGAAACGGATTAAAAGTGAAGTTTGGAAGTGTGATTGATAAGTTAGAAAGCCTTCATATTTAAAGAAAAATGATACGTTCGTCCTGGACGAAAATATTCATCCTGGACGAAAATCATCATTCGTCTGGACGAAATTATTTCGTACAGACGATCCAATTCGTCCAAAATATAACGGCTTTTCATAATCAACACAACTTACGATGCGTCCCTTCGTACAGGCTTTTTGACTTGACCGATCGTACAGACGAAATGTTTTCATACAGACGATCAAAAAGTAACTCTTTTTAATGTCTCTTGAAAACCGTCCCCTACAATGAAACGACATCTGTTCGTTTGGACGAACCAAACATTCGTACAGACGAAATCCATATTAAAAACTGTCTTATCCACTCAACCACTCCATTCAATTGTCCCGACGTTTGAGAAAAAACATTTTCGTCCTGGACGATCGTCAGATCGTACAGACGATCTAATTAAAAAACTGTTCTAAAAAACGGTTAAAATTCGTGCAAACTGTTCTTTTACATATCATCCCGTACGAAACCAGATTCGTCCCGGACGATTTCCTCCAATTTTTGAATTTTGATTTTTAATTTAAGAAAATCAAATTAAACATTCAAAAATATAGAAAACATAAAACAAAACCATAGACCTAAAAAAAAATTCATTCAAAACACACAAAATTTCACAAAATAAAAAGCAAAACAAAACAAATATCAATATTGCAAAGACATTTTGTTTAGGCATTTAAATCAATAACACAAGGCCTTGTTCTTAAAGTACTGAAGGTATCAAAGGCTAAAGGTTTTGTAAAAATGTCTGCAAGTTGATTTTCAGTTGAAACATGTATGAGTTCAATTTCTCCCTTGGATACATGATCCCTTATAAAATGATGCCTTATATCAATGTGTTTGGTTCTAGAATGTTGAATAGGATTTTTGGAAATGCAAATAGCACTAGTATTGTCACAATAAATTGGAATAGTTCATATAGTTAATACTAAATCAATCAACTGTTATTTTAACCAAAGTACTTATGCCACACAACTTCCTAATGCAATATATTCTGCTTCTATAGTAGATAGTGCCACTGAATTTTGTTTTCTACTAGACCATGAAACTAATGAATTTCCAATGAATTGACATGTTCCAGAAGTGCTTTTCCTATCCACTCTACAGCCTACAAAGTCAGAATCTGAGTAACCAATAATTTCAAATGAAGAGCTAAACTTAGGATACCAAATCCCTAAGTTTTGTGTTCCTTGTAGATATCTTAAAATCCTTTTCACTGCTGTCAAATGTGATTCTTTTGGATCTGATTGAAATCTAGCACATAAGCAAACACTGAACATAATATCTGGTCGGCTAGCAGTCAAGTAAAGTAAAGATCCAATTATCCCTCTAAATATCTTTTGATCAACAGATTTTCCCTTAAGGTCGTTATCCAACTGAACTGAGGAACTCATTGGTGTACTAACAGGTTTAGCATTGTCCATTTCATATTTTTTGAGGATGTCCTTAATATATTTAGTTTGACTAAGAAAAGTACCTTCCTCAAGTTGCTTAATGCTAAATCGTAGAAAGTAATTTAAATCTCTCATTAGACTCATTTCAAATTCACTACTCATTGTTTTAGAAAAATCATCACAAAGATTTTTATTTGAAGATCCAAAGATGATGTCATCCACATAAATTTGAACAATAAGTATATCCTTTCCAATTTTCCTTAAAAAGAGAGTTGTATCCACACTTCCTTTTTCAAAAGATCTTTCAAGTAGGAAGGTGCTCAACCTCTCGTACCAAGCCCTAGGTGCCTGTTTCAATCCATATAATGCCTTCTTTAACTTGAAAACATGATTTGGAAATTTAGAATTTTCAAAACATGGAGGTTGTTCTATAAAAACATCTTCCTCAATTACCCCATTTAAAAAGGCACTTTTGACATCCATTTGAAACAATTTAAAACCTTTAAAACAGGCAAAGGCTAGTAAAACCCTAATTGCTTCAAGTCTAGCTACAGGGGCAAAAGTTTCCTCAAAATCAATTCCTTCAATTTGATTATACCCCTTAGCTACTAATCTAGCCTTATTTCTAATGACTACTCCTGAGTCATTCATTTTATTTTTGAACACCCACTTGGTTCCAACAACACTTTGATCTTTTAGCCTTGTAGTTAATTCCCAAACTTTATTTCTTACAAATTGATTTAACTCTTCTTGCATGGCCAATATCCAAAATTCATCAGAAAGTGCTTGATCAATGTTAGTGGGTTCAATAGTTGAAATAAAGGCTGAATGATTGACTTCCTATGTTTAATCCACGCCTATTTCTAACACCCTCACTTGGTTCACCTATAATCAATTCCTTTGGGTGGTTTTTAGAAAATCTCAAATCTCTAGGCAAAGGGTTTTCTCTTTCCAAATTTTCTTCCACATTTTCTTCCAAATTTAATCTATCAATCTTTTGGGAGTTTTCTTCAATTTCTTCTTCAACAACATTTGGCTCTTCCAAGTTTCCACTTTCATCAAATACAACATGTGTGGTTTCTTCAATGACTAAAGTTCTTTTGTTGAATACCCTATAAGATTTTCCAAGACTTGAATATCCAACAAAAATTCCTTCATCTGATTTTGGATCAAATTTTCCTAAGGCAGATTTTCCATTATTATGTATGAACACCTTGCAACCAAATACATGCAAATGAGACAAATTTGGTGTTCTACCTTTTAGCAACTCATAGGGTGTTTTATTCAAATTTGATCTCACATTCACCCTATTCAGAATATAGCATGCAGTGCTAACCACCTCAGCCAAAAAATATCTAGGAAGCGAGTATTCTGCCAACATTGCTCGGGCGGCTTCTATTAATGTTCTATTTTTCCTTTCAACTACCCCATTTTGCTGAGGGGTTATAGGTGTAGAAAAATTGTGATCAATCCCTTTTTCTTTACAGAATTTTTCAAATCTTTCATTTTCAAATTCTCCTCCATGATCACTTTGTATAGAAATTATTTTACTCCCTAGTTTCCTTTGAATCCAAGTAGAAAAGTTTCTGAATTCCTCAAACGATTCACTCTTATGAAAAAAAAATCTAACCCAAGTGAATCTTGAGAAATCATCCACTATAACAAATCCGTATACCTTCCCTCCTAGACTTACAGTGCCTACAGGTCTAAAAAGATCCATGTGTAGAATTTCTAAAGGTTTACTGGTCCTAAGATCTTTATTGGACTTAAAAGAGGACTACACTTATTTTCCTAATTGACATGCATCACAAAGATGGTCCTTGGTAAAGTCTAGTTTAGTTATTCCTCTCACCAAATTCTTTTGGGTAATTCTCCTAAGATTTTTCATACTAGAATGACAAAGTCTCCTATGCCAAATCCATGATACATCAGAAATAGTTTTTAAACAAAAAGCAGTAGGAGATTGAATATAATTTAAATCTAGCATGTAGACATTGTTTATCCTTTTTCCATTTAAAACAATTTTCCCATTTAGGCTTATTATGCAGCTAGTAGGTAAAAATTTTACATTATAGCCCTTATCACATAGCTGACTTATGCTAAGAAAATTATGTTTTAAGCCTTCAACTAATAACACATTGCCTATGAGAAAGTTTTTCAAATTTCCAATCATACCTGATCCAACCACTTTCTTTGTGGTATTATCTCCAAGTGTAACCTTGCCTCCACTCCTGGCTTCCAGCGTTATGAATTGAGCAGTATCTCCAGTCATATACTTTGAACATCCGCTGTCCAGGTACCATATACTCTCACGAGGTCTTGTGTGAGAGTACTCCTGCAAAATTTTCAAATGTTAGACCTGGGAACCCAAATAAGTTTGGGTTCACTTTTATGAAATTTATAATCAGATGCATGTATGATATGTCTAAGTTTATGCATCTTAGTTCTCCACACCAAATTAGTTTTCATCTTTAAAGTGTAGGTGTGAGATATATGTCCCAAAAATCCATAATTATTACATTTAACATTAGGAAAAATATTCCTATGTTTTCTTTCATATGATTGTCTTCTAAGGGATTTCTTTAATTTAGGATAATATTTAGGATTTGTAAAATCTTCAAGTTTAGGGGGGTTCCTATTATCCTCGAGAGCTCTTATTGTGAGTTTGTAAAATGAATTCATATCTTCCAAGATTCGATTGGTATAATTAATTCTATTTGTCTTGCTCTCAGATTCATCCTTAAAATGCTTAAATTCTTTTTCAAGTTCAGCATAGGATGATTTTAAATTCTCAAAATTTTTATTCAAGTCATCATATTCATCAAGTAGTTTCATGTGGTTGTTATCTATTAAAGCATGATATCTCCTAAGGATTTCGTGTTCCTTATTAAGCTCTTTCAATTCTAAAACTAAACTAGCATACATCTTTTTCAATTTCCTATATGCATCATGCATGTGTTCAGAAACTTCAAATAGTTCATCATAGGTTAAATCACATACATCTTCTTGATCTGATTGTTCAACATTATCTACCATCAAGCAAAGGTTGGTGACTTCTTCTTCTTTTTCAGTCTCAGATGAGTCTGAAGCTGAGTCCGCCCAGAAAGCTCTTTGAAATTTCTTCTTGCCCTTCTTTACCATTGGTTTCTCCTCTACCTTCTCCTTGCTAGGAGTTACTTTGAGTTTTGGACAATCAGTCTTTATATGACCTGGTTTCCTGCATTCATAACAAATCACTTCATTAGAAACCTTGTCATTTCTGTTATACTTACCTTTATTCCATTGCTGGCGTCTCTTCTGCTTCCTCTTTGAAAAGCTTCTTAATTATCTAGTCATCAATGCAATATTGTCTTCATCCTCAGGTTGTGAGTGTTCACTCTCTGACTCTTCCACATTTAGTGCAATATTTTTGTCCTTTCTAGGTTCACCTACATCAATCTTTCTTTGACTTACTCCTTGCTCATAAGCAATGAGTGAACCAAGAAGATTGTCAATGAAATAAATGTTCAGATCTTTAGACTCTGTAATTGCAGTAATTTTAGCATCGTAAGCAGTAGGTAAACAACGAAGAATCTTATTGACCATTTTAGCATTAGTTAATTCCCTACCAAGTGCATGCAAAGAGGTGACAATTTGAGTGAATCTTGTGTACATGTCTGAAATAGATTCATTAGGTTTCATGCGAAATAATTCATAGTCATGTAACAAGATATTGAGTCTTGATTGCTTAACCTCATTTGTCCCTTCATAAGTTATACAAAGTCTATCTCATATGTCCTTTCCGTTTTTACAAGTGGAAACTCGCATGTAGTCTTCAGATTTTAAAGCACAAAAGAAACTATTTAAATATTTTGCATTTAATTGTGCTAAGTCATGTTCTTCAATAGTCCAATCTGCATAGGGTGTTTCTACCCTAACTCCATCAACTAATCTAGTTGATTTTGAGCAACCTTCCTGGACTAGCATCCACATGCGATAATCAAGTGACTGTAAAAAAGTAGACATGCGTGTTTTCCAAAAATCAAAAGGAATATTGTCAAACAGTGGAGGTCTAGTGATAGAGTAACCCTCAGGTGTGTTTCGGTTTCCAAATGTATCCATCTACGTTAATCAAAAAGTAGTTCAAACTTATGATTTTGAAACGATGCTCTGATACCACTTGTTGAGTATAGTAATTAGGTTGTTAAGCCTAAGTGAATGTCCCAAGGCTACCAAGAGGGGGGTGAATTGGTAGTTTAAAAATTTTAAACCCTCTTTGAAGATTATGTTGAACCGAAATAAAAATTTCTTTTAAAGTTTGTAAAAAAATATTTTTCAACCACAGAGTTGTTAAAACTAAAATTTAAAGTGCGGAAATGTAAAAACAATAAAGTAAATGACACCATATTTATAGTGGTTCGGTCTATAACCAGACATACATCCACTCCTCAGAGGCACCCTCTGAGTATTGCACTAAAACCAATAGTGACTCTCCTTTAGCACCCACAGCAAGGCGGAGAAGCCTTTACAACACACTCTTTTCACCACTACCCGGTGCGGCAGAGAACCGTCGTCCTTTTACACAATCACCAGTGCTTGCAGAGAACCGTCGTCCTTTTACAGAATCTCCAGTGTTGGCAGAGAACCGTCATCCTTTTACACTCTCATAGTGTGGGCAAAGAACCCTACGGCTGTTCACACTCTCCAAGTGTAGGCAGAGAACCTTTCGGCTGTTCACACTCTCCAAGTGTCGGCAGAGAACCAGATCTCCTTGACTGATCTTCTCACAAGAATCTAGAAGGAAGAAGGAAAAGAGTGAAGTAATCCAAATTCACAAGTTGAGACTCTTACCTTTGAAATCCAAGTGAAGCCTTCTCGCTCCAGTGGTAGGAATCCTCCCTTGAATGCTCTCTTCCACTCTCTCCTTGGCTATTCTTTCAAGAGGCACGAAGATCAAATGACAAAAAGATTGGGTTGCAGTTCAATTTAGACTATTTATATAAAAGACAAGAAAAACCGCCCAAAAACTGCAAGTTTTCAATTCTTTACGCAATGGTTCATCCTGTATGATCGTGGATCGTCCTGGACGATTTTACTTAAACGATCTGAAACGACCCTATTTGAATATGCGTACAAAATATCTTCGTACAGATGATCGTCTGGTACGAACTAGGTTCGTCCAGTATGAACGGTTATTACTAGATCGGTTCTAGAAACTGCTGAAAACTGTTCTAAGTCGGTTAATTGTTTGGACGAGAATATGTTCGTCTGGACAAAATTTTTACAGAGAACCGATCGTCCTGGACGATTATTGACTTCGTCGGGACGAAAATTTTCCAGAGGACCAATCGCCACGGACGATAATTTATTTTCATCTGGAAGAAAATTTTCCAGAGACTAGATCGTCCTGGACGATATTTAATTTCGTCTGGACGAAAATTTTTCAGAGGACCAGTCGCCACCGACGATAATAAAATTCGTCTAGACAAAAATTTTACAGAGACCATATCGTCCTGGACGATAATTAATTTCGTCCTGGATGAATAGGACTTAGAAAAATTTTTTCTAGCAAGTTCCTATTCGTTCCATGTGCTCTATAGGAGATAACTGTCTGATCGTCCCGTACGATTAGATATCATCCCGTATGATTAGTATAAAATTTTTATGATCTCGTTATGTGTGTGTGTATGTTTTTTATCACTCAATTACAATCACTCCCTTTCAAATTTAATTCAAAGAAAAAATGTAAACTTCAAATTGACAAAGTATCTCATGTTGAATTTGATTTAAAGTTATCGTAGTCTGGAGTCTGATTTTCCTTAAATATTAGTACACACAAGAGCAAATACAAATCTTCTAAAATTGTTAGGAGATAACTACACATTTGAACAATAATGTTTGGAATCATCAAAACTACATAAGTTGCAAAAATGTAAAGCATTCAAATAGCAACTATTCTAACAAAAAAAAGTATAGTTTTTAAAATGAAAGAGGTATAAATGGGCCCAAAACTAAGATAATGTGCAAAGTCTGCCAAAAAATGCAAGATGTAAAAAGTGTATCATAAATCAAAAGATGCTCAAGGTGCACTAAATATTGATAAAGAGGAACAATTTATCTCACAATGAGTTAGCTTTCTTTTCTTTCAAATCTTTAAATCTTAGATGAATCTATATGCTAATTGATATCTTCTACACTTGAATTTTAAAATCGTGATTCATGATTCATCTCTTTGTAATGTTATTCTCATAGATATATTTCTGAAAAATAAGTTTGGAAAGATCACATCTTCTCATTTAATTTCTAAATTAGATTTTCTATTTAAAAAGACTTTAACCTGTATGGAGCTTAAGCTAGAGTTAACAAAATTTGAACCTCTAAGTTTTCTAGGTTTAAGCTTTGTTAATGCATTTCTTACTGAGTTTTTAATCTAATCATGAGGTAAAATCATCATTTTCTAAAGTTGATTTATTTCTTAAAAAAATTTGTTTGTTCTTTTTTGTGATCGTTGTTTACTCCTATATATTTTTTTTGTTTATAGTTTCCTATTTTTGTTGTTATTTCCTTTTTTTTTGTGATGTCAAAAGGTGAAGTAGCATTTTGTTTGTAGATTGTATTTTTTTTTTTTTGAAATATTTAATTCCTTTCTTGTCTCTTAATATTCTATGTTTGGGTGTTATGTGTTATTTTTGCATTTAAATAAAACCAACACACTCCTTATTTTTGAAAGAATATACAAAGCAAGGGACAGCTTAGGAAATAGCAAAACACTTTTCAAAATTAAACCAACAATGTTTTTTATCATAAAAAAGGGATATATTATTGTAAATCTAGACCTAATTCTTGTTATTTTTATGATAAAAAATATTATTAGATTTGTTAATGTCATATCTCTTGATAATTGAGTTTATTGCATATCCGTTTTGCCATGCTCACTAACATTTTAGGTCCATTAATTACATGCAACTACGATCATCTCAAGATTGGTTACACTAGGATTAAAGACTTTATTTTTAATCTTTATGTACTTTTTATCTTTCTTGAGTAAATCATATATTTTAGTGGATTTTAAAACTGAGTAACCTTGCACACACAAACTCAAGGAGGCGAGTTAATGAGTTAGAAAGAAGTTGAATTTTTTAAACTAATCAAACTATATGATTTACTTCATACAAAATGATTAGTTAACAAGAAAAATCCATAGTTAGGGCACTTTTATTATTTGAGATAGATTAAACTTATCATTTAGATGATTTTCATTATAAGGGACAAAAGTTATAATCATGAAAATAGTTGCCAATTATTGAGATAGTTGTAATTTAGTTCTTAATTATTGACATTCTTGCAACATGTATATTTTTTATGATTCAAAATATTATTACTTTGATTATTATTTCTCTTAACATATTTTGAATGCACTATTTTGCTGTTTATGTGTACTAACTTTTTTAGTGAAATCATACTCCATATTACTAAAGACTTCAGATCAGATCAATTTAGGATTTACTATAAAAGAAGTTTGAATTTTTTTATTGAGTCTGAGAGACTATGATTGTAATTGAGTAACTGTGTACACACACACCATGGAAGAGTTTAAAATTTATAATTATTAAACTAATCATACTATATGAAGTTTCTTCATACGGGATGATTTGATATGTTACTTTCTTCTTCGAGCAGTTAAACAAATAAGGAGCAAAAAAAATTTTCTATGTATGGATCGTACTGTACGATATCATAATTGTATGTTTGCCATCCAAGGTATCAATTAGATGGGTCCCTTTTGTCCATATGAACTTGAAAATTTTCTGAACAGTTCGTACCGTATGATGTCGTCATTGTACGTATGCCATCTAGGGTACAAATTTGATGGGTCCCTTTTTGTCTATATGAACTTGAAAATTTTTTGAATGGTTTGTACCGTATGATGTACCATATGATGTCGTCATCATACGTACACCGTACATAGTACAAATTGGATGGATCCCTTTTCATCCTAAAGAACTTGAAAATTTTTGTAATTGATCGTAACATATGATGTCATCATCATACGTATGATATCAAAGGTATGAAATTATGAGGTCACTCTTCATCCCGACGAAGGTGAAAATTTTTCTAACTATTTGTACCTGATAAACTTGGTTCGTACCAGATAATTAATGTGTACAAAAACATTTTTTCTCGATCCATAGCAGGTTTGTATGTAACAGTTTTTGAAATGTTCATATGTATGAACATACGATCGTACTGTATGATCGTGTACGCTCAAAATTGAAATTTTAAATTTTTGCTTGATTTTTTGTGTCTTTGATATAACAGGTCCACTAAAACTGACATAAAAAAAGGTATTGTCTTCATGATTTTTCAAGAGCAAGCGAAAGAAAAGTGTGGGAGAGTATTTGAAAGAGATTTCTTGAAAGTGGAGTGTGAAGGGTTCATAAGGTTACTCAAAAGTAAGTATCTCTTTATGATTTTGGTGATTAATCTTCTTTTCTTCTTTCTAGTTGCTCATGAGTAAATCTTTGAAGATGACCTAGTACTCTCACAATATTTGGAGGGTGTAAAAGGATGACGGTTCTCTGCCGACACTTAGTGTTGCAAATTCAGGTCCATGAACTATATTTTGATGATTGGAAAACACTCTTACTAATCTTGGACTGCCTTTTACTACTGACTTTTTAGGAATCAAAGAACAGATGAAAAAATGGAGCCAGCTCAAGAATGGGTATATTAGGGTTGAGTCAGTCTGTAATTTTATTTTTCCCTTCTTGAGTCAATCGTAATCTTTGGTGTGACTGATGCAAAGTAACCCTACACACACACTTGAGAGACTTAGAATTTCTATTTTTTTCTCATATCGGCCAGGATGATATTTACATCATCCTGGAGGATCTGGCTTAAAATAGAAAATCTAACCAAGGGTTCTTAATTAAGGCAACCATCATTAGCTAATTGTCCTGGATGATACTTGTATCGGTCATGACGATAGGCTCAAAATAGAAAGATATTGCAGCCATAAACAATTAAGGTATTCTATAATTTTGGTAATCGACCAGGATGATCTTGGATCGGCCTGGACAATATTCACAATAAAGACTTAATTGATCAGATAATAAAGGAGGTAATTAAGGATGATTGATACGATCATATCATCCTGGATGATCTCAGGATCGACCAGGATGATCTATTCAAAAAACCCTTAGTTGCTCCTGGATGATAAATATCAGCCATCAAAAATTCAGGGCGATGTTCTGGACGATCTAGATCAGACAGCTTGAATTCAGGGCGATGCTCTGGATGATTTTCATCGGATTTGAACTGATCGGCCAGGATGATCTTGAGATCATCCTGGATGATCAAGACATTTTTCAATCATCCAGTTTGCATTCAGGGTGATGCTCTGGCCGATCTTCTGAGATTTGTACTGATTGGCCAGGAGGATTTCCATATCGTCCTGGACGATAAAGTCGTGAACTTGTAATTAATGAGCTCCTCTGAAGCTCTTCTATTTAAGAGCTCTTATTCAACATTTTTGAATATCCTTACCTACTTTCTTGACCTGAGAAAACTTAAAGGGGAGAGAGAGAGAGAGAGAGAGAGAGAGAGAGAGAGAGAGAGAGAGAGAGGAAGGGAGAGAGAAAGAGAGGATCTTGTGAGGGGGAGCTTGTGAGGGGATTCATAAGGGTTGCTCCAAGAATTATTTCACTTCTTCTTCCCTAGAGTCTCTTGTCCTTGGAAGGGTTGGCAGAGATAGGTTTCAGCAAGTGATCGTGGTTCTCTGCCTGCTTAAGGAGGAAGCAAAAGGAGTTGGGTTCTCTGCCTTGCCGAGTGTGGCAAAAAGGAGGTGTTTTTTTAGGGCTTCTCCGCCTAGCTGTGAGGGCTAAAGGAGAGTCACATTGGTAGTGCAATACTTGGAGGGTGCCTCTAAGGAGTGGACGTAGGTCGAGTTGACCGAACCACTATAAACCCTTGTGTTCTTATTTTTACTGCTTCCACATTTATTTTCTTCTGCACTTGTTTTTGTGGTGATTTTGTTTGTGATAATCATTCTTTTTGCTTAAAGAAAATTTTAAATACCAGTTCACCACCCCCCACCCCCCACCTCTTGGTTAGCCTCGGGCCAGTTCTATAGGGCTTAACATCCCTAACAAACTTTCACTTAGAGGGTGGGAAAGGACAATAGTTATCTAACGACATTTTGAGGTTGTGAGTAGATGACGGGTCTCTACCAACACTTGGAGCATGTGATAGGATGATGGTTCTCTGTCGCACCGAGGATTGGTGGAAGAGATATTTTATAAAAGCTTCTCCACCTTATTGTGGGGGCAAAAGGAGAGATACTTTGTAATAGTGCAATACTTAAAGAAGGAGTCTTGGAGGAGTGGATATTTATCATGTTTAACTGAACCACTATAAATCTTTGTCTTATAATTTTTTTGCATTATATTTCCTACAATATATTTATTATGGTTGAAAAGTTTTATTTTAAAAACTTAAAGTAACTTGCTATGAGTTTTAAAATCAGTTTTCTATTTAAAAAAATCCAAGAGAATTTTTAAATTACCAATTCATCCCCCCTCTGGGTTAGCCTTGGGACATAGCTTAGGCTTAACAACTTATAAGGAAACAACAAGTGACATTAGAGCTTTGTTTTAAAACCATAAGTTTAGACAACTTTTTAAAAAATAAGAATGGCTACTTTTGGAAACTGAAACACACCATAAGGGTATTCAATCATTAAACCACCGTTATTTGACAATATCCCTTTCAATTTTTGGAAAACATGCATGTCTAAATTTCTACGATCACTAGATTATCGCATGTGGATTTTGGTTCAAGAAGGGTATACTAGACCAACTAGATTAGTTGATGGCATTAGAGTTGAAACACTCTTTCCAGACTAGACTATAGAAGAACATGACTTAGCACAACTAAATATAAAATATTTAAATAATTTCTTTTGTGCACTTATGTCAGAAGATTACATGCTGGTTTCCACTTGAAAAAGTTGAAAGGACATTTGGGATAGACTTTGTATTACTTTTGAAGGGACTAATGAAGTAAACATATCTATACTAAATATCTTCTTACACGGCTATGAACAATTACACATGAAACTCAATGAATCAATTTTTAACCTGTTCACAAGATTCTCTCAAATAGTTACCTCTTTGCTTGTATTAGGTAGGGAACTAACGAATACTGAAATGGTCAATAAAATTCCCTATTGTTTTCTTACTGTTTATGATGCTAAAATAACTATTATTACAAAGTCTAAGGATTTAAATTTTTACTCTATTAATAATCTTCTTAGATCACTAATTACTTACAAGCAAGGAGTGAGTCAAAGAAAGATTAATGCAGGTGAACAATAAAAGGAGAAGAACATAGCATGTAGAGTGGAGGACTTGAAGAGTGATTAGTCACAACCTGAGGATGAGGACATTACCTTAATGACTAGGCAATTCAAAAGTTTTCTTAAAAGGAAACAGAGGAGATTCCAGTAGTAGAAGGGAGGTGAGTTCAACAAAAATGTTGAGGTTTCTAATGATGTGATTTTCTACGAATGTAGGAAACCTGGACATATAAAATTAGAATGCCTAAAACTAAAAGCTACTCCTAACAAGAAGAAGGTATAAGGGAAAGAAAATATGAAGAAGGGCAAGAAGAGATTTCAGAGAGCTTTTTGGGTAGACTCCGCTTTGGATCCGTCATAAACAAAAGGAGGAAGTCACCAACCTGTGTTTAATGGCCGATAATCTTGATTAGTCAAATAAAAAAGAGGTATGCGACTTAACCTATAATTAATTGTTTGAATTTTCTAAAAGAATTTATGATGCATATAAAAAACTTAAAAAAATGCATGCTAGTATGAACCTCAAAATACAAGAATTGAAAAAAAGAGCATAAAATCCTTAAGAAAGATCACACATTGATCGATAACAACCACATGAGCTTACTTGATGAATTCAATGATTTGAATAAAAAATTATCTTTTAAAAACATTCTATGCTCAATTGCAAAAAGAATTCAAAAAAATATAAGGATAAATCTAAGAATGGAGAGCACTATTTAAAATATGATAACCTTATGTTAGAGGATGCAAATTCATTTAGGAGAATAATAGTGAAAACTTTTGAAGAAAATAGGATAGCCCCAACACTTGAAGATTTTTATAATCCTATTTTGAGGTAAAAAATTTTAAAACCCAGGAAGATATAGCTTTATTATAAAAAATTAAGAAAGCCATTTCCTAGAGTTAAATGTTATACTTGTGGGATGATTAGATATATTTCACACACTTGTACTTTAGTAGAAAAACTTATTTAGTGTGAAAATCTAACATGCATACCAAGTCATATCATAAATGAATCTAATTTTGTTTTTTAAAAAGGAGTACCAAACTTATTTGGGTTTCCAAGTATAACTTCGGATTATTTTGCAAGAACACTCTCAAACAAGTACTTGTGAGAGGATTTAGTACCTAGATAGTAGTTTCTCAAAGCATATGATTGAAGGTACTAAAAAATTCATATCACTGGAAGCCAGGAATGGAGACAAGGTTATATTGGGAGATAACACCACTAGGAATGTGGTTGGCATAGGTAAGATCGGAAACTTGCAAAATGTTTTCATAAAAAATATTACTTGTCGAATGCTTAAAGCATAATTTGTTAAGTATTAGCCAACTTTTTGATAAAGAGTATAATGTAAATTTTTTTCCACTAACTGCATATTAAGCTTATATGGAAATGATGTTTTGCATGGAATTAGTGTAAACAATATTTATATGCTAGATTTGGATTCTATTAAAACTCGTAATGTTTTTTATTTAAAAATAATTTATGATGAATCTTAGTTATGGAATTGGAAACTTTGTCATGCTAGCATAAAAAATCTTAAGAAAATTAACCAAAAGGATTTGGTGAGAGGTATACCAAAACTAGACTTTACTAAGGATCACCTTTGTGATGCATGTCAATTAGGGAAACAGGTGAAATCCTCATTTCATTGAAATAAGGATTTTAGAACTAGTAAACCATTGGAGATTGTTCATATGAATCTTTTCAGACCGATTAGCTTGGTTAGTCTAGGAGGGAAGGTATATGGATTTGTGATAGTTGATGATGTCTCAAGATTTATGTGTGTTAAATTTTTATTTCATAAGAGTGAATCACTTGCGAAATTTAAAGACTTTTTGACTTGGATTCAGAGGAAAGTAGGATGTGAGATTTTAACAATTCAATGTGATCATGGTGGTGAATTTGAAAATGATAAATTTAAGGATTTTTATAAAGAAAAAGGAATTTATCATAATTTTTTGCATCTAGAGCCTCTAAGTAGAATGGGGTAATTGAAATAAAGAATAGAACATTATTTAAAGCTACTAGAGCCATGTTGGTTAAATATTCACTTTCTAAATATTTTTAGGCTGAAGTGGTTAGTACTACATATTATGTTCTAAATAGGATAATCATTTGGTCAAAACTGAATTAAACACCCTATGAGCTTTTTAAGGTGAGAACACCTATTTTATAACATTTGCATGTTTTTGGATGTAAGGTGTTCATACATAATAATGGAAAATCTTCCTTAGGAAAATTTGATTTAAAATCAGTGAAGGAATTTTTCTTGGATACTCTAATATTGAAAAATCTTATAGAGTATTTAACAAAAGAACTTTGGTAGTTTTTTTGTGGAAATGCATATAGCAAGATTTTATTAAAAAGAAATACAAAAGAAACTATGTGATTGTTCCACAATCATAGTCCTCCTTGAGTAACAAGGAAAATCTAGGAGGAACATTATTACAATTGAGACTATCCCAAAAAAAATCTAAGGAGCAAGCATAATTAGCATAATAATGAATTAATTTATTGTTATTTCTATGGACAAAGTTGAAAAAAACCTGATTGAAATCAGAAATAAAAGAGAAGTCCAAGTTGTCGAGTACTTCTTCAAATCCTGCTTGCTTATTATAGATTTTATTGAAAAAATCTATAATGTTTTTATTGTCACCTTCTATTATGATTCCTTTGAAATTATATCTCTCTTGGAACATAAAATCCTTTATTGATAAGATGGCTTTCATTTCCATTTGTGCTGAATCCCAATGCTTGTGTTTGATACCAAAAGCACATAGAAATCTACCTTTATGATCTCTTAGTACTCCGCCTATTCCAACATCATAGTTACTCTTAACCGCAACATCTATATTTAATTTAACCCATTTGGTTGGAGAAGGAAACCAATGGCTTAACAGTTGTGAAAGCTAGTTAGTTTCCCAGTAAACCAAATTATTTTTGAAGGAAGCTATAACCATACTGAAAGCATTGGCAGCTATGAAAGATGAGTAGTCTTCAGTACTCCCATGAGTCACTTTATTTCTATTGATCCATTTTAAATAAACCACTGAACAGTAAATGTTACCAGTAAAAGGATCGTTAGAAGCCATTAAGGACAAAGCTACAAAGCATTCCTCCATGGAATTAAAATCAGGAATAGTTATTCCCCATTTTCTTAAGATATAGAAAATTTGATCCAATTTTTGGCATTTGATTGCTATGTGCAAGTTGTTCTCTTCAGTATTACACCCTCTCGGACAGTTTATTAATCTAGATAGATTTATGGAATTAAGGAAATAATAAGAAGGAATAGCATTTAAACTAAGCCTCCACCATAAAATATTTACACGTGGATTCAACAGCAGCTTTTTCCTCCATTTCCATGTAAGATCTTCATCTTTATTTGAACCAGAACATTCAGAAATTAATGAAGAGATTGTTTTACCTGAGAATTTAAATTTAAGCTCCGGTTGATCTTGGGTATAATCAGGAAAAATTTTGATATTCATAATAATATCAACCAAGTCAGGCCCAAAAAAAAAGTTTTAATCTTTCTTCCTTTCATTTTCCTTCTTGTATGAAGAAATCCAAATGTTGGATATGCTGCCCCAAATCTGCTATAAATGTGGGCCATCTTGAAATTGATTTGTCATAAATCCAAACATCTTGAATTATGTTGATGTTGTTCCCCTTATTGACTCTCCATCTCAAAACATCTTGAAGAGCTTGAGAACCACTAACAATAATTTTAATAGTAGGAGAACTTTGAGCTTTAAGTTGAATGTTCCAAGGTAAAGTACCATACTTGGCCACAAGAATACTATAGAGAATAGATGAATCTCCTGAAATTAGTTTCCAAGCGAACTTTGCTCTTAAAGGTTTAACTTTAGAAATCAAGGATTGAATGCCTTGACCTCCCAAATCAAGAGGCTTGCATAGAACCTCCCAAGAAATATAATGAAGACCATTGCTACAATCCTATTTATTCCAAAGAAAATCCCTACACATTTTATCTAGTTCTTTGAGTAAACTCAAAGGAACTAAGGAATGAGTAATGTGGTAGATTGGAAATGATGACAGAATAGATTTGACTAGAAGAATCTTCCCTGCTAAAGAAATGTATTTGTTGCCCCAAACATTCAAATACTCGTTAGCTTTGTTTAGAAGATGAGAGAAATCAATCCTAGCCGACCTCCTTAGAATAATATTAATTCCAAGATATTTCAGTTCTTGAACCTCTTTAAATTTCATGATTTTGGACAATCTTTTCTTCCTTTTTCTCTTAATCGACTTACCAAAGAGAATGTAAGATTTCTAGATATTGATCTTTTGCCCGGTCCATTTACAGTACCGATTTAAAATTTCTTTTGCTTTCTTTACACAACTCTTTTTAGCTTTCAAGAAGAAAATTATGTCATCGGCATAAAGAAGATGTGAAATATTCTCAACATTAGGAGCTATCTTAATCCCAAATTCTTTGCCATTTCGCTTAACCTCATCTGAGAGTAGTTGAGAGCATAAAATGAAGAGAAATGGAGAAAGAGGACAACCTTGTCTAAATCCCCTTTTTGCTTCAATCCATTCTGAATAATTTCCATTAATATTGATAGAGAATTTAGTATTTGAAACACATTGGATGAGGAAATTAGCAAATTTATCTGGGAACCCCAAATTCTTCAAGACTTGAGTGAGAGTAGACCAACTCATACTATCATAAGCTTGTTCCATATCAATTTTGATAGCCATTAGCCCTTTTTTAGCTTTGGAGAATCTAAATTTGTTGCAAACTTCTTGAGCTAATAGAATGTGTTCAGAGCTAGATCTGCCTTTGATAAAAGCAGCTTGTTCTTCTGAAACAAGTTTTGGAATAATGAATTGCATTCTGTTTAATAACATCTTGGCTATCAGTTTATAAACTGAAAGACAAAGACTAATAGGTCTGAAACTGGAAGGGAGCGTCGGATTTTCTATTTTTGGGATTAATGTGATCAATTTCTCCTTCCAATCAGGACACATGGTTCCTAGTTCAAAGAACGATAGAATAGCTTTCCAAACGTCTTTGCTTATGATAGACCAAAAGGTTTTCATGAAGGAGTAAGAAATCCCATCTATACCAGGAGAAATATTTGCTTCTAAATGTTTAACCACCTCATCAAGATCTTCTTTCTTAAACTCTTTCAAAAGGACTCCCTTGTCAAATTCATTAAGCACATTGAATGGTTTCGGCCAACTAGAAAAATAGCAATTTTTTTCTTGCCATTTGTTTTTGAAAAAGCTGACAATGATATCTTCCACTTCTGAAGGATCAGAAGTTAATTTGCCATTACCTACCTTAATTTGGTTAATCTAATTAGAACTCCTCCTACCTGAAGCGTAGGCGTGAAAAAATTTGGTGTTTGAGTCACCGTCTCTCAGCCATTCCGTTTTTGCTCTCTGCTTCCACCAGGAGTTCAGTCGAGATAATGTTATATTAAGCAGTAAAACTTTGGATCTCAGCATTTGTAATTTGTCTTCAGTCAGCCCCCCTCCATCTGCTTCTTCTAATTGCAGTTCAGAGATTTCTAATTTCAGTCTTTCCTTCAATTCAAACAGGTTTTGGTGTTTGTTTTTACTCCAGTGGTAAAGAGCTTCCAAAACTCTCTTAAACTTTTTATTTAAAACCGAAGCATGATCACCAACCATATTTTTATTCCAAGATTTTTTAACAGTACCTGTAGAAGCGGCATAAGAGGACCAAACTTCTTCATACTTGATGAACCTTTTTCTACAAATAGTTGGATTGAACAAGTTTACAATAATGGGGCAACGATCAGACGCTATTCTAGGAAGATTTTTAACCACTGTTTTTATAATAGAGAGCAAAGCAGCCGAATTCAAGAAGCATTTGTCTAATCTTTCCATGATTCTAGTTCCCCCTGTCTTGTTGTTGCACCAAGTGTACCTAGGACCAATAAACTTTAGTTCATGAAGATCACATGAACTAATGAAATTGTTGAAGTCTTGGACACCTTGAGTGTATTTGAATCTTTTCCCTCCTAGTTTTTCCTTCTGAGATAGAATGCAGTTGAAATCCCCTCCAATGATTATTGGATAAACTGGGTTAGAAATGCCTTCAAGAGTGTTCCAAAGGTTCTTCCTCTTGTATAAATCATTATTACCATATACAGAAGCAATAATCCATTTTCCCTTGTTAGCAATGTACAATTCTCCTATAATTGTTTGAGGAGAAGCCAACAAGATGGAAAAAGTGGCAAGATCCTTTCTCCAACAAACCATGAGTCCACCTGAGATACCTTCAGCCGGATAACTGTAAAAATCCCAAAGCTTTCCTATAAAATTGTAACAGTCTTTTCTATCGAAAATGTATATCTTAGTTTCAGATAATCCAACAAAGATCAAATAAAAATCTTTAATGCATTCCTTCAAATAGTGGGAGGCCTCTTTCTTCCTTGCCCCCCTACAATTCCAAAACAATATAGAAGTCATGGTTGATATGAAATGGGATTGCTCCCTTTCTTACCTTTAGTAGATCCTCCTCCTTTCCTACTATGAGAGATAATGTTATCCTTTCCCAAGGATTTTAGCTCCTTTTGAAGTTTGAAATCAGATTTTTGAAAGGGTATGTTTGAGTTCGCAAGTAATCCCTCAAGATTTACAAGAGTTCGCAAACAACCCACCCCCTTGATAAATTTAGAATGAGAATTAGTCTTTTCCATACAATCAGCTTCGATGATGTTCCTGATATTAGCATTTTTATTTTCAGTGTTATTATATTTCTCCTCTACTGCTGCAGTAGAACATTTTTTATTATGCTCTAATAAGGATTGAGAAGCAACTAAATCTGAAGAGTTGTTTTAGTCTTTAGAGCCTTCTTCCGAATGATCTAGAACTTCTTCTTCTAAAGCACTGAAACTATTATTTATGGTTACATCTGGAATCAAACTATCCACCTTAGAGTTTGCCGTCTTGTTACCCGGAATCTGCAATTGCATTGGTTCAATGATTTCTCCCTCTTCACTGTCCAGATTAGTTTGGATTGGCATATAGACTTGCTTAACAATTTTCTGTTTGAAATATGTTGTCTTCACAAATTCTGATTTCTGCTTTAAAAAAGAAGAACACGGCTGCCTGTTTTTTTTGAATTTGACTTGAATCCAGGGTCCCAATTCATCTTGAGCATCTTCTTTATCTAATTCTACTGCTGAATTTACTATATTCTTGCTAACCTCAGGAGCTGTAACTGAAGAAGGTTGGATAAGTAAAGAACAGTGGTTCTTTATATGCCCCAATTTACCACAATGGTAGCACAGTGAAGAGATTCTTTCATATTCAACTTTTTGGAAAGATCTTCTATGAAAACCTTCTATCCAAACTCCTTTAGGAATCTTTTCATCCAAATTTAATTGAACACAGACACGTGCGTATTCCCTTCTTCCCCATTTAAAAGAATTACCTTCCAGATAAATTGGGGAGCCAATTTTGGAAGTAATTCTACAAATATTTTCCTCATCCCAGCAATGTAAGGGAAGGTAAGGCAGACGAATCCAAATAGGAGCTGTAAGTCCTTTAAGAGTTTCAGGGGAGAAGTTGGGTGACCATTTGTCCAACCTAATGATATTTCCTCCTATGTACCATGGTCATCCTTCTAGTATTTCTTCCACAGCTTCCTCCTTGGTGAATGAACAGAGAATCCAATCGAGCCCAAGAGTTGTAAGATGAAAATTACCATATCTAGACCATTGTTTCCTCAGTTCTCTACTACAAACTGGGAATGGGATGTTATTACCCAATACTTTGATTACCAGAGAGTTCCTTAGAACTTGTGAATTAGCTTTTTCTAAAATAGAATCCATTAAAACAACAATTCTATCCTCAGATAATGGAGTAGAATCCATCTTATAATTAAGCTTAATATGATGAGGTTTAACCCAAGCATTTCCAGAAAAAGTTTTCGGACCTGAATCGCCTCCCTTTGTAGAATTGTCATTGGAAGAAAAAATTCTATTTTCTGATTGCAAGTAAGGATTGATAAGAGGATCAGAACAAGGAACCGAATGTAGCTTATCCACAGAATTAGAATTTTTTTTAACTTCATTGGGGGTATTCGCATTTATCGCTGGCCAAGGGTCAGAGATTGCATTTGAATATCAAAATTTTTTAACAAAAATTTTAAAATCTGAGGAGGAAGCTTCAGCGTCATTTAGAACTTGAACGATTCTTCTCAATTACCAGAGAATTGCAATCAGAGTTAATTAAAATGCTTTTACCTTTTCCTTCCATAATTTTAATCACCTTCTTAGCCGGGCCATCTGTAACTTCTCTAATTACCAAATGATATGCACTCTTTCTGTAAGAACCTTGATCCGATTTAGAATGGTGAAGCAACCGACTCCGTTCTTCCTTCGATCCCAAAAGTCCATCTGAGTCTCCTGAAGTATTCAATCCACCGACCGATGGTCGGCGGCCTTCCACCGTCATCGCCAACTCCAGGCGATGTGGTTAGAGGAAAAACCGCGAAGAAGAATGTTGATTGTGTTGTTGGAAAAGGAAAATGTATTTTGAATCATTAAAAGAACTTTGGTAGTTGAGAAGACTACACATGTTGTATTTGATAAATTTGGAATTTTAAGAGAGCTAATTTTGAAAGAAGATGATTTAGAAAATAACTCCCAAAGGATTGAGAAGATTAATTTGGAAGAAAATTTTGGGATAGAAAACCCTTTGCTTAGAGATTTGAAATTTTCTGAAAAACCATCATAAGGAATGAATTTTAGGTGAATATAGTGAGGGTGTTAGGACTAGGCATGGACTAAACAAAGAAGTCAATTATTCTACCTTTATTTTAATGATAGATACCATAAATATAAATTAAGCACTTTCAGATGAATTTTGAATTTTTGTTATACAAGAAGAATTAACTCAATTTATAAGGAATGATGTTTGGGAAGTAATTACAAGGCCAAAAGATCAAAGTGTAGTTGAAACTAAGTGGGAATTTAAAAATAAAATGAACGACTCAGGAGTTATTATTAGAAATAATGTTAGATTGGTGACTAAGGGGTATAATCAAATTGAATGGATTGATTTTAAGGAGACTTTTACCCCTATAGCAAGACTTCAAGCAATTAGGATTTTGTTAGCCTTTGCCTATTTCAGAGGATTTAAATAATATTAATTGGATGTTTAAAGTGCCTTTTAGAATAGAGTGATATAAGAGGAAGTTTATGTTAAACAACCTCCAGGTTTTGAATATTCAAAATTCCTAAATAATGTTTTTAAATTGAAAAAGGTATTATATAGATTGAAATAAATCTCATTCTATGGAAGAGCTGTCTTCTGTTCCTTATTCTGATTTCTCAAGTAATCCAGTAGCTTAGTCAGAAATTGGTGGAGCTGGTTTAAGAGCATCTGAGGCTAAGGTTTCTAAAGGTGTTAAAATAAATTCTATTGATGCGTGGAAGAAGAATCATCAAATTAAGATTAATTATTACATGGATTTGACCCCCGTTACTGAAGACGGGATTGCAGTGATTATGAATTCTGAATTGGAAAATGTTAATTCTCAAGTTCTCAAGAATTTTCTAGTTATCAAAATATTGGGTAATAATATCCCTTTTCTAGTTTGTAGTAAAGAATTAAGGAGACAATGGGCTAGATTTAGTAATTTCCATCTTACAACTTTGGGACTTGACTGGATTCTATGTTTCTTTTCAAAACTGGAAGCAGTTGAAGAAGTCTTGGAGGGAGGCCCTTGGTTCATAGGAGGAAATATAATTGGACTAGATAAATGGTCCCCCAACTTTTCACCAGAATCCCATAAAGGACTTACAGCTCCAATATGGATTCGATTGCCTTGTTTACCATTGCATTGCTAGGATAAAAAGAACATATGTTGGATAGCTTCCAAGATAGGAATTCTAATTTATCTAGATGGAAATTCTTTTAAATGGGGCAAAAGGAGTATGCCCGGGTTTGTGTTCATATGGATCTGGACAAAAACGTTCCTAAAGGAGTGTGGATAGAAGGATTACATGGTAGATCCTTTCGAAAGGTAGAATATGAGAAGATCTCTTCTCTTTGCTACCATTGTGGAAAACTAGGACATTTAATGAACAACTATTCTTTGATCAATAATGCTTCTTCCATAACAGTTGTTGCAGTATCAAATGTTAATGTTTAGAGAACGGATCAAAAAGGAGGTAATTTCAAGGCTCAAGATGAATTAGGACCTTGGATAATGGTCTAATTAAAGAGGAATAAAGATGCCGAGAGAAGTTTTTCAAGTAGAAATATGATACTCAAACGGTGCAACCTCAAACAAAATCTTTACAGAAAGCTGCTGAATTTACTGAAACAGAAGTAGTTCCAAATTATGTTTCAGAATCCTTCAATAAATCCATTGGTTTTAAGGAAAATAGAAGCACTGAAGTTCTGTTGAATAAAAGCTTCAGTATCCTAGAAGAGGACTTGTAGAACACTGATTTTGATGAGCCCAAAGGTGAAAGCAGTAATGAAGAAACTAACAAAACAAATCCTCTTATAGAAGATGAGAGGATGACTACAAGTTCTAAAGCTATTTTGACAACAGAAGAAGTTAAAATAGTGAAAGAATTAAATGGAAATGTAGAGCTGGAAAATGACAATCTTCAATTTGAATTCCTGGAGAAGAATGATTCTCATTCAAATGACAACAACGGGGTGGGTTGCTTGCGAAATCTGGTAAATCCTGAGGGATTACCAGCGAACTCAAGTATTCCCTTTCAAAAATTAGATTTTAAACTACAAAAAGAGTTGAAATCCTTGGGGAAGGATAATATTATTTCTCATGGGAGAAAAGGAGGTCTTACTAAAGGTAGGAAAGGGAGTAATCCATGTTCTTATCAATAATGACTTCAATAATGTTTTGGAACTGTAGGGGGGCTAGGAAAAAAGAAGCCTCCCATTACTTGAAGAAATGCATTAAGGAGAATGATTTAATCTTTGTTGGGCTTTCTGAAACAAAGATATCATCCTTTGATAGAAAGGATTGTGACAGGTTCATTGGCAGTTTATGGGATTATTATGTAATTCCTGTAGAAGGACTCTCAGGAGGACTTATGGTTTGTTGGATAAAGGATCTTGCTTCCTTTTCAATTTTGGTGACTTCTTCTCAAGCTATTATGGGAGAATTAAAGATCTTCAATAAAGGTATTTGGCTAATTGCTTCTATCTATGGGAGTAATGGTTTATACAAAAGAAGAAGCCTTTGGAAAACTCTTGAAGAAAATTCCAACTCAGATTTGCCCGTTATCATAGGAGGAGATTTCAACTGTCTTCTATCTCAAGAGGACAAGCTAGGACGGAAAAAATTCAAGTTTTCTTAGGGAGTTCAAAATATGAGAAATTTTATAAGCTCATGAGATCTACATGATTTGAAATACATTGGATCAAGGTTTACTTGGTGTAATAACAAGGCAGGATGAGAATGGATCATGGAAAGATTGGATAGATGCATTTTGAATTCATTAGCTTTACAAACAATTCAAAATCCTATTATAAAACACCTTCCAAGATTAGCATCTGATCATTGCCCAATTTTATTAAAATTGACGAGTCCAGTAATTCGGAAAAACATAATGATAAGATATGAAGAAGTATGATATTCATATGCAGCATCTACTGGAATCGTTAACATATCTTGGAAGAAGAATTTAAATGGAGACCTAGTGAATGCTTTAAATAAGAAATTTAAAAAAGTGTTAAAAGCTCTTTTCTACTGGAGTAAATCCAAGCACCAGAATTTGAAGTTCTTGAAGGAAAATCTGATGAAAGAATTTTTTGATTTGTAATTAGAAGAAGCTGAAGTTTGAGGTCTATCCAATAGTAAGTTACAGCTACTGAAATATAAAATTCATGAGTTGAATATTATTCTATCATTAGGCAAGGTTGCCCCCTATCTCCATTTCTTTTCATATTTTGTTCTCAACTTCTATCTGATGAGCTTATGCAGAATGGGATGGAATTAGGCATAAAAGTTGCTCCTAATGCTGAGAAAATTTCCCTTCTTTTATATGCGGATAACATAATCATGCTCTTAGAAGCCAATAGAAAAAAGGTCAAGATTGCTAAGAAGATTTTGAAACATTACTATAATTGGACTGGGCAAATGACTAATGCTCATAAATCCTCCATTTTATTTGGGAATTCGATTCATAAAAGGAGAGGTAGGAGATTGGCAAAAATTCTGGATTTCAAGGTTGTTAAAGATATTAAATATCTAGGAATCAATATAGAATTGAGGAGGTCCTCTCGGACAGACTTCTTTCATCTGCTGGACAAAGCAAACAAACATTTAAATGTATGGGGTAACCGATACATTTCTTTAACTGGGAAAATTCAACTTCTCAAATCTGTTTTATCTTCATTACTGATATATCCTATTACTCATTCTTTAGTATCCTTGGGAGTGCTAAAGGAATTAGACAGGATGAGTATAGACTTTTTGTGGAATAAATATGATGGTAGTAAAGGATTACAATATGTTTCATGGGATGTTCTTTGCAGACCTATTAAAAAGGGAGGATAAGGTATTCAATCCATGGTAGACAGGGCTGATCCACTTTGGGAAAAAGTTGCATGGAAGCTGATATCTGGTTCTAATTATATTCTATACAGAATTCTGAAAGTTAAGTATGGAAATCAGCTTTGGGATTTTTAGATTAAATAGCAAAGCTCTCCTACTATCAGAATTATTTTCTAAGGGTATAAAGCTCTTAAAAATATTTTAAGATGGAATGTTGCTATAGGAAATAATATCAACATATTACATGATGTTTGGATTTTTGTTAAATTCATATCCAAATGGCCTACCTTTGTCACTAATACAGATTCAATTAATCAAAATTTGAATTTCCTTATCAATAGAGGTGAATGGGATGCCGATAAATTGAAGTTACTCTTTGGACCTAAATTGATTGAGATTATTAATAAGGTAGATATTTATTCTTAATTAGATGAAGATCATTTGGAACTCTTATACAATTTTTCAAGAAAATCAATCTCAGCCTTAATATCTATGGAAAATGAATTGGACAGATGTGAAGATGGAAACTGGATATGGAGAAAAAAGCTTAAGCTTAGACTATGGGTGGATTTATTCTGGTGGAGGCTTGGCATTAATGCACTTCCTACAAAAGCTTTTTTGAAATACAAGAAATTATCCAATAATGATGAATGCCCGAGAGGCTGCAATTCTATAGAAAACGAATTCCATATCATGATGAATTGCCAAAAGTTGATAAGGATTATTAATATGATTAGAAGCTGGGGATTCACAATTTTTGTTTTTAATTCCTTTCAAGATTGTTATTTAGCCTTGAGACTAATGGCTAATTCTAATCATTTTATAGGAAACATTTACTATTCTGCCGTCTTTTTAAATTGGAATAACATGAATATGTTGTTCATGGTGGAAAGGAAATTAGCTCTTCTTCCATAGCAGCAAATGCTATAAGCATGGCTGAAGCATCATTCAAAAGAAATTCAGATTACTGGGAAACCAACCAGCTCTCACAGTTGTCCTATCATTGGTTTCCTCCTCCTCCCGAATGGATTAAATTAAACATAGATGCCTCGGTTAAAAGGAATTATGATGCAGGAATTGGTGGAGTCGTCCGAGATCATGAAGGGAGATTTCTATGTGCATTTGGATCAAAATATAGCATTGGGATTCAGCTCAAATGGAAATGCAAGCAATTTTGTCTATTAAAACATTCATTTCGGAATGGAGATATGACTACAAAGGAGTTATCATAGAAGGAGATAATAAAAATATTATAGATTTTGTCCATAAAATTTTTAATAAGCAACCTGTTGAAGAAGAGGAAAAATGAAATTGGGACTTATCTTTTCTTTCGAAATTTAATCAGGTAATTTTCCATTTTTTACATAGAAATAGCAATAAGTTAGCGGATTTCGAAATTTATTTTTGAAGAAATTGGGAGATGACATACTCATTGTTCAAATCTATATTGATAATATCATTTTTTGGATCTATAAAGAAAAAATCATTGTGATGATTTTTCTAAAAAAATAAATAGTGAATTTGAGATAAGCCTAATGGGAGATCTTAGTTACTTTCTATGTTTTACCATTGAGCAAATTGAGAAGGGAATATTTTTTAGTCAGTTAAAGCATGCTAAGGATCCTCAAGAAGTATAAAATGGACAATACTAAACCAATTAGTACACCTATATTTTCCTCCGTTTAGTTGGATAAGGACCCAAAGGGGAAATATGTTGATTAAAAGAATTTTAGAGAAACTATTAGATCTTTGCTTTATTTGACATATAGCAGACCCGATATTATGTTTAGTGTTTATTTATGTGCTAGATTTTAATCAGATCCAAAAGAATCACATTTGATAGCAGTAAAAAGGATTTTGATATATCTCTTGGGAACTCAGAACTTAGTGATTTTGTATCCTAAGTATAGCTCTTCATTTAAAATAATTGAATATTTAGATTCAAAATTTGTAGGTTGTAGGGTTGATAGAAAGAGTACATCTTAAACTTGTTAATTTATAGGAAATTCTTTAGTTTCTTGGTCTAGTAGAAAACAGAATTTTGTAGCCCTTTTTACTACTAAAGCTGAATACATTGCCTTAGGAAATTGTGTGGCACAAGTTCTTTGATTCAAATAATAGTTGATTCATTTAGGATTTAGAATAGGTACAATTCCAATTTATTGTAATAATTCTAGTGTCATTTGTATTTCAAAAAATCCTATTCAATATTCTAGAACCAAACATATAGACATAAGGAATCATTTTATTAGGGATAATGTATCCAAAGGAGAAATTAAATTGAATCATGTTTCAACTTAAAATTAACTTGCAGATATTTTTACAAAACCACTAGCTTTGATTCTTTTAGCACATTAAGAACTTGGCCAGGTGTGATCGATCTTAATGCTTAAATAAAATCATCTACAAACTTGATATGTTTCAATGTGTCTTTTCTTTTTTTGATCGTTAATGTTTTATTTTTATGTGTATTTTCTAGTTTTTTGTTTTTGTTTTTTATGCTTTGTGTGATTTAGACACGTACCACTTATCAAAATTCCTATATCTGATCATATATGTTGAATTTTTTAAGTGTTATATTCATACTGTACAAAATTATTTTCGTCCCGTACGAATTCTGTATCATGTCATTCATTATTTTGGACTGAGTGCATAAAATTTTTGATTTTCTAACACGTATGATACTATACAATATTTATATCATTCTGGATGATTTATATTCATTCTTTTATATGCATGTAGATGGTTATTCGGAGAGAATCAGTTATTATAACTGACAAAGACAAAACTTTATTTCATACTTATGAACTACATGTCATTTAATGTGAGGGACAAACCTAACTGTCATTAAAATGATCTTAAATAACTGATCATCCCGAATGAACACATGTTTATCTATATGATATACTAGTCAAAAAGCCTACATGAAAGGATGCTTTGTAAGTTGCATGATTATGAAAGTTTTTTGGTTTTGTACATTATCGTTCATTCATACAAAATTATTTTCATCATATACAAAACAATTAAGATAGTGTACAAATCAATTTTTGTACGTACGATGGTCATTTTTTTTAAAATAAGAGGGCTTTAGATTTCATTTTCATTCGTTTTATATCCCTTCTTGAAACATTTTCATCTTAGAAATGGAAAGTTCTAGCAAGCGTTATAGAGTTTCTAAGGGTTTGTCTTCTATGGGTGGAGATGAAAACTTTCTTTATAGAGTAAATGAGGATTCCTACTATAGTTTTATCGTTGCTAAAATCACTCCCTCTAGACTACTGATTCATGATGATATCCATTTTCATGTAATGCCTCTTTTTACCTCAACCCAATTTTCCATCATTTTGACTCTGATTCATGCTTACCATAAAGAGGCTTTTCACTACTTTTTGGCTAATATGAGTTTTAGTGAGGATGAGAGTAGGATAAGATCATATGTCCAAAAGAAATGGGTAGAAATCACTAAGGAAGATCTAGGAACTTTTCTGCGTTTAGAGACTCAAAGGATTAGAGAACACACTATAACATCCAAATCTGACTATGATTAGTTTGAAATAAAGAAAAAACTCTTGAGGGGTTACTAAAGTTTGTCACATGGCTAGAGTCTATACTTTAAATCAAAATGCCAGGATCATCCAACATGTCATAAGAATTTCAATTATTCCTAAGGCTGGTGATCGCATAAACATTACTTCTCTTTTGTCCACTGTTACCTATCTAATCATGACTAGACAAACAATAGATGAAGCCAAACTCATTTTAGATTACATTCATAACCTTTCTGAAATTGGGAATGATTCACATAAGAGGAAGAAAAATATTTCTTTAGGGCATCTAGTGACCTATGTTTTAGAAAAGAAGTATAATATTGTTCATCTTAAGATTCCATCTGAAATGCCAATCTACTTCACTGATGCCTCATTTCGAGCACTTTTTGGGAAGAATGACAATTCAAGTGAGGATACTGAGGAAGAAGGGGGAGCACCTGCACCTACTCATGGACCTAACTTTCAGAAGTTGGTCTAGCGCTTTGATTGGTTGGAGAGTCTTTTTTTTCAACATTTTGATTAAATTCATACCCACCTAAATTAGCAGGATGCACAGTACCAGCAAAACATGTGTTGGATTTGAGGTCAGTTTAAATTGTGAACACTAATGTAGCTATGATGAATAGTTATTTCTCTGTCTTCAACCAACCTCCTCCTTTAGACCAGGGTCCCTTTGAGATCTAGATGTACTTCTTTTATGTTGTCTTTGTATGTCCTCTTCAGATGTGGTATTTTATATTGATGATTTCAATGTTTTGTGTACTTATATTTATTTAGATTTAATGTTGATGTTGTTGATGTTATTTTATCTTTATTATTATGAGTTGATATTGAAAGAGCTTCAAAGTATTTGATCTTTAAATTGATATCAATAACAAATGTCTTGTTTTGATTAGTTGCTTTTCTTCATTATTTGAAATGTAAGTTTGCCTATATGATAATCCTGTCTTAACCAATATAAGAAGTGTTAAAAATTAAACTACAAAACAAAAATTAATTTCATTATGAAATTTAATTTTTCAAAAAATTTTAAGTTAACTTATAACTTGATCAAGTTAAGGCTATCAATCTTATATTTTTTCTAGGCAAATAAAATTTAAATATACTTATTGTAATTTTGATGTCTTAATATTTTTTATTTTTCTTTTCAATATAATTACCTTTGTAATTAGAGAAATTTTATTTTTTAGATTATCAATTTTTTAAAGATCAATTAAAAAAATGATATAAAAAAGTAAATATACAAATTTGTATGAAAATTTAAAGAATGTGCAATGGTTTGCAAATTAAAAAGAGGCATAAAATTAGCCCAAATGAAAAAAGATACACAAAGTGTGCCACAAATATTTAAAAATATGCCCTATGTTGACAATTGAATATGTTCCTTCCTCTATCATTTAATCTTCAAATTCAAATCAATCTAATGTTCGATTATATTTTATATTGAAAACTAAAATTATCTAATCTTCATTTTGCCACTTTTGCAATAATTCTCCATATCTAATTTTCTAAATTGCTTCATAACCTTGATTAATTTTTCTTATCAATGTTATACTTTAATTTAAATGTTTTGAATCTTTCTTTTAATCTAATGGTCATTAACATTGTTTTTGCAATTATAGTTCAATCTCTTTCAAGAACAATTACTAAGGTTTCTCATATAACTTCTTTCATTTCAATCTTCCTTTTTCCCTTTTGTTGTTGTCAAAAGGGGGAGTAATATTATTTTTATGTTTTTGTTTTTGTTTTTGTTCTTGTGTTCTTGTGTTTTGTGTTATTATTTTATCATTTGTGAAATTTTTTTTTAATTTTTTATGGTTCTTCAAGGAAATTTCTCATATTCATATGTTTATTCTTTTAGGGGGAGCTAAGGAGAAATTTAAGGTATTCAATCTTACTCAAACAATAATTATTTTGTCATCATCAAAATGGAGAGATTGTTGAGATAGTTGCAATTTAGTTCTTGATTGTAGATATTCTTGCAACATGTATGTTTTTTATGATTCCAAATATTATTACTTTGATTTATATTTCTCCTAACATATATTTGATGCACTATTTTACTATTTGTGTGTAATAACTTTTTAAGGAAATTATACTCCAGATTGTTGAAGACTTTAGATCATATTAGTTTAGGATTTACTATAAATGAAATCTATATTTCTTTATTGATTCTGAGAGAGTGTGATTGTAATTGAGTAATTGTGCACACAAACACTGGGTGAGAGTTTAAAATCTATAATTTTTAAACTAATTATACTGTACGAAGTCTAGGGTATCGTATGATGTCATCATTGTACGTACATCATCTTGGGTACAAATTGGATGGGTCCCTTTTCATCCAGATGAACCTAAAAAATTACTGAACGGGTACCATACAATATTATCTTCGTATGTACGATGTATAGGGTACAAATTAGATGCATCACTTTTCATCCTGATGAACTTAAAAATTTTCATAATTGATCATACCGTATAATGTTGTCATTGTACGTACGCCATCCAGGGTACAAAATTGTGGGGTCCCTCTTCATCCCGACGAAGGTAAAAAATTTCTAACTACTCATACCAGAGGATTAGCGTGTACCAAAACATTTCGCCTGATCCACAACAAGTTCATACGCAATAATTTTTGAACTATTCGTACGTACAAATATACGATCATACCGTATGATCATGTACACTCAAAATTGAAAATTTTAGTTTTCTAAATAGTTTTTGTGTCTTTGATATAAATGGTCCACTAAAATTGACATAAAAAAACTCTTATCATTGTGATTTTTTAAGAGCAAGTGAAAGAGAGAGTGTGGGAGAGTGTTTGAGTGAGATTTCTCATAAGTGGAGCGTGAAGGGTTCACGAGGTTACTCAAAGGTAAGGATCTCTTTGGGATTTTGGTGACTATTCATCTTTTCTTATTTCTCATTGCTTGTGAGAAGATCTTTGAAGAACATCACATACTCTGCCTACACTTGGAGGTTGTGAAAAGGTGATGGTTCTCTGCCAACAATTGGTGGGTGTGAAAGGACAATGGTTCTCTGCCAATACTTGGAGAGTATGAACAGATGACAGTTCTCTGCTGACACTTAGAGGATGTGAAAGGATGATGGTTCTCTGCCGCATTAGGGATTGGTGGAAGAGAGGTTTGGTAAAGGCTTTTCCACCATACTATGGCAGTAAAAGGTGAGACACTTAGGTAATAGTGTAATACTTGAAGAGAGAGTCTTCAGGGAGTGGATGTTGGTCGTGTTAGACTGAACCACTATAAATCTTTTTTTCTTTTAATTTTCGCATTTTATTTACTACAAGTTATTTACTGTGGTTGAAAAGTGTTGTTTTAAAAACTTAAATTAACTTATTATGAGTCTTAAAATTGGTTTTTTATTTAAAAAATCCAAGAGAAGTTTAAAATTACCAATTCACCCCCCCCCCCCCCCCCTTGTCTTGGTTAGCCTTGGGACAATAGCTTAAGTTTAATAACCTATATAGAATCAACACTGAAAGTTCGATGGGGATGTTAAGCCCTATGAACTTTGTCCCAAACTAACCAAGAGGGGGGGTGAATTGGTATTTTTAAAAACTTCTTTTTAAACAAAGAAATAAAATCACATAAACCAAATCACACCACAAAAAAAGTGCGGAATTTAAAAGTGCGGAAGCAAGAAAAAGAACACAGAAATTTATAGTGGTTCGGTCGACTCGACATACGTCCACTCCTTGGAGGCACCCTCCAAGTATTGCACTACAAAAAAGTGACTCTCATTTAGCCCCCACGGCTAGGTGGAGAAACCCTCACAAGAACCTCCTTTTTGCCACCTCGGCAAGGCAGAGAACCTATCTCCTTTTGCTTCCTCCTGAAGCTGGCAGAGAACCATAACCAAAAGCAAAACTCCTTACCTCTACCGACCCTTCCACGGACGAGAAACTCTAGACGAAGACGACGCGGAGAGATCCTTGAAGCAACCCTTGTGAAACCCCTCACAAGCTCCCCCTCACAAGATCCTCTCTCTCTCTTTCTCTCCTCAAGGTCTTCTCAAGTCAAGGCAGCAGCCAAAGGTTTTTAAAAACGTTGAACAAGAGCTCTTAAATAGAAGAGCTTCAAAAGAGCTCATTAATTGCAAGTTGCCGACAATATCGTCCAGGCCGATATGGATATTGGCCTGGCCGATCAGTACAAATCAATGAAGATCGGCCAGAGCATAGCCCTGGATGCAAAACTGGACGATTGAAAATTAGCTTGATCGTCTAGGCCGATATTACGATCGTTCTGGCCGATCAGTTCAAATCAGAGGAAAATCATCCTGAAAATAGCCCTGGATACGGGCTGGCCGATATTGATCGTCCTAAAGTAACTTAAGGTTTTTTGACTAGATCGGCCTGGCGGATCTTGCGATCGTCCCGGACGATCTGATCGTATCAATCATCCTTAATTACTCCCTTGATTTCCTGAGCAATTATGGCATAATTTGTGAATATCGTCCAGGCCGATCCGAGGATCGTCCTGGCCGATAATTTAAAGATACAGTATACCATACTTGTCTATGACAGCTACTTATTTCTGTTTTGAGCTTATCATCCTGGCCGATACACGTATCGTCTAGGACGATCTGTTAATGTCGGCTGCCTTAATTAAGAATCCTTAATTAGACTTTCTGTTTTAAGCTGATTGTCCAGGCCGATCAAAGAAATCGTCCTGGCCGATATGAGTAAAAATAGAAATTCTAAGTCTCTCAAGTGTGTGTGTGAAGGGTTACAAAGTATCAGTCTCTTTGACTATTACAAGTGGACTGAAAAGGTATAAAACAAAAGTACCGACTGACTCAACCCTAAACCTACGCATTCCTGAACTTGGCTCCTTTTTGATTGTCCGATCTTTGAATCCTGAAAAGTTAGAAGCAATAAGCTGTCCAAGAAAAGCAGTGTTTGTCAATCATCAAAACATAAGACATGAAAAATAGATTTACAATAATCTCCCCCTTTTTGATGATGGCAAAACACAAGTAGGACAAAAATAGATTCATTAGAAAAAACAAAGTTACAACATCAACTTTTTCCTACCACACCCTATCCTACTCCCCCTTTTTGTCATCACAAAAAGAGAGTCTAGAAACAGCAGAAAAAAAAAAATCACGAAAGACTAACTACAAAAAGACAAGAAACAATAACTCAAAGCACAAACTAAAAGAATGAGGGATCCTGATCATCAGATGGAGGAGGTGGAGGTGGCTGCTGAAAGTAACTGGCAAGGGTGGTAAACTGAGCATTGAACCAGGCGATGTCCTAGTCATGCTGCTGCTGCTGGTGAGTAAGAAAACTGTCAAATCGAGCTAAATCCTCAGCGCGGTGATGCTCGTAGCGGGCAATGTCCTCAGAGTGTTGCTGCTCCTGGGCAGCAACATACGTGTCAAACTGGGTCTCCCAACGATCAAATCTCTCAATCAACTGATCAACCAGTGAGTGTTGGTGGAGAGGAACAGGGTCAGGAAAGGGAGCTGGAGCGGGAGCCTCCTCCTCTCAAGCCCCACGAGGTTCATCAGGGTGGAGACGAGTACTGTGAAGGGTGCTGAAGGAATTGTTTGAGTAGAAGAGAGTTGGGTAATCTGGTGGATTGGGATATTGAATTTGGTATTTAGTTTCAAGAACATAGGCTATGATGTGTCCTAAGGCTAGATTTGGCTTTCTTCTGTGGCCTGGATCGCGAATTGTTGTTAGGTGATCAATGTAACAAAAAAATAGGTCCGCAGTGTTGAATTCCCTATGAGCCATGATGTAGAAGGTAGTGAGGGAAAGTAGAGGGGTAATGTGGACTCGGTCGCCGGCTTTTGGAATGACGGAGGTGCGAAGGACATGTTGGATTGTCCTAGCATCTCTGACTAAAGAGCTAGTCTCTCCAAAATGGTAACGGACATTGGTCTGGCGAAGAAAGTGATTTGCCGTGGACTAGTCAAAATTAGGGTCAGGGGCAATTATGTGCAGCTTATCTCCGGTGGTGGATAGCTGTAAAAGATCAACACAGTCCTGATATGTGATTTCGACAGGGCGTCGATTCACATAGGAGGACAGGGCTGTGAAGGTAGAGTTGATGCGAAGGTTTGCAAAAAATTCTAGAATGAACTCAGAATTGAAAGGGAAAACAAGAGACAGAATGAAGCAAAGGGAAGTGTGAGCGAAGAGATCCATTACGGGGTAAGAGATGTGGACCGGATTGATAATTCTGGAAACAGTAATTCCACATTCTTTATAACGATGATATGCGGCTTCATCTTCTGCTTCCCGGAAATGAGGGTCAACCCTTGCCCTCGAGGAACTTCCAGAGGTCTGACGGACGCGTTTCCCACCAGCCATTTGAGAGAACTTAAGCAAAAACACAAAGGAGAAAGGATGAAGAGTGAAAAATCATGGCTGGATCGGCCTGAATTTAAAGAAACAGCCATATCGTCCTTGCCGATCGCGAAATCGTCCAGGCCGATATGTGTCAATAATTACGTACAGTCCGATTGGTCAAAAAGGCAGTCCAATCGTCCGAGCCGATCAGATATCGGCCAGGCCGATTAGACACAGGCTATCGGCCCGAGGAGTCAGTCCGGACGACCGTTGAAAAAGCAGATCGTCCGGGCCGATTAGGTGTATCGTCCAAGACGATGCACAATAATTGATCGTACCGGCCGAAGTTAAAACGTTTTAAATGCTTGCCACGTGTATCGTCCAGGACGAACAGTGGATCGGCCTGGCCGATGGTTCAATAATGGATCGTCCAGGGCCGAATTTAAAGATCAAAACGTACTGACACGTGGATCGTCCGGGACGGTCCAGTTTATCGGCCAGGACGATGCATATAGAATGCATCGGCCAGACAAATATACTATCGGCCAGGACTATCACCATGAGTTCGATCAAATCGTCCAGGACGATAATGTATCGTCCAGGACGATGAATTGCAGTAAGCACAGAGAAAAAAAGGTCAGCATATGGATTTTGGAAAGAATTTGTCATATCGGCCAGGACGATATAACTATCGGCCGGGCCGATCTGACTTGAATTTGAAATCAAGACAGAAAAGGTGATGATCAGGACTCTCAAAAAATAAAATAAAAGAAAAGACAGTCAAAGACACAAAAAAAAAATAAAAACAAACACCGAACATTTTTGGATTTTAATTTTTCTATATTTTTTTGTTTTATGGAGGCATCATATGAGAATTCTTTTCATGAATTTAAACTTTTAAAGTTTTAGGAGATCAAGAGGTTTAACAAAATCCAATCAGAAGAAGGTAGAAAAACTGATTCCATTTACCTTAGATCGGGCATCCTTCAGGGTAAAAAATTCTCTTAAAAATAATAGAGTCCTAACTCGGAAATAACAAAAGAGGATAAGAAGATCCAATCAAGACTTGTTAACAATAAAAATATCTCATAAATAATAAACCAAAATAATTTTTCTCAATCATGGAAATTGAAATCAAATCTTTGAAGGTATCACATAATCAATGAGTTTTCTAAGTTTTAAGAGTTTTACCAAAGAGATGATAGCTTGCAATGGGCTAATTTTATGCCTCTTGTCACTTTTATTGGCTCTTTGAGCATCTTTTGATTTTTGATACACTTTTGTTTATATAGTTTTCTTTTCAATTTGGCTTCATTGGCTTCTTTCCTTTTTAACTTTTGCAAGCTAAAAATTCTTTAATATACCCTTAAAGAAAAAATACTTAGTTGTGAGTATATCCTCCAAATATTAGAGAATAGGAGCTCTCTCTCTAACATAGGGAAGAACAATCCACAACACAAAATCAAAATCACGTGATAACTGCAATGGTAAGATTTCAAAAGCTTGAATGATACCAAAGAATTTTGACTATTATGCATAAGATGATTTAATGTAGCAAGATTAGAAAGAGATCTTAAAAAGCCATTGGTTAAACTGAGTTTAGACTTTTATTTTATAGAAGAAAATCATGCCACTAAACAAAGTCAGAAGAAGGAAAAAAAAACATCAACAGTTTACTTCCTTTAACCAATTTTAAAAAGCTAAACCCTATCTCCAAAAAAAAAACTCCAATATTTAAAAGCTTGAGAAGTTTCATCATATGGAAGCCCAAAAAAATAAAGACCAAAGTGAAAAAAAAAAAAAAAAGTAAAGCAAACTAAAAACAACACAAAGTGAACAAAAAAACTAAAAATAAAAGACACACAAAAACTAAAGATTTCAAGCAAGTGATAAAGCAATGGATTTAAGCAATTGAGCTGCAAGCCTTCTTATGTTCAGTTATCTTATGCTCCCACGAGGTCTTTGGTGAGAGCACTCCTGCAAAACTCAACAACAGTCAGTTTTAGGAACCCAAACAGATTTGGGCTCCTTCTTAGGAAATGTAGAGTGCAATGCAGATGTGGTAAGTTTTGAATCATGCATCTTAGGTCTCCATACCCAATGTGTACTGCGGTGAACTGTGCAAGTGTGTGAGATGTGTCCTAGCATGCCACAAGAAAAACATTGAACTCCAGGAAAAGGTTTTCTTAAATGGTTTGGGTAAAAATGCCTCTTCCTAGGTTCTGGCCTTTGATTAAAAGTTGGTGTCATCCTAGCTTTCTTACATGTTTCCAAATCATTTTGAATTCTCAAGTTAGTTCTTTTTAATGCATCATTCTCAATCCTCAAATTTTTCTCAATCTCTTTAGATTTTTTAAGATCATCATTAAGTGAGGTGTGTGAAGCTTTTAATGCATTGCTTTTATCAACTAATTCCAAATGCTTCTTGTTTAATTCATCAAATTCATCAAGGAGAGCAATGTGATTTGAATCAATCGTTGCATGATCTTTGAGAAAAACTTCATGATCTTTTTGTAGATTTGAATGTTCTAATTTTAGGCTAGCATGAGTTTCCTTAAGTTTTTTGTATGATGTATGGATTTTTTCACAGATTTCAAACAATTCATCATAGGTTGGTTTACATACCTCTTCCTCATCACTTTGATTTTCTCCCATGAAACACAAGTTTGTAGTCTCTTCCTCTAGTTCAGTCTCAGAGGAATCAGTACCAGATTCTGCCCAGAAGCCTTTTTGGATTTTCTTATTCTCCTTCCTAGACTTAGCTTTCTCCTCACCTTTTTCCTTTTCTTTGCTTGAATGATCTTGAAGTGTAGGACAATCGGCTCTTACAAGTCCAGGTTTCCTGCATTCAAAACAAACAACATCAGAAGATCCTTTAATATGTTTATGATCCTTACCTTTTCTCCAACTTTGATGATGCTTTTGTTTCTTCCTTAGAAAGCTTTTGAATTGCCTTGTGATGAAGGCAACTCCATCGCTTTCAGACCCGGAAGATTCAGAATTTGATTTGTGTGCCTTCAATGCAATTGTTTTCTCCTTTTTCTTCTCACCTGCATCAAGATTTCTTTGATTCACCCCTTGCTCGTAAGCAATGAGTGAGCCAAGCAAGTTATCAATAGAATAGGTGTTCAAATCTTTAGATTCAGTGATTGCAGTAATTTTTGCATCATAGGACGAAGGCAAGCATCTCAAAATCTTGTTAACTTTTTCATAGTTCGAAAGTTCTTTTCCTAGTGCATGCAATGAGGTAGCAATCTGAGTAAACCTAGTGTACATGTCAGAAATCGATTCATGAGGTTTCATACGAAAAAGTTCGTAGTCATGCAAGAGAATGTTTAAACGGGATTGTTTAACTTCATTAGTGCCTTCATAAGTAATGCACAATTTATCCCAAATTTTTTTACCAGTTTTGCAAGTTGAAACACGCATGTAATCCTCAGATTTTAAAACACAGAAAAAACAATTCAAACATTTCGCATTTAATTGAGTTAAATCTCGTTCATCAAAAGTCCATTCGGTAAAAGCAACTTCAGTTTTAAAACTGTTAATTTCACGAGAAGGTGGAGAATAACCTTCTTGAATAAGCATCCACATGCGATAATCAGTAGATTGTAAAAAGGTTGACATGCGAGTTTTCCAAAAATCAAAAGGTAGGTTATCGAACAGAGGAGGTCGGGTAATAGAATACCCTTCCGTAGTGTTGTGATTCCCAAAGTTAGACATGGATCAAATTCAAAAAGTTTTCAAACTTTAATTTTCGAATCAAGCTCTGATACCACTTGAAAATTCGATGGGGATGTTAAGCCCTATGAACTTAGTCCCAAACTAACCAAGAGGGGGGGTGAATTGGTATTTTTAAAAACTTCTTTTTAAACAAAGAAATAAAATCACATAAACCAAATCACACCAAAAAAAAGTGCGGAAATTAAAAGTGCGGAAGCAAGAAAAAGAACACAGAAATTTATAGTGGTTCGGTCGACTCGACCTACGTCCACTCCTTGGAGGCACCCTCCAAGTATTGCACTACAAAAAAGTGACTCTCCTTTAGCCCCCACGGCTAGGTGGAGAAACCCTCACAAGAACCTCCTTTTTGCCACCCCGGCAAGGCAGAGAACCTATCTCCTTTTGCTTCCTCCTGAAGCTGGCAGAGAACCAGAACCAAAAGCAAAACTCCTTACCTCTACCGACCCTTCCACGGATGAGAAACTCTAGACAAAGATGACGCAGAGAGATCCTTGAAGCAACCCTTGTGAAACCCCTCATAAGCTCCCCCTCACAAGATCCTCTCTCTCTCCTCTCTTTTTCTTTCTCTCCTCAAGGTCTTCTCAGGTCAAGGCAGCAGCCAAAGGTTTTAAAAACGTTGAACATGAGCTCTTAAATAGAAGAGCTTCAAAAGAGCTCATTAATTACAAGTTGCTTACAATATCGTCCAGGCCGATATGGATATCGGCCTGGCCGATCAGTACAAATCAATGAAGATCGGCCAGAGCATAGCCCTGGATGCAAAACTGGACGATTGAAAATTAGCTTGATCGTCCAGGCCGATATTACGATCGTCCTAGCCGATCAGTTCAAATCAGAGGATAATCGTCCTGACAATAGCCCTGGATACGGGCTGGCCGATATTGATCGTCCTGAAGTAACTTAAGGTTTTTTGACTAGATCGGCCTGGCCGATCTTGCGATCGTCCCGGACGATCTGATCGTATCAATCATCCTTTATTACTCCCTTGATTTCCTGAGCAATTATGGCATAATTTGTGAATATCGTCCAGGCCGATCCGAGGATCGTCCTGACCGATAATTTAAAGATACAGTATACCATACTTGTCTATGGCGGCTACTTCTTTCTGTTTTGAGCTTATCGTCCTGGCCGATACACGTATCGTCCAGGACAATCTGTTAATGTCGGCTGCCTTAATTAAGAATCCTTAATTAGACTTTCTGTTTTAAGCTTATCGTCCAGGCCGATCAAAGAAATCATCCTGGTCGATATGAGTAAAAACAGAAATTCTAAGTCTCTCAAGTGTGTGTGTGAAGGGTTACAAAGTATCAATCTCTTTGACTATTACAAGTGGACTCAAAAGGTAAAAAACAAAAGTACCGACTGACTCAACCCTAAACCTACACATTCCTGAACTTGGCTCCTTTTTTATTGTCCGATCTTTGATTCCTGAAAAGTTAGAAGCAACAAGCTGTCCAAGAAAAGCAGTGTTTGTCAATCATCAAAATATAAGACATGAAAAATAGATTTGCAACAAACACCAATTACAATTTAAATAATATTTTAAAATTCAAATTTTATTCTAATCATCTTGTATAATACGCATCATAATGTATAATATATAACAATAATTCCTAAATTAATTATGTGATTAGGGGAACAATTATGTTTAATTTGTTTGATCAATGATTGTAGAGGAACATATAGTATGATCCTAGCGATATATGGGATGATAATTTATCATTTCTTATTATACAAAAATAAATGCAATAGTTTTTAAACTAACCGTATAAAATAACCCCAAATTTTGTACTGTACAAGCTGAGCACTACAAGGGATGATGATTTATCCTCACTTATAATACTGATGATAATTAAAAACTCTTGAATTGATCATACATGATAATGTAGTTTATACTATCTAAAACGGATATTTTATACAAATAATACAGGACAATCGTAGGATCATACTGGAGGAATATAATTGACAGTTTGAAATTTAACAGTATTCTAGAGGCTCTTTATTTAAACTCTCACTTAGATTTATTAAATAGCTTTTTATTGCTAAGTGTCAAGTTTTCTAGAGGCTCTTTATTTAAACACTCACTTAGATTTATTAAATAGCTTTTTATTGCTAAGTTTATTGAGAGGGCACATAGAGAAAGAGATTAGGAGAGCTTTGGGAGAGAAGAAAGGAAGAGCTTTCTGTGATAGCGTGTTGTGAGGAATTGATAATTTTACTCCATGCAAGGTTATTTCCTATCTTCTTTAAGTCTCTGCCTTGATTCTTTGGTGGCTCTAGAGAGACACTCTATAGCACTAGACAGTGGTTCTTTGCCATCTTTAGGAGGGTGAAAAAGGATTCAATGTACTCTTCCTTCTCCTAGAAGGAGAAAAAGTATCAAGGTACGATGCCTTTACTAGGAGGGTGAAAATGGATTTTAAGTTCTCTACCTTAACCAGTATGGTGAAGAAGGATTCCAGGTTCTCTACCTCATAAAGTGGGTTAAAAGAGTAAGGTCCTCTACCATACTAGGTTTGTGGAAAATATTAAGTAAGGGCTTCTCTTCCTAGTTGTTATGGCTAAAGGAGAGTCAGTAAACATTTAGCGTAATACTCGGAGGACTCTGAGGAGTTGACATAGGTCATTATTTGATCGAACCACTATAAAGTCTAGTGTGTTTATTTTTATTATTTTTTGTACTTAATTTTTTTGTGATTAACTATGTGGATGAAAATTTTGATCTTTTTATTATTGTGAAAATAAATTTCTTCTACATTGAGTGATAAAATTGTTTGTTTCTAGATATTAAAAAAAATATAATTTTTTTTTTAATTTTGTGTAAAGAAGTTTTAAAATTACCAATTCATCCCCTTTCCCGACCCTCCCTCTTGTTTAGCCTTGGTTTGGTTCTGAGAGGTTTAACAACCCTCATAAACTTTCACAATATTGAGCCATTGGAGGACCTAAGTTAACAATGGTTGTCCCTATGGCCACCTAAACAATAAAACCCCTTGAATATGAATTTTTGTTAAAATTTAAAATGTATCAATTCAACTAAATCTTGAAACCTTCTTCAACACATTTCATATTTAATTTGAAGTGCGTTGAGCTTAAACCTAAGCCATGGTCAAGCTTGGTTAATCAAGTCAACCTAAGTTAGCCAAACAAACCCTTAAGACTTTGAACATATATTTTATGTATGAAGAACACCTCAAACCTTGGGACCTCCTCAAACAAATTATAAATCACATTGGTAATGCATTAAACCTAACCCTAACCCACATTCAACTAAGTTAACAATGGAAAACAAAAAGTAACTATAGATAAATTTTCATTCATGCTCTACAAGATTTTGTTTAAGCTATATTTAGCTTTCTTTTAGTCAAATATTCATAGATTGATATTATCCCATCTCAATTGACAGCTTAATCTCTCAATATTTATTTGATAAGAAAAACCTTCAATTTATTTTCACGGCCTAACACAACGTAAGAATATTCAATTCAACTTATATGATAAAAAATATATTCACCTATCATAAAACATGGAATTAAATTAAGGAATATATTTCATTATAAAAATTGAATAAGGAATACTAAATTCATCCCTAAGGATAAAAGGAGCACTTACTTGTTGATTTAATCAGGAAAATATATAAATGAATTTATTTTCACAATCAAAGTATATAAGGAATATTCAATTCATCCTTAAGGATAAAAAGAATATTCAATTTTAATTTAATCATGAAATTAAATTCATATATTTATTTTCATAATCAAATATTTAAAAATATTCATATTATCCATATGGATAAAATGTATATTTACTTACTTTTGATTATGAAAAATAATGTTTAAAGCTTAGGTATGTGTCAAAAAAGTTTTCTCCTATCGTAAAAAAGAAACAAAAGTAGGATTTATTTAAATTATAGGTTCTAGACATCCTAAAAGGGTAAACCCTTATAGTTAGTTACATCTACAAAGGGAATACTCTCAGTTAAAGTCAATAGTAAAGATTTTCAAAAACATATAAATTTAAAGAAATGGTTGGGTTATCAAGGTTTTAATTTGCATGCTTTAGATTAGAAATTTTATAGTATCATTTGAAATTTAGATTTCGATTTTATATTTTGAAAGAATATAATAGAGTAGGAATATGCATAGACTAAGGGGATGTATATAATTTTGGCTAACACCTTCTTAGACTAAGCTACCAGCTAACAATCTTAAGCATAATCGTTTTGCTAAATGAATGAAAGATTAGATAGCCTCTATCCTAGAAAATCAAGGAATTATTGTTTAGAAAACATTTTAATCAAAACTTTATAATATGTATGTGATCATATAATGAAATTATACATGGATCATAAAATAAATAAAAGAACTTTTATAAATAGATAAATTTATAATATAACCCAAGGTCTAATGTAGAGAAAAGGTGTCTAAGCTCCACAAATTACAGGCGTTGATTTCTACTCGTATATAAAGTAGATTTGAATATGAATCATTATTTTTTGGTCTTCAATATTCTGAATATTGGATCTTCTATAGTATTCCAAAAGACAATAATCTTCAAAATAAGAAGAATTAATTCATTTCGGAATATATATATTTAATACTTTTACTACTCTTGATACTGTACCACTCAATTTAGCTATACAAAGATCTAAAATATTTACATAATTTATTTTATATTTACCTTTCCATTATTACCTAGATTAATTTATATATTTTTTAATACAAAAGAGTTATTATAATAATTCACATATGAAATAGTGAAGTGTGAGTAGTTTTATATATGCATAAATTTAAATTAAAATAAAATAAATTGGCTATGAATTTTCACTATGATCTCTAATGCACCAACAAAAAATAAATATAACATCCATAGCGCAAAAAGTAAACACACAAATATGAGTACCCTATTGGAAAGGTACTATGAGAAAATAAAATTAAATCATCCGCTTAGCTAGGCTAGAGTAGGTTATCCTTGCAAACTATCTAAGTGTGTATAAAAGGCAATATGGCTTGGATGGGTCCTAAGTTTTATTAGTTAAAAGTTAACTATAATTGATTTTATTTTTTTAAGTTCTTTAAGGGGAGGTCTGAATTTAAACCATTTAATTTTTTTTAAAGAGAATTTTAATTATTATGATTTTTAATTTTAGATTTTATTGGCTTAGTGCTTAACAACCTCTAAGTGCTATAAACAATTGATCACCATGTTCTTTAATAAAATTTTTAATGCTAGTGGTCACAAAACATGTTCAAAGATGAATGGCATGGACTCCTTCATTTTAATTAAGTGTTTTGTTCCTTAAATCTTTTCAATCCAAAACACATTTTCCGTTGAGAAGAGAATTAAGCATAAGGGTACAGAAGCTAAAATGTCTAAGTTTTTCTTTGATAATTTTAAATTATTTTAATTTGATTGTCATTATTGGATAAAGGTTTTTGTATTTTAATAAATATTATTACCATAAATGAATAAAATGCCAATAATTTTGTTGGATTTGGAGTTTTCTGTAATTAGTTGTGAATTTTATAGGTTAAATGAATTTTTAAATTTATTTAATTGCTAAATTAGAGGCATTTTCTTATTTTTGTATCGCATCAACTCCCAACCTATTTCAAATATTTTCCAAATGTCATAGATAACTTCTATGGAGGATTTAAAGTGTTTTAAATTTATCTAATATTTTTATTCATTTTTGTTTATTTATTTTAATTCATTCTTGGGTTTTCATAATTATTAAATTATTTTTTTTATATTTGATGAATTTTTTGGAAATTATATTTTTTCCTCTATTAAGCTTTTAATTTTGAGCATTTTGATATATTAAATATAATTTTTGAATTTAAAATAGGTTTTTTATTAGTATTTAATGATCCTTAATCAATTATATACATGAATCTTAGGTTCATTAAATGATATGTCAAATGACCTCCAATTAAAACAAATTTGAAACATAGGTAAATGAGTCCATGTGCTTCAAACTAACTAAATTTTGTCTTATCAAAGCCTCCCTAGGATGAAAATAAATCCCCAAACCTAAATGCAAGTACAGCTTTGGTGATTTCTTTTTCAATCTAGACTCATTGGATTTGGGTGAAATGAGTAGCAAACTATTGCTGACATACATATAAACACGCCATAAAAGAGTAAAAATAATATTCTAATTAGAGCATGGATAGTTATGAATTTTTTAAATTATGGGTATAAAAAGGACCCATAAGCTTGAAATTTTAAATCGTAGAAAACCTAATCAAATCATCATCCAAAAAAATTAGGGTAGGTCGAGGATGCTCCATAAAATCTGCCATCCAAAATTGCTCAATTTGACCATATGATCTTTAGAAATTAAAGTAATTTTTACGTCAAACATCACCAATTATATTAAGATCTACTACTCAAAAAGTTATGAAACTTTTTTTTTAAAAAATATTAGAGGTCAAAAGCCTTCCAACAAGCCCAAGAACACTTAATTTAGAATTAAAATGGATTTTTTTATCATTTATTAAATTTCTAAGAATTTAAATGACTTATTTAATTCATTTTTACTCAAAATTAGCTAGCATACCATCCTTGCCCATCATTGAAAATAGTTTGTGTAGATACGGTGGCCTTTAGACATGTGGCAGTGCATGATGAATCCACTTAACCATGTCAGATTCATTATTCAAATGTCAGATCAAAACAGAGGAGGTTTAGCAGCTCAGATCTAGCCATGTCACCGACATTTTAATATGGGTAGTATGCATTTGAATCAGAAGGAAGACATTCATATGCAGTTAGATCTGGGCTATCACAAGATTCAAAAAATAGTATTCTAGAGAGTTAAAGTCCTTATACTTATTAGTTGTATATTGAATAATTTTTTCTATATTTTTTTATTATCTTCATGTCATCATAAGGAATATTGTGTTTTTATCTATCTAAGAGATTACATTAGGTGCTTATTGGTGGGAGAAATTCTTTTTAAATGATACTCTCAGTATCCATGAAATATGGGGTATTAAGAACGTGTAATTTTGAATTATGAATCATATACTAGTGCTATTATATAAATGTCAAGGCTTAATATTTCCCTCATAATGCAACATTTTTTTAATATTAAAAATATGATTTATGTACATGTTATAAGGAAATTCAAGGAGATAAGTTTATGCTCAAGGTTTTTTTTTTGAATTTTGAATGGGCCACAAGAACTAACATAAAGCTTGCTATATTTAATGGGCTAACACTTTTGGTGAATTCTAATTAATGTAAGATCACCTTCATTATATTCATTAGAATAACATATGAAATTTAATATATTTGCACATTTGATCTTAATTAATGGGACCTATTTCCTTACTTGTTCATATAAATCATGAAAATTTTGTGCAAAGGAGAATATAACATATAAAAAAGTATGATGGAGAATATATACAAAATTAATGATTTCTTTGGATTATATCCCTAAATAACTTAATAATGTGTTTTCATACTATTGTTATTATATACAAACTCCAAATTTGGTAGATAAAAGTCCTAAGTGCTAATTTGTTTACATACTAAACACTTTCTCAGGTTTCGAAAGGATCTATTAAAAATTATTGTCATCTAACAATCTATTTGAAGACAAAATGTATCTAAAAACTTTAATTATATTTTAATTAGTTTTTAAAGCATTTAACATAAATCTAAAGTTAACATAACATCATAGCTGAAATTATTATTGATGATGTAGTCTAACCATTTCTTTGAAAATAAGTTTAGTAATGAGGGAGGTATCATTAGTTTTTGAATAAGGAAAATATTATGCTATTTTAGAGACCTATAATACCAAAAAAATTATGTTAGGAATTTTAAAACTAAAAAGAAGTCAATGGAATGTTGGATGTTTTTCATTGGAGTTACCTTAATAACTAATAAATCTATGGCTAAATTAGAGAACTCAAAAAGGATATTAAATACTATAGTTTGTATGTGACTCTCTAAAAAAGTGAGTGTTATATCCTTTCATAAAATAAGTGTAGTGTGGAATATGACTAAAGAAATTTCTCAATTTTTTAGAACTTTATTGTTCAATACATATCATAGTAAAAGAAGGTAATTCATTAGGGAAGGCTCCCAAGACTATGGATGATGAAATGTGAAGGTCAATAATAAGCTTAAATTTTACAATTTTTTTATGGATAGTAATTGATTTGTGGCTAGGAAAGTTTACTCGCACAAGTGTAGCCAATTTATCTTATGATTTCATAAGAAAAAACTTAATGCTTAATTAATTGCTTTGAATGTATAAGTATTTATATACCATAGTGAATTGCATCGCAATTATAAACTTAAGGTATATAAAAAATATATTTGCTGCGTTTGTGGGTAGAACATCCCATATTTTCTTATCTTAATAAGTATCAATCTAAATTTTAACTAAGCATCTAAAAATTATAAGTAAACAAGGATAATTAATCAAACAAAAAGAATTGTTGTAGGGTAATTTTTATGTTATAGGTTTGCTCAAACAAGGGTACAAGTGGAGATAAAATTAATATAATCCCACCATCAATAACAACTTTATACAATTTTTCCTATTATAAGTGTCTATTATTTAAAAATATTACACTGATGTTTATCTTCAAATTTAGTTTAACTATTGAAGGGCATCTCATAAGCCATGATTGTATAATCAAAGCCACCTTATTTGTCTAAAATAGGGTCATCATTAAAAAAATCTCATAAATGTCTAGGTTTTTTTTTTTTTTTTTTTGAAGAAATGCAAAAATTGCATTAAAATAAAAGAGTAGAAAACCTAATACAAACTAGGTAAAAGTAACTGAAGATCCTTTTTCCAATAAGAAAAAAGGACCTTATTGAAACTAAATTTGTTATTTTAAATTTTTTATAAATGTAATGACATCCAATATTTCCTATTTTGAAGCTGTTGAGATGCAGGGGATACCAAAATATAAAATAACCCGAAGGTTGATTAGTATCCCAGAGTTCCCATCCAGTTCGAAAATAAGAATTAGTAAAGATCCCATAATCACTTAGGCAAAGTTTAAAATAACAAATTAAAAGAAAAAGGAAACAAAAGTTGAAAAGAAAATTACATATCAATAATAATTTCCAAAAGTTTGGTGTTGAATTGCCAAACTTTATGATCATATGCTCCATCATCAAGAATATCTTTTCTATGATGTTGTCCAAGTGAGAAAATCTTTGCATTATTAGTGAGAAAAAAAGGAAAGAAGACCCTTTCAAACCGATCTTCTCTTTGAGATTAGCTATCTTCCTTCTAGGTAAATCTAAATTTCTAGCTTTTAAGGGACTCAATTTATATTAAAAATAAAATTTTTCCTATGAATTGATTTTACATATGCCCCTTTAAGAAAGTTAAATAAAATTATATCAATGGAGTTATTATTATGACTATACATTAAGGAGATTTTATGGCTAGTTAGCACTACTAGATGATGAAGTAATAGAGGTTGAGGTATAAGGTATTGTAGAAGAATTCGATGTGGTGGTGGAATAGTGAGAATTCTTATGTTTTATAGAGGGTATCACTTTTTTAATTTCTCAATCAGAAGGGAAAAGTAAAAAGTATTTTCTAAAGATAAGGGATTTTATAATTCAACTTCATTTCTAATTTTATTCTAGTCTAATGACAAATTTGTTAGGATATTACAAAGAAGAATTGTTGTAGATTATCCTTCCCATTAGGGATTTATAGATATTTATGTATTTTTTCACAAGTATAGTTCTTTGACTAAAATGCTAATCCAATAAATTTTAGCACGCCATGTAAATTACATCATGCTAAAAACATATTTTGTAATAATCCTGCATATTATACAAAAAATTATCTTATTTTGGACAATAAGTATAAAAAACATATTGGGATCATATATGTGACACCCTAGGATCTAATAGAAGAATTTAACTTATACCCATAATTTACTCATCCATGCATGAATAATATACCAGGGCAACAAAATTCATAAAAATACAAACATTATAATCAACTTTCATTTTATTAGTCATAAAATTCAATCTATCACAAAATTAAATGATGGATTACGAAATCACACCTTAGGAATCTGGATCCAAAGTGTTACCTTTAGACTTGATCTGCTAGGTTAAAATAATATTGTTAGCTTAACCAACTCAGCACTCTCCTTTCCTTACCCCTTTCAAGCATCAAATATTCAAATAAAACTTTAAAAAGTAAGAAAACAAAGTGTTTAAGAATTTTAGTAAATAAATGTGAATTACTTCAATTTCAATGCATATGAAACTTTCTAAGGTATCATTTTTTATTATAATGTCCATTTCACAAAAGATTCTCAGATACAATGCAAACTACTTAGTCTAAGAAGTTCACTTTCATGTGCCATCAACTCTATTCTTTTTTTTTTTTTTGAAGAAATGCAAATTGCATTAAAAGTAAGAAAAGAAACCCCTAATGCAAACTAGAAATAAAATAAAACTAAGAGTTCCTAATCCAAAAAGGAAGGGAACCTTATTGAAGAGCATATTTGTTAAAATAAAATTATAATAATTTAAATGAGACCCACTACTTATTTTTTTTAAACCCTTGGGGTGGAGGGAATACCCAAAATAAAACAACCTAAACAGTTGATTAGCATCCCAAAATTCCCAACCGGTTCAAAAATAATAACTAGTACCGATCCCATAATCAATTACTCTAATTTCATAAAAAAAAAATATTAAACTAAAACAAAATAAAAAAACTACACAAATTGACTAAGAAGTAAAAAACTAGAACATCATAAAATAGAGAAATGCATAAGCAAGCTTCAAGTAGGTATCTCTTAATTAAACGGCTGCCATCAGTTGAATCCTTAGGTTTAGGTTTCCCATAAATTGAAACATAAATATACCATTTTTGAATGCAAAGGACATTATTAATATCAAGAATTCTGATATCCTTATTGAACAAAAGCTCCATCTTCAAGCACTGAAAGAATCCCCAGCTGCTCCTTTGAAATTCCAATCAACTTTTCTTTTTTTCTAGGAATTTCCATAATAGGTCCTAAAAATTTAAGTTGTTTTGTGTTTTTCTTAACACTAACTGAACTTTTATTCTTATAACTATTAACAAAATTCAAAGATTTAGAACTCTTAAAAACATCTTGATTGCGATGAGTGATCCCAAATAAATATTTTTTCCTGAATAGAAACAGTTGGATTTCCTTTAATAACTCTGAAATCTTTAAAATTTACCTCCATTGGCGGAATTATGGAAATCTCCACCTTCTCCAATTTTTTTGAAATTAGAGAATCCTCATTATTCAATATGAAATCAGCTTCTGTTTGAATAGTTGCTATTTGAATGAGTTATATTTGTGCAACTTATGTAGTTTTGATGATTCCAAACATTATTGTTCAGATGTATAGTTATCTCCTAACAATTTTAGAAGATTTGCACTTGCTCTTGTGTGTACTAACATTTCAGGAAAATCAGACTCCAGACTACGAAAACTTCAAATCAAATTCAACATATGATATTTTGTTTATTTGAAGTTTGTCTTTTCTTTGAATTAATTTTGAAAGGGAGTGATTGTAATTGAGTGAATAAAATCTCACACACACAAATTAGGAGAACATGAAATTCTATATTGATCGTACAGGACGATATTTATCGTACTGGACGATCTGTCAGTTATCTCCTATAGAGCACTTGGAACGAATAGGAACTTGCTTTGAAAAATTTTTCTAAGTCCTATTCGTCCAGGACGAATTTTAATATCGTCCCGGACGATGGGTTTTCTGTAAACATTTCGTCCAGACAAATTTTACCATCGTACTGGGCGACCAGTCCCTTGGAAACATTTCGTCCAGACGAAAATAAATATCGTACCGGACGAACAGCTCTCTGGAAAATTTTCGTCCAGACGAAACCAAATTATCGTCCCCGGCGATTGGTCCTCTGGAAAATTTTCGTCCAGACGAAATAAATAATCGTCCAGGACGATCGGCTCTCTGGAAAATTTTCGTCCAGACGAACATATTTTCGTCCAAACGATAAACCGACTTAGGACAGTTTTCAGCAGTTTCTAGAACCGACCTTGTAATAACCGTTCGTACTGGACGAACCTAGTTCGTACAGGACGATCAGCTGTACGAAGTCATTTCGTACACATATACAAATTGGGTCGTTTCAGATCGTTTAAGTAAAATCGTCCAGGACGATCCAGGATCGTACGGGACGATCCACTGCGTACAGAATTGAAAACTTGCAGTTTTTGGGCGGTTTTTTATGTCTTTTGTATAAATACTCCAAATTAGACTACCACCCAATCTTTTTGTCATTTGATCTTCGTGCCTATTGAGAGAATAGCCAAGGGTAGAGTGGAAGAGAGCATTCAAAGGAGGATTCCTACCATTGGAGCAAGAAGGCTTCACTTGGATTGCTAAGGTAAGAATCTCTACTTGGGAAATTGGATTTCTTCACTCTTTTCTTTCTTCCTTCTAGATTCTTGTGAGAAGATCATTCAAGAAGGTCCTGTTCTCTGCCGACACTTGGAGAGTGTGAAAAGGACGAGGGTTCTCTGCCTACACTAGGAGAGTGTTAAAGGAAGAAGGTTCTCTGCCTACACTTGGAAAGTGTGAACAGCCGTAGGGTTCTCTGCCCACACTAGGAGAGTGTGAAAGGAAGACGGTTCTCTGCCCACACTAGGAGAGTGTGAAAGGAAGACGGTTCTCTGCCAGCACTGTGGATTGTGTAAAAGGACGACGGTTCTCTGCCGCACCGGGTAGTGGTGAAAAGAGGGTTTTGTACAGGCTTCTCCGCCTTGCTGTGGGTGCTAAAGGAGAGTCACTTTGTGGTATTAGTGCAATACTCAGAGGGTGCCTCTGAGGAGTGGATGTAGGTCTGGTTATAGACCGAACCACTATAAATCTGGTGTCATTTACTTTATTGCTTTTACGTTTCCGCATTTTAAATTTCAGTTTTAACAACTCTGTGGTTGAAAAACATTTTTCTACAAACTTTAAAAGAAAATTTTATTTCGGTTCAACTTTAATTTTAAGAGGGTTTAAAATTTTTAAAACTACCAATTCACCCCCCTCTTGGTAGCCGTGGGACATTTACTTAGGCTTAACAACCTAATTACTAGACTCAACAAGTGGTATCAGAGCATTGTTTCAAAATCATAAGTTTGAACTACTTTTTGATTAACGTAGATGGCTACATTTGGAAACCGAAACACACCTGAGGGTTACTCTATCACTAGACCTCCACTGTTTGACAATATTCCTTTTGATTTTTGGAAAACACGCATGTCTACTTTCTTACAGTCACTTGATTATCGCATGTGGATGTTAGTCCAGGAAGGTTACACAAAACCAACTAGATTAGTTGATGGAAATAGGGTAGATACACCCTATGCAGATTGGACTATAGAAGAACATGACTTAGCACAATTAAATGCGAAATGTTTAAATAGTTTCTTTTGTGCTTTAAAATCTGAAGACTACATGCGAGTTTCTACTTGTAAAAGCGGAAAAGACATATGGGATAGACTTTGTATTACTTATGAAGGGACAAATGAGGTTAAGCAATCAAGACTCAATATCTTGTTACATGACTACGAATTATTTCGCATGAAACCTAATGAATCTATATCTGACATGTACACAAGATTCACTCAAATTGTCACCTCTTTGCATGCACTTGGTAGGGAATTAACTAATGCTGAAATGGTTAATAAGATTCTTCGTTGTTTACCTACTGCATACGATGCTAAAATTACTGCAATTACAGAGTCAAAATATCTGAACATTTATTCTATTGACAATCTTCTTGGTTCACTCATTGCTAACGAGCAAGGAGTAAGTCAAAGAAAGATTGATGCAGGTGAACCAAGAAAGGACAAGAATATTGCACTAAATGTGGAAGAGTCAGAAAGTGAACACTCACAACCTGAGGATGAAGATGATATAGCACTGATGACTAGACAATTCAAAAGCTTTTTAAAGAGGAAGCAGAAGAGACGCCAACAATGGAATAGAGGTAAGTATAACAGAAATGGCAAGGTTTCTAATGAAGTAATTTGTTATGAATGCAGGAAACCAGGTCATATAAAGACTGATTGTCCAAAACTCAAAGCCGCTCCTAGCAAGGAGAAGGTAGAGGAGAAACCAATGGTAAAGAAGGGCAAGAAGAAATTTCAAAAGGCTTTTTGGGCGGACTCAGCTTCAGACTCATCTGAGACTGAAAAAGAAGAAGAAGTCACCAACCTTTGCTTGATGGCAGATAAAGCTGAACAATCAGATCAAGAAGAGGAATACTCTCACACAAGACCTCGTGAGAGTATATGGTACCTGGACAGCGGATGTTCTAAGCACATGACTGGAGATACTGCTCAATTCATAACGCTGGAAGCCAGAAGTGGAGGCAAGGTTACACTTGGAGATAATACCACAAAGAAAGTGGTTGGATCAGGTATGATTGGAAATTTGAAAAACTTTTTCATAAATAATGTTTTATTAGTTGAAGGCTTGAAATATAATTTGCTTAGCATAAGTCAGCTATGTGATAAGGGCTATAATGTAAAATTTTTACCTACTAGCTGCATAATTAGCCTAAATGGGAAAATTGTTTTAAATGGAAAAAGGGTGAATAATGTCTACATGCTAGATTTAAATTGTATTCAATCTCCTACTGCTTTTTGTTTGAAAACTGTTTCTGATGAATCATGGCTTTGGCATAGGAGACTTTGTCATTCTAGTATGAAAAATCTTAGAAAAATTACCCAAAAGAATTTGGTTAGAGGAATACCTAAACTAGACTTTACTAAGGACCATCTGTGTGATGCATGCCAATTAGAAAAACAAGTGAAGTCCTCTTTTAAGTCCATTAAAGATCTTAGGACCAGTAAACCTTTAGAAATTCTACACATGGATCTTTTTGGACCAGTAAGCACTGTTAGTCTAGGAGGAAAGGTATATGGATTTGTTATAGTAGATGATTTTTCAAGATTCACCTGGGTTAAATTTCTTTTTCATAAGAGTGAATCATTTGAGGAATTCAGAAATTTTTCAACTTGGATACAAAGAAAACTAGGATGTGAAATAATTTCTATACAAAGTGATCATGGAGGAGAATTTGAAAATGATAGATTTGAAGATTTCTGTAAAGAAAAGGGGATTGATCACAATTTTTTTGCACCTAGAACTCCTCAACAAAATGGAGTAGTTGAAAGAAAGAACAAAACATTAATAGAAGCCGCCCGAGCAATGTTAGCAGAATACTCTCTTCCTAGATATTTTTGGGCTGAGGCGGTTAGCACTGCATGCTATGTTCTGAATAGGGTGAATGTGAGATCAAATTTGAATAAAACACCCTATGAGTTGCTAAAAGGAAGAACACCAAATTTGTCTCATTTGCATGTATTTGGTTGCAAGGTGTTCATACATAATAATGGAAAATCTGCCTTAGGAAAATTTGATCCAAAATCAGATGAAGGAATTTTTGTTGGATATTCAAGTGTTGGAAAATCTTATAGAGTATTCAACAAAAGAACTTTAGTCATTGAAGAAACCACACATGTTGTTTTTGATGAAAATGGAAATATGGAAGAGCCAAAAGTTGTTGAAGAAGAAATTGAAGAAAACTCCCAAAAGATTGATAGATTAAATTTGGAAGAAAATGTGGAAGAAAATTTAGAAAGAGAAGACCCTTTGCCTAGAGATTTGAGATTTTCTAAAAACCACCCAAAGGAATTAATCATAGGTGAACCAAGTGAGGGTGTTAGAACTAGGCGTGGATTAAACAAGGAAGTCAATCATTCAGCCTTTATTTCAACTGTTGAACCCACTAACATTGATCAAGCACTTTCAGATGAATTTTGGATATTGGCCATGCAAGAAGAGTTGAATCAATTTGTAAGAAATAAAGTTTAGGGAACTAACTACAAGGCCAAAAGATCAAAGTGTTGTTGGAACCAAGTGGGTGTTCAAAAATAAAATGAATGACTCAGGAGTAGTCATTAGAAATAAGGCTAGATTAGTAGCTAAGGGGTATAACCAAATTGAAGGAATTGATTTTGAGGAAACTTTTGCCCCTGTAGCTAGACTTGAAGCAATTAGGGTTTTACTAGCCTTTGCCCTGTTTTAAAGGTTTTAAATTGTTTCAAATGGATGTCAAAAGTGCCTTTTTAAATGGAGTAATTGAAGAAGATGTTTTTGTAGAACAACCTCCAGGTTTTGAAAATTCTAAATTTCCAAATCATGTTTTCAAATTAAAAAAGGCATTATATGGATTGAAACAGGCACCTAGGGCTTGGTATGAGAGGTTAAGCACCTTCCTACTTGAAAGATCTTTTGAAAAAGGAAGTGTGGATACAACTCTCTTTTTAAGGAAAATTGGAAAGGATATACTTATTGTTCAAATTTATGTGGATGACATCATCTTTGGATCTTCAAATAAACATCTTTGTGATGATTTTTCTAAAACAATGAGTAGTGAATTTGAAATGAGTCTAATGGGAGATTTAAATTACTTCCTAGGATTTAGCATTAAGCAACTTGAGGAAGGTACTTTTCTTAGTCAAACCAAATATATTAAGGACATCCTCAAAAAATATGAAATGGACAATGCTAAACCTGTTAGTACACCAATGAGTTCTTCAGTTCAGTTGGATAAAGACCTTAAGGGAAAATCTGTTGATCAAAAGAAATTTAGAGGGATAATTGGATCTTTACTTTACTTGACTGCTAGCCGACCAGATATAATGTTTAGTGTTTGCCTATGTGCTATATTTCAATCAGATCCAAAAGAATCACATTTGACAGCAGTGAAAAGGATTTTAAGATATCTACTAGGAACTCAAAACTTAGGAATTTGGTATCCTAAGTTTAGCTCTTCATTTGAAATTATTGGTTACTCAGATTCTGACTTTGCAGGCTGTAGAGTGGATAGAAAAAGCACTTCTGGAACATGTCAATTCATTGGAAATTCATTAGTTTCATGGTCTAGTAGAAAACAAAATTCAGTGGCACTATCTACTGCAGAAGCAGAATACATTGCATTAGGAAGTTGTGTGGCACAAGTACTTTGGTTAAAATAATAGTTGATTGACTTAGGATTAAATATAGGCACTATTCCAATTTATTGTGACAATACTAGTGTAATTTGCATTTCCAAAAATCCTATTCAACATTCTAGAACCAAACACATTGATATAAGGCATCATTTCATAAGGGATCATGTATCCAAAGGAGAAATTGAACTCATACATGTTTCAACTGAAAATCAACTTGCAGACATTTTTACAAAACCTTTAGCCTTTGATACCTTCAGTACTTTAAGAACAAGGCTTGGTGTTATTGATTTGAATGCTTAACCAAAATGTCTTTGCAACATTGATACTTGTTGTGTTTTGTTTTTGTAATTTTGTGAATTTTGTGTGTTTTTGTATGAATTGCTTTTGGATTTATGATTTTTGTCTTATGTTTTCTGTGTTGTTGTTTGTTTTTGTTGATTTTGTTAAATTAAAAAATTTAAAATCAAAAATTTTTTTTTGGAGGAAATCGTCCAGGACGAAATATTTTCGTACGGGACGATGTGTTAAGAAACAGTTTGCGCGAATTTAAACCGTTTTGAGAGCAGTTTTTTTTGGATCGTCTGTACGATCTGTGATCGTCCAGTACGAATTTTTCTTTTTCTCAAACGTCGGGACGATTGAATGCAGCGGTTGAGTGGATAAGACAGTTTTTAATACGAACTTCGTCTGTACGAAATTTTTTCTTCGTATGTACGAACATGTGTCGATTCATTGTAGGGGACGGTTTTCAAGAGTCATTAAAACGAAACGGTTTTCGATCGTCTGTACGAAATTTTTTCGTATGTACGATCGGTCAAGTCAAAAAGCCTGTACGAAGGGACGCATCGTAAGTTGTGTTGAATACGAAAAGCCGTTACATTTTGGACGAATTAGATCGTCTGTACGAAAGTACTTCGTCCAGACGAACGATAATTTTTCGTCCAGGACGAATATTTTCGTCCAGGACGAACGTATCATTTTTCTTTAAATATGAACGCTTTCAAACTTGAAAATCACACTTTCAAAACATCTTTTTCAATCCCTTTCTACATCAACTCAACTATGGCCTCCTCTAGCAAAAGACAAAAAGTTTTGGTGAAGAAACCTAACAGGAATGCCCCAGACAACTTCCTTTCCAAAGCAAATGAGGAATCTTTTCCTCGTTTTGCATCTGCAAAAATCACTCCGTCTCGCATTCTTATCCAAACGGAGTTGAAATTTCGGGTATTACACCTCTTCGCCTCAACCCAATTTCATTTCATTCTTTCTCTTGTCCACCTCTACAATAAGCAAACCTACCATTACTTCCTAGCCAACATGAGTTTCAATTCTGATCACTCTATCATTAGTTCTTTTGTTTTTAAGAAAAAAGTTGAGATCACCAAGCACGACCTTGGTGCATTTTTAAACTTAAGAACTGAAGGATATAGAGCACACACCCTAGCATCAGACAACACCTTCCATTGGTATGAAATCAATAGGGTAATTAGAGAAAATACAATTGACAATCATGTTGCTAGAGTGGCCGGTATGACCCAAGATGCCCGAATCATCCAGCATATCCTTAGATCCTCAATTATTCCTAAAGCTGGTGATAGGATTAACATTACTCCTCTCCTCTCTTGTCTAACTTTTTTAATCATGAAAAGACAACCTATTGATGAAGCCCAACTCATCCTAGATCATATCTATGGGCTTTCAGAAATAGGACATCCTGATCAGAAGAGGAAGAAGAACATTTCTTTAGGGCACTTGATTACTTATGTTTTGGAGAAGAAGTACAATATAGTCCATCCTGATGAGGAATATGAAGAGCCAGTTTACTACAACGATGCATCATTCAGACTGCTCTTCAAGGAGGAAAAAGAAAAAGAAAAAGCACATGGCAGTGCTTCAGAAGAAGAAGAAGAAGGAGTGCAAGCTTCTGCTTCTCAATCAGATTACCAGAATCTGATTGAGAGATTTGATAGACTAGAGACTCACATTGATCAAAGGTTTGATCAATTTGATGCTCATCTTACGCAGCAGCAACATGACATTGGTAACATTAGAGATGAAGTTCATGAAATAAATACCAATGTAATGTTGATGGCCTCCTACTTCAACCTCTTTGGCGGCATTCCTCCTCCTCCTCCTCCAGAACAGTAGAAGTTTTTTTTTATGTGTGTCTGTTGTATTTTTTTTGTTGTTGTTATGTTTTTGTTTAAGTTTAAATGTTTTTATGTAATTTTTTTTTAATCAATGAAAGTTTGTTTGTCTTAGATTTGTTTTGAAATGTGGCTAATCTTTATGAATTTCATTAATATTGTTTTTAATCTACATTGTGCTCAAATTCGATTGTAATGTGAGATTATCTATATTAGAAAATCTAGACTTTCTAAATTTATAATTTGTTTATAACTTGTTGTATTTAGAATTTATAAATTCATGTCTATTCATTTAGACTACATAAAATTTAATATTGTTATTACAATTTTGATGTTATCTTATTTTGTATTTCTATGCTCAAATGATATTTATGCACCTAGAAATATTTGAAATGTTAGATTATAGATTTTGGAAAGAATTGGTAAAATTACTCTTGAAAATTGTACAAATGTACAAAAATCAAAAGGGATTCGCAAAAATTTGCAAAGTGAAAAAGAGGCACAAAATAAGCCCAACCAAAGACAAATGCACAAAAATGTGCTCCAAAACTTTGAAAAGATGTGCAAAGCACCACATAAGGTAATTCTCTTCTTTCCAAATTCGTTTAATCTCTTAATTCAAGTTGATCTAATGTTCATTTATATTCTATTGAACCTTGAAATATAGAATTTTTTTTACATCTCACTTGTAATGATTTTCAATAATCAAAATGTCTAAATTGAATCATGTCTTTAATAAATTCTTCTTACTTACAATGTTATATCATTTCATAAATTTTATGAATTTCTATGATTGACCTAATATCTTTAGTTTAAAATTGCATACCCTATGTCAAATCACAATTTAGATTAAATTTTAACAATGAATTTCATATTATTATTTACATTTCTTATCTTTTTCTTCTTCACTTTTTGTTGCTGTCAAAAAGGGGGAGAAATTATTATGTTTGTGTTTGTGTTTTTGTGGTTTGAATTTTCTGTGTTAAAAATTTTTAATGCCTCCTTATTTTAATGTACTCATAAATTCAGGGGGAGTTTAGGAGATAAGAGATATTGTTTTAACTTGAAATCATACTAATAATAATTGTTTTGCCATCATCAAAAAGGGGGAGATTGTTTGAATAGTTGCTATTTGAATGAGTTATATTTGTGCAACTTATGTAGTTTTGATGATTCCAAACATTATTGTTCAGATGTATAGTTATCTCCTAACAATTTTAGAAGATTTGCACTTGCTCTTGTGTGTACTAACATTTCAGGAAAATCAGACTCCAGACTACGAAAACTTCAAATCAAATTCAACATATGATATTTTGTTTATTTAAAGTTTGTCTTTTCTTTGAATTAATTTTGAAAGGGAGTGATTGTAATTGAGTGAATAAAATCTCACACACACAAATTAGGAGAACATGAAATTCTATACTGATCGTACAGGACGATATTTATCGTACTGGACGATCTGTCAGTTATCTCCTATAGAGCACTTGGAACGAATAGGAACTTGCTTTGAAAAATTTTTCTAAGTCCTATTCGTCCAGGACGAATTTTAATATCGTCCCGGACGATGGGTTTTCTGTAAACATTTCGTCCAGACGAATTTTACCATCGTACTGGGTGACCAGTCCTCTGGAAACATTTCGTCCAGACGAAAATAAATATCGTACCGGACGAACAGCTCTCTGGAAAATTTTCGTCCAGACGAAACCAAATTATCGTCCCCGGCGATTGGTCCTCTGGAAAATTTTCGTCCAGACGAAATAAATAATCGTCCAGGACGATCGGCTCTTTGGAAAATTTTTGTCCAGACGAACATATTTTTGTCCAAACGATAAACCGACTTAGGACAGTTTTCAGCAGTTTCTAGAACCGACCTTGTAATAACCGTTCGTACTGGACGAACCTAGTTCGTACAGGACGATCAGCTGTACGAAGTCATTTCGTACACATATACAAATTGGGTCGTTTCAGATCGTTTAAGTAAAATCGTCCAGGACGATCCAGGATCGTACGGGACGATCCACTGCGTACAGAATTGAAAACTTGCAGTTTTTGGGCGGTTTTTTATGTCTTTTGTATAAATACTCCAAATTAGACTGCCACCCAATCTTTTTGTCATTTGATCTTCGTGCCTATTGAGAGAATAGCCAAGGGGAGAGTGGAAGAGAGCATTCAAATGAGGATTCCTACCATTGGAGCAAGAAGGCTTCACTTGGATTGCTAAGGTAAGAATCTCTACTTGTGAAATTGGATTTCTTCACTCTTTTCTTTCTTCCTTCTAGATTCTTGTGAGAAGATCATTCAAGAAGGTCCGGTTCTCTGCCGACACTTGGAGAGTGTGAAAAGGACGAGGGTTCTCTGCCTACACTAGGAGAGTGTAAAAGGAAGAAGGTTCTCTGCCTACACTTGGAAAGTGTGAACAGCCGTAGGGTTCTCTGCCCACACTAGGAGAGTGTGAAAGGAAGACGGTTCTCTGCCCACACTAGGAGAGTGTGAAAGGACGACGGTTCTCTGCCAGCACTGTGGATTGTGTAAAAGGACGACGGTTCTCTGCCGCACCGGGTAGTGGTGAAAAGAGGGTTTTGTACAGGCTTCTCCGCCTTGCTGTGGGTGCTAAAGGAGAGTCACTTTGTGGTATTAGTGCAATACTCAGAGGGTGCCTCTGAGGAGTGGATGTAGGTCTGGTTATAGACCGAACCGCTATAAATCTTGTGTCATTTACTTTATTGCTTTTACGTTTCCGCATTTTAAATTTCAGTTTTAACAACTCTGTGGTTGAAAAACATTTTTCTACAAACTTTAAAAGAAAATTTTATTTCGGTTCAACTTTAATTTTAAGAGGGTTTAAAATTTTTAAAACTACCAATTCACCCCCCTCTTGGTAGCCGTGGGACATTTACTTAGGCTTAACAACCTAATTACTAGACTCAACAGCTTCTACCTTGCAACATTCCTTTCCACCATAATTTCATTTCTGGTATTAAAACAGAATCATTTCCACAAAATTCTGCCTTGCTATTGAGATTTTTAAAACCCGTAAACTTTTGCAAACCAGATAGAACCTCCTTGATTTTCCTACAGTTTTTATTCCCATTGTATATAATTGCATTTTCATCTGAAGTCAATTCTTGATCAAAATCCATACCATTCATAGATTTTCCATCCTGATTTGTTCCACCACAACCTTTGCTTAACTCTTCAATAACAGCAGCTTTAACGACATTTACTCTAGCATCTTCATCTAACAGGTTAACATCAACTATGTTAACATCTTCAATTCTATCTTCCTTATAAGTTAGCATATTAAACCTATTATTTCCATCCAAACCTGATAAAAACTTATCATATGTGGCATCTGCTACCTGCCATTTACTTCCAAAATACTCTCCAGCAATCCAGATTCTTTTTCATTAACCCTTTCAACTTCAACAACATCTATATGTTTTTGAAGATTTAAATCCCCAATTAGTTTCTTCTGAAAAAAAAATTCTTTTCTCCTCTTCTTATTCTTGAATTTAACATGCATCCATGGACCATAAGAGGTCCCAATACCATTTTCAGATTTATGAACTGATTTCTTAGGACTTTCCTGTGTAGGATTACTCAATGCAGGAGAGATATTAGAACACACATAATCTTTATGTCCAATCCTTCCACACTTAAAGCACAAAACATATATATTCTCATATTCAATTTTTTGAAAAATTTTTCCACACAATCCTTCAATACAAATTCCACAAGGAAGCTTAGTATTCAATTTGATTCAAACACAAGCTCTTGTAAATTCTCTTCTGCCCCATTTAAACATGTTACCATTGTTGAGTCTAGTAATTAGGTTGTTAAGCCTAAGTGAATGTCCCAAGGCTACCAAGAGGGGGGGTGAATTGGTAATTTAAAAATTTTAAACCCTCTTTGAAGATTAAGTTGAACCGAAATAAAATTTTTTTTTTAAAGTTTGTAGAAAAATATATTTCAACCACAGAGTTGTTAAAACTAAAATTTAAAGTGCGGAAACGAAAAAACAATAAAGTAAATGACACCAGATTTATAGTGGTTCGGTCTATAACCAGACCTACATCCACTCCTCAGAGGCACCCTCTGAGTATTCCACTAAAACCAATAGTGACTCTCCTTTTCCACCTACAGCAAGGCGGAGAAGCCTTTATAACACACTATTTTCACCACTACCCGGTGCGGCAGAGAACCATCGTCCTTTTACACAATCCCTAGTGCTGGAATAGAATCGTCATCCTTTTACACAATCGCTAGTGCTGGCAGAGAACCGTCATCCTTTTACACTCTCCTACTGTGGGCAGAGAACCCTACGGCTGTTCACACTCTCCAAGTGTAGGCAGAGAACCCTTCGTCCTGTTCACACTCTCCAAGTGTAGGCAGAGAACACTTCGGCTATTCACACTCTCCAAGTGTCGGCAAAGAACCAGATCTCCTTGACTGATCTTCTCACAAGAATCTAGAAGGAAAAAGGATAAGAGTGAAGTAATCCCAATTCATAAGTAGAGACTCTTACCTTTGCAATCCAAGTGAAGCCTTCTCGCTCCAATGGTAAGAATCCTCTCTTGAATGCTCTCTTCCACTCTCTCCTTGGCTATTCTCTCAAGAGGCACGAAGATCAAATGACAAAAAAGATTGGGTGGCAGTCTAATTTGGACTATTTATATAAAAGACAAGAAAAACATCCAAAAACTGCAAGTTTTCAATTCTGTACGCAGTGGATCATCCTGTATGATCGTGGATCGTCCTAGACAATTTTACTTAAACGATCTGAAACGACCCTATTTGAATATGTGTACGAAATGACTTCGTACAGCTGATCGTCCTGGACGAATTTAAGTTCGTCCAGTACAAACAGTTATTACAAGGTCGATTCTTGAAACTGCTGAAAACTGTTCTAAGTCGGTTAATCGTTTGGACGAAATTATGTTCGTCTGGACAAAATTTTTCTAGAGGACCAATCGTCCTGGACGATTCTTGACTTCGTCTGGACGAAAATTTTCCAGAGGACCAATCGCCATTGATGATAATTTATTTTCGTCTAGACGAAAATTTTCCAGAGACCTGATCGTCCTGGACGATTTTTATTTTCGTCTGGATGAAATTTTTCCAGAGGACCAGTCGTCACGGACGATAATGTAAATTCGTCTGGACAAAAATTTTACAGAGAACCAATCATCCTGGACGATAATTAATTTTGTCCCTGTCGAATAGAACTTAGAAAAAAAAAAAAAATTTCGAGCAAGTTCCTATTTGTTCCATGTGCTCTTATAGGAGATAACTGTCTGATCGTCCCGTACGATCGGATATCGTCCCGTACGATCAGTATAAAATTTTTATGATCTCCTTATGTGTGTGGTATATTTTTATTCACTCAATTACAATCACTCCCTTTCAAATTTAATTCAAAGAAAAAATGCAAGTTTTCAAATTAACAAAGTATCTCATGTTGAATTTGATCTGAAGTTTTCGTAGTCTGGAGTCTGATTTTCCAGAAATGTTAGTACACACAAGAGCAAATACAAATATTCTAAAATTGTTAGGAGATAACTACACATTTGAACAATGATGTTTGGAATCATCAAAACTATACAAGTTGCACAAATGTAAAGCATTCAAATAGCAACTATTCAACAATCTCTCCCTTTTTGATGATGGCAAAACAATTATTGTTTTTATGGTTTCAACCAATCTCCTATCTCCTAAACTCCCCCTGAATTGATGAATAAATGAAAATAAGGAGGCATTTTGAAGCAAAGAACAAAATTTTTGTTTTTCAAAAATTTTAACACATCACAAAAGCAAAATGCAAACAGAATAATTAAAACAAAACAAATCAATCAATACCAACACAATAATTCCAACACAAAATATTAATTTCTCTCCCTTTTTGACAACAACAAAAAGTGAAGAAGAAAATAGACGGGAAATGTAATTAATTATATGAAATTCATTTGAAAATTTAATCTAAATGGTGATTGACATAAGGTATGCAATTTTAAACTAAAAATATTAGGTCAATCATAGAAATTCATAAAATTTAAGAAGTGATATAACATTGTACGTAAGAAGAATTTTTCAAAGACATGATTTAATTTAGACATTCAAATATAGAAAATCATTACAAGAGAGATGTAAAAAAAATTTATATTTCAAAGTTCAATGGAATATAAATGAACATAAGATCAATTTGAATTAAGAGATTGAAAGAATTTGGAAAGAAGAGAATTACTACATGTGGCGCTTTGCCCATCTTTTTCAAATTTTTGGGCACATTTTTGTGCATCTTTTGACATTGGGCTAATTTTGTGCCTCTTTTTCACAATGCAAATCTTTGCGCATTCCTTTTGATTTTTGTACTTTTTGTACAATTTTCAAGAGTAATTGAGACCAATTATTTCCAAAATCAATAATGTAAAATTTTAAATATTTCTAAGTGCATAAATATCACTTGAGCATAGAAATACAAAATAAGAAAACATCTAAATTGTAATAATAATATTAACTTTTATGTAGTCTAAATGAATAGAGATGAATTTTAAAAGTTCTAATTACAACAAGTTATAAACAACTTTTAAATTTAGAAAGACTAGATTTTCTAATATAGATAATCTCAAATTACAATCTAATTTAAGCACTATGAAGATTAAATAATACTAATGAAATTCATAAAAATTAACCACATTCCAAAAAGCAAATCAATTTTGAAACAAGTACAACATCCATTGATATTAATGAAAGGATTACATATTTCATAATATCCAAAAAAAAAAAATAAATACACTGAACAACATAAAAAAAAACATGAAAACAAACACAAAACATAAGAACTGACACAACAAACATCTCTACTGTTCTGGAGGAGGAGGAGGAGGAATCCCGCCAAAAAGATTGAAGTAGGAGGCCATCAACATTACATTGATATTAATTTCATGTACTTCATCTCTAATGTTACCAATGTCTTGTTGCTGCTGCTTAAGTTGAGCATCAAATTGATCAAACCTTTGATCAACGTAAGTCTCTAATCTTTCAAATCTTTCAATCAGATTCTGATAATCTGATTGAGGTGGAGATGTTTGCTCTCCTTCTTCTTCTTCCTCTTCTGAAGCACTGACATGTGTTTTTCCTTTTTCCTCCTTGAAAAGCAATCTGAAGGAAGCATCATTATAGTATACCGGCTCTTCGTATTCTTCATCAGGATGCACTAAGTTGTATTTCTTTTCCAAAATGTATGTGACTAAGTGCCCTAATGAGATGTTCATTTTTCTCTCCTGTTCTGCATGTCCTATTTCTGAAAGCCCATAGATATGATCTATGATAAGTTGGGCTTCGTCAATAGGAAGACATTCTATAATCAAAAAGGTTAGAACAGAAAGGAGAGGGGTAATATTAAACCTATCACTAGCTTTAGGAATGATTGAAGATCGAAGGATATGCTGGATGATTCGGGCATTTTTGGTCATACCGGAGACTCTAGCGACATGATAGTCAAGACTATTTTCTCTAATTACCCTATTGACATAATACCATTTGAAAGAGGTTTCTAACATTAGGGTGTGAGCTCTATATCCCTCAGTTCTTAAGTTCAAAAAAGCACCAAGGTCGTGCTTGGTGATCTCAACTTTTTGCTTGAAGACATAAGAACTTATGGAGGATTGGTCTGAATTAAAACTCATATTTGCTAGGAAATAATGATAGGTTTGCTTGTTGTAGAAGTGGGCGAGAGAAAGTATGAATTGAAATTGGGTTGAGGCAAAAAGGTGCATTACCTTAAAATTTAACTCGCTTTGGATTAAAATGCGAGAAGGAGTTATTTTGGCGGATGAAAATGAGGAAAGGATTCCTCATTCGCCTTAGACAGGAAGTTTTCTGAGGAATTCCTATTGGGTTTCTTTACCAACACCTTTTGTCTCTTGCTTGAGGAGGCCATTGTCGATTTGAAGTAGAAAGGGATTGAAAGTGAAGTTTGGAAGTGTGATTGTTAAGTTAGAAAGCCTTCATATTTAAAGAAAAACGATACGTTCGTCCTGGATGAAAACTTTCATCCTGGACGAAAAATCATCGTTTGTCTGGACGAAAATATTTCATACAGACGATCAAATTTGTCCTAAATGTAACGGCTTTTCGTAATCAACATAACTTACGATGCGTCCCTTCGTACAGGCTTTTTGACTTGACCGATCATACAGATGAAAATATTTCGTACAGACGATCAAAAAGTAACTCGTTTTAATGTCTCTTGAAAACCGTCTGTTGACCTCATTATTCAAGGTCAATTTTTCCCAGAATCGACTCTAGTACCTAGGTTATTCGTAGCCTAGTGTAGATGTCGCACCCGTAGGATTTCCCTTAGGTGGTCACCCCCTAACGTAGCATCGACTCGAACCTACCATTCAATTCGAATCAAAATTGATTCAATCCAGATTTTGATTCAACTTCAAACAAACTCAAATCAACTCTTTTGAACCAAAATTTGCTACACCAATCGAAGCAAAATCAAGTTTGGAAACTTCAAAAATAAATTCGGAGACCATCCAAACTCCAATTTCAGCAAACTTATAGTCGAACTGAGCGTCTCAGGAATACAAACCCAACGACACCAAGATCAACCCAATCCGAGCCCAAATGAGTCCAAATCAAGGGCTCAAATTGCTGTTGGAAGGTTCAAACCGCAATTTGAGTGACCAAACGGTCTTTGATTTTGACGAGCTTATACTCGAATCGAACGGCTCGACAAGACGAATCCAATGAGCCCAAGATCACAAAATTCTGAAATCATTAAGGCCTTCAAATGTCAACCGAACGGTCCACGGTCAAAGGGTTCAGCAACAACCCATAACCACCCACTCTCCCTCTCCCTCAACCCATAACCACCCACTCTCACTCTCCCTCAACCCAAAAAACATCCAAGCCTCCCTCCTCTCATACATGACACGTCCAAGCCCCTCCTCTCATCTAATCTCCAGCCCTAGGAACCTCAAATGAACCCCTCTATGCCACGGGTTGTTCAACCAGAGGCAACAAAAAGTGGTTGGGGAGTTTAATGGCTGCAGTTCACGATCTAAGCATGAGAAATCCACACGAAGCCTCTCCATCGCCCCCTCCAGAGATCCAAGACAAAGGAAAGTGGTGAACTTCCTTTTCTTATTGATTCTTCTTCCACTCTTCTCCCTCTCATCATTTTTCATTTTTTTTATGGATAATTTTTGTTGGATAGTTAGCCTATGAAATGAGGTTATTAAGTAAACGTTCATTCATTTTATGCTTAAATTCCTGCACTTGTTTGGGTTGAGTATTATCCTATTTGTAAATGCTTATTCTTCAAGACTTAACTAGATAACCTCATGAATCATGAATGTGTTTATGGAAAAATCCATGTTGTTTGAAACTAAGTTCTTTGTGTGTAAAATCTCCATAATACTATGGTTATTGTAGTTCATATCATGAGATGTATGCATAGATTGGAGAAAGTTATAGCGTGATCTATTAAATGCATAAAATATGTTTGTATTATTGTCTATTCAAGAATCCGATGAGTTTTGGTTAAATAAAAGTTAGTGGGAAAGCATATCTATGTTTTATTCCATTCATACTCCCAAGAGATGCATGAGTTTAAAGAATTTTCATAAATTTTATGCAAGGTTGTGTTGTGTTTGAAAGGTGAAATCTATGTATTTTAGAGAAGTTAAGTAAATGTGTAAAAGTATAGTATGATATTTTTGGGAGGGTGAAGTGGATGAATCTTGTAGTATTTATTTGTGTTGGAAAGTATACAAAGTGTATATTGAAGAGAAAGTGCATAGAGTATGGAAGATGAAAAGTATTTGTTTTGAAATATAAAGTAGGTGAAACGTGTGCATTTTTGGATAAGTTAAATAAATGTGGTAAAGTCTAATATGATATTTTTGGAGGATGAAGTGGATAAATCTTGTAGTGTATATATATATTGGGACGTATATGAAGTGTATATTGAAGAGAAAGTGTATAGAATTTGGAAGGCAAAAGGTATTTGTTTTAAAAGTGAAATTTGTGTATGTTTTGAAGAAGTAGAATTTTTGTATAAGAAAAGTAAGGTGTGTGTGTATCTTTTAGAAGATGAAAAGATGTGTGTTTGTGGGAAGTAACTTGTGTGTGTTTTTGAAGGATGACATATTTGAAATTGGAAGAGTAAAAATGCTTGTTTTTGTGAAAAATGTGTGTTGAAAGGTGGAATTTGAGATGTATTGGAAAAGGGAGAAATGTATGTTTGAAAATTGAAGATGTATTGTTTTGTAAAGTGAGTTTTGTGTGATTTGGAAAGGTGAAAAGTGTAGATTTTGAAGGGTGATGCTTATGGAAGACGAAAAGTAAACTGTTTTGTGTGTAAGTATTAAAGGTGAAAATATATGTGGAAAAATTACAAAGTGTACTTCCAAAAGTAAAGGTTCCAAAAAGACATTCAACAAACTAGTGTTCAAGCCCGAAGAAAGGTACGTCTTTATTTTCAGTAAATTTCAATTATTTTATTATTAATTATTAAATGTGCTTTCTAATCCCTATTTTTCCTTGTTTTCTGTTTATTTGCATGAACTGCGAGGAATGGTATGGATCGAGGAAACAAAAGGACAAGGAGCTAATGACGTCAGTCGCCTCTATCCAACCGGGTAGAGATGCTACGGGCGGAACCACCGGGTCGTAGCCCCCGGTGACTGAGTTTGACTTTTTCTAAACTTAGAAAACCTTTAGGGGCCCCTTGATGTGGTGTGCATGAACCATTCCTTTAGGTCCCTGTAGTAACTTCAATTTAATTAGGTTTACTTTTTAGTTTTATTTTAGATCCTTAAACCCCTTTTACACACGCTCAAAGTCCTAAGGGTTAGTAATAACAAATTTTTATCCTATATAACAGTAGTGACACTTAAGGACAAAAATTTAGGACCGGGTCTTAGAAAATCTAGACTTAGGATGCATGCACAGTTTAGGATAGAAACTTATAACATAGAAAATTTAGTGACATCTCACTTTAGAATTAGTAAATATCTTTAAATTCGAATTCAATCAATTAGAAAACTTTAGCCAATAATTGACTTAGGACATTTCAAAACCTCACAGCCTATTGCACACACTTAGATTTGTTTGCTAGGACAACCGACTCTAGTTTTAGGTTAGGCCGGTGTTTATTTCCTTACTGCACTGTGACGGGCTTTTTCTCGAGTTTTATTGCATGCTGGTTGTAAAATATTGGTGTATTTGTTTATTTATTTTTACTGCACTCTGTGTTGGTTTGATTGACGATTAGATTACCCATAGGCTAGGAGCGATCTGGATTGTTAATATGATTTTCTGCAGGTGGCCACACTCATGCAGGGTAGAAAAAGAGGGGCTAATTAATTAATAAAAAAATAAATGCTACAGGTGCTTCAGCTGCTTAGCCCCCAAATGAAGAAGAGTGTGGCCAAGTGTGGCTTAATAATTTAAATTCAATTGCATATATATATAACTGCGTGGGATGATTTTTGTTATAAATTGCTTAGGATAACCCTGCAGGCGGTCTAGATTTTCTTTCTTTTTCTGTGAAATGTAATGTAATGTAAATGTGTTTATAAACTGTGAAAGTGATTTTGAAAGTGGGATATCACATTCAATATGGAATCTGAAGAAAAGAGAATATACCTTAAAGGATTATTCTCTTTTATTTAGAAAGCCAAATTAGAATGATTCAATATCCAAATAGAAAAGAAAATACCCCTCTTAGGGATGAGTTTCTTTTCATTTGGATATCCAGAACCCGACGGACCCGAGAAGTTCGTAGAAGAAGAAAAGACTGAACAAGAAGATTGAAGAAAGAAGATGAAGAAATGAAGATTTAAGGAACAGTATATCCCATTTCAAAAATCACTTGCGTCATTCTTAGGATTAGAATTCGGGTTTGTTGTCAGTGGTGCCTGGCCACTTTACTTTTCTGCAAATTCTGGGTGTAATATGGACATTGGACATTGGACATTATATTTGGATTATTAAAATTGATTGTTTACATTGTTTGTGCAGTAGATTTTTTTTAGGACCTTGCATGTCGTGTTTCGTTTTAGCCTGGATTCGAAACGGAGAAATTTTTTTCGTAAGGGTACGCTTAAAATTCTTCTACTTGTAATTTTAAATAAAAATTTTTAGGCTCACATAGTAACTCTAACGATCTAAGAAGTAAGCTCGGGACCGCCGAGAGTCAGCATAAGAATATTAATACTTTCTCTTCCTTGTTAGGCACCTCCCCGCCTGCGGGTTCTGGCAGACCACTTGACCTATGAGGGTGCAGTTCTGTCAAGGGGAAGTTGTGCAATCTCTAGGGAAAAATCTATTTTCTAAGCCCAAATTTTTAAACTGCTTCATTATCATTTTATGCATTCGAGTCAATTAGCATGCATTGCATTAGATACAAACTAAAAAGAGTCTAAAATATTAATTGCATTTCTAGACATTTATCACCCTACATAAGTTGAGGGGCTAATTAGGAATTGTCTTAGATGTCAGCCCAAATTCCTTAAAACTTAAATAACATCCCTACCCATCTTTCATAAGAGACTGGACACATGGTTTTAAAGCGCCTAGGTGGTTAGCTGGCTCCCCAATCCAGGCCGGGGTAAGTCCAGATTTGCACTTCATTAGTTAGGTTCGGGTCACTACGTTGTAGTACCCAAATTAGATTTAGGTTCTGAGGCAGATTCTTTTTAGATCTTAAGTCCTCGCCCTCTGGGAATATAAATCCCAAATTTCTAATAAAATGTCAACTTAAATATAAAATTTTCTCCTAAAATGTAAAGCCCAACATAGGATAGATTGAGGTTGTCTCTAGGCTTCTAAGAATCCGACACCTCCTACTTTTCATCCTTTGACTCGCTAATAAATGTTCAACATTGAGCTTTCTCCTTGGAAAATCTTTACTTCTGTTCCTTGTCTTCTACTTTGTAGTCAAAAGGGTATGAAATCATTGCTTTAATCGAGAGTTTTCTTAGGAGCATTCCTCCTAGGATGTAATTAACTATAGGAGCTTGCTCCTATAGGGATTTGAGAACTCCAGACTAAAATAAACCTTATTTTATTCATATAAAATAAGGGAAGAATCTTTGAGAATGCAGATATCTTTAAAAAACTTCATTTCTAATCTTAAATATGCTCGTAGTATGTTATTATTGTCTTTTCAGGCAATATAATTTATTGCTTGTTATATTTAATTTTAGAAATGATGAATTTTATAAAATTCATTCTTGATTTTGGATGCCTTGAAGAATGTTATGTTCGTCTTTCAAGATGATATAATATTCTCTTTGTTATATCTAAATAAAAGAATGAATAAATTTTTCAAAAAGCTTATTTCTATTTTTAAACACATTCTTAAAAATTTCATGTTTATTTTTCGAAATAATATGCTATTCTTTAAATTATGTTTGATTATAGAAATATCAATTTTTAAAATCCTATTTTGATATTGAATCCATTATAGAATATTGTGATAGTTTCTCGAGATTGTACTTTATTCTTAATGCAGTATTCGATTACAAAATAGGAGAAATCAAAATCTGCGTGGTGACACAATTTTTTCCCACCAAGGTTTTTCTACCGACTCCGCTGGGGATCAATCCTCTCTCCATCTTTAGCAGTGTTTTATACCCTTTAATCGGTAGTATACTTGTGCTCGTCATAGGTTGTAACTACCTTTCTTCTGCCGGTTCTTTTATTCATTTCATTCTTGAATAATTTGACCGGTATCTAAAAAATTTTTAGAGGTCTTATTTTGGACCCCGTTAGAAAACTAATGGGAAGCTCCTTTATACGACCTTTTTGTAAAGTAAATCCCCATGCTAATTCGAATGTTGTAGTTACATTTTTTTTGTAGCTTGATGTTTGAGTTAGCATTGGGTCCAAAATCAATTTACCCAATCTTTAGTAATATGTATAGTTACTTCTTTTAGTAACTTAATGTATTATTTGGATTGGGTCCAAATAACTTTAAGACTTCAAAAATTTTAAACTTCTGTGTCCTAGTTAATATGTAGCAGTTATATTTTTTTATAACTCGATATGTGGTTGGACAAATCTCAAGAAAATTTGAGCTTTTAAATCAAAGTTTTCTCCTTATCTAAACCAACATATTATAGTTATATTTTTTTTATATAGCTTAATATGTGTGGTAGGACAAGGTCAGAAAGCTCAAACCTTCAAATCAAAACTTTTTGCTTGTCCAACTAACGTATTGTAGTTACACGTCCTTTGTAGCTTGATATGTTTGCTAGGACAGGGTCCATAACCTGATCTATGCAAGATTTTCAAGATTAAAGTCAATTTACATTGAGAAAAGTTTGAAGGTTCAAATACAAGTTAAGCCTATAAAAATAATTTTGCTAGAGAAAATAGTAGGTTGATTTCTTTTAAAAATAAATTTACCTCTATCTTCCTTAAATTGTAATTAAAACTTCATTGTGGTTGACTCCTCTAAACTTTAAAGAATAAGACCAATGGTTATCAATGCTAAAATGAAAAGTGTATTCCCTCCCTCCCTCCACTTGAGTGGATTAACGCTTTAGATGAAGATATATTTAATGTCATTTTCTTTTGGAACCTCAAAACACAAAAGTTTAGCTAATTTTGTTAGGTTCCTAGCAATCGCTGAATTAACTTCAAATATATTTTAAAATCTCATATTCAACCATATTATGATTTTTCTAATGTTAGGAATGAATAATTATTGGTTGATATATTGAAGTTTGAAAATATTTTGAATTCCCTCACCTTTAAACCTTCTTGTAGGCTAAAGTTTAATATGCCTATAAATCCTATTTCCTAAGAGTACTACATGGATATGATGATTTGTCCTCTATCATGTGATTTAACTCTGATAGAATGTGGATCTTAAGGTATGCGATGAAGATAAATAGATAAGTTATATAAAAGCTTTTGTTCATCATATGTAGTTTTCTCTTATGGTAATACTTTTAAATCAAACATTAGCTAAGTTTACTCTTGGCTTTATTATTCCATTTGAGAAAACTCATGAGCAATTCTTATTAAGATTGATCATCTTAAATTCCCATTTCAGTCAAAGACTTGGAATAATTCAAGGTTCTTTATTAAGGCTAACCCATGATATGATAAACATTTCTTTTTCATGTGGCTTTTCCTTAAAATTAATTGACACGCCTTGAATTAATACCGAGTCAGGTGATTTTATAACATCTTTAATAGTTTTTCCTCTTCAATAGTGATAAAAATTATCATATTTGGGTTCACCCATTATGATATTCATGCATATTTTCTTTTGAATAAAGATTTATGTCAAATTAAAATTGGAGGAAAGGAAAGTTTTGTTCACCTCGTTGTTATACATTTCATAGGCATCTTGCAAATTGATGAACTTATTTCATAATTATCTCATTCAAGTTATTTATTCATACTATAGGATTGGGTCCGATTTGTAGATCCATATTCCTTATATAAGAGGGTTAATTTTCTACTCTTATACTTGGAAGATGATTTTACAACTAAAATAATCATTTCAAGATTTAAGTAGATGAAGCCTCCTAAAAAAAAAAAAAAAAAAAAGTGAAGAAAGAAAAGAAAAAAAAAAAAGAGAGACACATTCATTAAATGTGTAGCAAAAAAAAAAAAAAAGTGGCTTCCCTTTCTAAATCTTGAATATCAAAGGACCTATTCATCCTTTAGTATTTTTAACACTTGACTTTGAGAATTTACAATTCTGGTTCATCATCAAGCATTGATGTTCTATTAGATGTAAAATATATATATCATCTGAAATATTTGAAAAGATTAAATTTCTACCTCCAATTTAATTTCTTTATATCTTAGTTTAAAAAGAAGAAAAAGATGAAGAAGGAAACCCCAGTTTTGCTTATAGGGAGCTTTGATCTGGGTTAACAAAATCTAAATCTTGAGACCTCTCTAGTTAGCAACTTGAGTAGGTCAGTTCATATATTCAAATCATAAAGAAAAATTAAATAGATGATCAATCTAACTAGAATTATAATGATGCTGGTTATGCATTATTTGGGTTTCACATATATAACCTAATTAAGATGCATAAACAAATCATGTTCCAAAAAAATATCTTCAACTCTCTTTTGAATATCTTTCAATTTGAATGATATTCTAGACTTGGTCCTTATGTTAAATGACCTATAGTGATATTTATGGATATAAAAATTACTTTCTTTGGATTCAAAATTTTTGAAATTAAACTAAGGGACATCCCTTAGTTGGTTCTAAGATGATTGTCTAATGTTCTCATTCACTATTGAATAACTATAACTTCCAAATTTAAAATATATTATTGACTGAACTAGGATGTTAGAACATGAGGGGTTCTATCCTTAGTGATGTCGATGATACCTTTGTTTGAATCTTTGTCAAACTTCAAAACAAAATCAAGCTACAATTTGACTAAGTCCATAATTGACTAATCTTGGATGTTAGAATTGGAGGGATTCTATTCCTGATAAAGTCTATGGTAATTTTGTCAAAAATATATGAAATTCAATTCATGGTATATCTTTATCATAAACTAGAATCAGATGTTAGAGTCTAAACAACTCTATTCCTGTTAGCATTGAAATGAAAAATATTTGAAACTACAATTTTCTTTGAAAGAAAGTTGTTAAGTTTTAACTATTTGATTAAAACTCATGTTGGTCATATTAAAACTATTTAATTTAGGAGAAGTCAACCCATCTTTCGTTGAGTTTTTGAATCTTTTCCCATGTCTTTTTCATTGGGTGAAGATGATTAAAACTTAAGCGATCATAGTCAAAGACTATAAGAAAATTATCAAATAAAAAAAAAAGCTTTCACTTTTTGATGAAAATCAAACTTTTCTCAATCATTGTGAGTATTTGATATTGCTTAGTGTTTTCACTATAAAGGATGCTCAAATATTCTCCTTGTTCTTCAACAACTCATGCAAAAGTTAAAATTTTCAAAGGAAAATTTTATCATGTTGCATTTAGTTCTCTTAGAACATGCAAACGAGGACTCTAGAAAATTCATATGATTTTTTTTGAGTTAATCGAAACAAATTCAATTACAGAATGAATCTTTAATCAAAATCTTGCATTTCTCCTTTGGTGGTCGAGATGCTTTGTTAAGTCTTTACTTATCAAAGATGATCAAACTACTCTCCTTTTGTTTTTCTCATATATGATGATCCAATATAAAAACATAATCCCTAGTGGATTATTTGTAAGTTATAAAGATCATTTACAATGAAGGATAAAACAAAATTTTAATCCAAAGATTTTCAAGTCTATCAATCGTCAAAGTGTTTTTCTTTCCCTTCTAGAAAATGACATATATAAAAGCTTATGATCTCCAATAGAATATTTGCAATTTGTTAATGTCATTTGTGATGAAGGGAAATGATTTAAAACTTTGAAGAAATCAACTATACTTCTAAATTCTAAAAATCAAATCAGTATTTAGGTCTAAGTCCGCTTTTACGGCAACCTACTGACTTTCTGGCTTAAGTCCGCTCTTACGGCAGCCAATCCAGTTTAAATCAGTCTTTAGGTCTAAGTCCGCTTTTACGACATCTTATTGGCTTTCTGGCTTAAGTCCGCTCTTACGGCAGCCAATCCAGTTTAAATCAGTCTTTAGGTCTAAGTCCGCTTTTATGGCATCCTATTGGCTTTCTGGCTTAAGTCCGCTCTTATGGCAGCCAATCCAGTTTAAATCAGTCTTTAGGTCTAAGTCCGCTTTTACGGCATCCTATTGGCTTTCTGGCTTAAGTCCGCTCTTACGGCAGTCAATCCAATTTAAATCAGTCTTTAGGTCTAAGTCCGCTTTTACGGCATCCTTTTGGCTTTCTGGCTTAAGTCCGCTCTTACGGCAGCCAATCCAGTTTAAATCAGTCTTTAGATCTAAGTTCACTTTTATGGCATCCTATTGGCTTTCTGGCTTAAGTCCGCTCTTACGGCAGCCAATCCTGTTTAAATCAGTCTTTAGGTCTAAGTCCGCTTTTACGGCATCCTATTGACTTTCTGGCTTAAGTCCGCTCTTACGGTAGCCAATCCTGTTTAAATCAGTCTTTAGGTCTAAGTCCGCTTTTACGGCATCCTATTGGCTTTCTGGCTTAAGTCCGCTCTTACGGCAGCCAATCCAGTTTAAATCAGTCTTTAGGTCTAAGTCTGCTTTTACGACATCCTATTGGCTTTCTGGCTTAAGTCCACTCTTACGACAGCCAATCCTGATTAAATCCGTCTTTAGGTCTAAATCCGCTTTTACGGCATCCTATCGACTTCTGGCTTAAGTCCGCTCTTACGGCAGCCAAACCTGATTAAATCCGTCTTTAGGTCTAAGTCCGCTTTTACGGCATCCTATCGACTTCTGGATTAAGTCCGATCTTACGGCAACCAAACCTGATTAAATCCGTCTTTAGGTCTAAGTCCGCTTTTACGGCATCCTATCGACTTATGGCTTAAGTCCACTCTTACGGCAGCCAAACCTAATTAAATCCGTCTTTAGGTCTAAGTCCGCTTTTATGGCATCCTATCGACTTCTGGCTTAAGTTCGCTCTTACGACAGTCAAACCTGATTAAATCCGTCTTTAGGTCTAAGTCCGCTTTTACGGCATCCTATCGACTTCTGGCTTAAGTCCGCTCTTACGGCAACCAATCAACCCTTAAATCCATCTTTAGGTCTAAGCCCGCTCTTACAGCATCCTATTGATTTCTAGCTTTTATCAAAATCAAAATCAAACTTTCAATTCCTTCCAAATTACATTCAAATCATAACATTCAACTTTTCAATATCTTGACTTTATTAAATGATACTAATTTCATTAGTTATTATTTGATAAAGCATCAATGCCAATATCAACTTCAAAATCAATTCATCAACTCAAATATTTCTAAACTTTTATCCGAATTTTCTATCAAACACAAATTTCCTTCAATTCATATATTCAGATGCTAAACTTCAACTCTGGATCTAGTTGATCGTTTCGGTCAACACCAATACGCACGATAAACTTTGGCAAGTTTATCATGCCTATTGGGGGTCCATTTGTTGACCTCATTATTCAAGGTCAATTTTTCCCAGAATCGACTCTAGTACCTAGGTTTTTCGTAGCCTAGTGTAGATGTCGCACCCGTAGGATTTCCCTTAGGTGGTCACCCCCTGACGTAGCATCGACTCGAACCTACCATTCAATTCAAATCAAAATTGATTCAATCCAGATTTTGATTCAACTTCAAACAAACTCAAATCAACTCTTTTGAACCAAAATTTGCTACACCAATCGAAGCAAAATCAAGATTGTAAACTTCAAAAATTAATTCGGAGACCATCCAAACTCCAATTTCAGCAAACTTATAGTCGAACTGAGCGTCTCAGGAATACAAACCCAACGACACCAAGATCAACCCAATCCGAGCCCAAATGAGTCCAAATTAAGGGCTCAAATTGCTGTTGGAAGGTTCAAACCGCAATTTGAGTGACCAAACGGTCTCTGATTTTGACGAGCTTATACTCGAATCGAACGGCTCGACGAGACAAATCCAATGAACCCAAGATCACCGAATTCCTAAATCATTAAGGCCTTCAAATGTCAACCGAACGGTCCATGGTCAAAGGGTTCAGCAACAACCCATAACCACCCACTCTCCCTCTCCCTCAACCCATAACCACCCACTCTCACTCTCCCTCAACCCAAAAAACGTCCAAGCCTCCCTCCTCTCATACATGACACGTCCAAGCCCCTCCTCTCATCTAATCTCCAGCCCTAGGAACCTCAAATGAACCCCTCTATGCCACGGCTTGTTCAACCAGAGGCAACAAAAAGTGGTTGGGGAGTTTAATGGCTGCAGTTCACGATCTAAGCATGAGAAATCCACACGAAGCCTCTCCATCGCCCCCTCCAGAGATCCAAGACAAAGGAAAGTGGTGAACTTCCTTTTCTTATTGATTCTTCTTCCACTCTTCTCCCTCTCATCATTTTTCATTTTTTTTTATGGATAATTTTTGTTGGATAGTTAGCCTATCAAATGAGGTTATTAAGTAAACATTCATTCATTTTATGCTTAAATTCCTGCACTTGTTTGGGTTGAGTATTATCCTATTTGTAAATGCTTATTCTTCAAGACTTAACTAGATAACCTCATGAATCATGAATGTGTTTATGGAAAAATCCATGTTGTTTGAAACTAAGTTCTTTGTGTGTAAAATCTGCATAATACTATGGTTATTGTAGTTCATATCATGAGATGTATGCATAGATTGGAGGAAATTATAGCGTGATCTATTAAATGCATAAAATATGTTTGTGTTATTGTCTATTCAAGAATCCGATGAGTTTTGGTTAAATAAAAGTTAGTGGGAAAGCATATCTATGTTTTATTCCATTCATACTCCCAAGAGATGCATGAGTTTAAAGAATTTTCATAAATTTTATGCAAGGTTGTGTTGTGTTTGAAAGGTGAAATCTATGTATTTTAGAGAAGTTAAGTAAATGTGTAAAAGTATAGTATGATATTTTTGGGAGGGTGAAGTGGATGAATCTTGTAGTATTTATTTGTGTTGGAAAGTATACAAAGTGTATATTGAAGAGAAAGTGCATAGAGTATGGAAGATGAAAAGTATTTGTTTTGAAATATAAAGTAGGTGAAACGTGTGCATTTTTGGATAAGTTAAATAAATGTGGTAAAGTCTAATATGATATTTTTGGAGGATGAAGTGGATAAATCTTGTAGTGTATATATATATTGGGAAGTATATGAAGTGTATATTGAAGAGAAAGTGTATAGAATTTGGAAGGCAAAAGGTATTTGTTTTAAAAGTGAAATTTGTGTATGTTTTGAAGAAGTAGAATTTTTGTATAAGAAAAGTAAGGTGTGTGTGTATCTTTTAGAAGATGAAAAGATGTGTGTTTGTGGGAAGTAACTTGTGTATGTTTTTGAAGGATGACATATTTGAAATTGGAAGAGTAAAAATGCTTGTTTTTGTGAAAAATGTGTGTTGAAAGGTGGAATTTGAGATGTATTGGAAAAGGGAGAAATGTATGTTTGAAAATTGAAGATGTATTGTTTTGTAAAGTGAGTTTTGTGTGATTTGGAAAGGTGAAAAGTGTAGATTTTGAAGGGTGATGCTTATGGAAGATGAAAAGTAAACTGTTTTGTGTATAAGTATTAAAGGTGAAAATATATGTGGAAAAATTACAAAGTGTACTTCCAAAAGTAAAGGTTCCAAAAAGACATTCAACAAACTAGTGTTCAAGCCCGAAGAAAGGTACGTCTTTATTTTCAGTAAATTTCAATTATTTTATTATTAATTATTAAATGTACTTTCTAATCCCTGTTTTTCCTTGTTTTCTATTTATTTGCATGAACTGCGAGGAATGGTACGGATCGAGGGAACAAAAGGATAAGGAGCTAATGACGTCAGTCGCCTCTATCCAACCGGGTAGAGATGCTACGGGCGAAACCACCGAGTCGTAGCCCCCGGTGACTGTGAGTATTTCTAAACTTAGAAAACCTTTAGGGGCCCCTTGATGTGGTGTGCATGAACCATTCCTTTAGGTCCCTGTAGTAACTTCAATTTAATTAGGTTTACTTTTTTGTTTTATTTTAGATCCTTAAACCCCTTTTACACGCGCTCAAAGTCCTAAGGGTTAGTAATAACAAATTTTTATCCTATATAACAGTAGTGACACTTAAGGACAAAAATTAAGGACCGGGTCTTAGAAAATCTAGACTTAGGATGCATGCACACTTTAGGATAGAAACTTATATCATAGAAAATTTAGTGACATCTCACTTTAGAATTAGTAAATATCTTTAAATTCGAATTCAATCAATTAGAAAACTTTAGCCAATAATTGACTTAGGACATTTCAAAACCTCACAGCCTATTGCACACACTTAGATTTATTTGCTAGGACAACCGACTCTAGTTTTAGGTTAGGCCGATGTTTATTTCCTTACTGCACTGTGACGGGCTTTTTCTCGAGTTTTATTGCATGCTGGTTGTAAAATGTTGGTGTGTTTGTTTATTTATTTTTACTGCACTCTGTGTTGGTTTGATTGACGATTAGATTACCCATAGGTGGCCACACTCATGCAGGGCAAAAAAAGAGGGGCTAATTAATTAATAAAAAAATAAATGCTACAGGTGCTTCAGCTGCTTAGCCCCCAAATGAAGAAGAGTGTGGCCAAGTGTGGCTTAATAATTTAAATTCAATTGCATATATATATAACTGCGTGGGATGATTTTTGTTATAAATTGCTTAGGATAACCCTGCAGGAGGTCTAAATTTTCTTTCTTTTTCTGTGAAATGTAATGTAATGTAAATGTGTTTATAAACTGTGAAAGTGATTTTGAAAGTGGGATATCACATTCAATTTGGAATCTGAAGAAAAGAGAATATACCTTAAAGGATTATTCTCTTTTATTTAGAAAGCCAAATTAGAATGATTCAATATCCAAATAGAAAAGAAAATACCCCTCTTAGGGATGAGTTTCTTTTCATTTGGATATCTAGAACCCGACGGACCCGAGAAGTTCGTAGAAGAAGAAAAGACTGAACAAGAAGATTGAAGAAAGAAGATGAAGAAATGAAGATTTAAGGAACAGTATATCCCATTTCAAAAATCACTTGCGTCATTCTTAGGATTAGAATCCGGGTTTGTTGTCAGTGGTGCCCGGCCACTTTACTTTTCTGCAAATTCTGGGTGTAATATGGACATTGGACATTGGACATTATATTTGGATTATTAAAATTGATTGTTTACATTGTTTGTGCAGTAGATTTTTTTTAGGACCTTGCATGCCGTGTTTTGTTTTAGCCTGGATTCGAAACGGAGAAATTTTTTTCGTAAGGGTACGCTTAAAATTCTTCTACTTGTAATTTTAAATAAAAATTTTTAGGCTCACATAGTAACTCTAACGATCTAAGAAGTATGCTCGGGACCGCCGAGAGTCAGCATAAGCATATTAATACTTTCTCTTCCTTGTTAGGCACCTCCCCGCCTGCGGGTTCTGGCAGACCACTTGACCTATGAGGGTGCAGTTTTGTCAAGGGGAAGTTGTGCAATCTCTAGGGAAAAATCTATTTTCTAAGCCCAAATTTTTAAACTGCTTCATTATCATTTTATGCATTCGAGTCAATTTGCATGCATTGCATTAGATACAAACTAAAAAGAGTCTAAAATATTAATTGCATTTCTAGACACTCTTAAGAATTTCATGTTTATTTTTCGAAATAATATGCTATTCTTTAAATTGTGTTTGATTATAGAAATATCAATTTTTAAAACCCTATTTTGATATTGAATCCATTATAGAATATTGTGTCAGTTTCTCGAGATTGTACTTTATTCTTAATGCAGTATTCGATTATAAAATAGGAGAAATCAAAATCTGCGTGGTGACACAATTTTTTCCCACCACCGTCCCCTACAATGAACCGACATCTGTTCGTCTGGACGAACCAAAAATTCGTACAGATGAAATCCATATTAAAAACTGTCTTAACCACTCAACCGCTGCATTCAATTGTCCCGACGTTTGAGAAAATAAATTTTTCGTCCTGGACGATCGTCAGATCGTACAGACGATCTAATTAAAAACTGCTCTAAAAAACGGTTAAAATTCGCTCAAACTGTTTCTTTCACACATCGTCCAGTACGAAACAAAATTCATCCCGGACGATTTCCTCCAATTTTTGAATTTTTTATTTTTAATTTAAGAAAATCAAACTAAACATTCAAAAACACATAAATCATAAAACAAAACCATAGATCTAAAAACAAATTTATTCAAAACACACAAAATTTCACAAAATTAAAAACAAAACAAAACAAATATCAATGTTGCAAAAACATTTTGATTAGGCATTCAAATCAATAACACCGAGCCTTGTTCTTAAAGTACTGAAGGTATCAAAGGTTAAAGGTTTTGTAAAAATGTCTGCAAGTTGATTTTCAATTGAAACATGTGTGAGTTAAATTTCTCCCTTGGATACATGATCCCTTATGAAATGATGTCTTATATCAATGTGTTTGATTCTAGAATGTTGAATAGGATTTTTGGAAATGCAAATAGCACTAGTATTTTCACAATAAATTGGAATAGTGCCTATAGTTAATCCTAAATCAATCAACTGTTATTTTAACCAAAGTACTTGTGCCACACAACTTCCTAATGCAATGTATTCTGCTTCTGCAGTAGATAGTGCCACTGAATTTTGTTTTCTACTAGACCATGAAACTAATGAATTCCAATGAATTGACATGTTCCAGAAGTGCTTTTCCTATCCACTCTCTAGCCTGTAAAGTCAGAATCTGAGTAACCAATAATTTCAAATGAAGAGCTAAACTTAGGATACCAAATCCCTAAGTTTTGAGTTCCTAGTAAATATCTTAAAATCATTTTCACTGCTGTCAAATGTGATTCTTTTGGATCTGATTGAAATCTAGCACATAAGCAAACACTGAACATAATATCTGGTCGGCTAGCAGTCAAGTAAAGTAAAGATCCAATTATCCCTCTAAATTTCTTTTGATCAACAGATTTTCCCTTAAGGTCCTTATCCAACTGAACTGAGGAACTCATTGGTGTACTAACAGGTTTAGCATTGTCAATTTCATATTTTTTGAGGATATCCTTAATATATTTAGTTTGACTAAGAAATGTACATTCCTCAAGTTGCTTAATGCTAAATCCTAGAAAGTAATTTAAATCTCCCATTAAACTCATTTCAAATTCACTACTCATTGTTTTAGAAAAATCATCACAAAGATTTTTATTTGAAGATCCAAAGATGATGTCATCCACATAAATTTGAACAATAAGTATATCCTTTTCAATTTTCCTTAAAAAGAGAGTTGTATCCACACTTCCTTTTTCAAAAGATCTTTCAAGTAGGAAGGTGCTCAACCTCTCATACCAAGCCCTAGGTGCCTGTTTCAATGCATATAATGCCTTTTTTAACTTGAAAACATGATTTGGAAATTTAGAATTTTCAAAACCTGGAGGTTGTTCTACAAAAACATCTTCTTCAATAACCCCATTCAAAAAGGCACTTTTTACATCCATTTGAAATAATTTAAAACCTTTAAAACAGGTAAAGACAAGTAAAACCTTAATTGCTTCAAGTCTAGCTACAGGGGCAAAAGTCTCCTCAAAATCAATTCCTTCAATTTGATTATACCCCTTAGCAACTAATCTAGCCTTATTTCTAATGACTACTCCTGAGTCATTCATTTTATTTTTGAAAACCCACTTGGTTCCAACAACACTTTGATCTTTTGGCCTTGTAGTTAATTCCCAAACTTTATTTCTTACAAATTGATTTAACTCTTCTTGCATGGCCAATATCCAAAATTAATCATAAAGTGCTTGATCAATGTTAGTGGGTTCAATAGTTGAAATAAAGGCTGAATGATTGACTTCCTTGTTTAATCCACGCCTAGTTCTAACACCCTCACTTGGTTTACCTATAATCAATTCCTTTGGGTGGTTTTTAGAAAATCTCAAACCTCTAGGCAAAGGGTTTTCTCTTTCCAAATTTTCTTCCACATTTTCTTCCAAATTTAATCTATCAATCTTTTGGGAGTTTTCTTCAATTTCTTCTTCAACAACATTTGGCTCTTCCAAATTTCCACTTTCATCAAATACAACATGTGTGGTTTCTTCAATGACTAAAGTTCTTTTGTTGAATACCCTATAAGATTTTCTAACACTTGAATATCCAACAAAAGTTCCTTCATCTAATTTTGGTACAATTTTCCTAAGGCAGATTTTCCATTATTATGTATGAACACCTTGCAACCAAATACATACAAATGAGACAAATTAGGTGTTCTACCTTTTAGCAACTCATAGGGTGTTTTATTCAAATTTGATCTCACATTCACCCTTTTCAGAACATAACATGCAGTGCTAACCGTCTCAGCCCAAAAATGTCTAGGAAGTGAGTATTCTGCTAACATTACTCGGGCGGATTCTATTAATGTTCTGTTTTTCCTTTCAACTACTCCATTTTGTTGAGGGGTTCTAGGTGCAGAAAAATTTTGATCAATCCCCTTTTCTTTATATAAATTTTCAAATCTTTCATTTTCAAACTCTCCTCCATGATTAGTTTGTAAAGAAATTATTTCACATCCTAGTTTTCTTTGAATCCAAGCTGAAAATTTTCTGAATTCCTCAAATGATTCACTCTTATGAAAAAGAAATCTAACCCAGGTGAATCTTGAGAAATAATCCACTATAACAAATCCGTATACCTTCCCTCCTAGACTTACAGTTCCTATTGGTCCAAAAAGATCCATGTGTAGAATTTCTAAAGGTTTACTGGTTCTAAGATCCTTATTGGACTTAAAAGAGGACCTCACTTATTTTCCTAATTGACATGCATCACGTAGATGGTCCTTAGTAAATTCTAGTTTAGGTATACCTCTCACCAAATTCTTTTGGGTAATTCTCCTAAGATTTTTCATACTAGAATGACAAAGTCTTCTATGCCAATGCCATGATTCATCAGAAATAGTTTTCAAACAAAAAGTAGTAGGAGATTGAATACAATTTAAATCTAGCATGTAGACATTTTTTACCCTTTTTCCATTTAAAACAATTTTCCCATTTAGGCTTATTATGCAGCTAGTAGGTAAAAATTTTACATTGTAGCCCTTATCACATAGCTGACTTATGCTTAACAGATTATGTTTTAAGCCTTCAACTAATAACACATTGTCTATGAAAATTTTTTTCAAATTTCCAATCATACCTGATCCAACCACTTTCTTTGTGGTATTATCTCCAAGTGTAACCTTGCCTCCATTCCTGGCTTCCAGCGTTATTAATTAAACAGTATCTCCAGTCATATGCTTTGAACATCCGCTGTCCAGGTACCTTATACTCTCACGAGGTCTTGTGTGAGAGTACTCCTGCAAAATTCTCAAATGTTAGACCTGGGAACCCAAACAAGTTTGGGTTCACCTTTATGAAATTTATAATCAGATGCATGTATGATATGTCTAGGTTTATGCATCTTAGTTCTCCACACCAAATTAGTTTTCATCTTTAAAGTACAGGTGTGAGATATATGTCCCAAAAATCCACAATTATTATATTTAACATTAGGAAAAATATTCCTATGTTTTCTTTCATATGATTGTCTTCTAAGGGATTTCATGAATTTAGGATAATATTTAGGATTTGTAAAATCTTCAAGTTTAGGGGGGTTCCTATTATCCTCGAGAGCTCTTATTGTGAGTTTGTAAAATGAATTCATATCTTCCAAGATTCGTTTATTATAATTGATTCTATATGTCTTGCTCTCTGATTCATCCTTAAAATTCTTAAATTCTTTTTCAAGTTCAGCATAGGATGATTTTAAATTCTCAAAATTTTTATTCAAGTCATCATATTCATCAAGTAGTTTCATGTGGTTGTTATCTATTAAAGCATGATCTTTCCTAAGGATTTCGTGTTCCTTATTAAGCTCTTCCAATTCTAAACCTAAACTAGCATGCATCTTTTTTTTTCATTTTCCTATATGCATCATGTATGTGTTCAGAAACTTCAAACAATTCATCATAGGTTAAATCACATACCTCTTCTTGATCTGATTGTTCAACATTATCTGCCATCAAGCAAAGGTTGGTGATTTCTTCTTCTTTTTCAGTCTCAGATGAGTCTGAAGCTGAGTCCGCCCAGAAAGCTCTTTGAAACTTCTTCTTGCCCTTCTTTACCATTGGTTTCTTCTCTACCTTCTCCTTGCTAGGAGTGGCTTTGAGTTTTGGACACTCAGTCTTTATATGACTGGTTTCCTGCATTCATAACAAATCACTTCATTAGAAACCTTGCCATTTCTGTTATACTTACCTCTATTCCATGTTGGCGTCTCTTATGCTTCCTCTTTAAAAAGCTTCTGAATTGTCTAGTCATCAATGCATTATCATCTTCATCCTCAGGTTATGAGTGTTCACTTTCCGACTCTTCTACATTTAGTGCAATATTCTTGTTCTTTCGTGGTTCACCTGCATCAATCTTTCTTTGACTTACTCCTTGCTCATAAGCAATGAGTGAACCAAGAAGATTGTCAATGGAATAAATGTTTAGATCTTTAGACTCTATAATTGCAGTAATTTTAGCATCATAAGCAGTAGGTAAACAACGAAGAATCTTATTGACCATTTCAGCATTAGTTAATTACCTACCAAGTGCATGCAAAGAGGTGACAATTTGAGTGAATCTTGTGTACATGTCTGAAATAGATTCATTAGGTTTCATGCGAAATAATTCATAGTCATGTATCAAGATATTGAGTCTTGATTGCTTAACCTCATTTGTCCCTTCATAAGTTATACAAAGTCTATCACATATGTCCTTTCCGCTTTTACAAGTGGAAACTCGCATGTAGTCTTCAGATTTTAAAGCACAAAAGAAACTGTTTAAATATTTTGCATTTAATTGTGCTAAGTCATGTTTTTCAATAGTCCAATCTGCATAGGGTGTTTCTACCCTAACTCCATCAACTAATCTAGTTGGTTTTGTGTAACCTTCCTTGACAAGCATCCACATGCGATAATCAAGTGACTGTAAGAAAGTAGACATGCATGTTTTCCAAAAATAAAAAGGAATATTGTCAAACAGTGGAGGTCTAGTGATAGAGTAACCCTCAGGTGTGTTTCGGTTTCCAAATGTAGCCATCTACGTTAATCAAAGAGTAGTTCAAACTTATGATTTTGAAACGATGCTCTGATACCACTTATTGAGTCTAGTAATTAGGTTGTTAAGCCTAAGTGAATGTCCTAAGGCTACCAACAGGGGGGTGAATTGGTAATTTAAAAATTTTAAACCCTCTTTGAAGATTAAGTTGAACTGAAATAAAAAAAAAATTTAAGTTTGTAGAAAAATATTTTTCAACCACAGAGTTGTTAAAACTAAAATTTAAAGTGCAGAAACGTAAAAACAATAAAGTAAATGATACCAAATTTACAGTGGTTCGGTCTATAACCAGACCTACATCCACTCCTCAGAGGCACCCTCTGAGTATTGCACTAAAACCAATAGTGACTCTCCTTTTGCACCCACAGCAAGGCGGTGAAGCCTTTACAACACACTCTTTTCACCACTACCCGGTGCGGCAGAGAACCATCGTCGTTTTACACAATCCCCAGTGCTGGCAAAGAACCGTCATCCTTTTACATAATCCCCAGAGCTGGCAGAGAACCGTCGTCCTTTTACACTCTCCTAGTGTGGGCAGAGAACCCTACGGCTGTTCACACTCTCCAAGTGTAGGCAGAGAACCCTTCATCCTGTTCACACTCTCCAAGTGTAGGAAGAGAACCCTTCGACTGTTCACACTCTCCAAGTGTCGGCAAAGAATTGGATCTCCTTGACTGTTCTTCTCACAAGAATCTAGAAGGAAAAAGGAAAAGAGTGAAGTAATCCTAATTCACAAGTAGAGACTCTTACCTTTGCAATCCAAGTGAAGCCTTCTTGCTCCAATGGTAGGAATCCTTTCTTGAATGCTCTCTTCCACTCTCTCCTTGGCTATTCTCTCAAGAGGCACGAAGATCAAATGACAAAAAGATTGGGTGGCAGTCTAATTTGGACTATTTATATAAAAGACAAGAAAAACCACCCAGAAACTACAAGTTTTCAATTCTGTACGCAGTGGATCGTCCTGTACAATCGTGGATCGTCTTGGACGATTTTACTTAAACAATCTGAAACGACCCTATTTGAATATGTGTATGAAATGACTTCGTGCAGCTGATCGTCCTGTACGAATTTAGGTTCGTCCAGTACGAACAGTTATTACAAGGTCGATTCTAGAAACTGCTAAAAACTGTTCTAAGTCGGTTAATCGTTTGGACGAAAATATGTTCGTCTGGACGAAATTTTTCCAGAGGACCGATCGTCCTGGATGATTCTTGACTTCATCTGGACAAAAATTTTCCAGAGGACCAATCGCCATGGACGATAATTTATTTTCGTCTGGACGAAAATTTTCCAGAGACCTGATCGTCCTGGACAATTTTTATTTTCATCTGGACAAAATTTTTCCAGAGGACCAGTCATCACGGACGACAATGTAAATTCATCTGGACAAAAATTTTACAGAGAACCAATCGTCCTGGACGATAATTAATTTTGTACTGGACGAATAGGACTTAACAATTTTTTTTTTCGAGCAAGTTCCTATTCGTTCCATGTGCTCTTATAGGAGATAACTGTCTGATCGTCCCGTACGATCGGATATTGTCCCGTACGATCAGTATAAAATTTTTATGATCTCCTTATGTGTGTGGTATGTTTTTATTCACTCAATTACAATCACTCCCTTTCAAATTTAATTCAAAGAAAAAATGCAAGTTTTCAAATTAACAAAGTATCTCATGTTGAATTTGATCTGAAATTTTCGTAGTCTAGAGTCTGATTTTCCTGAAATGTTAGTACACACAAGAGAAAATACAAATATTCTAAAATTGTTAGGAGATAACTACACATTTGAACAATAATGTTTGGAATCATCAAAACTATACAAGTTGCACAAATGTAAAGCATTCAAATAGCAACTATTCAACAACCATCTAATAGCAATGGGGTACAAATTCTTGAGATAATCTTTGTAATGCTAAATTCATCCCAACAATGAAGAGGTAAATGAGGCAATCGAATCCAAATAGGTGAATAAATTCCCTCCATAGAAATGGGAGAAAAAGTAGGTGTCCATTTATCTATTCCAACAATAAAAACCACACACATACCAAGGACCCCTATTTAAAACTTCCTCCATAGCTTCAAATGAATGAAATGAACACAACAACCAATCTAACCCAAGAGAGGTTATATGAAACTTACCAAATTTACTCCATTGACGTCTCAACTCAAGACTACAAAAGGAAAAAGACAGGTTTTTTTTAATGATTTTAACAACCAAAGAATTTCTCAAAACTTGAACATTAGAGCTTTCTTTCTCCACATCAAGTTTTACAACATTCATATCCTCATTCTCTTCCAAAAAATTCTTTAAAATTTATTTTAATATGTGGAGTTTTGATCCACACATTAGAATGTTTAAAATCATGTTCCACCAAACTGATTTATTTTTATCCTCCAGTAAAATGGGAGGCTGGTCTTTCTCAAAGGCTTCAACAAAATTATTACCTCTATCAAAATAATGGCCCACCTTCAAAATAAATCCTGTAGATGAAGAAGAAGCTTACAAATCATTTGATTTAGGAAGAAAATTTGAACAAAGAGCTTTAGTTTGGCGACTATCCAACACAGATAAAGGAACCTTATGATCCAAACAATTTATTGAAAGTACCTCTTTCCCATTGCTACCATCGGGAAGAAGCTTATGACTGGGTTCAATTTGACCATCTCTAATAATCAAAGGAGTATTCTTGAAATATGAATTTTTATACAAGCTACGATTGAATGAGAATCTACCTTTTGCATCCAAATGATTCAGACACGTGGAAGATGATGGAGTTGAGGTATTCCGATCATCGGAGGATGACCGGCGACCCTCTACCACCATAAACGAATGCGACTTGAAATTCTTAATGAAGGAATTTTAAAAACTTCTGAAATTTTTGGACGCTCTCTCCCTTCTTGTGATTGTTATCCGTTTAGTTGGTAGATAATCTATTCAAAAAATCAAAATCTACTAAAGCTTTATTCAAAATGTTTCTTAAGCATAATCTACTCAGACATTAACACATGTAATGAAATGATTATAATGCTTGTATCAAGAGCCCTGCTTATATCTCTACTTAAAATTTTACCTCCCTTAAGCTTTCACACCTGGATATAGCAAGTGGGGTAAGAATCCCTCCCACATCTACACTAATCTAATGGGGCAAGAAGTGTAATTGTAGTATTACCTGAACTCCCGCACTTACTTTTCTCAAGTGGAGCTAGAATCTCTCCCAAATTTGTATCAGTCATATGAGGATAAAAATGTACTTGTACTACTGCTTAACCTCCCACTCTTGCTTCCAGCAAGTGGGGCCAGAATCCCTCCCACATCTTTACCAAGCAGATGGGGAAAAAATTGTTTTAAAGCCTTTGTAATATAATAGTGAGTGAAACTTTCCCCCACAATAGCATAGAACATATCTGATTCCTTGTAATGTAGAGTATAATTATATGTATAATAATTAAAATAAATATATAATGTAATGTTCAAATGAAATAGGACTTATTAGTAAAATTCTACAGTACTCATAAAATAAGATACTCACTAAACTTTTATTTTACAATTCCCAAGTTCAAATAAGCATTCACATAAATATTTTAATACTTTCATATAACTAATGTATTTGCTTGAAAACCCATAATTTAGTAATATACTAAAACTTCTTGTAGGCAAACTAACCATTGAAAACTTGATTTCATATAATAAAAATATTCATCAGAGGGAGTATCATAATATGCTAAAATTACATGTTTAAAGCTTATAAAAGTTAATTAAAATGAATTATAATATAATGAACTAGCCCAACAGACGAATCCCTATATTTGGCCTCAAAATTATCTCCCTCTCTTTCTTTTCCTTATTTTTCTTCCTCCTCTCCCGTCTCTGGGAAGATGTTGGGGGTAGAAATGGATGGCTAATGAGATATTTTAATATTAAATTTCCACTTTTTTTTTTTTTTTGAATTAGCATTGAGATGCTCATTTTTCAAGTGCTGAAGAGCAACCAGAGAATCTTAAAGAAAATCCCTAAAAATATGCTCACCTAAAACTCAAAGTTGTGGTACATTATAAAACAACTTTTATCCAAAAATCTGAGAGCTCAAAGCAAGGGGATTGCCATCTCTGGCACCAAGGTGCTCAAAGAGAAAATTTTCAAACCATGGATTTTCATCTTTTTAAACCACATTCAACAATATTAGACTCATAATTATTAATCAACTAAGAATTTGTAATTAAAAATAGAAAAATACCTCGATTTGATGATGGATATTATTACGTATTCACCCAAATGTTGCGGATTTAGTTTTTATTATTGAGCAAGAATCATCAAAATCTTAAAGTCTTATATATTTCTATGTTGTAATACTAGAAGTATTCTAAACTAATCATTTATAGGTCAAGGCTTTGGTGTAATGCACATCCTATGAGTCAAGTTTTGTACTTGATAATGATGAGGTTGAAATATGTTTCAAAGAAATTAAACTTTTCATCAATAGCAAGAGTTTTTTTTCTTTAGTTAGATGGAAGTTGTTCACATTATTTTGAAATCCTTCAATTTGAATTAAGGTGAAAATCTAAGAAGGCATGTTGATATGTATGGTGTAGTATTTTTTTTAATAAATATTTGATGAGAAAATAATTTTTAATGTGAATAAGAAAAAGAGAATAAATTTTTATGATCAAAATTAAAGTAGGTCTAAGAGAAATATTAGGAAGGGAGGGATTTTAGGAGGGGAGGGAGGTACTTTATCACTTACGTCACACGATCTCCTTAGATTTGTGCCTTTCTGACTAAGTTCTATTTGGACTTAAAAGCATATAATATCACAAAATATATTCGGCTACATGGGAAAGAAGAAAAATTATCATGTATGAATTTAACAAAATAAATAATACAATATTAAGAAATTTACAAAGCGTATTAAGCTTATATATTGATCATAGAAATATAATTTTTAACTATATTGTCTTAATTATAATTCAAGGCAAGACTTTTAACGTATTTATGAAACACACCACTCCTAATAGGAATCTCAAGAAAATTTATGTTTTGGTACATTTAGACAATGTTTGTATTAAGTATTTGGTGATAGTAATTACTTTGATAAAAAACATATTTCTCTAAAGTTTTCAAGTAACATATAATTTTCTAATAGTCTTTTGAATAAAGTACCAAATTTGAAAATTTAAAGCATTAGGATAGCAATAATAACCTTTCTTGAAGGATGAACATTTCTTTGTGACAAGGAACATCAAACTCTTAAAACCAGACAAATAAGCACCATAGTCTTAGAAAGAAAGAACTCCCTCTTAAAGACTACAACCTCAATGGAAAATCCAATCCCAGCCATCCAAAAATTTGCAATACCATCAAAATCCTTAACACAATCCTCTTGATACATGTCATCTTCAACAACCATAAGCTTGTTATGAAATAAATTGTGAAATGCCTCCATCACTCTCACCAACAATTTCCAATTTCCTTCCTCTAAGGATGCCTTTGATAGGGCTAAACAAATTCAAATCTTTTATTCAACTTTTTTTCTTATTTTGCATAGATTTAGATGACAAATGAATCATATTTCCACCTTCAATCAAACCTTCTCTATCTTCCACATTATCCTTACAAGAAAAAGGAGGAACCGCAAAAGACATTTCACTTTCAGAATTTGGAACACTCCCAGCACTATCCTCAAAAATACAAACATCACCTTCAAACTCAACATTTCCAGCATTGTCTTGTTTCACATATTCTTCATTCTTCTCATCAAGCTTTGATATTATGCCTTCCATATTACCATTATTATCAGCAATAACTCCCTCAAGCACTAATGAGACAACAGTAAGATAAAAAGAATTTTCAAAATAAAACTCATTTCGACAAAACACAATTTAATAAGAAGAATTTACAACAAGTCCTTCTATAGAAACACAAAAATATCTAGCATCTGGAATAAATTCACCATGTTCCACAAAAATTGGATCAGCATCAAAATTGCAAGCCCCACTAGTACACAATAACATCTATGATATTTGTTTTTACTAGGAATTTTAGAAGCAATTTTTAGAACATTAATATCCTAACTAACCACCTTATCAGCAATAGCCTAATATCCTTTCATAGAACTTTCCAAATAAGCATTTACTATGTCACCAGATACAACTTTTGAAGCAAATTTGAACTTCACACCATTATTCCTTGAAGCAACAAACAAATTGTCTCTATTTTTCTTTCTACTATAATTGACATGAATCCAAGGACCATACACATTAGCCTCCATTTGTGCACTATTAGCAACACGATATTAATTTTTATCAACTTCAACTCCAATATTTTTAAAGGCATTACTATTAAATCCCAATGCATAATTTTTCACATTTTTCCCATTTTTTGGATCATCAAGTTTACCTTAGATGAATACTCTTATACAACCTTATAAATTATGTCCAACTTTTCCACATTTGAAGCATAAAGAAGAAATTTTTTCATACTGAACTTTTTGGAAGAAACAACCAGAATTGCCTTCAACCCAAACACCTTGAAGTAATTATTCATCAAGATTGATACAAACACAATTTCTAGCAAATTCTCTCCAACTCCAATTGAACATATTGCCGTTAGATATGCTTGAAGTTTCTGTTAGAGAGAGAAGCTCTCGTTTGACAGAGAAAGTTCCATTTTGAAATTCCACATTCCCAATTTTTCATCTACTTTTTTGCAGGTTTGTAGGACATGGCAGCGGACGGCCGTCAGCCATCTATGGCTTCAACTATGAAGGCTAACCCTAATGATGGATTGGTTTCCCTAAATAGAAGCGAGCTTGGTTAATTGAAAAATTGTAGTGGATCATGATGAAGAGGAAGCACATAGGATGAGATCAAAAGGCGTGTTAGTAAAAATGAAAGTATTGGTTATGTTTCTTTTCAGATTAAGCATGTTGACGGTAAGGAGAAGTATGTATCTCTAAATTTTGAATGTAAGACACCACGAGTTTTGAAATCAACTTAATTTTATCCATTGAAATATTTCAACCCTGATGCTTTTTTATCTAGTATGAATATTTTTGTTAACAGATTTGGAAATTCAAATGCAATCCAGGGCGATAGTATGATAAATGCGAATTCCCTAAGTTTGGGTAATAAAAATATTTGTCAAAATGTCGAGAAGCCTTCTAAGAATTTACTGGTGGAGTCTTCTGCAGGTAAGGACTTTAATTAGTTACCTGTGAATGATAAAATACATGTGAGTAATGTGGGAGATATCAGTTCTGATAATCCATGGACTAAGAAGCCTTACATTAAAATTAAACTTTAAGAAAGAGGATGTTTTTTAACGGATGATGGGAAGGCAAAAAAATTGATTGAAGCTGCTGAAATTATGAATTCTAATATACTTTGGAAACTCTTTGGTAGCCAAGGTATTTGGTAAAGAAATTCGTTCGCATATAGTGGCTTGGGAGTTGAGGCGCCAATGGGCTAAATTTGGAAAATTTCATTTTACTACCCTAGGGATGGGTTGGTTTTTGTGTTATTTTAAAACATCATAAGAATTGGATGGAGTTCTTTTAGGAGGCCCATGGTTTGTGAATGGTCACATTATTGGTATGGCTTGGTGGTATCCAGAGTTTCTCCATCTTCAATAAAAGGACTTACTTCTCTTGTATGGATTAGAATGCCTCAATTTCCCTTGAAGTGTTGGGATGAGAACAATGTGAAAAGGATTTCTTCTATGGTGGGTTTTCCATTGATGTTGGATGCAAACATGTTTCAATGGGGGAAAAGAGAGTTTGCTAGAGTTTGTGTGCGTGTGAAACTAGACCAACCTCTTCCCTTGGGTGTTTTGGTGGAGGGTATGGTCAAAAGATTTTTCAAAAAGTGGAATATGAGAGAATTTCCACTTTTTGTTTTGAATGTGGAACGATTGGGCATGTCAAAAGTAATTGTAAAAAGGAGAGCACGGTGATGAAAAGTAGTGTGGATGATTTTATCAAGAAAGTTCAAGAGAACCATGATGATTTGGTATAAGAAATTGAGAAGAATACAACTTATGAACCATGGGTTCTTCTTAATTAAAAAAGAAACAAAAGGGTTCCTAAAGGTTTTTCTAATGGAAGGCCACTGCAGATGTTGTTCTTTAAGAATACTTTAAGCAATCCTATTACTATGGAGACAGATAAATCTGATGGCTTGGGGATTAATGAAACGGAGACAGCCAAGAATGTGAGAGTAGAGAAGGTTAATGAAGATATTATGATGGTGGAAGAGGGTGAAATTATTATGGAAAATGAGCTGGGTATTGAAAGATTGGCAAAGTCTTTATAGTTGATCAACCCATCTAATGAAGTGTTGGAAGAGCTAGGTGTTGACAAGGTAATGAAGTCTACACCCATCTATTCTTCTATCAGTATTTCTGTTAATTAAATTTCAAGCTTTGAATGATTTTGTGGAGGAAAATTTGGATTGTCATGAGACAGTAGGAAGTGTGAGAAGGACATAAATAATTATTTATCTTAGGAAAATGGGGTTACTATGTAAATTGTAAGTTGGCGGGTGGAAGAAGTGTAGAGGTGTTGAAATATCATATTGAGAAGAAGGAGGTTGGTTTCACTAATGATGGGGCTAAATTTAAACTAGCAAAGTAATTGAGATCGCTTGGGCTGGTTAAATTCCAACCTCATATCATGAATACTGATGGGAATGCTAAAGTAAGAGGCGAGGGCTCTTTCCCCTTGATATATCAATGAATGCTATTGCTTTTTGGAATTATAGAGGGGTAAAAAAAAGAGGAAAGCCTCTCTTTAAGGAGGTTGGTTTCACTAATGATGGGGCTAAATTTAAACTAGCAAAGTAATTGAGATCGCTTGGGCTGGTTAAATTCCAACCTCATATCATGAATACTGATGGGAATGCTAAAGTAAGAGGCGAGGGCTCTTTCCCCTTTATATATCAATGAATGCTATTGCTTTTTTGAATTATAGAGGGGTAAAAAAAAGAGGAAAGCCTCTCTTTACTTAAAGGAGTTTGTAAAAGAGTTTAATGTTTTTTTGTTGGCTTGGTGGAGACTAAAATATCTTCCTTGGATAGAATGGCATTTCAAAAAATGATGGGAGCTGATTGGGAATACTTTTTATTTACATCTAGAGGATTGTCAGGGGGTATTATGGTGATGTGGAAATATGATTTTGCTTATTTCTATGTTGTGAAGACTTCTAATCAATGTGTAATTGGAGACCTGAATGTGCTTTACAAGGGGGTATGGAAGATCTCTACCGTGTATGGCAATAAGGAGGTTCATAAGAGAAGAGACTTTGGGACTATCTTCAAGAGGTATCCCATAGTAAGGTTTCTTCTATGATTGGTAGTGACTTCAATTGTATCTTGGCTCAAGAGGGAAAAAGAGGTGGTAGGAAGTTGTTTTTTCTAAAGGTCCTAAATAAATGATATACTTTATGAATCATAATGATTTTCATGAAATTGGAGTTGTGGGACCAAGTTTCACTTGGTGTAATAACAAAAGTAGAGAAGTAAGGATCTTGGAAAGGTTGGATAGATGCTTGCTTAATTCCATTACTTAGGTTGAGATCCAAGTGGCAGTTAAGAGATACATTGCTAGGGTGGCTTCAGACCATTTTCCTATTATTTTAAATGTTTTTTATTCAGCTTTTATGAAGAAATGTTTTCTCAAATTTGAAGATATTTGGGTTTCTTTTCATGCCTCTTATGGTATTGTTTCGAGAGTATGGAAAAAAATCCTATGATTTTGATGATATGCAAATTTTAAAAAGAAAATTTAAGAGAACGTTTAAAGAAATTCTTAATTGGAGCAAGGAAAAATTGAAGAACTTTTTATTGCTCAAAGATGGTATAAAAAAGGAAGTATTGCAACTACAAGAAAAGGAGGCTAAGGAAGGCGGGCTGTGTGAAGAAAAGTTGAGGCTCTTGAGAGCTATGGTGGGCAAAAATAATGTCTACCTTGCCAGGTTGAATACTTGGAGGAAGAAAAGGGAAAAGGTAAGGTGGATTGAGGTAGGGGATTCAAAATCCAAATATTTTCATGCTTTTGCAAGTGCTAGAAAGAATGGTAATTGGATTAACCATGTTCAGCGCACGGATGGCAGAATGGTTAAAAAACTAGAAGAGGTGGAAGAGTTTTTTTTAATATTTCAATGAGAAATGGAGGGAAAGGGAATGTTGTTTGAAAAGTTGGCCTTCTCCTTGGAGAGTATTGGATGATGATGATTGAAAAAAATTGAATGTTGAATTATCTACTTTAGAAATTTTGTATGTTATCAAGAATTTGGGAGGAAACAAAGCTCCAAGATGTGATGGAATAATTTATTCCTTTATTTAAAATGTATTGGGACATTATACGTGAAGATGTATCTAAGGATATCAATAGATTTCTCTCTTCGGGTTTGTTATGTAATGAATGGAAGGAGACTTTGATTTTCTTGATTCCTAAGGTCAAAAATCTTGTTTCATCGACTGGATATGGTCCTATTAGCCTTTGTAACACATTTATAAGATTGCAGCTAAAGTCCTCTTAAATAGGCTGCTTTTGGTGGTGCATAAGGTTATCTCGAAAGAGAAGGTAGCTTTTGTTAATGGAAGATCAATCACGGATCATCTCCTCTTAGCATAAGAAGTTTGCAACAAAATCAAATGTTCTAAAGCAAGCAATGATCTATTAGCAATCAAGATTGATATGGAATAGGCATATGACAGTATGTGTTGGGCAAATTTGAGACAGATGTTGAATATCTTGGTTGTCCTTCTAAGTTTGAAAACTCGATGATAGAATGTGTGATGGAACCAATGTTCTCTATTATAATTAATGGAAGAAACTCAAAGTGGATTAAGGGAAAATGTAGATTTTGATAAGGAAGCCCACTTCCTCCCTTATTATTTATTTTGTGTTCTCAATTACTTTCTAATTCATTATTAAGCAAAAATCATGGATCTAGGTATATGTATAAAACCAAACGCACATAAAATTTCTCATCTTTGTATGCGGATGATATTCAACTTTTTAAGATACAAAGTTGAGTAATATCAAAAAAATGAAGAAGTTGCTTCAACATTATTACTAGTTGAGTGGACAAGTGGTAAATCTTCATAAGTATTCTATGTTGATGGGTAAAAATATTGGTATAAGAAAGAAGAAACTATTATCAAACTTGTTGAACATTAAGGTGGTTGATGAAAGGCAATATTTGGGAATTAAGGTTGCATTAATAAGATTGAAGAAGTCCAATTTTCAACATCTATTGGATAAATCCTCCAAGAGACTCCATGCTTTGGGGAATAGATTCATCTCTCTTGCCAGAAGGATGATCTTAGTGAAAAAAAAATTTCTTGCTCTCCCATTATTTCTCTCTTCACACACATTGGTTCCCCTGAGTATTATGAAAGAATTTGACAAGATTTGTAGAAATTATATTTGGCATAAGCAAGATGGCCTTCACGGGCTTCATTTTGTGGCTTTGGATGTCTTGTGCAAACTAAAGAGATTTGGTGGAGTAGGTCTCTAATTTGTAGTATCTAAATTGGGACCTTTAAGGGCAAGGTTTGCTTGGAGTCTCTTAGAAAATCCAGAATCATTGCTTAACATAAACATAGTGGCTAAATATGGGATATATTTGTGGAAGGGTGAGGGGAAGAAGAGTTGTTTGGCTACATGGAAGATTATTATTAATGGTTTTGAATTTTCTTAAAAAGTTCATCAGGTGAAAATTTTCATCATGCTCTTTAATTGATATCAGGAAGGATTAGTGGATTCTTGATAAAAGTATAGAGAACTGGCCTATATTTGTAGCTAATTGGGAACAGGATAATGTAACTTTGGATTTTCTCATTGATAATGGTGTTTGGAATGTCCTTATATTAAATAAGTTCTTTGGAAAGGTACTTGTGAACTTAATAGGCAAAATTGACATATTTCATAACATGGATGAAGATATGTTGGAATTAAAATTTAAATTATCTGGCAAATCCATTTCAGTAATGACTTTAGAACTGCAAAATAATAAAGTTACGGAAGAAGTCAATGAGTCATGAGTGTATAAGATTAAAGTAAATCCCCGGGGTGAATTATTTATTTGGCATTTATGCAGGAATGACATTCCCACTATAGACTTTCTTTTACATAGTAGGATTACTGATTCAATCTTTGTCCTAGGGGCTGCCATGAAGTGGAAAACATTGATCATTGTACAATAACCTATCCAAAACTTAATAAGGTAATAAGTTAGTTAAATGTATGGGGATTTATGGTATCAGTTTATTATTCTTTCACGGACTATATGGAGAACTTGAAATTGATTTCAAGAAGGAATCCATTCATTGCTAAGTTTTACTTAACTTTGCTGCTATTTTCTTGGAATAGTAGAAATAAAGTGAAACATGGTGGTGTGGAAGATAGCATCGTTGTTATTGCAGATAGAGTCATTAGTTTTGAGGCTGTTTTACATAAAGACAAAATCATTTTGGGTCACTAGGGTGTTAATCAGTTTTCTAGACTGTGTTTCAATTGTTGGCACCCTCTTCCTCCCAAATCATTAAAAATAAATATTGACGGCTCCCTATGTAAATTTAATAAATTTTGTGTTGGTGGAGTGGTTAGAGATAGCAAAGCGAGATTTTTGTTGGCATTTGGCTTTGTTTATGTTCATTGGGATAGTGCACAGTTGGAGTTATTGGCATCAAATCATTTAGAATTGTTATACAAGAGTGGATGATTGAGGCAAATGTTATTGTGATTAAAGGGGATAATAGAAACGTCATAAATTTTCTCCACAAATAATTTAGTATACCGAAGAAGATGATGGGAGGATAGATAGACGAAGACCTAGTATTCTTGAAGGATTTAAATAATGTTTTATTTCATTTTATTAGTCATCGTTATAATAAGTAAGCGGATTATTATATTTGGGATGCTTTTAGTGAGAATAATATTCCCCCTTCTTTTAATACTTTATTGAACGAGGAACATGTTGGGTTGCCTTTTGTTTAAATAGTTTGTATGTAGGTCTCTCTTTTCATTGCTATTTGAATTTCTTCTAAAAAAATTGAAAATATTGCCATCAAGAAACAATGGTAAACTAATAATTGAAGCTATTCTTGTTATATTAATCTCATTCCAACATAATAAGGGGAGCTGTGGCAGTCGGATCCACACATGAGAGAAAAATGTTTTCAAAGATGAGGTAGAAAACTTAGGAGTCCATTCTTCCATTCAAATGATATGGCCATATACAAACCACAAACCTCCACTCAATAGAGCTTCCTTAACTTCCTTAGAGTAAAATGAACGCAACATCAATTCCATACCTAAGTTAGTCAAGTGAAAAGCCCCAAGATGGCTCCTTGGTCTACATAACTCAATGCTAATGATAAGATATGAAATATAATTACTAAATAACATCTTATTTAAGGTCATTTATAAGCCTAAAAATTTAATAATGATTTAGGAGCTAATAAAATATAATTACATGGATTTAAAGCATCCAAATATATGGAAATTTAGATTGTTCAACTAAAGAAATTATGAATTTAGAATTTCCTATTTTATAGTGAGAGAAGCTCCCATTTTCTAGTGAGAAAAAATCCCATAAGTTTTTGAATTCCTATTTTTTTGTGTATGGAGGGGTATATCGGCGGCGTTTGCCATCGAGCAACCCTTCTTCTTCACCTATTATGATTCATAAGCCAATGATGGGATCTCCTTTGGTTATTTAGATCATCCCATTGAATAGAATGCAAATGTTTTTTGTATGAAAGAAGTTTGCTCTGGTAAGGGAAAATATCTAATGGTCAAGAAGATTGGTGATGCTAAAAAGGTGAAAGAAGATATGCTGCATAATAAAAATGATTTGGAAGCATCATCTTCTTCTTTTTTAAAACTTAAAGTCAGTAGATTTTCAAAATATGTTCTTGAAGATTGAAAGCCTCCGTCCTTTGGCGCATGTTGTTTCTTCTTTGGGTATGGAATCTAAACAGAAGTTGAACTCTAATTCTGTTAAAGATAAAGAGATGCTTGATTCATTGGTTGTGGACGCTAAGCCTGAACTTAATAATGTTGATATTGTTTATGAGATTGCTGCATCTGAGAATACTAGAGTCGCCTAGAATAAATCATTGTATATTAAGGTGGTGTATTCAGAATTTAATCCTTATATGACTAAGGATGGAATTGCAGTCAAGCTAGAACTCGATAATGAGAAAAATAATATCACAAGGCTTCATAATTCCATTGTTGTCAAAGTCTTTGGTAATTTTATTTCATATCCTGTCATTAGCATCGAGTTGCATAAATAATGGAGCCATCTTGGTGCTTTTCACCTGGCTAACTTATTTTGGAATGGATGTTGTGTTCATTTCATACTAAGGAAGTTAAGGAAGCTGTATTTAGTGGAGGTCCGTGGTTTAGAGATGTCCATATCATTGGTATGGAAAAATGGACTCCTAAATTTTCTACCTCAAGTTTGAAAATTTTGTTCTCTCCTATGTGGATCTAACTTCCACAGCTTCCCTTATTCTATTGGGATGAGATTAATATAACTAGAATAGCTTCAATGATTTGGTTACCAATGTTTATTGATGGTAATATGTTCAATTGGGGTAGAAGAAAATTTGCTAGAATTTTTGTTCGTATCAATCTTGATGAACAATTTCCTCAAGGTGTTTGGGTTGAAGGCAGTTTCAGTTGTTTCTTCCAAAAAGTTCAATTTATAATTATTAAACTAATCATACTATATGAAGTCTCTTCATACGGGATGATTTGATATTTTATTTCCTTCTTCGAGCAGTTAAACAAATAATGAGCAAAAAAAAATTTCTATGTATGGATCGTACTGTACGATATCACAATTGTACGTATGCCATCCAAGGTATCAATTGGACGGGTCCCTTTTTGTCCATATGAACTTGAAAATTTTCTGAAACAATTCATACCGTATGATGTCGTCATTGTACGTATGCATCTAGGGTTCAAATTTGATGGGTCCCTTTTTGTCCAGACGAACCTGAAAATTTTTTGAATGGTTTGTACCGTATGATGTCGTCATCATACGTACACCGTATATAGTACAAATTGGATGGGTCCCTTTTCATCCTAACGAACTTGAAAATTTTTGTAATTGATCGTAACATATGATGTCATCATCATACGTATGCTATCAAAGGTATGAAATTATGAGGTCGCTCTTCATCTCGACGAAAGTGAAAATTTTTCTAACTATTTGTACCTGATAAACATGGTTCGTACCGGACAATTAATGTGTATGAAAACATTTTATCTCGATCCATAGCAGGTTCGTACGTAACAGTTTTTGAACTATTCATACGTATGAACATACGATCGTACTGTATGATCGTGTATGCTCAAAATTAAAATTTTAATTTTTTGCATGATTTTATTTGTCTTTGATACAAAAGGTCCACTAAAACTGACATAAGAAAAGGTTTTGTCTTCATGATTTTTCAAGTGCAAGTGAAAGAAAAGTGTGGGAGAGTATTTGAAAGAGATTTCTTGTAAGTGGAGTGTGAAGGGTTCATAAGGTTACTCAAAGGTAAGTATCTCTTTATGATTTTGGTGATTAATCTTCTTTCTAGTTGCTTGTGTGAAGATCTTTCAAGATGATCTAGTACTCTGACAACACTTGGAGGGTGTGAAAGGATGATGGTTATCTACCGACACTTAGAGGGTGGGAAAGGACAATAGTTCTCTAATGACACTTGGAGGGTATGAGTAGATGACGGGTCTCTGCCAACACTTGGAGCATATGATAGGATGATGGTTGTCTGTCCCACTGAGGATTGGTGGAAGAGATGTTTTATAAAGGCTTCTCCACCTTATTATGGGGGAAAAGGATAGATACTTTGGTAATAGTGTAATACTTAAAGAGGTAGTCTTCAAGGAGTGGATATTTATCATGTTTGACTAAACCACTATAAATCTTTGTCTTTTAATTTTTTTTGCATTATATTTCCTACAATTTATTAATTATGGTTGAAAAGTTTTATTTTAAAACTTAAAGTAACTTGCTATGAGTTTTAAAATCAGTTTTCTATTTAAAAAAATCCAAGAGAATTTTTAAATTACTAATTCATCCCCCCCCCCCCCCCCCCCCCCCCCCCCCCTCCTCTTGGTTAGCCTTGGGACATAGCTTCGGCTTAACAACTTATAAGGAAACAACAAGTGGTACTAGAGGTTTGTTTTAAAACCATAGGTTTAGACAACTTTTTAAAAATTGAGAATGGCTACTTTTGGAAACTGAAACACACCATAAGGGTATTCAATAATTAAACCACCATTATTTGACAATATCTATTTCAATTTTTGGAAAACATGCATGTCTAAATTCTACGATCACTACATTATCGCATGTGGATTTTGGTTCAAGAAGGGTATACTAGATCAACTAGATTAGTTGATGGAATTAGAGTTGAAACACTCTTTCCAGACTAGACTATAGAAGAACATGACTTAGCACAACTAAATATAAAATATTTAAATAATTTCTTTTGTGCACTTAAGTCAGAAGATTACATGCGGGTTTCCACTTGAAAAAGTGGAAAGGATATTTGGGATAGACTTTGTATTACTTCTGAAGGGACTAATGAAGTAAACCAATCTATACTAAATATCTTCTTACATGGCTATGAACAATTTCACATGAAACTCAATGAATCAATTTCTAACCTGTTCACAAGATTCTCTCAAATAGTTACTTCTTTGCTTGTACTAGGTAGGGAACTAACGAATGCTGAAATGGTCAATAAAATTCTCTATTGTTTGCTTACTGCTTATGATGCTAAAATAACTATTATTACAAAGTCTAAGGATTTAAATGTTTACTCTATTAATAATCTTCTTGGATCACTAATTACTTACGAGCAAGGAGTGAGTCAAAGAAAGATTGATGCAGGTGAACAATAAAAGGAGAAGAACATAGCACTGAGAGTGGAGGACTCTAAGAGTGATTAGTCACAACCTGAGGATGAGGATGACATTACCTTAATGACTAGGCAATTCAAACGTTTTCTTAAAAGGAAGCAGAGGAGATGCCAGCAGTGGAACGGAGGTAAGTTCAATAAAAATGTTGAGGTTTCTAATGATGTGATTTTCTACGTATGTAGGAAACTTGGACACATAAAATTAGAATGCCTAAATCTAAAAGCCACTCCTAACATGGAGAAGGTATAAGAGAAAGAAAATGTGAATATGGGCAAGAAGAGATTTCATAGAGCTTTCTGGGTAGACTCCGCTTTGGATCCTTCATAAACCAAAAAGGAGGAGGAAGTCACCAACCTATGTTTAATGGCCGATGATCTTGATTAGTCAAATCAAAAAGAGGTATGTGACTTAACCTATAATTAATTGTTCAAATTTTTTGAAAGAATTTATTATGCATATAGGAAACTTAAAAAAATGCATGCTAGTATAAACCTCGAAATACAAGAATTACAAAAGAGCATAAAATCCTTAAGAAAGATCACACATTGATAGATAACAACCCCATGAACTTACTTGATGAATTCAATGATTTGAATAAAAAAATTATCTTTTAAAAACATTATATGCTTAATTGCAAAAAGAATTCAAAAAATTTAAGGATAAATCTAAGAATAGAGAGCATTATTTAAAATATGATAGCATTATGTTAGAGGATGCAAATTCATTTAGGAGAATAATAGTGAAAACTTTTGAAGAAAATAGGATAGCCCCAACACTTGAAGATTTTTATAATCCTATTTTGAGGTAAAAATTTTAAAACCTAGGAAGATATAGATTTTTTATAAAAAAATTAAGAAAGCCATTTCCTAGAGTTAAATGTTATACTTGTGGGATGATTAGATATATTTCACACACTTGTACTTTAGTATAAAAACTTATTTGGTGTGAAAATCTAAGATGCATACCAAGTCATATCTTAAATGAATCTAATTTTGTTTTGCAAAAAGGAGAACCCACACTTATTTGGGTTCCCTCGTATAACTTTTGATTATTTTGAAAGAACACTCTCAAACAAGTACTTGTGAGAGCATTTAGTACCTAGATAGTAGTTTCTCGAAGCATATGATTGAAGGTACTAAAAATTTCATATCACTAGAAGCCAGGAATGGAGGCAAGGTTATACTAGGAGATAACAACCACTAGGAATGTGGTTGGCATAGGTAAGATCAGAAACTTGCAAAATTTTTTCATAAAAAATATTACTTGTCGAAGGCTTAAAGCATAATTTGTTAAGTATTAGCCAAATTTTTGATAAAGGGTATAATGTAAAATTTTTTTCCATAAACTGCATATTAAGCCTAAATGGAAATGATGTTTTGCATGGAATTAGTGTAAACAATATTTATTTGCCAGATTTGAATTCTATTAAAACACTTAATATTTTTTATTTAAAAATAATTTATAATGAATCTTAGTTATGGCATAGGAAACTTTGTCATGCTAGCATAAAAAATCTTAAGAAAATTATACAAAAGGATTTTGTCAGAGGTATACCAAAACTAGACTTTACTAAGGATCACCTTTGAGATGTATGTAAAATAGGGAAATAGGTGAAATCTCCATTTCATTCAAATAAGGATTTTAGAACTAGTAAACTATTGGAGATTATTCATATGAATCTTTTCGGACCGATTAGCTTTGTTAGTCTAGGGGGAAGGTATATGGATTTGTGATATTTGATGATTTCTCAAGATTTATGTGTTTTAAATTTTTATTTCGTAAGAGTGAATCACTTGAGAAATTTAAAGACTTTTTGACTTGGATTCAGAGGAAAGTAGGATGTGAGATTTTAACAATTCAATGTGATCATGGCGGTGAATTTGAAAATGATAAATTTAAGGATTTTTATAAAGAAAAAGGAATTTATCATAATTTTTTGCACCTAGAACCTCTCAGTAGAATGGGGTAATCGAAATAAAGAATAGAACATTATTTAAAGCTACTAGAGTCATGTTGGCTAAATATTCACTTCCTAAATATTTTTAGGATGAAGTGGTTAGTACTACATATTTTGTTCTGAATAGGATAATCATTTGGTCAAAACTGAATAAAACACCCTAAGAGCTTCTTAAGGTGAGAACACCTAATTTATAACATTTGCATGTTTTTGGATGTAATGTGTTAATACATAATAATGAAAAATCTTCCTTAGGAAAATTTGATTTAAAATCAGTGAAGGAATTTTTCTTGGATACTCTAAGATTGAAAAATCTTATAGATTATTTAACAAAAGAAGTTTGGTAGTTGAGAAGACTACACATGTTGTATTTGTTGAATTGGGAATTTTAAGAGAACTAATTTTTGAAGAAGATGATTTAGAAAATAACTCCCATAGGATTGAGAAGATTAATTTGGAAGAAAATTTTGGGATAGAAAATCCTTTGCTTAGAGATTTGAAATTTTCTTAAAAACCATCATAAGGAATTGATTTTAGGTGAATCTAGTGAGGGTGTTAGGACTAGGCATGAACTAAGAAAATAAGTCAACTATTCTACCTTTATTTTAATGATAGATCCCATAAATATAAATTAAGCACTTTCAGATGAATTTTGGATTTTTGTTATACAAGAAGACTTAACTCAATTTATAAGGAATGATGTTTGGAATTAATTGCAAGGCCAAAATATCAAAGTTTAGTTGAAACTAAGTGGGAATTTAAAAAAAAATGAACGACTCATGAGTTATTATTAGAAATAAGGCTAGATTGGTGACTAAGGGGTATAATCAAATTGAATGGATTGATTTTGAGAAGACTTTTACCCCTGGAGCAAGACTTCAAGCAATTAGGATTTTGTTAGCCTTTGCCTATTTCAGAGGATTAAAATTATATTAAATGGATGTTAAAAGTACCTTTTTGAATAGAGTGATAAAATAGGATGTTTATGTTAAACAACCTCCAGGTTTTGAAAATTCAAAATTCCCAAATCATGTTTTTAAATTTAAAAACGCAAAATATATAGATTGAAATAAATCTCATTCTATGGAAAAGCTGTCTTCTGTTCCTTGTTCTAATTTCTCAAGTAATCCAGTAGCTCAGTCGGAAATTAGTGGAGCTGGTTTAAGAGCATCTGAGGCTAAAATTTCTGAATGTGTTAAAATAAATGTTATTGATGCATGGAAGAAGACTCGTCACATAAAGATTAATTAAGACATGGATTCGACCCCCGTTACTGAAGACGAGATTGCAGAGATTATGAATTTTGAATTGGAATATGTTAATTCTCAAGTTCTCAAGAATTCTCTGGTTATAAAAGTATTAGGTAATAATATCCCTTTTCCAGTTTGCAGTAAAGAATTAAGGAGACGATGGGCTAGATTTAGTAATTTCCATTTTACAACTTTGGGACTTGACTGAATTCTATGTTCCTTTTCAAAACCTGAAGCAGTTGAAGAAGTCTTGGGGGGAGGCCCTTGGTTCATAGGAGGAAATATAATTGGACTAGATAAATGGTCCCCCAACTTTTCACCAGAATCCCTTAAAGGACTTACAGCTCAAATATGGATTCGATTGCCTTGTTTACCATTGTACTGCTAGGATGAACAGAACATATGTCGGATAGCTTCCAAGATAGGAATTCCAATTTATCTAGATGGAAATTCTTTTAAATGGGGCAAAAGGGAGTATGCCCGGGTTTGTGTTTGTATGGATCTGGACAAAAAAGTTCCTAAAGGATTGTGGATAGAAGGATTACATGGTAGATCCTTTCAAAAGGTAGAATATGAAAAGATCTCTTCTCTTTGCTACCATTGTGAAAAACTAGGATATTTAAAGAACAACTGTTCTTTGATCAATAATGCTTCTTCTAGAATAGTTGCTGCAGTATCACATGTTAATGGGAAGAGAACGAATCTAGAAGGAGGTAGATTCAAGGCTCAAGATGAATTAGGACCATGGATACAGGTCAAATTTAAAGGAATAAAGATTCCGGGAGAAGCTTTTTCGAGCAGAAATATGATACTCAAACGGTTCAACCTCAAACAAAATCTTTACATAAAGCTGCTGTGTTTACTGAAACAGAAGTAGTTCCAAATTCTATTTCAGAATCCTTCAATAAATCCATTGGTTTTAAGGAAAATAGAAGCATTGAAGTTCTGTTGAATAACAGTTTCAGTATCCTGGAAGAGGACTTGTAGAACACTGATTTTGATGAGCCCAAAGGTGAAGGCAGTAATCCAGAAACTAACAAAACAAATCCTCTTATAGAAGATGAGAGGATGACTACAAGTTTTAAAGTTGTTTTGACAATAGAAGAAGTTAAAATAGTTAAAGAATTAAATGGAAATGTAGAGCTAGAAAATGATAATCTTCAAGTTGATCTCCTGGAGAAGAATGATTCTCATTCAAATGACAACAACGGGCTGGGTTGCTTGCGAACTCTGGTAAATCCTGAGGGATTACCAGCGAACTCAAGTATTCCCTTTCAAAAATTAGATTTTAAGCTACAAAAAGAGCTGAAATCTATGGGGAAGGATAATATTATTTCTCATGGGAGAAAAGGAGGAGGTCTTGCTAAAGGTAGGAAAGGGAGTAATCCCTATTCTTATCAATAATAACTTTAATAATTTTTTGGAACTGTAGGGGGGCTAGGAAAAAAGAAGCCTCCCATTACTTGAAGGAATGCATTAAGGAGAATGATTTAATCTTTGTTGGGCTTTCTTAAACAAAGATATCATCCTTTGATAGAAAGGATTGTGATAGGTTCATTGGCAATTTATGGGATTATTATATAATTCCTGCAGAAGGACTCTCAGGAGGATTTATGGTTTGTTGGATAAAGGATCTTGCTTCCTTTTCTGTTTTGGTGACTTCTTCTCAAGCTATTATGGGAGAATTAAAGATCTTCAATAAAGGTATTTGGCTAATTGCTTCTATCTATGGTAGTAATGATTTATACAAAAGAAGAAGCCTTTGGAAAACTCTTGAAGAAAATTCCAACTAAGATTTGCCTATTATCATAGGAGGAGATTTCAACTATCTTCTATCTCAAGAGGACAAGCAAGGAGGGAAAAATTCAAGTTTTCTCAGGGAGTTCAAGATATGAGAAATATTATAAGCTCATGTGATCTACATGATTTGAAATACATTGGACCAAGGTTTACTTGGTGTAATAACAAGGCAAGAGGAGCATGGATCATGGAAAGATTAGATATATGCATTTTGAATTCGTTATCTTTACAAACAATTCAAAATCCTGTTATAAAACATCTTCCAAGATTAGCATCTGATCATTGCCCAATTTTATTAAAACTGATGAGTCCAGTAATTCAGAAAAATAAAAATATAAGATATGAAGAGGTATGGTCTTCATATGCAGCATCTACTGGAATTGTTAACAGCTCTTGGAAGAAGAATATAAATGGAGACCCAGTGAATACTTTAAATAAGAAATTTAAAAAGAGTGTTAAAAGCTCTTTTCTACTGGAGTAAATCCAAGCACAATGATTTGAAGTTATTGAAGGAAAATATGATGAAAGAAATTTTTGATTTGCAATTAGAAGAAGCTAAAGTTGGAGGTCTGTCCAATACTAAGTTACAGCTGCTGAAATCTAAAATTCATGATTTGAATATTACTCTATCTTTAGGCAAGGTTGCCCGCTATCTCCATTTCTTTTCATATTATGTTCTCAACTTCTATCTGATGAGGTTATGTAGAATAGGAAGGAATTAGGCATAAAAATTGCTCTTAATACTGAGAAAATTTCACTTCTTTTTTTATGCAGAGGACATAATCATGTTCTTAGAAGCCAATAGAAAAAAGGTCAAGATAGTTAAGAAGATTTAGAAACATTACTGTAATTGGACTGGGCAAAAGATTAATGCTCATAAATCCTCCATTTTATTTGGGAATTCGGATCATAAAATGAGAGGTAGGAGATTGGAAAAAATTCTGGATTTCAAGGTAGTTAAAGATATTAAATATATAGGAATCAATATAGAATTGAGGAGGTCCTCTCGGACAGACTTCTTTCATCTACTGGACAAAGCAAACAAACATTTAAATGTATGGGGTAACCGATACATTTCTTTAATTGGGAAAATTCAACTTCTCAAATCTATTTTATATTCATTACTGATATATCATATTACTCATTCTTTAGTACCCTTTGGAGTGCTAAAGGAACTGGACATGATGATAGAGACTTTTTGTGGAATAAATATGATGGTAGTAAAGGATTACACTATGTTTCATGGGATGTTCTTTGCAGACCTATTAAAAAGGGAGGACAAGGTATTCAATCCATGGTAGACAGGGCTGATCCACTTTGGGCAAAATTTACATGAAAGCTGATATCTGGTTCTAATTATATTCTCTACAGAATTATGAATGTTAAGTATGGAAATCAGCTTTGGGATTTTCAGATTAAACAGCAAAGCTTTCCTACTATCAGAATTATTTTCCAGGGGTATAAAGCTCTTAAAAATATTTTAAGATGGAAGGTTGCTACAGTAAAAAATATCAACATATTACTTGATGTTTGGATTTTTCATAAATCCATATCCAGATGGCCTACCTTTGTCACTAATACAGATTCAATTAATCAAAATCTGAATTTCCTTATCAATAGAGGTGAATGGGATGCCGATAAATTGAAGTTACTCTTTGGACCTAAATTGATTGAGATTATTAATAAGGTCCATATATATTCTGAATTAGATGAAGATTAGTTGGAACTCAAATACAAATTTTCTAGAAAATCAATCTCAGCCTTAATATCTATGGAAAATGAATTGGACAGATGTGAAGATATGAACTGGATATGGAGAAAAAAGCTTAAGCTTAGACCATGGGTGGATTTTTCTAGAGGATGCTTGGCATTAATGCATTTCCTACAAAAGCTTTTTTGAAATACAGGAAATTATCCAGTGATGATGAATGCTCGAGAAGCTGCAATTCTATAGAAACCGAATTCCATATCATGATGAATTGCCAAAAGTTGATAAGGATTCTTAATATGATTAGAAGCTGGGGATTCACAATTTTTGTTTTTAATTCCTTTCAAGATTGTTATTTAGCCTTGAGAATAATGGCTAATTCTAATCTTTTTATAGGAAACATTTACTATTCTGTAGTCTTTTTAAATTGGAATAACATGAATATGTTTGTTCATGGTGGAAAGGAAATTAGCTCATTCTTCCATAGCAGCCAATGCTATAAGCATGGCTGAAGCATCATTCAAAAGAAATTCGGATTACTGGGAAACCAACCAGCTCTCACAGTGGTCCTATCATTGGTTTCCTCCTCCTCCCGAATGGATTAAATTAAACATAGATGCCTCGGTTAAAAGGAATTATGATGCAGGAATTGGTGGAGTCGTCCGAGATCATGAAGGGAGATTTCTATGTGCATTTGGATCAAAATATAGCATTGGGATTCAGCTCAAATGGAAATGCAAGCAATTTTGTCTATTAAAACATTCATTTCGGAATTGAGATATGACTACAAAGGAGTTATCATAGAAGGAGATAATAAAAATATTATAGATTTTGTCAAGAAATCTTTAATAAGCAACCTGTTGAAGAAGAGGAAAAATGCAATCGGGACTTATCTTTTCTTTGGGAATTTAATCAGGTAATTTTCCATTTTGTACATAGAAATAGCAATAAGTTGGCAGATTTTTGTGCTAACTATGCTTGCTCTTTAGATTTCATTTGGGATGATCTCTTTAGCAATAAGGTTCCTCCTTGTTTTTTTTTCTTTACTCAAGGAGGACTGTGATTGTGGAGCAATCACGTGATAGGTTGATTATTACCTTTCTTTAATAATATTTCTTTATGCATTCCTTCAAAAAAATATAGATTGAAATAGGCACCTAGGGATTGGTATGAGAGGTTAAGCAGATTCCTACTTGAGAGGTCTTTTGAAAAAGAAAGTGTGGATACCACATTCTTTTTGAAGAAATTGGGAGATGATATACTTTTTGTTCAAATTTATATTAATAATATCATTTTTGGATCTATAAATAAAAATCATTGTGATGATTTTTCTAAAAAAATAAATAGTGAATTTGAGATGAGCCTAATGGGAGATCTTAGTTACTTTCTAGGTTTTAGCATTGAGCATATTGAGAAGGGAATATTTTTTAGTCAGTTAAAGAATGTTAAGGATCCAAAAGAAGTATAAAATGGACAATACTAAACCAGTTAGTACTCCTATGTGTTCCTCGGTTCAGTTGGATAAGGACCCAAAGGGAAAATATGTTGATTAAAAGAATTTTAGAGAAACTATTAGATCTTTGCTTTATTTGACATATAACAGACCCAATATTATGTTTAGTGTTTATTTATGTGCTAGATTTTAATCAGATCCAAAAGAATCACATTTGACAGCAGTCAAAAGGATTTTGATATATCTCTTGGGAACTCAGAACTTAGTTATTTTGTATCCTAAGTATAGATCTTCATTTAAAATAATCGAATATTTAGATTCAAAATTTGCAGGTTGTAGGGTTCATTAAAAGAGTACATCTTAAACTTGTTAATTTATAAGAAATTCTTTACTTTTTTGGTCTAGTAGAAATAGAATTCTGCAGCCCTTTTTACTACTAAAGCTGAATACATTGTCTTAGGAAATTGTGTGGCACAAGTTATTTGATTGAAATAACAGTTGATTTATTTAGGATTAAGAATAGGTACAAATCCAATTTATTGTAATAATACTAGTGTCATTTGAATTTCAAAAAATTATATTCAATATTCTAGAACCAAACATATAGACATAAGGAATCATTTCATTAGGGATAATATATCCAAAGGAGAAATTGAATTAAATCATGTTTCAACTAAAAATTAACTTGCAAATATTTTTACAAAACTACTAGCTTTGATGCTTTTAGCACATTAAGAACATGGCCAGGTGTGATCGATCTTAATGCTTAAATAAAATCCTCTACAATCTTGATATGCTTCTATGTGTCTTTTCTTTTTTTGATCGTTAATGTTTTATTTTTATTTGTATTTTCTAGTTTTTGGTTTTTGTTTTTTATGCTTTGTGTGATTTAGACACGTACCAATTATCAAAATACGTATATCTGATCATATATGTTGAATTTTTGAAGTGTTATATTCGTACTGTACAAAATTATTTTTGTCCCGTACAAATTCCATGTAGCATGTCATTCATTATTTTGGACTGAATGCTTAAAGTTTTTCATTTTCTAACACATATCATACTATACAATATTTATATCATCCTGGATAATTTATATTCATTCTTTTATACGCATGTAGATGGTTATTCGGAGAGAATCAGTTATTATAACTGTTACTGAAGTTCGTTAAGGATGTTAAGCCCTATAGAACTGGCCCAAGCTAACCAAGAGGGGAGGGGTGAATTGGTATTTTTAAAAAATTTTCACAAAGAAGTAAAAAACACATAAACCAAAATCACACCACAAAATTAAGTGCGGAAATTAAAGTGCGGAAGCAAGAAATTAGAACACAGAAATTTATAGTGGTTCGGTCAACTCGACCTACGTCCACTCCCCGGAGGTGCCCTCCGAGTATTGTACTATACTAGTGACTCTCCTTTAGCCCCCACAACAACGCAGAGAACCTATCTCCTTTTGCTTCCTCCTGAAGCTGGCAGAGAACCACAATCAGATGCTGAAACCTTACCTCTGCCGACCCTTTCACGGACAAGAAACTCTAGATGAAGAAGAAGCAGAACGATCCTTGAAGAAACCCTTGTGAATCCCCTCACAAGAACCCCATCACAAGATCCTCTCTCTCTCTCTCTCTATCTCTCTCTCTCTCTCTCTCTCTCTCTCTCTCTCTCTCTCTCTCTCTCTCTCTCTCTCTCTCTCTCTCTCTCTCTTTTTCTCCTCAAGGTCTTCTCAGGTCAAGGCAACTGCAAAAGAGTGTTCAAAAATGTTGAACAAGAGCTCTTAAATAGAAGAGCTTCAAAGGAGCTCATTAATTACCAGGTGCTGACAATCTCATCCAGATCGATATGGACATCATCCTGGACGATCAGTACAAATCTCAGAAGATCAGCCAGAGCATCGCCCTAAATGCAAACTCGAGGATTTCAAAATTGGCTTGATCGTCCAAGATGATCTCACCATCGTCCAAGCCAATCAGTTCAAATCAGAGAAAATTTTCCAGATCATCGCCCTGAATTTATGCTGGCCGATATTTATCATCCAAAAGTAACTAAGGTTTTTGAATAGATCATCCTGGCCGATCCTGAGATTGTCCAGGATGATATGATCGTATCAATCATGCTTAATTACTTCCTTGATTTGTCTGATTATTTAAGGCATAATTGTGAATATCGTCCAGGCCGATCCAAGATCGTCCTGGCCGATTGCCAAAAATACAAAATACCTTAATTGTTTATGGTGGCAATTTCTTTATGTTTTGAGCTTATCATCCTGGCCGATACAAGTATCGTCTAGGATGATCTGTTAATGACGGCTGCCATAATTAACAATCCTGAATAGAATCTCTGTTTTAAACTAGATTATCCATGCCGATACAAATATCGTCCTGATCGATGTTAGTAGAAATAGAAATTCTAAGTATCTAAAGTGTGTGTGTGTAGGTTTACTTAGCATCAGTCTTTTTGAATATTACAAATAGACTCAAGAAGAGAAAAAGCAAAGTACAGACTGACTCAACCCTAACCTATGTAAACTTGAACTGGATTCATTTGTTCGTCCGATCTTTCATTCCTAAAAAGTTAGAAGTAACAGACAGTCCAGGAGAATCAATAGTGTTTGTCAATCATCAAAACATAAGTCATGAAAATAGATTTGCAACAATCTCTCCCTTTTTGATGATGACAAACACAAGTAGGAAAATCTCAGTAAAAATAGCAGTTCATTAAAATTTCAAAGTTACAAGCACATCAACTTTTCCTACCCACATCCTACTCCCCCTTTTGTCATCACAAAAAGAGGGTCCTAGACACACAAAAAGAAAAAAGTAAACAACACAAATAGAAACTAAAACAAACTACAAGACAAACTACATAAAATAAAAAATAGAAAACAAAGAGTAGAAAAAACAAGGGACGCTGATCATTAGATGGAGGTGGTGGAGGTGGCTGCTGAAAGTAGCTAGCTAGCGTAATAAACTGAGCATTGAACCAGGCAATGTCCTGGTCATTGCTGTTGCTACTGGTGAGTAATGTAGCTATCAAAATGGGTTAAGTCCTCTATGCGGTGGTGCTCGTAGCGAGCCATGTCCTCAGAATGTTGCTGCTCCTTGTGCAGCAACATAAGCGTCGAAGCGGGTCTCCCATCGATCAAACCTCTCTACTAACTGGTCAAGCTGTGAGTGCTGTCAAAGAGAAATAGGATCAGGAATAGGAGCAGGAGCGGGAGCCTCCTCCTCCTCAGCCCCCCGAGGTTCCTCATCCCCTGGGTGGAGACAAGTACTGTGAAGGGTATTGAAGGAACTGTTTGAGTAGAAGAGATTTGGGAGGTTAGGAGGAGTAGGATATTGAAGTTGATATTTGGTTTTACAGACATAGGCTATGAGGTGTCCTAAAGCCAAATTGGGTTTCCTCTTATGATCTGGATCGCATATTGTGGTTAAATGATCAATGTACCAAAAAATTAAGCCAGCAGTATTAAATTCTCGATTGAGTCCATGATGTAAAAAGTAGTGAGAGAAAGTATATGAGTGATGTGCATTCGGTCCCCGGCTTTTGGAATAATGGAGGTTCGAATGACATGCTAAATTGTCCTATCATCTTTGATTAAAGAGCTAGTCTCTCTAACATGAAAAGGTGCATTGGTCTAGCGAAGAAAATGGTTTTTCGTGGACCAGTCAAAATCAGGATCAAAAATGATTAAGTGCAGCTTATCCCCGGTGGTGGATAGTTGTAGAAGTTCAGCACAAACCTGATATGTGATTTCGATAGGGCGTCGATTCACATAGGAGGTTAGGGTTGTGATGGTAGGATTTATGCAAAGATTTGCGAAGAATTCACGAAGAAGCTCAAATTGAAAGGGGAAAGCGAGAGACAGAATGAAACAAAGAGAAGTGTGAGCGAAAAGATCCATTACCGAATACGAAAGGTGAATAAGATTGATGATTCTGGAGATAATTATCCCATATTCTTTATATCAATAGTAAGCAGCTTCATTATCTGCCTCACTAAAACGAGGGTCAATCGTAGCCATCGAAGAACTCCCAGAAGTTTGTTGAGCTTGTTTCCCACCAGCCATAGTAAGGAATTAGCAAGAAACTACAAGAGAAGAAGAGGTGTGAGGTGAAAAACATGGCTGGAATGGCCTAAATTTAAAGAAACAGCCATATCATTTAGGCCGATCGCAGAATCATCCAGGACGATATGGTATAATAATTGCGTACAGGCCGATTGGTCAAAAAGCCAGTCCGATCGTCCGGGCCGATCAGATATCAGCCAGGAAGATTAAACACAGGCGATCGTCCCGAGGAGTCAAGCCGGATGATTATTGAAAAACCAGATCGTCCGGGCTAATTAGGTGTATCGTCCAGGATGATGCATAATAATTGATCGTATCGGCCGAAGTTAAATTATTTTAAATCTGTGCCGCGTGTATCATCTAGGACAAACAGTGGATCGGCCAGGTTGATTGTCCAATAATGGATCGTCTGGGGCCAATTTTAAGGATTTAAATATGCTGACACATGGATAATCCAGGACGATCTAGTGTATCGGTCAGGACGATGACCATTAATACATTGGCCAGGACGAAAATGGTATTGGCCAAGACTATCATCATGATTGCAACAGAGTTTGATTAGATCATCCAGGACGATAAATTATCGTCCAATATGAAGAGTTATAGCAAGCACGGAAATGTTCAGCAAATGGAATTTTGAAGAAAATTTGTCCTATCGTCCAGGATGATATGTGAATCGGCCAAGACGATGTGACAAGAGATTTGAATCTAAGGAAAAAGTTGATGATCAAAGCCCTCAAAAACTAAAAGACTCACAATACAAAGCTAAAAACAAAAAAGGCAAAAAAAAAAAACTAAACAGAAAACCGAAGAAATTTTTTTTTTGATTTTGGTTAAACATTTTTTTTTAGCAAAGTATCCATATGATAGATTTTTCAAACAATTCAATTTTAGAGATTCAAAAGATCAAAGAGTTAACAAGTCAAAATCTGAAAAAGGTAGAATATCCACTTTCCCATATGACAGACTTCTTTCAGGGCAATAATCGTCCATTTAAAAACAAAAAGTCTAACTCAAAAAAACTTTACTGGGTAAAAAGAATATTCAATCAAAACTTGGTTACAAAGAAAATATCTTATAAATGTTATACCAAAGTAATTTGTCTCAATCAAGGAATTTGAAATCAAGCCTTTGAAAGCATCAAATAACCAATGAGTTTTCTAAGTTTTAAGAGTTCAGAAAAGAGATAATAGCTTGTATTTAGTGGGTTCATTTTATGCCTCTTATATCTTTGTTTTGGCTCCTTGAGCATCTTGATTTTTGATACACATTTGTGTATATATATATTTTTCATTTCAAATTAGCTTCTTTTCCACTTTCTCTCTTAATTTTTTTTTTCAAGCTAAGTTCTCTTTAACAAAACTCTTAAAAAGAACCATAGTTGTGAGTATATCCTCCAAATATTAGAGAATAGGATCTCTCTCTCTCTAATATAGGGAAGAACAAGTCATAAAAAAAATCATAATCATCTGATAAATGCAATGGCAATATTTCATTTAACTTGAAAGATATATAAGAACTTTGGATATTACGCATAAGATAGATTATTGTAGAAAGATAAAAAGAATCTTAGTTTCAAAAACTAGTTGTTAATATGAGATAGACTTTTGTCTAGAAAAGAAAATTATGTTACTATTTTAGTTAGAGGTAGGGAAACCATCAACGGTGTTTCTCCCTTTGACCGATTTAGATATGATAATCAATGGCTTTAAATCTCCAAAATCTAAAAGCTTAAAAAAAATAATCATATAGAAAACCAAATATAAAAGCAAAGCGAAAACAAAATAGTCTAAAACACCAAAAAGCTATCACAAAACAAAATTAACACCAAACTCTATTTTTTATGGCTTATGTTTTGATGATTGACAAATACTATTTCTCTTGGACTGCTTGTTGCTTCTAACGTTTCAGGAATCGAAGATCGGACGAACAAGATGAAGCCAATTCAGGATTGCGTAGGTCTAGGGTTGAGTCAGTCTGTACTTTTATTTTTCACTTCTTGAGTCTACATGTAATGGTCAAAGAGACTGATGCTAAGTAACCCTTCACACACATACTTGAGAGACTTAGAATTTCTATTTTTACTCATATCGGCCAGGACAATTTTTGGATCGGCCCGGATGATCAGGCTTAAAATAGAAGGTCTAAATAAGGATTCTTAATTAAGGCAGCCAACATTAACATATAGGCCTGGATGATACATGTATCAACCAGGACGATTAGCTCAAAACAGAAAGAAGTTGCCGCCATAGACAAATAAGGTATACTGTATTTTTAAATTATCGGCCAGGACGATCCTAGGATCGGCCTGGACGATATTCATAAATTATGTCATAATTGTTTAGGAAATCGACGGAGTAATTAAGGATGATTGATACGATCATATCGTCTTGGACGATCGTAGGATTGGCCTGGACAATCCATTCAAAAACCTTAAGTTACTTCAGGACAATAAACATCGGTCAGCTCGTATCCAGGGCTATTGTCAGGACGATTTTCCTCTGATTTGAACTGATCGGCCAGGACGATCGTGAGATCAGCCTGGATGATCAAGCCAATTTTCAATCGTCCTGTTTTGCATCCAAGGCTATGCTCTGGCCGATTTTCATTGATTTGTACTGATCGTCCAGGCCGATGTCCATATCGGCCTGGACGATATTTTCGGCAACTTGCAATTAATGATCTCCTTTGAAGCTCTTCTATTTAAGAACTCTTGTTCAACGTTTTTCAAGACCTTTTGCTGCTGCCTTGACCTGAGAAGACCTTGAGGAGAGAAAGAGAGAGAGGGAGAGAGAGAGGATCTTATGAGGGGGAGCTTGTGAGGGGATTCACAAGGGTTGCTTCAAGGATCGCTCTACTTGTTCTTCGTCTAGAGTTTCTCGTCCGTGGAAGGGTCAGTAGAGGTAAGGAGTTAGCTTTTGGTTGTGGTTCTCTGCCAACTTCAGGAGGAAGCAAAAGGAGGTAGGTTCTCTGCCTTGCCGGGGTGGCAAAAAGAAGGTTCTTGTGACGGCTTCTCTGCCTAGCCGTGGGGGCTAAAGGAGAGTCACTTTTTGTAGTGCAATACTTGGAGGGTGCCTCCAAGGAGTGGATGTAGGTCGAGTTGACCGAACCACTATAAATTTCTGTGTTCTTATTTTTGCTTCCGCACTTTTTAATTCCACATTTATTTTTGTGGTGATTTTGGTTTGTGATTTTTATTCTTTATGAAAAGAAAATTTTTAAAATACCAATTCACCCCCCTCTTGGTTAGCTTGGGCTAGTTCTATAGGGCTTAACAACCCTAACGAACTTTCAAGTGGTATCAGAGCGAGATTTGAATTTTAAAGTTTGAAAACTTATTAAATTAGATCCATGGCTAACCTTGGGAATCGTAACACTACGGAAGGGTATTCTATTACCCGACCTCCCCTGTTCGATAACCTACCTTTTGATTTTTGGAAAACTCGCAAGTCAACGTTTTTACAATCTACTGATTATCGCAATTGGATGCTTATACAAGAAGGTTATTCTCCACCTTCTTGTGAAGTTAATGGTATTAAAACTGAAATTTTCTTTATTGAATGGACTTTTGATGAACGTGATTTAGCTCAACTAAATACAAAATGTTTGAACTGTTTTTTCTGTACTTTAAAATCTGAGGATTACATGCGTGTCTCAACTTGGAAAACTAGTAAGGAGATTTGGGATAAATTGTGCATCACCTATGAAGATACTAATGAAGTTAAACAATCCCGATTAAACATTCTCTTGCATGACTACGAACTTTTTCATATGAAACCTCATGAATCGATTTCTAATATGTACACAAGATTTACTCAGATAGTTACTTCACTGCATGCACTAGGAAAAGAACTTTCAAACTATGAAAAAGTAAACAGGATTTTGAGATGCTTGCCTTATTCTTATGATGCTAAAATCACTGCAATCACTGAATCTAAGGATTTGAACACCTATTCTATTGATAACTTACTTGGCTCACTCATTGCTTATGAGCAATGGGTGAATCAAAGAAATCTTGATGCAGGTGAGAAGAAAAATGAGAAAACAATTGCATTGAAGGCGCACAAATCAGACTCTGAATCTTTCGGTTCTGAAAGCGATGATGTTGCCTTCATCACAAGGCAATTCAAAAGCTTTCTAAGGAAGAAACAAAAGAATCATCAAAGTTGGAGAAAAAGTAAGGAACATAAACATATTAAAAGATCTTCTGATGTTGTATGTTTTGAATGCAGGAAACCTGGACATGTGAGAACTGATTGCCCTACACTTAAAAATCACTCAAGCAAAGGAATGGGAGAGGAGAAACCTAAGCCAAGGAAGGACAAGATGAGAGTACAAAAAGCATTTTGGGCGGATTCGTCATCGAATTCATCAGAAATAGAACCAGAAGATGAGACATCAAAATTGTGCTTGATGGCAAACAATAATCCTGATCAAGAAGAGGTATATGAACTTTCCTATGATCAACTTCTTGAAGTTTCAGAAAAAATTCATGCATCATATAGGAAATTAAAGAAAACACATGCTAGCTAGAAATTAGAATTTTTAAATCTACAAAAAGAGCATGAAATTTTGATTAAAGACCATCAAACAATTGATTCAAATCATATGACTTTACTTGATGAATTTGATGAGTTAAATAAAAATCATTGTGAGTTAGTTGAAAAGCATGATGCATTAAAAGTCTCACACACATCACTTGAATCTGATTTTAAGAAGTCTAAGGAGATAGAGAAAAATTTGAGGATTGAAAATGAAGTTTTAAAAAATACAAATTTGAAGTTTCAAAATGATTTAGAAGCATGTAAGAAAACTATGATGACATCTACTTTTGATGAATTGCCAAAACCTAGGAAGAGGCATTATAACTCAAACCACTTAAGAAATCCCTTTCCTGGAGTTAGATATTTTTCATGTGGCATGCTAGGACACATCTCACACACTTGCACGATTCACCATAGTACATATTGGGTGTGGAAACCTAAGGTGCATGATCCACAGCATACCACACATACATTGCATTCTTCTCTTCATAAGAAGAAACCCAAACCTGCTTGGGTTCCTAAATCTAACATTTGATAATTTTGCAGGAAGCCTCTCATAAAAGACCTCGTGAGAGTATGTGGTACCTGGACAGTGGATGCTCTCGACATATGACCGGTGATGCCAGCCAGTTCGTTGTACTATAGTCCAAGACCTGAGGCAAGGTTACTCTTGGAGACAACACCACCAAGAAGGTGGTAGGAGCAGGTATAATCGGTAATACTAAGAACCTTATGATTGAAAATGTTTTGCTTGTAGATGGATTGAAGCACAACTTTCTCAGCTTCAGTCAATTCTGTGACAAAGGCTTCATCATGCAATTTTTTGCAAGCTCATGTATTGTAAGTTTAAGCAATAACACTATTTTGCAGGGAAAGAGGATCAATAACGTTTACATGCTTGATTTAAATAATATTGAATGTGCTGCTTCTTTTTGCTTAAAAACTATGATTGATGATTCTTGGTTGTGGAACAGGAGGCTTTGTCATGCAAGTATGAAAACCCTTAGGAAAGTAACCCAAAAGGACCTAGTTAGAGGTGTCCCCAAACTTAAGTTTTCAAAAGACCACCTTTGTGATGCCTGTCAACTAGGAAATCAAGTCCACTCCACTTTTCACCCCATTAAGGACATTAGCACCTCTAGACCTCTAGAAGTCCTTCACATGGATTTGTTTGGACCCATTAACACTGCCAGCCTGGGAGGGAAAGTATATGGTTTTGTGATTGTTAATGACTACTCGAGATTCACTTGGACTAGATTTCTTTCGAATAAAAATGAGTCTTTTGAGGAGTTTAAAATATTTTCTACTTGGATTCAGAAAAAGCTAGGTTGTGAGATTTTGACCATCCATAGTGATCATGGGGGAGAGTTTGAAAATGAAAGATTTGGAGTTTTTGGTGAGGACAAGGGGATTAGCCACAATTTTTCAGCCCCTAGGACCCCTCAGCAGAACGGGATAGCTGAAAGAAAGAACTTAACCTTGGTGGAAGCCGCTAGAGCCATGCTTGCTGAGTATTCACTTCCAAAATACTTTTGGGCTGAAGCGGTTAACACAGCTTGTTATGTGTTGAATATGGTTAATATTAGAGCCAAATTAGAGAAGACACCCTATGAGATCCTTAAGGGTAGGACACCCAATCTTTCCCACCTTCATGTCTTTGGTTGTAAGGTTTTCATTCACAACAATGGGAAGTCTCACTTGGGAAAATTTGATCTTAAATCTGATGAAGGAGTATTTTTGGGATATTCTAGTGTTGAGAAGTATTTTAGGGTGTTTAACAAAAGAACTTTGATGGTGCAAGAGACAACCCATGTAGTTTTTGAGGAGTCTGATCTTAAGGAACATGGAGTAGAAGATGATGATGTTGGAGAGATTACAAGAGGAGTAAAAAACTTTGAGAAGGGGGGTGAGCACCTAAGTAATGAAGGAGTAGAAGAAGTTCCCCAAGGAGTAGAAAATTTTGATGAAAGGGGAGAAACTTCACACACTTTACCTAGAGATTGGAGTTACTCTACAAGTCACCCCAAGGATTTGATCTTAGGAGACCCTTCTAGTGGAGTTAAGACTAGACATGGACTTAGGAAGGAGGTGAACCATTCTGCCTTTATTTCTATGACTGAACCCACCACCATTAACCAAGCCCTTTCTGATGAATTTTGGATTTTAACAATGCAAGAAGAATTGAATCAATTTGTTAGGAATGATGTTTGGGAACTTGTGAAAAGACCTAAGTGACAAAGTGTAGTTGGGACAAAGTGGGTCTTTAAGAACAAGGTGAATGATTCAGGAGTGGTGGTAAGAAATAAAGAAAGATATGTGGCTAAGGGGTACAATCAAATAGAAGGAATAGACTTTGAAGAGACTTTTGCCCCTTTAGCTAGATTGGAAGCCATTAGAGTGCTATTAGCCTTTGCATGTTATAAAGGATTTAGGCTTTTCCAAATGGATGTCAAGAGTGCCTTTTTAAATGGAGAAATAAAAGAAGATGTTTTTGTAGAACAACCTCCAGGTTTTGAGAGTTCTCAATTTCCAAATCATGTGTTTAAATTAAAAATGGCTTTGTATGTTTTAAAGCAGGCACCTAGAGCTTGGTATGAGAGGCTTAGCACATTCTTACTAGAGAGGGAGTTTGTTAAGGGGAGCATAGACACCACCCTTTTTCTTAGAAGAGTTGGATATGATTTACTCATTGTTCAGATTTATGTTGATGATATACTCTTTGGATCTTCTAATAAAAAATTGTGTGATGATTTTTCTAAAACAATGAGTAGAGAGTTTGAGATGAGTTTGATGGGAGAGTTGTCCTACTTTTTGGGGTTTAGCATAAAACAATTGGAGGATGGAACTTTTCTAAATCAAACAAAATATGTAAAGGACATTTTGAAGAAATATGAGATGGACAAAGCCAAGGCAATTAACACTCCCATGACTTCTAGTGCTCCATTGGATAAGGACCCAAGTGATAAGTTTGTTGATAAGAAGAAGCATAGAGGCATGATTGGATCTTTACTTTTACTTGACTGCGAGCCGACCTGATATCATTTTTAGTGTTTGTCTTTGTGCTTGATTTCAAGCTGATCCTAAGGAATCCCAGATGACTGCTGTTAAGAGAATTTTTAGATACCTTTTGGGGACACAAGTCTTAGGGATTTGGTACCCTAGACACAGCACTTCTTTTGAGATTATTGGTTTTTCTGACTCTGATTTTACAGGACGCAAGGTGGATAGAAAAAGTACTTCTGGAACTTGTCAATTCATTGGATAATCTTTGGTCTCTTGGTCTAGTAGGAAGCAAAACTCTGTTGCACTTTTCACTGCTGAAGCTGAATACATTGCTCTTGGAAGTTGTGTGGCCCAAGTTCTTTAGTTGAAACAACAGGTATTGAATCTAGGATTACATGTAAGCACCATCTCAATCTTTTGTGACAACACTAGTGCCATATGTATCTCTAAAAATCCTATCCAACATTCAAGAACTAAACACATTGACATTAGGCATCACTTTATTAGAGATCATGTGACTATGGGAGACTTTGAGTTACACCATGTGACAACTGAAAACCAACTGGATGACATCTTTACTAAACCACTGGCCTTCGACACTTTCAGTTCTTTAAGGACCAGATTGGGTGTGATTGACATAAATGCATGAAACTTTTAGCTATTTTCTTTTATTTTTTTTATTTGACCTTTTAGTATGTTTTATTTTTCTTTTATCTTTTTTTTTTTTGTTTTCAAAATCATCGCTGATATGGTATTATATTCCTTGTCCTTATTTTTTTAAAAAAATTTGTAGTTAAAATGGTTTCATCTATTTAATCTCTTAGATGGTAGGAATATTTTTTGATTGTGTCTCTTTCTCTAACCTATTTTAGTGGCAAAGTTTTCTTTTCTAATTAAAAGTCTATCTCAAATTAAGGATTATTTATGAAATTAAGATCTTTTCTTAAGCTTGCTTAAGCAAATCTATCTTGTATTTATAATGATTAAAGTCTTTTTGTCACATCAAGATCCCTCGTTACTCTTGTCTTTGATTATTAATCCTTCTTGTGATAATTCTTCCTTATATTAGAGAGAGAGCTCCTATTCTCTAATATTTGAGAAGATATATTTACAACTAAGTTTTTAATGGATTATAAAAGGGAATCTAGCTTGCAAAAATAAAAAAATTGGCCAATGATGCCAACAAAAGAAGCGCAAAGTAGCCAAAAATTGAAAAATCTATAAAAAGATGCATAAAGCGCCACAAAATTGACAAGAGGCATAAAATGAGCCCACTCAAATGCAAGATACACTCCCTTTTTAAATCTTTTAGAACTTAGAAGTTTTGGTTCTCAAAGGCTTGATCTCGATTATCGTACGATTGTGACAAATCTGCCTTACTTCATTATTTTATGAAGATATTTTTATTATGACAAGTGGTAGGTGGATTCTTTTTCTCATATACAATTAATTATTTGAGTTAGGTCATTGATCTCAAAAGACGATTCTACCCTAAGAAAATGTTTTGAGCTAAGGGTAAACCATGAACGGATATTCTACTATTCTATGGATTAATGAGATATGTAACTCATTAACTCACAAGTTTTTTAAATCAATCACATGGAATACTATATCATTGATATGCCTTGATTAAAAAAAAAAGAAGAAAAAAGAATAAAAAATAATTTCATATGCTATTTGTCTTTTATTCCCTTCTTTTTGATATGTCAAAAGGGAACGAAGTTTATGAGGTTCCTTTTTGTATCGATCCTGAATTTTTACTAGTAATTTGTTTTCGTAGTGTTTGTCATCATCAAAAAGGGGGAGATTGTTGCAAATCTATTTTTTATGGCTTATGTTTTGATGATTGACAAACACTATTTCTCTTGTACTGCTTGTTGCTTTTAACGTTTCAGGAATCGAAGATCGGACGAACAAGACGAAGCCAATTCAAGAATGCGTAGGTCTAGGGTTGAGTCAGTCTGTACTTTTGTTTTTCACTTCTTGAGTCTACTTGTAATGGTCAAAGAGACTGATGCTAAGTAACCCTTCACACACACACTTGAGAGACTTAGAATTTCTATTTTTACTCATATCGGCCAGGACAATTTTTGGATCGGCCCAGACGATCAGGCTTAAAATCGAAGGTCTAAATAAGGATTCTTAATTAAGGTAGCCGACATTAACATAACAGCCTGGATGATAAGCTCAAAATAGAAAGAAGTTGCCGCCATAGATAATTAAGGTATACTGTATTTTTAAATTATCGGCCAGGACGATCCTAGGATCGGCCTGGACGATGTTCACAAATTATGCCATAATTATTCAGGAAATCAAGGGAGTAATTAAGGATGATTGATATGATCATATCATCCTGGACGATCGCAGGATCGGCCAGGACGATCCAGTAAAAAACCTTAAGTTACTTCAGGATCATAAACATCGACCAGCTCGTATCCAGGGCTATTGTCAGGACGATTTTCCTCTGATTTGAGCTGATCGGTAAGGACGATCGTGAGATCGGCCTGGACGATCAAGCCAATTTTCAATCGTCCTGTTTTACATCCAGGGATATACTCTGGACGATCTTCATTGATTTGTATTGATCGGCTAGGCCAATGTCCATATCGACCTGGACGATATTGTCGACAACTTGCAATTAATGAGCTCCTTTGAAGCGCTTCTATTTAAGAACTTTTGTTCAACGTTTTTCAAGACCTTTTGCTGCTGCCTTGACCTGAGATGACCTTGAGGAGAGAAAGAGAGAGAGGGAGAGATAGAGGATCTTGTGAGGGGGAGCTTATGAGCGGACTCACAAGGGTTGCTTCAAGGATCGCTCTGCATGTTCTTCATCTAGAGTTTCTCGTCTGTGGAAGGGTCGGTAGATGTAAGGAGTTAGCTTTTGGTTGTGGTTCTCTGCCAGCTTCTGGAGGAAGCAAAAGGAGGTAGGTTCTCTGCCTTGCCGGGGTGGCAAAAAGGAGGTTCTTGTGAGGGCTTCTCCGCCTAGCCGTGGGGGCTAAAGGAGAGTCACTTTTTGTAGTGCAATACTTGGAGGGTGCCTCCAAGGAGTGGACGTAGGTCAAGTTGACCGAACCACTGAAAAATTTCTGTGTTCTTATTTTTGCTTTCGCACTTTTTAATTCCGTATTTATTTTTTTGGTAATCTTGGTATGTGATTTTTATTCTTTGTGAAAAAGAAAATTTTTAAAATCTTAATTCACCCCCCCCCCCCCCTCTCTTGGTTAGCTTGGGCTAGTTCTATAGGGCTTAACATCCCTAACGAACTTTCATAAATCTCCAAAACCTAAAAGCTAAAAAAAATAATCATATAAAAAACCAAATATAAAAGCAAAGCGAAAACAAAATAGTCTAAAACACCAAAAAGCTAGTACACAACAAAATTAACACCAAACTAATTAAAAAACATTTCAAGAAATTATGAAGCAGCAAGTTTAAACAATTATGAGCTGCGAGTCTCCTTTTTTCCAATTATCCTATGCTCTCACGAGGTCCTTAGTGAGAGCAACCCTGCAAAACTCAACAATAGTCAGATTTAGGAACACAAACTAGTTTGGGTCCCTTCTCAGGAAATGTAGAATACAATCCAGATGTGGTATGCTGTGAATCATGTACCTTAGGTTTCCATACCCAATGTGTACTACGGTGAATGGTGCAAGTGTGTGAGATGTGTCCTAGCATGCCACAAGAAAACCATCTAACTCCAGGAAAAGGATTTCTTAAATGGTTATAGTTATAATGTCTCTTCCTAGGTCTTGGCTTTTGATCAAGAGTAGGCATCATCAAAGTTTTTGTAAGTGTAGACAATTCATTTTTAATCCTCAACTTTGTATTTTTTAGAACATTATTCTCAACTCTCAAGCTTTTCTCTTTCTCTTTAGATTTCTTGAAATCAGATTGAAGAGAGGTGTGTGAAACTTTTAATGCTTCATTCTCATCAATTAATTCCAAGTGCTTTTTGTTCAAATCATCAAATTCATTAAGAAGAGCCATGTTATTAGAATCAATCATTGAATGATCTATAAGAATAACTTCATACTCTTTTTATAAATTTATAAGTTCTAATTTTAAGTTAGCATGAGTCTTCTTAAGTTTTTTATACGATGCATGGATTTTCTCAAAACTCTCAAACAATTCATCATAGGTTGGTTTACATACCTCTACCTCCTCACTTTACTCAAGATGATTTTCCCCCATTAAGCACAGGGTTGTTGTCTCTTCCTCTAGTTCAATCTCAGACGAATCAGTAACAGATTCTGCCCAGAACGCCTTTTGGACTCTCTTCTTGTCCTTCCTAAACTTGGGTTTCTCCTCACCCTTTTCTTTTTCTTTGCTCGAGTGATCTTGAAGTGTAGGGAAATTGGCTTTCACATGTCCAGGCTTAATCATTCATAACAAACAACATCAGAAGATCCTTTAGAATATTTGTTATCCTTACCTTTTCTCCAATGATGCTTTTGCTTCTTCCTTAGAAAGCTCTGAATTGCCTTGTGATGAAGGCAACTTCATCACTCTCAGACCCGGAAGAATCGGAGTCAGATTTGTGCGCCTTCAATGCAACTGTTTTCTCCTTCTTGTTCTCACCTGCATCAAGATTTCTTTGATTCACCCCTTGCTCGTAAGAAATGAGTCAGCCAAGTAAGTTATCAATAGAATAAGTGTTCAAATCCTTAGATTCAGTGATTGAAGTGATTTTAGCATCATATGATGAAGACAAGCACCTCAAAATCTTGTTTACTTTTTCATAGTTTGAAAGTTATCTTCCTAATGTATACAGTGAAGTGACTATTTGTATAAACCTAGTATACATGTCAGAAACAGATTCAGATGGTTTCATACGAAAAAGTTCGTAGTCATGCAAGAGAATATTTAAATGAGATTGTTTCACTTCATTGGTTCCATCATAAGTGATACATAACCTATCACAAATCTCTTTACCAGTTGAACAAGTAGAAACACGCATGTAATCCTCAGATTTTAATGCATAGAAAAAATAGTTTAAACATTTTACATTAAATTGGGCTAAATCTCTTTCATCGAAAGTCTATTCAGTAAAAGCAAATTCAGTTTTAACACCATTAACTTAACGAGAAGGTGGAGAATAACCTTCTTTGATAAGCATCCACATGCGATAATCAGTAGATTATAAAAATGTTGACATGCGGGTTTTCCAGAAATCGAAAGCTAGGTTATCGAACAGGGGAGGTCGGGTAATAGAATACCCTTACGTAGTATTACGATTCCCAAAGTTAGCCATGAATAAAAATTCAAAAAGTTTTCAAACTAATTTATATGAATTCTGCTCTGATATCACTTAAAAGTTTGTTTGGGATGATAAGCCCTATAGAACTGGCCTAAACTAAAAAAGAGGGGGGTGAATTGTTATTTTAAAAAAAAAATTCACAAAGAAGTAAAAATCATATAAACTAAAATCACACCACAAAATTAAGTGCATAAATTAAAGTGCAGAAGCAAGAAATAAGAACACAAAAATATATAGTGGTTCGGTAACTCGACCTACATCCACTCTCCGGAGGAGCCCTCCGAGTATTGCACTATACTCGTGACTATCCTTTAGCCCCCACAGCTAGGCGGAGAAGCCTTTACAAATAACCTCTTTTTGCCACCTCGACAAGGCAGAGAACCTATCTCCTTTTGCTTCCTCCTGAAGCTGGTAGAGAACCACAATCAGATGCTGAATCCTTACTTCTACCGATCGTTCCACGGACGAGAAACTCTAGACGAAGAAGAAGAAGAACGATCCTTGAAGCAACCCTTATGAATCCCCTCACAAGCTCCCCCTTATAAGATCCTCTCTCTCTCTCTCTCTCTCTCTCTCTCTCTCTCTCTCTCTCTCTCTCTCTCTCTCTCTCTCTCTCTCTCTCTAAAGTCTTCTCAAGTCAAGGAAGCAGTAAAGTTTATTCAAAAATGTTGAACAAGAGCTCTTAAATAGAAGAGCTTCAAAGGAGCTCATTAATTGCAAGTTGCCGACAATATCGTCCAGGCTAATATGGACATCGTCCTGGCCGATCAGTACAAATCTCAGAAGATTGGCCAGAGCATCTCCCTGAATACAAACTGGATGATTTCAAATTTGGCTTGATCATCTAGGACAATCTCACGATCAAATCAGAGAAAAATCATCCAGAGCATCACCCAGAATTTGTGCTGGCCGATATTTATCATCCAGAAGTAACTAAGGTTTTTGAATAGATCGTCCTGGCCAATCCTGAGATCGTCCAGGCCGATATGATCGTATCAATCATCCTTAATTACTTCTATTTTTTATCTGATTATTTAAAGCATAATTGTGAATATCATACAGGCCGATCCAAGATCGTCATAGCCGATTGCCAAAAATACAATATACCTTAATTGTTTATGACGACAATTTCTTTCTATTTTAGGCTTATCGTCTTGGCCGATACAAGTATCGTCCAGGATGATCTATTAATGATGGCTGCCTTAATTAAGAATCCTGAATAGAATCTCTGTTTTAAACTAGATCGTCCAGGCCGATACAAATATCATCCTGGCCGATGTGAGTAAAAATAGAAATTTATAAGTCTCTCAAGTGTGTGTGTGTAGGGTAACTTAGCATCAATATTTTTGAACATTACAAATAGACTCAAGAAGAGAGAAAGTAAAGTACAGACTGACTCAACCCTAACCTATGCAAACTTGAACTGGCTTCGTTTGTTCGTCCGATCGTTGATTCCTGAAAAGTTAGAAGTAATAGACAGTCTAAGAGAATCAATAGTGTTTGTCAATCATCAAAACATAAGTCATAAAAATAGATTTGTAACAGATACGTATAAAAATTTATGTCATACATATGAACTACATGTCATTTAATGTGAGGGACAAATCTAGCTGTTATTAAAATGATCTTAAATAACTGATCATCCTGAATGAACACCTGTTTGTTTATATGATATGCTAGTCAAAAAGCCTACAAGAAATGATTCTTTGTAAGTTGCATGATTATGAAAGTTATTTCATTTTGGACATTATCGTTCGTCCATACGAAAATTATTTTCATCATATACAAAACAATTATGATAGTGTACAAATCAATTTTTTTACGTACGATGGTCATTTTTCTTTAAATAGGAGGGCTTTAGATTTCATTTTCATTCATTTTATAACCCTTCTTGAAACCATTTTCATCTTAGAAATGGAAAGTTCTAGAAAGCGTGATAGAGTTTCTAAGGGTTTGTCTTCTAGGGGTGGAGATGAAAACTTTATGTATAGAGTAAATGAGAATTCCTACTATAGGTTTGTTGCTGCTAAAATCTCTACCTCTAAACTACTGATTCAGGATGATATCCATTTTCAAGTAATGCCTCTTTTTACCTCAACCCAATTTGCCTTCATTTTGACTCTGATTCATGCTTACCATAAAGAGACTTTTCACTACTTTTTGGCTAATATGAGTTTTAGTGAGGATGAGAGTAGGATAAGATCACATGTCCAAGAGAAATGGGTAGAAATCACCAAGGAAGATCTAGGAACTTTTCTGCATTTAAGGACTCAAAGAATTAGAGAACACATTATAACATCCAAATCTGACTATGATTAGTCTGAAAAAAAAAAAAATCTTAGATGGGTTACTCTAGTTAGTCACTTAGCTAGAGTCTATACTTTAAATCAAAATGCCAAGGTCATCCAGCATGTCCTAAGAACTTCAATTATTGCCAAATGAAAGTTCGTTAGGGATGTTAAGCCCTATGAACATAGTCCCAAGCTAACCAAGAGGGGGGGTGAATTGTTATTTTAAAAAATTTCTTTTCACAAAGAACAAAAACACATAAACCAAAATCACGCCACGAGAAAAATAATGCGGAAATAAAAGTGCGGAAGTAAGAAAACAATATACAAAGATTTATAGTTGTTCGGTCAACTTGACCTACGTCCACTCCTTGGAGGAACCCTCCAAGTATTGCACTACAAAACGTGACTTTCCTTTAGCCCCCACGGCTAGGCGGAGAAGCATTCACAAGAACCTCCTTTTTGCCACCCCGGCAAGGCAGAGAATCAATCTCTTTTTGCTTCCTCCTGAAGCTGGCAGAGAACCAACAACCAGATGCTTACTCCTTACCTTTCTACCGACCCTTCCACGGATGAGAAACTCTAGATGAAGAAGAAGCAGTGCGATCCTTGAAGCAACCCTTATGAATCCCCTCACAAGCTCCCCCTCATAAGATTCTCTCTCTCTCCCTCTCTCTCTTTCTCTATTCCAGGCCTTCTCAGGTCAAGGTACCAGCAAAAGGTTGTTCAAAACATTGAACAAGAGCTCTTAAATAGAAGAGCTTCAAAGGAGCTCATTAATTGCAAGTTGCCGACATTATCATCCAGGCCGATATGGACATCAGCCTGGCCGATCAGTACAAAACTCAAAAGATCGGCTAGAGCAACGCCCTGAATGCAAAACTGGATGATTGAAAATTGGCTTGATCGTCCAGGCCGATCAGTTCAAATCAGATGAAAATTATCTAGAGCATCGCCCTGAATTCGAGGAGGATGATATTTATCGTCCTGAAGTAACCAAGGTTTTTGAATAGATCATCCTGGCCGATCCTGCGATCGTCCAGGGCGATATGATCATATCAATTATCCTTAATAGTACCCTTGATTTAATGATCAATTAAGACATATTTTGAGAATATCGTCCAGAACGATAAATGATCATCCTGGCCGATAATTAAAAAATATAGTATACCTTAATTGTCTATGGCGGTAACTTCTTTCTATTTTGAGCTTATCGGCCTGGCCGATACACGTATCGTTCAGGATGATCTGTTAATGATGGCTGCCTTAATTAAGAATCCATATTTAGACTTTCTGTTTTAAGCCTGATCGTCCAGGTCGATGTAAATATCATCCTGGCCGATCTGAGTAAAAATTGAAAAATTCTAATTCTCTCAAGTGTGTGTGTGTAGTGTTACTTAGCATCAGTCTCTTTGACAATTACAAATAGACTCAAGAAGAGAAAAACAAAGTACAGACTGACTCAACCCTAGACCTACGTAATTTTGAACTGGCTTCGTCTGTTCGTCCGATCTTTGATTCCTAAAAAGTTAGAAGCAACATGCAGTTCAAGAGAATCAATAGTGTTTGTCAATCATCAAAACATAAGTCATGAAAATAGGTTTACAACAATCTCCCCCTTTTTGATTATGGCAAAACACTACGAAGATAATTAGTAGAAAAACTTTCAGGATCGACAAGTGTAAGAACATCATAAACTTCTCCCCCTTTTGACATATCAAAAAGGAGGATGGAACACAAAAGAATAATAGCAAATCACAAATTTTTTTTTTAACCAAGGTATGAAAATGATGTAGTATTCCATGTGATTAATTTAAAAACTTATGGGTTAATGAGTTAACAATCTCAATCATCCATAGAATAGTAGAATATCCGGTCATGGTTACCCTTAGCTTAGACATTTTTTTAGGGTAGAATCATCTTTCCAAATCAATGACCTAATTCAAAGAATTATTTGAATATGAGAAAAAGAATTCATCAATCACTTGGCTTAAGACAAAACTATCTTTATAAAATAATGAACCAAAGTAAATCTGTCATGATAAAAAAACAATCGAAATTAAGTCTTTGAGAACCAAAACTTCTAAGTTCTAAAAGATTTAAAAAGAGAGAATAGCTTGCTTTTGAGTGGGCTCATTTTATGCCTCTTGTCAATTTGAGTGGCGCTTTGTGATTCCTTTTATAGATTTTTCAATTTTGGCGTCTTTGTACTTCTTTTGTTTGCATCATTGGCAAAAAAAAAATTTATTTTTGCAAGCTACATTCTCTTTTATGATCTCTTAAAAAAAAACTTAGTTGTGAATATATCTTCTCAGATATTAGAGAATAGGACATAAGGAAGATTTACAATAAACATAATTAATAATCAAAGACAAGAGTAATGAGGGATCTTGATGTGATAAAGAAACTTTAAACATTATAAATACAAGATAGTTTTGCTTAAGCAAGCTAAAGAAAAGAATCTCAATTTTATAAACAATCTTTAATTTGAGATAGACTTTTGATTACAAAAGAAAACTATGCCACTAAAGTAGGTTAGACAAAGAGACACAATCACGAAATATTTTTACCATCTAGGAGATTAAGAGATGAAAACCACATTGACTACAAATTAAAAAAAAAAACATGGAATATATTATCATTTCAGCGATGATTTTGAAAACTAAGTAAGAGAAAGAAAAAAGTAAAAGAAAGTAAAACACACCAAAAACTAAAAAATAAAAAACAAAAACAAAAGAAAGTAACTAAAAGATCAAGTTTCATGCAGTTATGTCAATCACACCCAATCTGGTCCTTAAAGAACTGAAAGTGTTGAAGGCCAGTGGTTTAGTAAAGATGTCAACCAATTGATTTTCAGTTGTCACATGGTGTAACTCAATGTCTCTCTTAGTCACATGATCTCTAATGAAGTGATGCCTAATGTCAATGTGCTTAGTCCTTGAATGTTGGATAGGATTCTTAGAGATGCATATGGCACTAGTGTTATCACAAACGATTGAGATGGTGCCTACATGTAATCCTAAATCTAATACTAGTTGTTTCAACCAAAGGATTTGGGCCACACAACTTCCAAGAGCGATGTACTCAGCTTCAGCAGTGGAAAGTGCAACAAAGTTTTGCTTCCTACTAGACCAAGAGACCAATGATTGTCCAATGAATTGACAAGTTCCTGAAGTGCTTTTTCTATCCACCTTGCATCCTGCAAAATCAGAGACAGAAAAACCAATAATCTCAAAAGAAGTGTTGTGTCTAGGGTACAAAATCCCTAAGCCTTGTGTCCCCAAAAGGTATCTAAAAATTCTCTTAACAGCAGTCATGTGGGATTCCTTAGGATCAGCTTGAAATCTAGCACAAAGGCAAACACTAAACATAATATCAGGTCGGCTCGCAGTCAAGTAAAGTAAGTATCCGTTCATGCCTCTATACTTCTTCTGATCAACAGATTTACCACTTGGGTCCTTATCCAATGGAGCACTAGAAGTCATGGGAGTGTTAATTGCCTTGGCTTTGTCCATCTCATATTTCTTTAAAATATCCTTTATATATTTTGTTTGATTTAAAAAGGTTTCATCCTCCAATTGTTTTATGCTAAATCCAAAAAGTATGACAACTCTCCCATCAAACTCATCTCAAACTCTCTACTCATTATTTTAGAAAATCATCACACAATTTCTTATTAGAAGATCCAAAGAGTATATCATCCATATAAATCTGAACAATGAGTAAATCATCTCCAACTCTCCTAAGAAATAGGGTGGTGTCTACGCTCCCCTTAACAAACTCCCTCTCTAGTAAGAATGTGCTAAGCGTCTCATATCAAACTCTTGGTGCCTGCTTTAAATCATACAAAGCCTTTTTTAATTTAAAAACATGATTTGGAAATTGGGAACTCTCAAAACCTGAGGGGTTGTTCTACAAACACATCTTTTTTTATTTCCCCATTTAAAAAGGCACACTTGACATCCATTTGAAAAAGCTTAAATCCTTTATAACATGCAAAGGCTAATAGAACTCTAATGGCTTCCAATCTAGCTACAGGGGCAAAAGTCTCCTCAAAGTCTATCCCTTCTATTTGGTTATACCCCTTAGCCACCAATCTTGCTTTATTCCTCACCACTACTCCTGAAGCATTCACCTTGTTCTTAAAGACCCACTTTGTCCCAACTACACTTTATCCTTTAGGTCTTTTTACAAGCTCCCAAACATCATTCCTTACAAATTGATTCAATTCTTCTTGCATTGCTAAAATCCAAAACTCATCAGTAAGGGCTTGGTTAATGGTGGTTGGTTCAGTCATTGAGATAAAGGCAGAGTGGTTCACCTCCTTCCTAAGTCCATCTCTAGTCTTAACTCCACTAGAAGGGTCTCCTAAGATCAAATTCTTGGGGTGACTTGTAGAGTATCTCCAATCTCTAGGCAAAGTGTGTGAAGGTCCAACCCTTTCATCCAAATCAAAGTTTTTACTCCTTGGGTGACTTCTCCTACTCCTTCATTACTTTGGTGTTCTACCCCATTCCCCAAATTTCTTACTCCACTAGAAATCTCTCCAACCTCATCATCATTCTCAATTCCATGTTTCTTATGATCAGACTCATCAAATACTACATGGATTGTCTCTTCCACAATCAAAGTTCTCTTGTTAAACACCCTAAAACACTTCCCAATACTAGAATATCCTAAGAATACTCCTTCATCAGATTTAGGATCAAATTTTCTCAAGTGAGACTTCCCATTATTGTGAATAAAAACCTTACAACCAAAGACATGAAGGTGGGAAAGATTGGGTGTCCTACCCTTAAGGATCTCATAGGGTGGCTTTTTAATTTGGCTCTAACATTCACCCTATTCAACACATAACAAGCTGTGTTAACCGCTTCAGCCCAAAAGTATTTTGGAAGTGAATATTCATCAAGCATGGCTCTAGCAGCTTCCAACAAGGTCCGGTTCTTCCTTTCAGCTACCCCGTTCTACCGAGGGGTACTAAGAGATGAAAAATTGTGGCTAATCCCCTTGTCCTCACAAAAATCTCTAAATCATTCATTCTCAAACTCTCCTCCATGATCACTATGGATGGTCAAAATCTCACAACCTAGCTTTTTCTAAATCCAAGTAGAAAAAGTTTTAAACTCCTCAAAAAACTCATTTTTTTGTGAAAGAAATCTAGTCCAAGTTAACCTAGAGTAGTCATCAACAATCACAAATCCACTGACTTTCCCTCCCAGGCTGGCAGTGCTAATGGGTCCAAACAAATCCATGTGAAGGACTTCTAAAGGTCTAAAGGTGCTAATGTCCTTAATGGGGTGAAAGGTGGAGTGGACTTGCTTTCCTAGTTGACAGGCATCACAAAGGGGGTCTTTTGAAAACTTAAGTTTGGGGACACCTCTAACTAGGTCTTTTTGGATCACTTTCCTAAGGGTTTTCATACTTGCATGACAAGTCTCCGGTGCCACAACCAAGAATCATCAATCACAGTTTTTAAGCAAAAAGAAGCAGCACATTCAATGTTATTTAAATCAAGCATGTAGACGTTGTTGATCCTCTTTCCCTATAAAATAGTGTTGTTACTTAAACTTACAATGCATAAATTTGCAAAGAATTGCACGATGAAGCCTTTGTCACAGAGTTGACTGATACTAAGCAAGTTGTGCTTCAATCTATCTACAAGCAAAACATATTTTCAATCATAAGGTTCTTGGAATTACCTATTATACCTGCGCCTACCACCTTCTTGGTGGTGTTGTCTCCAAGAGTAACCTTACCTCCAGTCCTGGACTCTAGTACAACAAACTGGTTGGCATCACCAGTCATATGTCGAGAGCATCCACTATCGAGGTACCACATACTCTCACGAGGCCTTTTGTGAGAGCCCTCCTACAAAATTATCAAATGTTAGATTTAGGTACCCATGCAGGTTTGGGTTCCTTCTTATGAAGAGTATAATGCAATGCATGTGTGGTATGCTATGGATCATGCACCTTAGGTCTCCACACCCAATGTGTACTATGGTGTATTGTACAAGTGTGTGAGATGTGTCCTAGCATGCCACATGAACAACATCTAACTTCAGGAAAAGGATTTCTTAAGTGATTTGAGTTAAAATGCCTCTTCCTAGGTTTTGGCAATTAATAAAAAGTAGGTGCCATCCTAATTTTCTTACATGTTTCTAATTCAGTTTGAATCTTCAAATTTGTGCTTTTTAAGACCTCATTTTCAATCCTCAAATTTTTCTCCATCTCTTTAGACTTCTTAAAATCAGATTCAAGTGATGTGTGTGAAACTTTTAATGCATCATGCTTTTCAACTAATTCACAATGATTTTTATTTAACTCATCAAATTCATTGAGTAAAGTCATATGATTTGAATCAATCATTTGATGGTCTTTAGTCAAAATTTCATGCTCTTTTTGTAGGTTCAAAAATTCTAATTTCAAGCTAGCATGAGTTTTCTTTAATTTCCTATATGATGCATGAATTTTTTCTGAAATTTCAAGACGTTGATCGTAGGAAAGTTCACATACCTCTTCTTGATCAGGATTGTCGTCTGCCATCAAGCACAATTTTGATGTCTCATCTTCTGGTTCTGTCTCCGATGAGTCCGATGCCGAATCTGCCCAAAATGCTTTTTGTACTCTCATCTTGTCCTTCCTTAGCTTAGGTTTCTCCTCACCCTTTCCTTTGCTTGAGTGATCTTTAAGTGTCGGGTAATCAGTTCTCACATGTCCTGGTTTCCTGCATTCATAACAAACAACATCAGAAGATCTTTAACATGTTTATGATCCTTACCTTTTCTCAAATTTTGATGATCTTTTGTTTCTTCCTTAGAAAGCTTTTTAATTGCCTTGTGATGAAGGCAACTTCATCACTTTCAGACCCGAAAGATTCAGAATCTTATTTGTACGCCTTCAATGCAATTATTTTCTCCTTCTTCTTCTCACCTGCATCAAGATTTCTTTGATTCACCCCTTGCTCGTAAGCAATGAGTGAGCCAAGTAAGTTATCAATAGAATAAGTGTTCAAGTCCTTAGATTCAGTGATTGCAGTAATTTTTGCATCATATGATGAAGGCAAGCATCTTAAAATCTTGTTTACTTTTTCAAAGTTTGAAAGTTCTTTTCCTAATGCATGCAGTGAAGTAACTATCTGAGTAAATCTAATATACATGTTAGAAATCGATTCATGAGGTTTCATACAAAAAAGTTCATAGTCATGCAAGAGAAAATTCAAACGAGATTGTTTAACTTCATTAGTGCCTTCATAGGTGATACACAACTTATCCCAAATTTCTTTACCAGTTTTACAAGTAGAGACACGCATGTAATCCTCAGATTTTAAAGCACAGAAAAAGTAGTTCAAATATTTTGCATTCAATTGAGCTAAATATAGTTCATCAAAAGTCCATTCGGTAAAAGCAACTTCAATATTAATACCATTAATTTCAAGAGAAGGTGGAGAATAACCTTCATGAATAAGCATCCATATGCGATAATCAGTAGATTGTAAAAACATTGACATGCGGGTTTTCCAAAAGTCAAAAGGTAGGTTATCGAACAGGGGAGATCGGGTAATAGAATACCCTTCCGTAGTGTTACGATTCCCAAGGCTAGCCATGGATCAAATTCAAAAAGTTTTCAAACTTAAATTTTCGAATCCCGCTCTAATACCACTTGAAAGTTCGTTAGGGATGTTAAGCCCTATGAACTTAGTCCCAAGCTAACCAAGAGGGGGGGGGGGTGAATTGTTATTTTAAAAAATTTCTTTTCACAAAGAACAAAAACACATAAACCAAAATCACGCCACAAGAAAAACAATGCGAAAATAAAAGTGTGGAAGCAAGAAAATAAGAACACAGAGATTTATAGTGGTTCGATCAACTTAACCTACGTCCACTCCTTGGAGGCACCCTCCAAGTATTGTACTACAAAACGTGACTCTTCTTTAGCCCCCACTGCTAGGCGGAGAAGCCTTCACAAGAACTTCCTTTTTGCCACCCCGGCAAGGCAGAGAACCTATCTCCTTTTCCTTCCTCCTGAAGCTGGCAGAGAACCAACAACAAGATGCTTACTCCTTACCTCTACCGACCCTTCCACGGACGAGAAACTCTATACGAAGAAGAAGCAGAGCGATCCTTGAAGCAACTCTTGTGAATCCCCTCACAAGCTCCCCCTCACAAGATCCTCTCTCTCTCCCTCTCTCTCTTTCTCTCCTCAAGGCCTTCTCAGGTCAAGGCAGCAGCCAAAGGTTTTTCAAAACATTGAACAAGAGCTCTTAAATAGAAGAGCTTCAAAGGAGCTCTTTAATTACAAGTTGTCGACATTATCGTCCAGGCCGATATGGACATCGGCTTGGCCGATCTGTATAAAACTCAGAAGATCGGTCCAGAGCATCGCCCTGAATGCAAAACTAGATGATTAAAAATTGGCTTGATCATCCAGGCCGATCTCACGATCGTCTCGGCCGATCAGTTCAAATTAGAGAAAATCGTCCAGAGCATCGCCCTAAAATCGAGCTGGCCGATATTTATCATCCTGAAGTTACCAAGGTTTTTGAATAGATTGTCCTGGCCGATCTGCGATCGTCCAGGATTATATGATCGTATCAATCACCCTTAACTACTCCCTTGATTTCCTGATCAATTAAGGCATAATTTGAGAATATCGTCTAGGCCGATAAATGATCATCCTGGCCGATAATTAAAAATACAGTATACCTTAATTGTCTATGGCGGAAACTTCTTCTTATTTTGATCTTATCGGTCTGGCCGATACACGTATCGTCTAGGGCCGATACATGTATCGTCCAGGCCGATCTATTAATGACGGCTGCCTTAATTAAGAATCCATATTTAAACTTTCTATTTTAAGCATGATCGTAGGCCGATGTAAATATCGTCCTGGCTGATCTGAGTAAAAATAGAAATTCTAATTCTCTCAAGTGTGTGTGTGTATAGGGTTACTTAGCATCAGTCTCTTTGATAATTACAAATAGACTCAAGAAGAGAAAAACAAAGTACAGACTGACTCAACCCTAGACCTACGTTATCTTGAACTGGCTTCGTCTGTTCGTCCGATCTTCGATTCCTGAAAAGTTAGAAGCAACATGCAGTCCAAGAGAATCAATAATGTTTGTCAATCATCAAAACATAAGTCATGAAAATAGATTTGCAACACCTAAGGCTGGTGATCACATAAACATTACTTCTTTTTTGTCCACTGTTACCTATATAATCATGACTAGAAAACCAATAGATGAAGCCCAACTCATTTTAGATTACATTCATAACCTTTCTGAAATAGGGAATGTTTCACATAGGAGGAAGAAAAATATTTCCTTAGGACATCTAGTGACCTATATTTTAGAAAAGAAGTATAATATTGTTCATCTTAAGATTCCATCTGAAATGCTAATCTACTTCACTGATGCCTCATTTCGAGCACTTTTTGGGAAGAATGACAATTCAAGTGAGGATACTGAGGAAGAAGGGGGAGCACCTGGACCTGCTCATGGACCTAATTTTTAGGAGTTGGTCTAGTACTTTGATTGGTTGGAGAGTCATTTTGATCAAATTCATACTCAACCTAAATTAGCAGGATGCACAGTACCAGCAAGACATGGGTTGGATTTGTGGTCAGTTTAAATTGGTGAACACTAATGTAGCTATGATGAATAGCTATTTCTCTGTCTTCAACCAACCTCCTCCTCAAGACCAGGGTCCCTTAGAGATCTAGATGTACTTCTTTTATGTTGTCTTTGTATGTCCTCTTCAGATGTGGTATTTTTTATTGATGATTTCAGTGTTTTGTGTACTTATCTTTATTTAGATTTAATGTTGATGTTGTTGATGTTTTTTTATCTTTATTATTATGAGTTGATATCGAAAGAGCTTCAAACTATTTGATCTTTAAATTGATATCAATAACAAATGTCTTGTTTTGATTAGTTGTGTTTCTTCATTGTTTGAAATGTAACTTTGCCTATATGAAAAATCCTGTCTTAACCAATATAAGATGTGTTAAAAATTAAACTCCAAACAAAAATTAATTTCATTATGAAATTTAATTTTTCAAAAAATTTTAAGTTAACTTATAACTTGATCAAGTTAAGGCTATCAATCTCATATTTTTTCTAGGCAAATAAAATTTAAATATAATTATTATAATTTTGATGTCTTTTTATTTTTTATTTTTCTTTTCAATATAATTATCTTTATAATTATAGAAATTTTATTTTTTATATTATCAATTTTTGAAAGATCAATTAAAAAAATGATATCAAAAAGAAATATACAAATTTGAATAAAAATTGAAAGAATGTGCAATGGTTTGCAAATTTAAAAGAGGCATAAAATTAGCCCAAGTAAAAAAAGATACACAAAGTGTACCACAAATATTTAAAAAAGATGCCCTATGTCGACAATTGAATATGTTCCTTCCTCTATCATTTAATCTTCAAATTCAAATCAATCTAATGTTCGATTATGTTTTATATTGAAAATTAAAATTATCTGATCTTCATTTCGTCACTTTTGCAATAATTCTCTATATCTAATTGTCTAAATTACTTCATAACCTTGATTAATTTTTCTTATCAATGTTATACTTTAATTTAAATGTTTTGAATCTTTCTTTTAATCTAATGGTCATTAACTTTGGTTATTGCAATTATATTTCAATATCTTTCAAGATCAATTACTAAGGTTTCTCATATAACTTCTTATATTTCAATCTTCCTTTTTCCCTTTTGTTGTTGTCAAAAGGGGGAGTATTATTATTTTTATGTTATTGTTATTGTTTTTTGTTCTTGTGTTCTTGTGTTCTTGTGTTATTATTTTATGATTTGTGAATTTTTTTTTAATTTTTTAAGTTTTTCAAGGAATTTCCTCATATTCATATGTTTATTATTTTAGGTGGAGCGAAGGAAGAAATATAAGGTATTCAATCGTACTCAAACAATAATTATTTTGTCATCATCAAAATGGAGAGATTGTTGAGATAGTTGCAATTTAGTTCTTGATTGTTGATATTCTTGCAACATGTATGTTTTTTATGATTCCAAATTTTATTACTTTGATTATTATTTCTCCTAACATATATCGGATGCACTATTTTACTATTTGTGTGTAATAAATTTTCAAGGAAATTATATTCCAGATTATTGAAGACTTCAGATCATATTAGTATAGGATTTACTATAAATGAAATTTATATTTCTTTATTGATTTTGAGAGAGTGATTGTAATTGAGTAATTGTGCACACAAACACTGGGGGAGAGTTTAAAATCTATAATTTTTAAACTAATTATATTGTACGAAGTCTAGGGTATCGTATGTTGTCATTATTGTACGTACATCGTCTAGGGTAACAAATTAGATGGGTCCCTTTTCATCCAGATGAACCTAAAAATTTTTTGAACGGGTACCATACAATGTTATCATCCTACGTACAATGTATATGGTACAAATTAGATGTGTCCCTTTTCATCCTGATGAACTTAAAAATTTTCATAATTAATCATACTGTATAATGTTGTCATTATACGTGCGCTATCCAGGGTATAAAATTGTGGGGTCCCTCTTCATCCCGACGAAGGTAAAAAATTTTCTAACTACTCATACCAGATGACTTGGTTCGTACCTGAGGATTAGCGTGTACCAAAACATTTCGCCTGATCCACAACAATTTCATACGCAATAATTTTTGAACTATTCGTACGTACAAATATACGATCATACTGTACGATCATGTACACTCAAAATTGAAAATTTTAGTTTTCTAAACAGTTTTTTGTGTCTTTGATATAAAAGGTCCATTAAAAGTGACATAAAAAAGTCTTATCATTGTGATTTTTTATGAGCAAGTGAAAGAGAGAGTGTGGGATAGTGTTTGAGAGAGATTTCTCATAAGTGGAGCGTGAAGGGTTCACAAGGTTACTCAAAGGTAAGGATCTCTTTGGGATTTTTGTGACTATTCATCTTTTCTTATTTCTCATTTATTGTGAGAAGATCTTTGAAGAAGATCTCATACTCTGCCTACACTTAGAGGGTGTGAAAAGGTGATTGTTCTCTGTCAACACTTGGTGGGTGTGAAAGGACAATGGTTCTCTACCAACACTTGAAGAGTATGAACAAATGACAGTTCTTTGCCGACACTTGGAGGATGTGAATGGATGATGGTTCTCTGCTGCACTAGAGATTGGTGGAAGAGAGGTTTTGTAAAGGCTTTTACCACCTTACTATGATAGCAAAAGGAGAGACACTTAGGTAAAAGTGCAATACTTGAAGAGAGAGTCTTCAGGGAGTGGATGTAGGTCGTGTTTGACTAAACCACTATAAATCTTTTTTTCTTTTAATTTCTAAATTTTTTTTACTACAATTTATTTAATGTGGTTGAAAAGTTTTATTTTAAAAACTTAAATTAACTTATTATGAACTTTAAAATTGGATTTTTATTTAAAAAATCCAAGAGAATTTTTAAAATTACCAATTCAACCCCCCCCCCCCCCCCTCGTCTTAGTTAGCCTTGGGACAATAGCGTAGGTTTAATAACCTATACATAATCAACACCAATTACAATTTAAATAATATTTTAAAATTCAAATTTTATTCTAATCATCTTGTATAATACGCATCATAATGTATAATATATAACAATCATTCCTAAATTAATTATGTGATTAGGGGAACAATTATGTTTAATTTGTTTGATCAATGATTGGTGAGGAACATACTGTATGACCCTAGCGATATATGGGATGATAATTTATCATATCTTATTATACAAAAAGAAATGCCATAGTTTTTCAACTAAGTGTATAGAATAATCCCAAATTTTGTACTGTACAAGCTGAGCACTACAAGGGATGATGATTTATCCTCGCTTATCATATTGATGATAATTAAAGACTCTTGAATTGATCATACATGATAATGTAGTTTAAACTATTTAAAAGGGCTATTTTATACAAATAATACAGAACAATCGTAGGATCATACTTGAGGAATATAATTGACAGTTTGAAATTTAAGAGTTTTATAGAGTTTCTTTATTTAAACTCTCACTTAGATTTATTAAATAGCTTTTTATTGCTAAGTGTTGAGTTTTCTGGAGGCTTTTTATTTAAACACTCATTTAGATTTATTAAATAGATTTTTATTGCTAAGTGTCTTGAGATGGCACATAGAGAAAGAGATTAGGAGAGATTTGGGAGAGAAGAGAGGAAGAGCTTTCAGTGAGAGCGAGTTCTGAGGAATTCATGATGTTACTCCAAGCAAGGTTATTTCCTATCTTCTTTAAGTCTCTCCCTTGATTCTTTGGTGGCTCTAGAGAGACACTCTATAGCACTAGACAGTGGTTCTTTGCCATCTCTAGGAGGGTGAAAAAGGATTCAATGTACTCTTCCTTCTCCTAGAAGGAGAAAAAGTATCAAGGTACGATGCCGTTACTAAGAGGGTGAAAATGGATTTTAAGTTCTCTACCTTAACCAGTATGGTGAAGAAGGATTCCATGTTCTCTACCCCATAAAGTGGGTTAAAAGAGTAAGGTCCTCTAGCATACCAGGTTTGTGGAAATTATTTTGTAAGGGCTTCTCTTCCTAGTTGTTGGGGCTAAAGGAGAGTCACTAAACATTTAGTGTAATACTCGGAGGACTCTGAGGAGTTGACATAGATCATTATTTGATCGAACCACTATAAAGTCTAGTGTGTTTATTTTTATTATTTTTTGTACTTTATATTTTTGTGATTAACTATGTGGATGAAAATTTTGATCTTTTTATTATTGTGAAAATATATTTGTTCTACATCGAGTGATAAAATTGTTTGTTTTTAGATATTAAAAAAATTATAAAAACTGTTTTATTTTGTTTAAAGAAATTTTTAAATTACCAATTCATCCCCTTCCCCGACCCTCCCTCTTGTTTAGCCTTGGTTTAGTTCTTAGAGGTTTAACAACCTTCATAAACTTTCACAATATTGAGCCATTGGAGGACCTAGGTTTATAATGGTTGACACTATGGCCACCTAAACAATAAAACCCCTTGGATATGATTTTTTGTTAAAATTTAAAATTTATCAATCCAACTAAATCTTGAAACCTTCTCCAACACATTTCATATTTAATTTGAAGTGCGTTGAGCTTAAACCTATGCCATGGTCAAGCTTGGTTGATCAAGTCAACCTAAGTTAGCCAAACAAACCCTTAAGACTTTGAACATATATTTTATGTATGAAGAACACCCCAAACCTTGGGACCACCTCTAACAAATTATAAATCACATTGGTAATGCATTAAACCTAACCCTAACCCACATTCAACTAAGTTAACTATGGTAAACAAAAGTAACTATAGATAAATTTTCATTCATGCTCAATAAGATTTTGTTTAAGATATATTTAGCTTTCTTTTAGTCAAATATTCATAGATTGATATTATCCCATCCCAATTGACAGTTTAATCTCTCACTATTTATTTGATAAGAAAAACCTTTAATTTACTTTCACGGCCTAACACAACATAAGAAATATTCAATTCAACTTATATGATAAAAAAAATATTCACCTATCATAAATCATGGAATTAAATTAAGGAATATATTTCTTTATCAAAATTGAATAAGGAATACTAAATTCATCCCTAAGGATAAAAGGAGCACTTACTTGTTGATTTAATCATGAAAATATATAAATGAATTTATTTTCACAATCAAAGTATATAAGGAATATTCAATTCATCCTTAAAGATAAAAGGAATATTCAATTTTTATTTAATCATGAAAACAAATTCATATATTTATTTTCATAATAAAATATTTAAAAATATTGAAATTATCCATATGGATAAAATGTATATTTACTTACTTTTGATCATGAAAAATAATGTTTAAAGCTTACGTATGTGTCCACAAAATTTTCCCCTATCGTAGAAAAGAAACAAAAGTAGGATTTATTTAAATTATAGGTTCTAGACTTCCTAAAATGATAAAAGTTATTGTATTTTAATAAATATTATTACCATAAATGAATAAAATGCCTATTATTTTGTTGGATTTGGAGTTTTCTGTAATTAGTTGTGAATTTTATAGGTTAAATGCATTTTTAAATTTATTTAATTGCTAAATTAGAGGCATTTTCTTATTTTTGTATCGCATCAACTCCCAACCTTTTTGAAATATTTTCCAAATGTCATAGATAAATTCTATGGAGGATTTCAAGTGTTTTAAATTTATCTAATATTTTTATACATTTCTGTTTATTTATTTTAGTTCATTCTTGGGTTTTCATAATTATGATTTTTTTATATTTGATGAATTTTATGGAAATTTTATTTTTTCCTCTATTAAGCCTTTAATTTTGAGCATTTTGATATATTAAATATAATTTTTGAATTTAAAATAGGTTTTTTATTAGTATTTAATGATCCTTCATCAATTTTATACATGAATCTTAGGATCATTAAATGATATGTCAAATGACCTCCAATGAAAACAAATTTGAAGCATAGGTAAATGAGTCCATGTGCTTCAAACTAACTAAATTTTGTCTTATCAAAGCCTCCCTAGGATGAAAATAAATCCCCAAACCTAAATGCAAGTACAGCTTCGGTGATTTATTTTTCAATCTAGACTCATTGGATTTGGGTGAAATGAGTAGCAAACTTATTCCTGACTTACATATAAACACGACATAAAAGAATAAAAATAATATTCTAATTAGAGCATGGATAGTTATGAATTTTTAAAATATTTGGTCCAAAAAGGACCCGTAAGCTTGAAAATTTAAATCATTGAAAACCTAATCAAATCATCATCCAAAAAAATTAGGGTAGGTCGAGGATGCTCCCTAAAATCTGCCATCCAAAATTGCTCAATTTGACCATAGGATCTTTAGAGATTAAAGAATTTTTTACGTCAAACATCACCAATTATATTAAGATCTACTACTCAAAAAGTTATGAAACTTTTTTTTAAAAACATATTAGAGGTCATGAGCCTTCCAACAAGCCCAAGAACACTTAATTTAGAATTAAAATGGATTTTTTATCATTTATTAAATTTCTAAGAATTTAAATGAATTATTTAATTCATTTTTACTCAAAATTAGCTAGCACACAATCCTTGCACATCATTGAAATTAGTTTGTTTAGATGCGGTGGCCTTTAGACATGCGGCAGTGCATGATGAATCCACATAACCATGTCAGATCAAAATAGAGGAGGTTTAGCAGCTCAGATCTTGCCATGTCACCGACATTTTAATCTGGGTAGCATGCATTTGAATCACAAGGAAGACATTCATATGCAGTTAGATCCGAGCTATCCGATTGTTCAATTAGATAGCTCATATTGAATCGCAGGATTCAAAAAATAGTATTCTATAGAGTTAAAGTCCTTATACTTATTAGTTGTATATGGAATAATCTTTTCTATATATTTTTATTATCTTCAGTAATCATAAGGAAGATTGTGTTTTTATCTATCTAGGAAATTACATTAGGTGCTTGTTGGTGGGAGAAGTTCTTTTAAAATGGTACTCTCAATATCCAAGAAATTTGGGGTATAAGGAACGTGTAATTTTGAATTTTGAATCATATACTACTACTATTATATAAATGTCAAGGCTTAATATTTCGCTCATAAGGCAACATTTTTTTATTATTAAAAATATGATTTTTGTACATGTTTTAAGGAAATTCAAGGAGATAAGTTTATGCACAAAGTATTTTTTTTTTTTTAATTTTAAATGAGCCACAAGAACTAACATAAAGCTTGCTATATTTAATGGGCTAACACTTTTGGTGAATTCTAATTATTGTAAGATCACCTTCATTATATTCATTAGAAGAACATGTGAAATTTAATATATTTGCACATTTGTTCTTAATTAATTGGACCTATTTCCTTACTTGTTCATATAAATCATGAAAATTTTGTGCAAAGGAGAATATAACATATAAAAAAGAATGATGGGGAATATATGCCAAATTAATGATTTCTTTGGGTTATAACCCAAAATTACTTAATAATGTGTTTTCATACTTTTGTTATTATAGGCAAACTCCAAATTTGGTAGATAAAAGTCCTAAGTGCTAATATGTTTACATACTAAACACTTTCTCAGGTTTCGAAAGGATCTATTAATAATTATTGTCATCTAACAATCTATTTCAAGAAAAAATGTATCTAAAAACTTTAATTATATTTTTATTAGTTTACAAAGCATTTAACATAAATCTAAATTTAACATAACATCCTAGCTGAAATTTTATTGATGATGTAGTCTAACCATTTCTTTGAAAATAAGTTTAGTTATGTGGGAGGTATCATTAATTTTTGGATAAGGTAAATATTATACTATTTTAGAGACCTATAATACCAAAATAATTATGTTAGGAATTTTAAACCTAAAAAGAAGTCAATGGAATGTTGGATGTTTTCCATTGGAGTTACCTTATCAAGTAATAAATCTATGGTTAAATTAGAGAACTCAAAAAGGATATTAGATACTATAGTTTGTATGTGACTCGCTAAAGGAGTGAGTGTTATATCCTTTCATAAAATAAGTGTAGTGTGGAATATGAGTAAAGAAATTTCTCAATTTTTTAGAACTTTATTGTTCAATACATATCATATTAAAAGGAGGTAATTAATTAGGGAAGGCTCCCAAGACTATCGATGATGAAATGTGAAGGTCAATAACTGTAAGCTTAAATTTTACAATTTTTTTTATGGATAGTAATTGATTTGAGGCTAGGAAATTTTACTCTCACAAGTGTAGCCAATTTATCTTATGATTTCATAAGAAAAAGCTTAATGTTTAATTAATTACTTTGAATGTATAAGTATTTATAAACCATAGTGAATTGCATCGCAATTATAAACTTAAGGTATATAAAAAATATACTTGCTGCGTCTGTGGGTAGAACATCCTATATTTTCTTATCTTAATAAGTATCAATCTAAATTTTAACTAAGCATCTAAAAATTATAAGTAAAGAAGGATAATTAATCAAACTAAAAGAATTGTTGTAGGGTAATTTTTATGTTATGGGTTTGCTCAAACAAGGTACAAGTGGAGATAACATTAATATACTCCCACCATCAATAACAACTTTATACATTTTTTTTTATTATAAGTGTCTATTATTTAAAAATATTACACTGATGTTTGTCTTTAAATTTAGTTTAACTATTGAAGGGCATCTCATAAGCCATGATTGTATAATCAAAGCAACCTTATTTGTCTAAAATAGGGTCATCATTAAAAAAATCTCATAAATTTCTAGGTTATTTTTTTTTTTTTTTTGAAAAAATGCAGAAATTGCATTAAAATAAAAGAGTAGAAAACCTAATACAAACTAGGTAAAAGTAACTGAAGATCCTTTTTCCAATAAGAAAAAAGGACCTTATTGAAACTAAATTTGTTATTTTAAATTTTTTTATAAATGAAATGAAATCCACTATTTCCTATTTTGAAACTGTTGAGATGCAGGGGATACCAAAATATAAAACAACCTGAGGGTTGATTAGTATCCCAGAGTTCCCATCCATTTGGAAAATAAGAATTAGTAAAGATCCCATAATCACTTAGGCAAAGTTTAAAATAACAAATTAAAAGAAAAGGAAACAAAAGTTGAAAAGAAAATTACATATCAATAACATTTTTCCAAAAGCTTGGTATTGAATTGCCAAACTTTATGATCATATGCTCCATCATCAAGAATATCTTTGCTATGATGTTGTCCAAGTGAGAAAATCTTTGCATTATTAGTGAGAAAAAAGGAAAGAAGACCCTTTCAAACCAATCTTCTCTTTGTGATTAGCTATCTTCCTTCTAGGTAAATCTAAATTTCTAGGTTTTAAGGGACTCAATTTCAATTAAAAATAAAAATTTTCCTATGAATTAATATTACATATGCCCCTTTAAGAAAGTAAAATAAAATTATATCATTCGAGTTATTATTATGACTATACATTAAGGAGATTTTAAGGCTAGTTAGCACTACTAGATGATGAAGTAATAGAGGTTGAGGTATAAGGTATTGTAGAAGAATTCGATGTGGTGGTGGAATAGTGAGAATTCTTATGTTTTATAGAGGGTATCACTTTTTTAATTTCTTAATCATAAGGGAAAAGTGAAAAGTATTTTCTAAAGTTAAGAGATTTTATAATTCAACTTCATTTCTAATTTTATTGGAGTCTAATGACAAATTTGTTAGGATATTACAAATAAGAATTGTTGTAGATTATCCTTCCCATTAGGGATTTATGTATTTTGTCACAAGTTTAGTTCTTTGACTAAAATGCTAATCCAATAAATTTTAGCACGCCATGTAAATTACAACATGCTAAAAACATATTTTGTAATAATCATGCAAATTATAAAAAAAATATCTTATTTTGGACAATAAGTATAAAAAACATATTGGGATCATATATGTGACACCCTAGGATCTAATAGAAGAACTGAACGTATACCCATAATTTACTCATCCATGCATGAATAATAAACCAGTGCTACAAAATTCATAAAAATACAAACATCATAATAAACTTTCATTTTAATAGTCATAAAATTCAATCTATCACAAAATTAAATGATGGATTACAAAATCACACCTTGCTAAGGTATCATTTTTTATTATAATGTCAATTTCACAAAAGATTCTCAGATACAATACAAACTACTTAGTCTAAGAAGTTCACTTTCATGTGCCAACAACTCTTTTTTTTTTTTTTTTTTTTGAAGAAATGCAAATTGCATTAAAAGCAAGAAAAGAAACCCATAATACAAACTAGAAATAAAAAAAAAACTAAGAGTTCCTAATCCAAAAAGGAAATGAACCTTATTGATGAGCATATTTGTTAACATAAAATTATAATAATCGAAATGAGACCCACTACTTTTTTTTTAAAAAACCCTTAGGGTGGAGGGAATAACCAAAAATAAAACAACCTAAACGGTTGATTAGCATCCCAAAATTCCCAACCGGTTCAAAAATAAAAACTAGTACTGATCCCATAATCAATTACACTAATTTCATAAAAAAATATAAAACTAAAAAAAAATAAAAAAACTACACAAATTGACTAAGAAGTAAAAAACTAGAACATCATAAAATAGAGGAATGCCTAAGCAAGCTTCAAGTAGGTATCTGTTAATTAAACGGCTGCCATCAGTTGAATCCTTAGGTTTAGGTTTCCCATAATCTGAAACATAAATATACCATTTTCGAATGCAAAGGACATTATTAATATCAAGAATTCTGATATCCTTCTTGAACAAAAGCTCCATCTTCAAGCACTGAATGAATCCCCAGCTGCTCCTTTGAAATTACAATCAACTTTTCTTTTTTCTAGGAATTTCCTCAATAGGTCCTAAAAATTTAAGTTGTTTTGTGTTTTTCTTAACACTAACCGAAATTGTATTCTTATAACTATTAACAAAATTCAAAGATTTAGAACTCTTAAAAACATCTTGATTGGGATGAGTGATCGCAAATAAATATTTTTTCCTGAATAGAAACAGTTGGATTTCCTTCAATAACTCTAAAATCTTCAAAATTTACCTCCATTGGTGGAATTATGGAAATCTCCACCTTCTCCAATTTTTCTGAAATTGGAGAATCCTCATTATTCAATATGAAATCAACTTCTACCTTGCAACATTCCTTTCCACCATAATTTCATTTTCTGGTATTAAAACAGAATCATTTCCACAAAAGTCTGCCTTGCTATTGAGATTTTTATAACCAGTAAACTTTTGCAAACCAGATAGAACCTCCTTGATTTTCCTACAGTTTTTATACCCATTGTATATAATTGCATTTTCATCTGAAGGTAATTCCTGATCAGAATCCATACCATTCACAGATGTTCCATTCTGATTTATTCCACCACAACCTTTGCTTAACTCTTCAATAATAGCAGCTTCAACGGCATTTACTCTAGCATCTTCATCAAACAGGTTAACATCAACTATGTTAACATCTTCAATTTCATCTTCCTTATAAGTTAGCATATTAAACCTATTATTTCCATCCAAACCTGATAAAAACTTATCATATGTGGCATCTGCTACCTGCACATTTACTTCTAAAATACTCTCAGCAATCCAAATTCTTTTTCATTAATCCTTTCAACTTCAACAACATCTATAGGTTTTTTAAGGATTTAAATCCCCAACTAGTTTCTTCTGAAAAAATAGCTTTTCTACTCTTCTTATTCTTGAGTTTAACAAGCATCCATGGACCATAAGAGGTCCCAATACCATTTTCAGATTTATGAACTGATTTCTTCGGACTTTCCTTTGTAGGATTACTCAATGCAGGAGAGATATTAGAACACGCATAATCTTTATGTCCAATCCTTCCACACTTAAAGAAAAAAACAGATATATTCTCATATTCAATTTTTTGAAACAATTTTCCACACAATCCTTCAATCCAATTTCCACAAGGAAGCTTAGTATTCAATTTGATTCGAACATAAGATCTTGCAAATTCTCTTATGCCCCATTTAAACATTGTTACCATCTAATAGCAATGGGGTACCAATTCTTGAGTTAATCATTATAAAGTTAAATTCATCCCAAAAATGAAGAGGTAAATGAGGCAATCGAATCCAAATAGGTGAAGAAATTCCCTCCATAGAAATGGGAGAAAAAGAGGGTGTCCATTTATCTATTCCAACAATAAAAACCACACACATACCAAGGACCCCCATTTAAAACTTCCTCCATAGCTCCAAATGAATGAAACGAACACAACAACCAATCTAACCCAAGAGAGGTTATATGAAACTCACCAAATTTACTCCATTGACGTCTCAACTCAAGATAACAAATGGAAAAAGGCAGGTTTTTGTTAAGGATTTTAACAACCAAAGAATTTCTCAAAACTTGAACATTGGAGCTTTCTTTCTCCACATCAAGTTTTACAACATTCATATCCTCATTCTCTTCCAAAAAGTCTTTAAAATTTATTTTAATATGTGGAGTTTTAATCCACACATTAGAATGTTTAAAATCATGTTCCACCAAACTGATTTATTTTTATACTAGTAAAATGGGAGGCTGGTCTTTCTCAAAGGCTTTAACAAAATTATTACCTCTATCAAAATAATGGCCCACCTTCAAAATAAATCCTGTAGATGAAGAGAAAGCTTACAAATCATTTGATTTAGGAAGAAAATTTGAACAAAGAGCTTTAGTTTGGCGACTATCCAACACAGATAAAGGAACCTTATGATCCAAACAATTTATTGAAAGTACCTCTTTCCCTTTGCTACCATCGGGAAGAAGCTTATGACTAGCTTCAATTTGACCTTCTCTAATAATTAAAGGAGTATTCTTGAAATATGAATTTTGATACAAGCTACGATTGAATGAGAATCTACCTTTTGCATCCAAATGATTCAGACGCACAACAGATGATGGGGTTGAGGTATTCCAATCATTGGAGGATGACCGGAGACCCTCTACCACCATAAATGAATGCGACTTGAAATTCTAAATGAAGGAATTGGAAAAACTTCTAAAATTTGTACATGTTCTCTCTCCTTTCTTGGGATTATTACTCTTTAGTTTGTATATAATCTATTCAAAAAATCAAAATGTACTAAAGCTTTATTCATAATGTTTCTTAAGCATAATCTACTCAGACATTAACACATGTAATGAAATTATTATAATGCTTGTATCAAAGAGGCCTACTTATATCTCTACTTAAAATTTTACCTCCCTTAAGCTTTCACACCTGCATATAGCAAGTGGGGTAAGAATCCCTCCCACCTCTACACTAATCTAATGGGGCAAGAAGTGTAATTGTAGTATTACTTGAACTCTTTCACTTACTTTTCTCAAGTGGAGCTAGAATCTCTCCCAAATTTGTATCAGTCATATGAGGATAAAAATGTACTTGTACTACTGCTTAACCTCCCACTCTTGCTTCCAGCAAGTGGGCCCTCATCTTCACCAAGCAGATGGGGAAAAAATACATTTAAAGCCTTTGTAATATAATAGTGAGTGAAACTTTCACCCACAATACCATAGAACATATCTGATGCCTTGTAATGTAGATTATAATTATATGTATAATAATTAAATTAAATATATATTGTAATGTTCAAATGAAGTAGGACTTATCAGTAAAATTCTACATTACTCAAAAAATAGGATACTCACTAAACTTTTATTTTACAATTTCAAAGTTCAAATAAGCATTCACATAAATATTTTAAGACTTTTATATAACTAATGTATTTGCTTGAAAACCCATAATTTAATAATATACTAAAACTTCATGTAGGAAAACTAACCATTGAAAACTTGATTTCATATAATAAAGATTTTCATCAGAGGAAGTATCATAATATGCTAAAATTACATGTTTAAAGCTTATAAAAGTTAATTAAAATGCATTATAATATAATGAACTAGCCCAACAGACGAATCCCTATATTTGGCCTCAAAATTATATCCCTCTCTTTCTTTTTTTATTTTTCTTCCTCCTCTTCCATCTCTGGCAAGATGTTGGGGGTAGAAATGGATGGCTAATGAGATATTTTAATATTAAATTTCCACTTTTTTTTATTTAGCACTGCGATGCTCATTTTTCTAGAGTTGAAGAGCAACCAGATAATCTTAAAGAGAATCCCTAAAAATATGCTCACCTAAAACTCAAAGTTGTGGTACATTATAAAACAACTTTTATCCAAAAACCTGAGAGATCAAAGCAAGGGCATTGCCATCTCTGGCACCATGGTGCTCATAGAGAAAATTTTCAAACCATGGATTTTCATCTTTTTAAACCACATTCAACATTATTAGACTCATAATTATTAATCAACTAAGAATTTGTAATTAAAAATAGAAAAATACCTCGATTTGATGATGGATATTATTACGTATTCACCCAAATTTCACAGATTTAGTTTTTATTATTGAGCAAGAATCATCAAAATCTTAAGGTTTTATATATTTCTATGTTGTAATACTAGAAGTATTCTAAACTAATCATTTATAGGTCAAGGCATAGGTGTAATGCACATCCTATGAGTCAAGTTTTGTACTTGATCATGATAAGGTTGAAATATGTTTCAAAGAAATTAAACTTTTTATTAATAGCAAGAGTTTTTTTCTTTAGTTAGATGGAAGTTGTTCACATTATTTTGAAATACTTCAATTTGAATTAAGATGAAAACCTAATAAGGCATGTTGATATGTATGGTGTAGAATTTTTTTTAATAAATAATTGATGAGAAAATAATTTTTAATGTGAATAAGAAAAAGAGAATAAATTTTTATGATCAAAATTAAAATAGGTCTAAGAGAAATATTAGGAAGGGAGGGATTTTAGGAGGGGAGGGAGGTACTTTATCACTTATGTCACACGATCTCCTTAGATTTGTGCCTTTCTGACCAAGTTTTATTTGGCCTTAAAAGTATATAATATCACAAAATATATTCGGCTACATGGGAAAGAAGAAAAATTATCATGTATGAATTTAACAAAACAAATAATACAATATTAAGAAATTTACAAAGTGTATTAAGCTTAAATATTGATCATAGAAATATAATTTTTAACTATATTGTCTTAATTATAATTCAAGGCAAGAATTTTAACGTATTTATGAAACACACCACTCCTATTAGGAATCTCAAGAAAATTTATGTTTTGGTACATTTAGACAATGTTTGTATTAAGTATTTGGTGATGGTAATTACTTTGATAAAAAACATATTTCTCTAAAGTTCTCAAGTAACATATAATTTTCTAATAGTCTTTTGAATAAAGTACCAAATTTGAAAATTTAAAGCATTAGGAGAGCAACAATAACCTTTCTTGAAGGATGAACATTTCTTTGTGACAAGGAACACAAACCCTTAAAAACAGACAAATAAGCACCATAGTCTTAGAAAGAAAGAACTCCCTCTTAAAGACTACACCCTCAATGGAAAATCCAATCCCAGCCATCAAAAAATTTGCAATACCATCAAAATCCTTAACACAATCCTCTTAATCAGCCTCAAAATTGCAAGGCACACTAATACACAATAACATCTGTGAATATTTTTTTTTACTAGGAATTTTAGAAGCAATTTTTAGAACATTAATATCCTAACTAACCACCTTATCAACAATATCCTAATATCCTTTCATAGAACTTTCCAAAAAAGCATTTACTTTATCACCAGATACAACTTTTGAAGCAAATTTGAACTTCACACCATTATTCCTTGAAGTAACAAACAAATTGGCTCTATTTTTCTTTCTACTATAATTGACATGAATCCAAGGACCATACACATTAGCCTCCATTTGTGCACCAATAGCAACACGAGATTAATTTTTATCAACTTCAACTCCAATATATTTAAAGGCATTACTATTATATCCCAATGCATAATTTTTCACATTTTTCCCATTTTTTGGATCATCAAGTTTACCTTAGATGAATACTCTAATACAACCTTGTAAATTATGTCCAACTTTTCCACATTTGAAGCATAAAAAAGAAATTTTTTCATATTGAACTTTTTGGAAGAAACAACCATAATTGCCTTCAACCCAAACACCTTGAGGAAATTATTCATCAAGATTGATACGAATACAATTTCTAGCAAATTCTCTCCTACCCCAATTGAACATATTGCCGTTAGATATGCTTGAAGTTTCTGTTAGAGAGAGAAGCTCTCGTTAGACAGAGAAAGTTCCATTTTCAAATTCCACATTCCCAGTTTTTCATCTCTTTTTTTTGCAGGTTTGTAGGACATGGCAGCAGACGGCCGTCGGCCATCTTTGGATTCAACTATGAAGGCCAACCCTAATGGTGGATTGGTTTCCTTAAATAGAAGTGAGCTTGGTTAATTGAATGTTGTAGTGGATCACGATGAAGAGGAAGTACATAGGATGAGATCAAAAGGCGTGTTAGTAAAAAATGAAAGTACTGGTTATGTTTCTTTTCAGATTAAGCATGTTGATGGTAAGGGGAAGTATGTATCTCTAAATTTTGAATGTAAGACACTACCAGTTTTGAAATCAACTTAATTTTATCCATTGAAAGATTTCAACCCTGATGCTTCTTCATCTAGTATGAATATTTTTGTTAACAAATTTGGAAATTCAAATGCAATCCAGGGCGATAGTATGATAAATGTGAATTCTCTAAGTTCGGGTAATAAAAATATTTGTCAAAATGTCGAGAAGCCTTCTATGAATTTACTGGTGGAGTCTTCTTTAGGTAAGGACTTTAATTCATTACCTGTGAATGATAAAATGCATGTGATTAATGTGGGAGATATCAGTTCTGATGATCCATGGACTAAGAAGCCTTACATTAAGTTAAACTTTATGAAAGAGGATGTTGTTTTAACGGATGATGGGAACACAATAAAATTGGTTGGAGCTACTGAAATTATGAATTCTAATATACTTGGAAACTCTTTGGTGGCCAAGGTATTTGGTAGAGAAATCCCTTCGCATATAGTGGCTTGGGAGTTGAGGCGTCAATAGGCTCAATTTTGATAATTTCATTTTACTACCCTAGGGATGGGTTGGTTTTTGTGTTCTTTAAAAACATCATAAGCATTGGATGGAGTTCTTTCAGGAGGCCCATGGTTTGTGAATGGTCACATTATTATTATGGCTTGGTGGTATCTAGAGTTTTCTCCTTCTTTGATAAAAGGACTTACTTCTCCTGTATGGATTAGAATGCCTCAATTGCCCTTGAAGTGTTGGGATAAGAACAATGTGGCAAGGATTTCTTCTATGGTGGGTTTTCCATTGATGTTGGATGAAAACATGTTTCAATGGGGGAAAAGAGAGTTTGCAAGAGTTTGTGTGCGTGTGAAACTAGACCAACCTCTTCCCTTGGGTGTTTTGGTGGAGGGTATTGGTCAAAAGATTTTTTCAAAAAGTGGAATATGAGATAATTTCCACTTTTTGTTTTGAATGTGGAACAATCGGGCATGTCAAAAGGAATTGTAAAAAGGAAAGCACGGTGATGAAAAGTAGTGTGGATGGTCTTATTAAGAAAGTTCAAGAGAACCATGATAATTAGGTATAAGAAATTGAGAAGAATACAATTTATGAACCATGGGTTCTTCTTAATTAAAAAAGAAACAAAAGGGTTCCTAAAGGTGTTTCTAATGGAAGGCCACTGCAGAAGTTGTTCTTTAAGAATACTTTAAGCAATCCTATTACTTTGGAGACAGATAAATCTGATGGCTTGGTGATTAATGAAATGGAGACAGTAATGAATGTGAGAGTAGAGAAGGTTAATGAAGATATTGTGATGGTGGAAGAGGGAGAAATTATTATGGAAAGTGAGCTTGGTAATGAAAGATTGGCAATGTCTTTAGAGTTGATCAACCCTTCTAATTAAGTGCTGGAAGAGCTAGGTGTTGACAAGGTAATGAAGTCTACACCCATCTCTTCTTCTATCAGTATTTCTGTTAAGAAATTTCAAGCTTTGAATGATTTTGGGGAGGAAAATTTAGATTGTCATAAGACTCTTAGTAGGAAGTCTTAGAAGGACATAAATAATTATTTATCTTTTGAAATTGGGGTTACTATGTAAATTGTATGTTGGCGGGTGGAAGAAGTGTAGAGGATAAAATATGATATTGAGAAGAAGAAGGTTGGTTCCACTAATGATGGGGCTAAATTTAAACTAGCAAAGGAATTGAGATCGCTTGGGCTAGTTAAATTCCAACCTCATATCATGAATATTGATGGGAATGCTAAAGTAAGAGGCGAGGGCTCTTCCCCCTTGATATATAATTGAATGCTATCGCTTTTTGGAATTATAGAGGAGTAAAAAAAAGGAAAGCCTCTCTTTACTTAAAGGAGTTTGTAAAAGAGTTTAATGTTTTTTTGTAGGCTTGGTGGAGACTAAAATATCTTCCTTGGATAGAATGGCATTTCAAAAAATGATGGGAGTTGATTGAGATTACTTTTTTTTCCATCTAGAGGATTTTCAGGGGGTATTATGGTGATGTGGAAATCTGATTTTGTTTCTTTCTATGTTGTGAAGACTTCTAATCAATGTGTAATTGGAGACCTGAATGTGCTTAACAAGGGGGTATGGAAGATCTCTACTGTGTATGGCAGTAAGGAGGAACATAAGAGAAGAAACTTGTGGGACTATCTTCAAGAGGTATCCCATAGGAAGGTTCCTTCTATGATTGGTAGTGACTTCAATTGTATCTTGGCTCAAGAGGGAAAAAGAGGTGGTAGGAAGTTTATTTTTTCTCAAGGTCCTAAAGAAATGATATACTTTATGAATCATAATGATTTTCATGAATTTAGAGTTGTTGGACCAAGTTTCACTTGGTGTAATAACAAAAGTAGAGAATGAAGGATCTTTGAATGGTTGGATAGATGCTTGCTTAATTCCATTACTTAGGTTGAGATCCAAGTGGCAGTTGAGAGATACATTGCTAGGGTGGCTTCAGACCATTGTCCTATTGTTTTAAATATTTTTTATTCAGCTTTTATGAAAAAAAGTTTTCTGAAATTTGAAGATATTTGGGTTTCTTTTCATGCCTCTTCTGGTATTGTTTCGAGAGTATGGAAAAAATCCTATGATTTTGATGATATGCAAATTTTAAAAAGAAAATGTAAGAGAACGTTTAAAGAAATGTTTAATTGGAGTAAGGAAAAATTGAAGAACTTTTTATTGCTCAAAGATGGTATAAAAAAGGAAGTATTGTAACTAAAAGAAAAGGAGGCTAAGGAAGGCGGGCTGTGTGAAGAAAAGTTGAGGCTGTTGAGAGCTAAGGTGGGCGAACATAACGTCTACCTTGCAAGGTTGAATACTTGGAGGAAGCAAAGGGCAAAGGTAAGGTGGATTGAGGAAGGGGATTCAAACTCCAAATATTTTCAGGGTTTTGCAAGTGCTAGAAAGAATGGTAATTGGATTAACCATGTTAAGCGTACGAATTGCAGAATGGTTAAAAAACTAGAAGAGGTGGAAGAGTTTTTTTTTAATATTTCAATGAGAAATGGAGGGAAAGGGAATAATGTTTGAAAAGTTGGCCTTCTCCTTGGAGAGTATTGGATGACGATGATAGAAACAAATTGAATGTTGAATTATCTACTTTAGAAATTTTGTATGTTATCAGGAATTTGGGAGGAAACAAAGCTCCGAGATGTGATGGAATAATTTATTCCTTTATTCACAATGTATTGGGAAATTATACGTGAAGATGTATCTAAGGATATCAACATATTTCTCTCTTCGGGTTTGTTATGTAATGAATGGAAGGAGACTTTGATTTTCTTGATTCCTAAGGTCAAAAAATCCTGTTTCATCGATTGGATATTGTCCTATTAGCCTTTGCAACACCATTTATAAGATTGCAGCTAAAGTCCTCTTAAATAGGCTACTTTTTGTGGTGCATAAGGTTATCTCGAAAGAGAAGGTAGCTTTTGTTAATGGAAGATCAATCTTGGATCATCCCTCTTAGCACAAGAAGTTTGCAACAAAATCAAATGTTCTAAAGCAAGCAATGGTCTATTAGCAATCAAGATTGATATGGAACAGGCATATGACAGTATGTGTTGGGCAACTTTGAGACAGATGTTGAATATCTTGGGTTTTCCTTCTAAGTTTGAAAACTCGATGATAGAATGTGTGATGGAACCAATGTTCTCTATTATAATTAATGGAAAAAACTCAAAGTGGATTAGGGGAAAATGCAGATTTTGATAAGGAAGCCCACTTCCTCCCTTATTATTTATTTTGTGTTCTCAATTACTTTCTAATTCATTATTAAGCAGAAGCATGGATCTAGGTATAAGTATAAAACCAAACGCACATAAAATTTCTCATCTTTTGTATGCTGATGAAATTCTACTTTTTTTAGATACAAAGTTGAGTAAAATCAAAAAAAAATGAAGAAGTTGCTTCTACATTATTACTAGTGGAACGGACAAGTGGTAAATCTTCATAAGTATTCTATGTTGATGGGTAAAAATATTGGTAGAAGAAAGAAGAAACAAATCTCAAACTTGTTGAACAGTAAGGTGGTTGATGAAAGGGAATATTTGGGAATTAAGGTTGCTTTAATAAGATTGAAGAAGTCCAATTTTCAACATCTATTGGATAAATCCTCCAAGATACTCCGTGCTTTGGGGAATAGATTCATCTCTCTTGCCAGAAGGTTGATCTTGGTGAAAACAATTTTTCTTGCACTCCCATTATTTCTCTCTTCACACACATTGCTTCCCCTGAGTATTATGAAAGAGCTTGACAAGATTTGCAAAAATTATATTTGGCATAAGCAAGATGGCCCTCACGGGCTTCATTTTGTGGCTTGGGATGTCTTGTGCAAACTATAGAGATTTGGTGGAGTAGGTTTCTATTTTGTAGTATCTAAATTGGGACCTTTAAGGGCAAGGTTTGCTTGGAGTCTCTTAGAAAATCCAGAATCATTGCTTAACATAAACATAGTGGCTAAATATGGGATAGTTTGGAGGAAGGGTGAGGGGAAGAAGAGTTGTTTGGCTACATGGAAGATTATTATTATTTTTTGGAATTCTCTTAAAAAGTTCATCAGGTGAAAATTTTTATCATGCTCTTTAATTGATATCAAGAAGGATTAGTGGATTCTTGATAAAAGTATAGAGAACTGGCCTATATTTGTAGCTAATTGGGAGCAGGATAACGTAACGTTGGATTTTCTCATTGATAATGGTGCTTGGAATGTCCTTATATTAACTATGGTCTTTGGAAAGGTACTTGTGAACTTAATTGGCAAAGTTGACATATTTCATAACATGGATGAAGATATGTTGGAATTAAATTTTAAATTATCTGGCAAATCCATTTCAGTAATGACTTTCAAACTGCAAAATAATAAAGTTACGAAAGAAGTCTATGATTCATGGGTGTATAAGATTAAACTAAATCCCCGGGGTGAATTATTTATTTGGCATTTATGCAAGAATGACTTTCCCACTTTAGACATTCTTTTACATAGAAGGCTTACTGATTCAATCTTTGTCCTAGGGGATGCCATGAAGTGGAAAACATTGATCATTGTACAATAACCAATCCAAAACTTAATCAGGTAATAAGTTGGTTAAATGCATGGGGATTTATGATATCGATTTATTGTTCTTTCATAGACTATATGGAGAACTTGAAATTAATATCATAAAGGAATCCATTCATTGCTTAGTTGTACTTAACTTTGCTGCTATTTTCTTGGAATAGTAGAAATAAAGTGAAACATTGTGGTGTGGAAGATAGCGTCGTTGTTATTGTAGATAGAGTCATTAGTTTTGTGGTCGTTTTACATAAAGACAAAATCATCTTGGGTCACTAGGGTGTTAATGAATTTTCTGGACTGTGTTTCAATTGTTGGCACCCTCCTCCTCCCAAATCATTAAAAATAAATATTGACGGCTCCCTATGTAAACTGAATAAATTTTGTGTTGGTGGAGTGGTTAGAGATAGCAAAGGGAGATTTTTGTTGGCATTTGGCTTTATTTATGTTCATTGGGATAGTGCACAGTTGGACTTATTGGCTTTCAAATCATTTAGAAGTGTTATACAAGAGTGGATGATTGAGGCAAATGTTATTGTGATTGAAGGGGATAATAGAAACTTCATAAACTTTCTCCACAAATTGTTTAGTATACCGAAGAAGATGATGGGAGGATAGATGTCGAAGACCTATTATTCTTGAAGGATTTAAATAATGTTTTATTTCAATTTATTAGTTATCATTATAATAAGTAAGCAGATTATAGTGATAACTTAGCTTGTGAGAATAATTATATTTGGGATGCTTTTAGTGAGAATAATATTCCCCCTTCTTTTGTTACTTTATTGAAGGAGGAACGTGATGGGTTGCCTTTTGTTTAAGTAGTTTGTATCTAGGTCTCTCTTTTCATTGCTATTTGCATTTCTTCTAAAAAAAATTGAAAATATTGCCATCAAGAAACAATGGTAAACTAATCATTGAAGCTATTCTAGTTATATTAATCTCACTCCAACATAATAAGTGGAGCTGTGGCAGTTGGATCCACACATGAGAGAAAAATGTTTTCAAACATGAGGTAGAAAACTTAGGAGTCCATTCTTCCATACAAATGATATGGCCATCTAAAAACCACAAACCTCCACTCAATAGAGCTTCCTTAACTTCCTTAGAATGAAATGAACATAACATCCATTCCATACCTAAGTTAGTCAGGTGAAAAGCCCCAAGATGGCTCCATGGTCTACATAACTCGATGCTAAAGATAAGATATGAAATATAATTACTAAATAACATCTTATTTAAGGTTATTTATAAACCTAAATAATTTAATAATGATTTAGGAGCTAATAAAATATAATTACATGGATTTAAAGCATCCAAATATATGGAAATTTAGATTGTTCAACTAAAGAAATTATGAATTTAGAATTTCCTATTTTATAGTGAGAGAAGCTCCCATTTTCTAGTGAGAGAAAATCCCATAAGTTTTTGAGTTCCTATTTTTCTGTGTATATAGGGGGTATATCGGCGGCGTTCACCATCGAGCAACCCTTCTTCTTCACCTATTATGATTCATAAGACAACAAAGGGTTCTCTTTTGGTTATTTAGATCATCCCATTGAATAGAATGCAAATGTTTTTTGTATGAAAGAAGTTTGCTCTGGTAAGGGAAAATATCTAATGGTCGAGAAGATTGCTGATCCTAAAAAAGTGAAAGAAGATTTGCTGCATAAGAAAAATGATTTGGAAGCATCATCTTCTTCTGTTTTAAAACTTAAAGTCAGAAGATTTTCAAAATCTGTTCTTGAAGATGGAAAGCCTCCGTCCATTGGTGCATGTTGTTTCTTCTTTGGGTATGGAATCTAAACAGAAGTTGAACTCTAATTCTGTTAAAGATAATGAGATGCTTGATTCATTGGTTATGGATGGTAAGCCTGAACTTAATAATGTTGATATTGTTTATGAGATTTTTGCATCTAATCATACTAGTGTCACCTAGAATAAATCATTGTATATTAAGTTGGTGTATTCAGAATTTAATCCTGATATGACTAAGGATGGAATTGCAGTCAAGCTAGAACTCGATAATGAGAAAAATAATATCACAAGGCTTCATAATTCTATTGTTGTCAAAGTCTTTGGTAATTTTATTTCATATCCTGTCATTAGCATCGAGTTACATAAATAATGGTGCCATCTTGGGGCTTTTCACCTGGCTAACTTAGTTTGGAATGGATGTTGTGTTCATTTTATACTAAGGAAGTTAAGGAAGCTGTATTTAGTGGAGGTCCGTGGTTTGCAGATGTCCATATCATTGGTATAGAAAAATGGACTCCTAAATTTTCTACCTCAAGTTTGAAAATTTTGTTCTCTCCTATGTGGATCTAACTTCCATAGCTTCCTTATTCTGTTGGGATGAGATTAATAAAACTAGAATAGCTTCAATGATTTGTTTACCAATATTTATTGATGGAAATATGTTCAATTGGGGTAGAAGAAAATTTGCTAGAATATGTGTTCGTATCAATCTTGATGAACAATTACCTCAAGGTGTTTGGGTTGAAGGCAGTTTCGTTGTTTCTTCCAAAAAGTTCAATATGAAAAAAAAAATTCTTTATGCTTCAAATGTGGAAGAATTGGACATAATTTACAAGGGTGTATTGGAGTATTCAACCATGGTTAACTTGATGATCCAGATAATGGGAAAAATGTGAAAAATTCTGCATTGGGATATAATAGTAATGCCTTTCAAAATGTTGGAGTTGAAGTTGATAAAAATGAATTTGGAGTTGCTAATGGTTCTCAAATGGAGGCTAATGTGTATGGTCCTTGGATTCATGTCAATTATGGTAAAAAGAAAAATAGAGCCAATCCATTTGTTGGTTCAAAGAATATTTGTGTGAAAGTTCATATTTGCTTCAAAGTTTTATCTGCTGACAAAGTAAATATTGTCTTGGAAAGTTCTGTGAAAGATTACAAGGCTATTATTGATAAGGTGGTTAGTGAGGATATTAATGCTCTGAAAGTTGCTTCTAAAATTCCTAGTAACAAAGAGTCTTCACAGATGTTATTGTGTACTAGTGGAGCATGCAATTCTGATGATGATCCGATTTTAATGGAAGATGATGAATTTGTTCTATATGCCATAAATTTTTTTGTTGCTAAAGGACTTTTTGTAAATCCTAGCAATCAAGTTTTGCTCTATGGAAATGAGGTTTCTTTTGAAAATTCTTTTGATCTTATTGTTGTTTCATTAGCTCATGAGGGAGTTATTACTGATAATGATGGTAATATGGAAGTCGTCATATCAAAGCCCGATGAGAATAAAGAAGAAGATGTGAAAGAAGAAAATTATTGAAATGTTAAGCTCAAAGGTGATGTTGTTATTTTTGAAGATTGTGCTGGGAGTGCTCCAAATTCTGAAAGTGAAAAGTCTATTGCAGTTCCTCCTTTGTCCTGTAAGGATAATGTGAAAGATAGAGAAGGTTTGATTAAAGGTGGAAATATGATTCATTTCTTATCAAAATATGTACAACATAAGAAAAAGTTGAAAAAGGATTTTAATTTATTTGGCCCTATCAAAGGCATGCTTAGAGGAAGGAAATTGGGAATTCTTGGTTAAAGTGATGGAGGCATTTCACCATTTATTTCATAACAAGCTTATGGTTTTTGAAGAGGGTATGTAATTAGAGGATTGTGTTAAGGATTCTGATGGTATTGCAAATTTTTGGATGGCTGTGATTAGATTTTACATTGATGGCGTAATCTTTAAGAGGGAGTTATTTCCTTATAAGACTATGGAGGTTATTGGTCTAGTTTTAGAAGTTCAAGGCCTGTTTGTGGTTTGTGTGAAGGTGGTGGAGTTTGTGAAAATCAAAGCCTTTGGAGCAATGAAGATCCGGTTTTCACCTTTGACTGTAGAATCTCGTTTACATTTCATTATTTTTTCTTTGATTATTTGTTCTATTTATTTTAGATTTAATTTAAGCATAGTTTGGTATTTGAAATATGGAGCTAGATTAATAGAATTTAAGCATATTTTTATTTCTCATTTTTTACTTAATCAAGAAATTTGGGATACTAATAAACCTTTTTGGTTGTTTAATATTTGGTATCCCCTCCAACCTAATTGGTTTAAAATGAGGAGTAGAGGATCTTATTTTCATTATGATATTTCCTATTTTTCAAATATTTTTCTTTTTGCTTAATTTTCTTTTTAATAAGGCTTCCTTTCACAATGTTTTGAAAGGATTGCCTAGTAGTTTCTTGTAGTTCTAGTTTGTAATTTTTTCTCTTTTAATGCAATTTGCATCATTTAAAAAAAAAACAAAAGCAAATATGGTGATCCTGAAATCAAGTAATTTTTGAAGATTTTTATTTCCCTAACTTGCATTGCCCAAAAACCTATACTGTATAATAAATTAAGATTTTTATTTGCTCTCCACGGTTTTAAAGATCATGGGGTCATTCATGGGCTTTTATGGAGAAGTGTTCATGATGAACATCCTAAATCATGATCTAAAGCCTTAATTTTTAACATTATCCTTGGCTTTTTTCTTAGTGTTACTTCAATCTTGTACATGATAAAGGAGAAGCCCACATTCCTGCCACTCGAAGCATCAAGTCGTGTTTCTCTTTATTGGTCATGTAAGCCCAAAGCTTCTATTAAGGCTAAATGTTAGGCCTCATACAAACACAACACTTAGTTCTGGCCACCTTATTTTAATTATTATTTTGATTTATTTAGTTTTAAAGTCATCTTAGTTTGTAGTGATGATGAAACATGTTCGGAATAAAGCTAGTGAAGGATCTGCTAATCCTTTGTTAGTGTTAGCAATCCTACATCTTAAGAAAGCTTATTAAGATTCCAATCTTTTAATTCTAATGTAGGTAATATCAAATGACCTACCATTATTGAATGCATGTTTAAACATTAAATTGTGATAAGTTATTATGGATGTTACATATGGAAGCCATTAGAACTCTTACTGGTCATATACAATAACTTTTTATCTTGTATTGATTGAAGCTAGTGCAATAGAGATTCTTATAGTTGAATCATAATTCGAATAAGCTTCATTTCTTTGAAGTGATGTATAATGAATTTTTGGATTATATGTTATGAATAGAAAGAAATAATGCAAACTATGAGGAATTATATTTAAATGTGATAATATATAGATAATATAATACCAATGAGGTGGGCTTTAATTGAACTTCTAAAATAATCCACCACTTTGAATAGATAAGAAGAAGAAATTTGTATCTAGAAGGGATTTGCAAGACAAATAACATCAATTTGAGCTTGATGTCATGCTTCCCCACACAAACTTCATTCCAAGCATATTAATGTATCATTATAAAAATTTAGATGTTTAAGATCATCAAAGTGACTATGTATAACTAAGTAATCATTGTTAGTATATGTTTATTCTTAACTAGTTGAGTGAATTAAGTTCAAAATATATTGATGTGTTTTTTTTCATAAACTATATATTTCAAACTATTTATTTAAAAATTGTCATTCAGTGTACACTGCCAATCACCTCATCCACATCCCACCCCCAAGAAAAATTTTAAGCCCCATATTGCTTTCCTATTTAGCTAACCAAATGAATTTTTAGAAACTCAGTTACAAATCAAATTTTATTCAAATTATCCTTATAATCAAATTTAAACAAATTAAAAAAAATATTTTATACGAAATTAAAAATTAATTTTATATTTTCCTTTTTCCCAAAGTAATATTTAGCCTGCACTGCATGCTTTCTACTAAAATTATTATTTGGTAAAATAAGATTTTTTTTAAATGTCATTATGACTTTATGAAAACATTTGAATAACTTCCAATTTTTCAAGAGGAAAATTGGTGTAATAATATTCTCATGCAAAATAAATCAAAATAGGCTTTAAAACCTTTAGATTTTCACTAAGAGTAGTGCAATTTAATATATTATATAAACTAGTTGTTGTTCAAATTTGAAATGATAAGAGAGTTGTTTATTCATATGCTATGAAATATTATGTATTAATATTTTACACTCTTTTATTTATATTATAGCAATAATTATTTAAATGACTTCAAGTGGTTACTACCGTATGTCCAACCTATCACGAAGGCTTCATTTGGTATATCTTTCTTAAGGTTTTCTATAGCAGTTTTTTAATTCAATAAATTATTGGAAGCAATAAAAATGAAGTGGTTAAAATCTATCCCAAATGAAACCTAAAATCTTCAAAAAAATTAATGTGAAAAACTAAAAACAAATCTAAAATGCAGGTTTTAAAAAATTCAAAAATATAGACAAAAAATAAAATGTAAACAAGTAATAATAAAATAGAAACAAAAAGGCAAGATAAAATTTATGATTTTAAAATTTATATTAACTTAATTAAAAGTAGGCATCGAGTTACTAATAACTGTGCCAAAAACTTATAATAAGTTTTTAAATGGCGGGAGGAGGGGGTTATAATGCCATAGAATCAAATTTGAAAGAATTCCTTCTTTTATCTTTAATAATAATAACAACCACATGAGCTTTATAATTTCTTTTATCAATAATATAAAGTAGTGGAAAATAATAATTTTATTGATCAAAATATCAATATAAATCTATATTCATACTCCAAAACTATATACAAAAGTCAAGAGTTACACAATCACCACATTAAGTCTATCTCCTCATAACTACAAAAGAATAACTAGATAAAATAAGCAAATTAACTATTAACTTAGAGAGTCATATAATAAATCAATCTCACACTAAGGATCTCATACATTGACTTTAAATCATTTAAATAACATATAATTAGCTAAAAATCCCAATATGTCACTAAATCCTACAACCAAACTCAGAGCATGGTAAATAAGTAGTATACATGTCGTCAGTTAGTTCATAGCATTAGCTATTAATACGAACATGAATCTGTGCAGAAACTATAGATACATATAGCAGTAGTAAAATCTATAACATAGTAAAATAGTTTAGAATTGAAGCTAGTAAAATGTTTCTTGATAAAAATAATATAATTGATAAAATTAATAAACTAGTAAATAAGTATATAAATAGTTTGAAATTTAAGTATGGTGGTCGAATCAAATAAGAAATAAATAATACTCCCCAAATCATACATCATGGTAGTATGTAAATATTATTTATCAATAAACCAGAAATATCTAGGAAAACTATCAGAATCAATAATAATACAGTACAATAAAATTAGTGTATACAAGAGGTTCAATCATTTTATATAAGTATACAATCAGTGTCATATATCACAAGCTTGGTAATAGTTGATAGTAAATAATAAATCAGTTGTAGTAACAGTTCTAGTGAACAAGTAGTAGTATCAATAACAGCTAAATTGATAAAAATGATACAAAGGTATTTGATATATATGAATCATATAATTTCTCTGATATATATGTATAGCATCAAAACTATATACTATTCATATGAATATGATAGACATACAAATTTCTTGAATTGATATAGATAGAAATTTTTCCATAATAAATATATATAAATATAATATAGTTTAATTACATCTTGTGTATGATTAACAATTAATGTTCATTGCTCTTAAGATATAGAGTTGTACTAATATTTATTGATTATATGACAAATTACTTTTTTGTTGATTAGTTATTATTAGATGCTTTTATAGTTATATGTTCAAACCTATATTGATTAAATGATTATATGCATATTATTTCTTGTGTCTTATATTAATTTTAGTTGTAGGTTATAGTAACCTTCTGAGTTGTTAGTTCACTTTATGGTTTTATATGTTTTCAGGATGCTGTAGGAATCTAGTGGAGTGTTGAAAGATCATTATTTAGGTTTTTTTTGTATTTATTTAATTTTATTCTTTTATAGTCAAGAATTAAAAGTTAGACTAATTAATGTATGGATTAAAATTTTGCCTTTTGTATATAAATTTTGATGGATAAATATATATATATATATATATATATATATATATATATATATATATATATATATATATATATATATATATATATATATATATATATATATATATATATATATATTAGTTTCTTTTGAAATTTTAATTTATGTTATTAAATTCATAAAAGCTTTGATAATCATTTAAGAGATTAAAATAAATAATTCTTTCATAATTTTATCTTGGGGTGTTCTAGTTGGTATTAGAGTAAGTTTATTTGAACAATTGAATTATAATTAGAGTTATAAGAAAGATTTAAGATGCATAGTGTTAGAATTTATTTTCTTTATATCTATTTCATGCATATGTGTGATAGAATTATCATTGTATGGGTAAGAGAATTATACTGAGTGTAATGGATCCACTTGAAGTGTGAAGTGAATAGACGGTAATAGCCCTAATGAGTTTTGAAAGCATTATGTAATTTTCTAGTCTTAAAAATAGTTGATGAATGAATCATAGGGCAGCTGGGTTTGGAGTAAGGAAATTGAAGAACATAAATATTTGTAGATATTTCAATAGTTAAAATCCCATTTCTCAATGGAGGTGTAGATTCATATGCAATAAAGGATTGGCTACTAAGAATACATATAATTTTTGGAACATGTAGTGTCTTGTGAATAAAAAACTACCACATGTAGTATTTTTTTTTAAAGAAGAATATGAGAGATGGTGGATAGAATAAATTTTAGGGAAAGATGAAAGTAGAGATTACTTGGGCAATGTCTGTTATTGTATTTAGAGATTATTTTGTACCTCTATCAACTTGATAACATATACAGGAGGTTTTAATAAGATTAGAGCATAGGAATGTAAGAATAATGTAGAGTGAAGAGTAGTTTACTGTGTTGGCAAAGTATGCACCCCAACTGGTAAATAATATTAAAGAAAAATTTTATAGACTTTTGAGAGGATTGAATAATGAGCTAAGGTATCTATTAGTGCCACTGAGAATTTAGGAATTTTTAGAGTTATTGGAGAGAGCAAGATATGTGGAGAATGATTTGGCTAGTCACTAGTTTACATAGGACATGAGTAGAAAGGGAGTAGGTGAGGTGGTGATAAGGGGAGAATGTAGTGAAAAGGGATGCATATTCATAAATGTTAGGAAATACCCATGTTACCAACTAATAGTGTACAAGAGTATCTCATATATAAAAGGATGCATGTAGGATAGTGTTATCTGATCAGAAGATAGTACTTTAGATATGGTTAGTTCAAACACAAGATGATAGACTGTCCGTAAAGAGGATTTGGAGAGAGATCTAAGTCTAGGATAGATCACGCTAAGCATATGGAAAGATACTTGTAAGATCTAGAATATCAAGTCAAGGTTCTGCGATGAACATTGATGGAAGACATGTGAGAGAGAGATAGTGGCAATTTATATAGTCAATAATGAAAATACCCACACTATAATTGAGAGTATATAGTTTAATTTAATATGCAGTGTGAGATGCTTCGGAGAGGTCACCTGGTGTAGTATCTATTTTGAATATTAATTTTTTTTATTAAAATACATTAAAATAATTAATTCACATCATATGATTGAATGATTGACATGCTTAATGATTGAATTACACACATAATTTGATTTATTTAATAAGTGATATGATTGATATTTGAAATGAATGACAGATATAACTAGTGACCTATATAGAGAAATGTCAAGAATAATAGTTCTTTAAGGTGGGCGAATCTTGGTGAGTCCAAATTTTGGCAAAGGTTGTGCAAAGTTAAGTGGGAAGTGGAGCCTCATCTCTATTCGGGCCTTGGGGAAGGTAACATTTTTTTCTGGCAGGATCAATGCATAAACTCTTGCTCTATTGACTCCCTTATATACACCAACTCTTTGGTTGTGGTTAAGGTAAAATGTTGCAACCCATGACCCTGAGTTTGAGATTTTGATGATGCCAAATAATGATTATTTTGAAACAAATTTTCATTGGATATTATTTTATTTGGAATTGTCCTTGAGTACTAACACTTCAAGAAGATCACAAGTGACTCAGGACGAAAGGAAGACTCAAGAATGGGTAGATTAGGAGTATGAGTTAGATATTATATTCTATTTATTGTATTTTTATTTTCTTGAGTCTGGCCACAAAATGCATAATAGTATGAGCAACCATGCACACACACAGGGGGAGAGTTTATTTTTAAATGTAAATGTAATAGAATTTCTTCTCTGGAGATCGTACTATACTATTTTAATTCGTACCGTATGATCTGAGCTATGTGGATGATTATGTGAATAGATTGTATTGTACGAATATATTTGTATTGTACGATATGTTCAGATCCAAAAACCCTAGCCGTAGTTTAGTTTAAGTAAGTGATTTTGCGCCGTTCGTACTGTACGAACATTTTCATACTGTATGATTTATTTTAAATACTTACTTAAATTAAACCATGATTAGTGCATGAAATCCAGGCCTAATTATATTTTGAACATCGTATTGTACGAACAAGATCGTACCATACGATGAACAGAGACAAAGTGTGATCGTCCCGGATATCATCCTAGACGATCTCTTGGTTTTTGTCTCATCGTACTGTACGATAGTAATCGTACCATACGATGAACAGAGATGACATCTGATCTTCCAGACCATCGTCCTGTATGAATAGTATTTTGTTGATCATACTGTACGATATTATATCGTACAGTATGAATCATTTTTTAACTGTTCGTACATCTTCGTACCAGGATGAAATCTATTTATGAATATCGTATTGTATGATGTTGAATCGTACTGTACGAACAGTAACGGCTACTTTGAATTGAGAGGGATTTTGGAGCCCGTTTTAGGTGTTAATCTCGCCTTTTTTCAGTAAGAATTACAGAGAGGGAGAACGGGGTTAGGGAGAGATTCCAAGGGGGAGAGAGCTCTTGAGAAGTTATTTAGGATTTTGAGAGAGGAAGGTGAAGGTGAGCGTTGTGAGGGAGAAGAGGTGTGAGGGAGATCACACGGTTGCTCCAAACTTGCTGCATCTTATTCCTCCTGTGGCCCTAGAAGAATTTGAGGGAGGATCTCCAAGGGAAAGGCTCTTCTACATCCGTGACCTGGAGGTACTCTGCCTTATCCAGGAGGGAGAAAAAGGAAAAGGTTCTCTGCCGTCGCCAGGAGGGTGAAAACAGAGTTTGGCAGTCTGCCACGCCGAGTTGGTGAAAGGGAGTTTTGTAAAGGCTTCTCTGCCTTGCCAAGGGGGGCTAAAGGAGAGCTATTGGTTGTAGTGAAAATCCCATAGTGGAGGACTCCGGGGAGTGGACGTAGGTCATTGTTTGACCGAACCACTATAAAAATCTTGGTGTGTTTTTTCCTTATCTTCATTTACTTTTACATGCACTCAATTTTTCATAATTATTGCGTGGTGAAATTTGTGAAAGAAAATTTTTTTAAGTTTTTGTTGTCAAATTTCAAAAATAACAAAAAGATTAGAACTCCTGTTTAGGGTTACTTTTTATTGAGAAAAAGTTTTTCACAATTTACCCCCCCCCCCCTCTTGTCATTTAGTGATTTCATAAATTAATTTATTAATGAAAACTATTAGGATTATGATAAGCTTGCCAATGTTATCCCGGATTCTATCATTCAAAAAATTCTTAATCTTCCTCTTAATCTAGATTTAAAGGATATGTTATTATGTAAGTTGACTAGTGATTGGAATTTTTTATTATAAGATTCTTGGCATGATTTCATATCTAAAAATGAGGTTAATACCATTTTTTTAATGATTTGAAATAAAAGTATCCCCTCTATTGTTGCTACTTTTATCTGCCATATTATTCATAGATTCAATCCTACAGATGATAATATAATCAAGAGGGGTTTTATTCTTCCTTCTAAATGTCAATATTGTTTTAATTTGGAAAGTAAGCATCTTGTTTTTGTTTCGGATCCTCTTGTTGTTAAAACTTGGTGCTATTTTGATAATATTTCAATGCAAATTTATCCATTAATTCTTTTCTTAATGCTTGGATTGTCCATTTTAAAGGGCACATTAGAAATGTCACCTCTTCCCTGATTTTGTGGTTTCTTTATATGAAAAGGAACAATTGCCATTTTAATGGTATCAGAATGGATTCCAAGAGAGTTATTAAGTATGTGATTGATAAAATGCTCTGTTTGTTTTTTGTTAATTTAATTTATATCAAAAGTTTTAATAACAGTTATGATGTTGCTAAGGATTTGGGTATTAGGTTGGAGGATTCTTCTCGTCCTTCTCTTCCTCATTTTATTGCTTGGGTTAAACCGGCTACTGGTTATTTAAAGTTAAATATTTGTATTTACAGTGAGGTTAATAACATGGGTTGTGGTGGTATCATAAGATACTGCCAAGGTGATGTTATTCTTGCTTATGCAAGATCAGTGCTTAATGGTAATATTACTATGACATTTCTTACTGCAGTTCTTTATGGTTTAAGGAGTTGTATGTCCATTGATATTGCAAATAATTGTATACAAATTGAGCCTTCTTATAATCTTCAGTGCATTCTAAATGAGGAGATCTCTATTTGCAACTCGGAGGCTTTTTATATTGTTAGAGACATTAAACAGTTGTAGGTTTTTATCACTATTTTTGTTTCTCATATGCGTAAGGTATGTAATGCTTGTGCGACTTGGTTGGCTAATTTTGGGTTAAGAATTGATTGTTTCATGGACTTTATGGAATCTAATGTTCCTTCTCCTTTAAAAGGACTTTTGAGATTAGAAAAAAATGGTTTACCTTATGTTACTAGTGAAGTTTCCCCTTTTATGTTTTCTATTTTGGTTTTTTGGCCCCTCTCTGTTGGTGCTATTTGGTTTGCTATGATCCTTTTTGACAAGTTCTTTATCCTGGTTTCTTATGGTTGGGATTTCTTATGCTGGGGCCATGTTGGGTGTTCTAGGCTGAGCAATGATTGTAATTTTTTATGGAAGGATAACCTTTTTGTTGCTCTCCTTCCACAAAATCGTGTTGTGGTTGTTTCTGCTGGTTGTGGGGCCTTTGGGTTGTTGGTTTTCTGGATGGGGCTATTGTTTGTCCATTTGGTTGGAGGATTTGTGCTAAGGTATTTTTGTCGTGGGGCTTTTGGGTTGTTGGTTTTTTAGATGAGGTTGTTGTTTCTTTACAGGATGGTAGCTAGCTAGTCTTTTCAAGATTTTTGGTTTAGCCATCTGGGTCTATTGTGCTAGATTTACTCTTTTGGTTGTGTTAGTCATTTTTTCATGTTAGAGTTGGTGTTTTCTTTTGAGTGGTTATTCCTTGGCATAGTTTGATTTTGCTTTTTTAGGTGCTTTGAGGGGAGGTGGTACTGGCTGGGGCTATTTGGTGGGATAAGGTTTTGTCTTCTGCTATTTGTGATATTCTCTATAACCCTAGCTCTATTTCAAAAGTTCATTAGGGATGTTAGGCCCCTTATGAACTGGCCCAAGGCTAATTAAGAGAGAGGTGAATTGGTATTTTAAATATCTTTAAATCAAAACTCAAACCAAACCAAAGTTCACCACAAAGAAAACATAATACGGAAATTAAATGCGAAAATAATAAAGGAAAGAACACACCAAATTTATAGTGGTTCGATCAAACCTTGACCAACATCCACTCCTTGGAGGCACCCTATGAGTATTGCACTAAACTAAGTGTCTCTCCTTTAGCCCCCATATCTAGGCAGAGAAGCCCTTACAAAATCACTTCCACCTTCCCCGGTGCGGCGGACTAGCCGGGTCCTTTGACACCAAAGAGATCTTCTTCTTCTGTGAATTTCCCTAAAGACAAAACTTGAATCCAAAGATACTAAGGTGAAAGCTCAGCAGAGAAACTGTGTGGAATCCCCCTCCACACTCCCTTAAGTCCCCCGTCCAAGGATCTTCTCCCTCTCTCAAACTCCACCCTTTCCTCTCTCCCTTTTAAACTCTTTCTTCATGTTCCCTCCAAAAGAATGAAGCTATAATGGCTACCAAAGACACTTACCAAGTGTATTGTCAAAGCTTAAATAGAAGATCTCAAAATGAGCTCATTAATGCAACTTGCTACATTATCATCCATGCCAATATAAATATCAGCCTAGCTGATAAGTGTAAATTATGCTCAATCAGCCCAATCAGTTAGGGACGATCATAAGATTTTTGGTCATATCGTCCAGCCTGATAGGATATCGTCCAGGATGATTATTTCAAATTAGAGGAAAATCATCCTAAATATTGCCCTGAATAGAAGCTAGCTGATGTCAAATCATCCTGGCCGATCCTGTGATCAGCCCGGCCGATGTGATCGTAGAAATCACCATTAATTGCTTTCCTTAAATACCAGATCAATTTTGGCATAATTATCAACATCGTCCAGGCAAATGATATGGATCGTCTTGGCCGATGTCCAAAAAATAAATAATTCCTAATTAGATCTGGCAGCATATTCTTTCTGATTTGAGCCTATCATCCTGGCCGATACAAGGATCATCCAGGCTAATTAGCTTAATGATGGCTGCCTTAATCAAGATGCCCTAATTTGAGTTTTTCTTTTTGAACCAATCGTCCAGGCAGATATAAGTATCGTCACGGACAATGTTACCAAAAACTATAAACTCTAGGGAACAATTAGAAATTCTTCTAAGTTGTGTATGAGCAAGTTTACAAAGCATCGAGATCCGCACCAATTACAAAGACTCAAGAAATGAAAAAAGTGTACAAAGTGACTTAGACCTAGTCTACCATATCTTGAGCTGGTTCCAATTGATGTCTGATCTTATGGACCTGAAATGTCATTAGGCAATATAGTCGTAGAGAAACAAGAGTGTTTGCTATCATCAAAATCATAATCCATAAATCCAGATCTGTAACAATCTCCCCCTTTTTGATGATGTCAAATTAATAGTTGAATATATATATATATATATATATATATATATATATATATATATATATATATATATATATATATATATATATATATATATATATATAATATATATATATATATATTGAGAAAAAAAGATATAAATACAACAATACGATCTCCTCCTTTGACATTATCAAAATGAGAGGGGCACAAACAAACAAATAAAAAACAAAATGATCCCTGATCTAGTGAGAAAAATATTTTTAAAATGATAAAGTTATCTCTTGATTTTATGCAAAAATTTAATAAGGAATGGATTGACAACGCATAATCCAGAAAATATAAAATTAAAAAATTATTAATCTAAGCTCAAGTTCTTTTAAAGGCTCAAAAACTTTTTAATCTAATATCCAAATCAAGGAATAAATTAGAAAAAGAAATACTAATTTTTCAAAACTCCTTTCATAAAACATATCTAATAGAAGATTACTGCAAAATTTGATGAATCAAGAATCATGATTTTCAAGATCAAGCATAAAAAATATCAAGGGTTTTGTTAAGATTTAAGTAAAATAGAAAAAGTAAGCATACTCTTTGTGGGATCAATTTATGCCTCTTATCAAATTTTTGGCGCACTTTGCGCGTATTTTACTTTTTGATACACTTCGTGTATCTTTCTCAATTTGGCGTCATTGCGAATCTTTTGAATTGACATCATTGGCCACTTTTTTTATTTGGCATCACTGGCCATTTTTTTAATTAAATAATCTACCTTTCTAAATTTTTTCTTAAAACAAAAGTAAACCCATTCTATTGATAAAGTGAAACTACTTGGTTAAGAAAATTATGAGGTAGATTAAATAACTTGCAAAAGATCTCTATGCGATAAACAAAATGTAGGGAGATGAAAAAGATTAGTTTTAAAATCCAATTTGAAATATGATGAAGATTTTGAATCAAAAGTAAAATAACTTTTTTAAGAAAAGCGATAGAGAGACAAAATCATGAGTTTCCTTCCTTTGAAATTTTTTAGAGAAGTCAACCACAACTTACATAAGAATTCAAGAAAATTAGGAGGAAGGTTTTTCATTTTTAGAAAAGTGAATGTGTGTGTTGATAATAGAGAACTTCACAAAAACTAAGTATAAAACTAATTTAAAATTTTCAAAGCAATAACAAAAATGAAGAAAAACAAAACCAAATAAAAATAAATAAAAGCACATAAAATAACAAAAATAAACACACAACATAAACAAATAAACACACAAATAAATTAAAACAGCATCTTGCTCCTGGTCTGATGAATTAGAAGCTAGGTCTACCCAAGAGAATTTTTGTTTTACATTACTTACCCTTTCTATAATTTTCTTAGCTTTATCCTTTTCTCTTCTAGGATGAGTTCTCAAATTAGGGAACAGATTTTTCATATGTCCTGATTTTCTACATCCAAAGCAAATAACATCAGAAGAAATCTTACCATTCTTACCATTTTTACCTTTATTCAACTTTTGTTGAGGCTTATGCTTTGGTGAGCTTTTTAATTTGCTTTACATGTTATCACATTCGTTACCAACTAAGCCACTTTGCTCCATGTCTTTAGCATTTAGTACCATCATTTCACCTGCATCCAAAAATCTTTGACCCAAACTTTGCTCGTAGGCAATGAGAGAGCCAATCCAATTATCAATAGAATATTCATTCAAATTTTGTGATTTGCAAATAGCAATAACTTTGGCATCGAACTTATCAAGTAGACAACGTAGAATTTTATTAACTTTTTCAATGTTTGAAAACACTTTACCTAAAGCATGCAATGATATAATAATTTGAATAAATATAGTATACATAATCATGCAAAAATGTTCATAATCATGCATTAAAAAATTCAACTTGGATTGCTTGATTTCACTAGTGCTTTCGTATATGGTGTGTAATTTATCCCAAATTTTCTTACCAGTAGTGCACGTAGAAACTAACATAAAGTCCTCAGAATTTAAAGCAAAAAATAAACAGTTTAACAATTTTACATTCAATTGAGCATTAATTTGTTCCTCCCTATTCCTTTGATTAAAAATAATATCAGTTTTAATTCCATTTATAACATCAACGGTAAAGAATAACCAATTAAAATCATATGCTACATATGAAAATCAATTGATTGTAAAAATGAAGACATGCAAATTATACAAAAATCAAATGTAATATTTTCAAACAAAGGTGGTCTACTGATTCAATAACCTTCCGTAATATTATGATTAGAAAAATTAGCCATGATCAAAATTCAAAAGTTTTCAAAAACTTAATTTTATGAATCCTGGTCATATACCACTTGAAAGTTCATTAGAAATTGTTATGGATCTATGGTTTATTATTTTGATGATAGAAAACATTCCTTATTTCTCTACGATTACCTTATGTGCTAACGTTACAGGTTCCCACAATCGGACTGCAATTTGGAATCAGCTCAAGATTGGGTAGACTAGGTCTGAGTCAGTTTGTAATCTTTTTTCCTTTCTTGAGTCTGTTGTATTTGGTATGGGACCAGTTGGATTGTAATTTGGAAGATCTCCTGTTGTTCCCAATAAGATTTTGATTTTTGGTAATATCGGCCGGGACGATATTTATATCGTCATGGACGATATGTCCAAAATCAGAAACCCTCATTAGGGCATCCTCATTAAGGCAGCCGTCAACAGATCGGCCTGGACGATACTTGTATCGACCAGGATGATAATCTCAATTCAGAAAGAATCAACCGCCATAATCAGTTTAAGAATTCTTTGTTTTAGAAAATCGACCAGGACGATATTATTATCGTCCAGGACGATCTAACTCAATCATGCCTAAATTGATCTGGTATCTTTGGAAAGCATTAATGGTTGATTAATATGATCACATCGTCCGAGACGGTCACATGATCAGCCAGGATGAGGACCTGGATGATCTACATCGGACAGCTTATATTCAGGGCGATGATCAGGATGATTGAAATCGGTTTTAAACTAATTGGCCTGGACGATCGTGATATCAGCCAGGACGATGTAACCAATTTTCTTCTGATCGTCCCAAATCATCCTAGGTCGTTGAGCTGAATTTGAACTAATCGTCCAGGACGATATACCTATCGGCCTGGACGATAATGTCGGCAACTTGAATTAATGAGCTCGTTTTGAGAGCTTCTATTTATACTTTGGCATTACACTTTTTTAAGTGTCTTTGGCAGCCAGTGGAGCTTCATTCTTGTGGGGAAAACTTGAAGAGAGAGCTTGAAAGGGAGAGAGGAAAGGGTGGAGTTGCAGAGAGGAAGAAGATCCTGTGAGGGGGGACTCAAGGGAGTGTGGAGGGGGTTCTACACGGTTGCTCCGGCGAACTCGCACCTTAGTACCATCAGATTTAAGGCTTGTCTCGAGGTAAGTTCACCAAAGAAGAAGTCTCTTCGGTGTCAAAGGACCCGGCAACTCCGCCGCACCGGGAGAGGTGGAAGTGATTTTGTATGGGCTTCTCCGCCTAGTTGTGGGGGAAAAAGGAGAGTCACGATTTAGTGCAATACTTGGAAGGTTCCTCCAAGGAGTGGACGTAGGTCAAGGTTTGACCGAACCACTATAAATCCTGTGTGTTCTTTTTTTATTAATTCCGTACTTTAATTTCCGCATCGTTGATTTTCTATGTGGTGATATTGGTTTTAGTTTTATCTTTGGTTTTAAAGTTTTTCAATTCACCTCTCTCTTTTAAGTTAGCTTTGGGACTAAGTTCATAGGGCTTAACATCTCATTGAACTTTCAAGTGGTATCAGAGCAAGTTTTCATAAAATAAGTTTTTAAAAGCTTTTGAATTTCGATCCATGGCTAATCGTACTTTTGCGGAAGGATATTCAATCACTAGACCACCATTGTTTGAAAATATTACATTTGATTTTTGGAAAATTCGCATGTCTACTTTTTTGCAATCGATTGATTTTCGTATGTGGCATATGATTTTAACTGGTTATTCATCACCATCACGTATTGTTAATGGAATTAAAATTGATATTCTTTTTAATCAATGGAATAGGAATGAACAAATGGATGCTCAATTAAATGCAAAATCTTTAAATTATTTTTTTTGTGCTTTAAATTCTGATGATTTTTTGTTAATTTCCACGTGCACTACTGGTAAGGAAGTTTGGGATAAAATGCACACCATATACGAAGGCTCTAATGAAATCAAGCAATCAAAGTTGAATATTTTAATGCATGATTTTGAAATGTTTTCTATGAAACCTTTTGAAACGATTTTAGACATCTATACAAGGTTTATTCAAATTACTACATCATTGCATGTCTTAGGAAAAGATTTTTTAAATTTTGAAAAAGTTAACAAAATTCTTCATTGTTTACTTGAAAAATTCGATGCTAAAGTTGTTGCTATTTGTGAATCAAAATATTTGAATGATTATTATATTGATAATTTGATTGGATCATTCATTGCCTACGAGCAAGGGTTGAGTCAAAGACTTTTGGATGCAGGTGAAACGATCATTCTAAAAGCTAAAAATACGAAAAGAGCAAGCTTAGTTGGTGACGATAGCAATGAATTGTCAAGCAAATCACAAAGCTCATCAATGCATAAGCAAAAGTGGAAGAAAGGTAAAAGTGGTAAGGATGTCCATATTTCCTCTAACATTGTTTGCTTTCGATGTAGGAAACCTGGACATATGAAGAATGAGTGCCCTAACTTAAGAATTCTCCCTGCAAAAGAAAAGGGTAAGGCGAAGTTAAATTTAAACTAGGGAAATAATGAAAGCAAAAAATCTCATTGGCAGATCTGGTTTTTGAAGCATCAGACCAAGAAAGAGATAATGGATAAAAACCTTATTTGAGTTTTTCTTTATTTTGTTTTTATTTTTTTATTTTTATTTATTAGATTTTTTTTAATTTTACTTGTTTTGTTTCATATTTTTTTTTCTCCGATCAACACACACATCCACTTTTCTAGAAATGAAAATTTTACTTCTTTTTTTCTTGATATCTTTAGTGAGTAGTGATTGACTTCTCTAAAAATAATCAAAGGAAGGAAACTCATGTTTTTGACTTTCAATCTCTGTTTCCTAAAAGAGATTTTTCTACTTTTGATTTAAAATCTTTTTCATCTTTTAAATTGGTTTTTGAAACTAAATTATTTTATCTCCCTATATTTTATTTATCACATAGGAATCTTTTGCAAGTTGTTGAATCTAATTCAAAATTTTCTTAATCAAGAAATTCGCTTTATCAATAGTATGGGTTTACTTTTGGTATTTAAGATTTCAGAAAGGTAGCATAATCAAAAAAATTGGCCAATGATGCCAAAAATAAAAGATGCGCAAAGCACCAAATTGAAAAATATAGAATACACAAAATGTATCAAAAGATGCGCAGTGCGCCAACCAATTGTCAAGAGGCATAAAATAAGCCCACTAAATTTTAATGGTTACCATTCTTATACTTCTTAAAGGTTAAGAAAACTCTTGATTTTTCGATGCTTGAGTTTGAAAATCTTGATTCATGATTTAACAAATCGTGCATTGATCTTCTATTAGATATATTTTATGAAAGGAGTTTTGAAAAATTACTGTTTTTTTCTCTAATTTATTCCTTGATTTAGATATTGAATTAAAAAGTTTTTGAGCCTTTTTAAAGAACTTGAGTTTGGATTATCAATTCTTGATTTTCTAACCTTTACTGGGCTATGTGTTGTCAATCCAATTCTACTAAGTTTTTTGATTAAAACCCAGACGTAACTTTCTCATTTTAAGAATATTTGTTTTTTCACTTGATCAGGGAATGATTTTTGTTCATTTTTTTTTTTTTTTTGTGCATCCTCTCTTTTTGATAATGTCAAAGGGGGAGAACGTATTGTTGAATTTTTTTTGTATCCTTTGTTTTCTTTTCAAAAAAAATTTAAAAAAAAAACAACAAAAATATTTTCATCTCCCCTATTTCTTAAAAGTGTTATTCTAGTGAGGGGGAGATTATGAGAAATTGCTTTCTTTTGAAAATTCAAATTGTAGGAGAAATTGCTTTCTTTTGAAAATTCAAATTGAATTGTTTGTCATCATCAAAAAGGGGGAGATTGTTATGGATCTATGGTTTATGATTTTGATGATAGCAAATATTCCTTATTTCTTTACGATTGCCTTATGTGCTAACGTTACAGGTTCCCACAATCGGACTGTAATTTGGAATCAGCTCAAGATTGGGTAGACTAGGTCTGAGTCAGTTTGTAATCTTTTTCCTTTCTTGAGTCTGTTGTACTTGGTGTGGGACAAGTTGGATTATAATTTGGAAGATCTCCAGTTGTTCACTATAAGATTTCTATTTTTGGTAATATCGGCCGGGACGATATTTTTATCGTCCTGGACGATATGTCCAAAATCAAAAACCCTCATTAGGGCATCCTCATTAAGGCAGTCGTCAACAGATCGGTCTGGACGATACTTGTATCGGCCAGAATGATAATCTCAGTTCAGAAAGAATCAACCGCCATAATCAGTTTAGAAATTCTTTGTTTTAGGAAATCGGTCAGGATGATATTATTATCGTCCAGGATGATCTAACTCAATCATGTCTAAATTGATCTGGTATCTTTGGAAAGCATTAATGGTTGATTAATATGATCACATCGTCCGGGACGATCACATGATCGGCCAGGATGATGACCTGGACGATCTACATCGGACAGCTTATATTCAGGGCGATGATCAGGACGATTGAAATCGGTTTTAAACTAATTGGCTTGGACGATCATGATATCGGCCAGGACGATGTAAACAATTTTCTTCTGATCGTCCCAAATCGTCCTAGGTCGTTGAGCTGAATTTGAACTAATCATCCAGGACGATATACCTATCGGCCTGGACGATAATGTCGGCAACTTACATTAATGAGCTCGTTTTGACAGCTTCTATTTATACTTTGGCATAACACTTTTTGTAAGTGTCTTTGGCAGCCATTGGAGCTTCGTTCTTGTGGAGGAAACTTGAAGAGAGAGCTTGAAAGGGAGAAAGGAAAGGGTGGAGTTTGAGAGAGGGAGAAGATCCTGTGAGGGGGGACTCAAGGGAGTGTGGAGGGGGTTCCACACGGTTGCTCCGGCGAACTCGCACCTTAGTACCATCGGATTCAAGGCTTGTCTCGAGGTAAGTTCACCAAAGAAGAAGTCTCTTTGGTGTCAAAGGACCCGGCAACTCCGCCGCACCGGGAGAAGTGGAAGTGATTTTGTAAGGGCTTCTCCGCCTAGCTGTGGGGGCTAAAGGAGAGTCACGATTTAGTGCAATACGTGGAGGGTGCCTCCAAGGAGTGGACGTAGGTCAAGGTTTGACCGAACCACTATAAATCCGATGTGTTCTTTCTTTATTAATTCCGCACTTTAATTTTCGCATCGTTGATTTTCTATGTGGTGATATTGTTTTTAGTTTTATCTTTGGTTTTAAAGTTTTTCAATTCACCTCTCTCTTTTTAATTAGCTTTGGGACTAAGTTCATAGGGCTTAACATCCCATCGAACTTTCAGAAATGTTAGGCCCCTTATGAACTGTCCCAAGGCTAATTAAGAGAGAGGTGAATTGGTATTGGAAATATCTTTAAATCAAACTCAAACCAAACCAAAGTTTACCACAAAGAAAACACAATGCTTAAATAATATAGGAAAGAACACACTAGATTAATAGTGGTTCGATCAAACCTTGACCTACGTCCACTCCTCGGAGGCACCCTCTGAGCATTGCACTAAATTAAGTGTCTCTCCTTTAGCCCTCACAGCTAGGCAGAGAAGCCTCTACAAAATCACTTCCACCTTCCCCGATGCGGCGGACTAGTCAGGTCCTTTGACACCAAAGGGATCTTCTTCTTCTATGAACTTCCCTCAAGATAATCCTTGAATCCGATGGTACTAAGGTGCAAGCTCGCCGGAGCAATAGTGTAGAATCCCCCTCCACACTCCCTTGAGTCCCCCCTCCAAGGATCTTCTCCCTCTCAAACTCCACCCTTTGCTCTTTCACTTTTAAGCTCTCTCTTCAAGTTCCCTTCAAAAGAATGAAGCTACAATGGCTGCCAAAGACACTTACCAAGGGTCTTGTCAAAGCTTAAATAGAAGAGCTCAAAACAAGCTCATTGATGTAACTTACCGACATTATTATCTAGGCCGATATAAATATCGGCCTGGCCAATCAGCATAAATTACGCTCAATCAGCCCGGTCGGTTAGGGACGATCAGAAGATTTGTAGTCTTATCTTCTAGGCCGAGAGGATATCATTCTAGACGATTAGTTTAAATTAGAGAAAAATCATCCTAAACATTTCCCTTAATAGAAGCTGGTTGATGTCAAATCATCCTGGCCGATCATTTGATCGGCACGGTCGATGTGATCGTGCAAATCACCATTAATTGCTTTCCTTAAATACCAGATCAATTTAGGTATAATTGTCAACATCGTCCAGGCCGATGATATGGATCGTCCTGGCCGATGTCCAAAAATAAATAATTTCTAAATAGATATGACGATAGATTCTTTCTGATTTGATCCTATCATCCTGGCCGATACAAGGATTGTCCAGGTCGATTGGCTTATTGATGGCTGCCTTAATCAGCATGCCCTAATTCGGGTTTCTATTTTTGAATAGATTGTCCAGGATGATATAAATATTATCCCGGATGATGTTACCAAAAATAATAAACTCTAGGGAACAATTAAAAATTCTTCCAAGGTGTGTATGAGCAAGTTTATAAAGCTTCAGGAGCCACACCAATTATAAATACTCAAGAAAGGAAAAAGGTGTACAAAGTCACTTAGACCTAGTCTACTTTATCTTGAGCTGGTTCTAATTGCAGTCTGATCTTGTGGACCTGAAATGTCAGTAGGCAATGCAGTTGTAGAGAAACAAAAGTGTTTGCTATCATCAAAATCATAATCTATGAATCCAAATCCACAACATATTTTCTCGTCCCCTTCTTGCCTGAGCTGCTTCTCCTCTGGCTTCTAGATTGTTGTTGGGTCCTCCCCCATCTTTTTTACTTCTGTGCTGGGTTTTTGGCTTTGTCTTACTTCTTCTGGGTTGCTCGAGGTCTGCCTTTTTCTGGATACTATCTATTGGGATGTTTCTATTTTAATGGTTATTTTATTTCCTATTGTGTTGGCATTATGTGTTTCCATTGGGTATATTGTACTATAGCCTGCAGTTATTTTGGGAGAACTATGGTGGTTCCTATTTTTTGATAGTTCTTTGGTTATTATATGATATACTGGTGGTTCTCTTACCTCCTTTTTGGATTATTAGTTTTTTGGATATATTTTATGCTTTGCTTTCTCTTTTGTAGGATCTTTTTTTGTTCAGGTCTGTGCACTTCTAATTTTTTTGGACAAGGAGCTCATGCTGAACGTCAGTTTGTTGCTGCTCTCTTTTTTTGGGTGCTCTTGCTTGTGCACCGTAGAATGTACATAAGATGTTTTGTAATTTTGAGTAGTAAAGATCTTGAGCTCATATGTTATTTTGCATTTTGTCATATAGCTCTTTCGAGCAGTAGAGAGCTCAAGGTCCCTTTAAGGACCTTATAATTTTCTTTTTAATCAACACGTAGGCTCCTTTGTAGGTTTCCCCAAGAAAAAATTCTCTAAGGTGGGTAGTTTTTAATGACTCTTAAATTTTTATAAGACATATTTTGACATAAAATAATTAAATTGTATTTTAGTAGTCATTATAAGCATAATCTATAAATCATCTATTGTAGATAATATATTAATATACTTTATTTAAAATATTTTTTCCTAATTTTATGAGTAGTTTTGATATGAAATTAACACGCTTGTTATTTAACTGTAATTCCTCAAGATATTAACATATGTTTGTACAAGTAAGATTTCTAAGAATGTTAGGTGTATATTTTGCAAACGAATTTAAGCAGAACATTTATAGATGATGGGCTATTTTATTAATTTGTTTTCATTTTTAGGTCCTTAAAATTGAAGAAATAAAAGGATTTATAAATATTTTATGCTATAAAACAATTTGCAAAATTAACAATATACCCACTACAAAAATCAATAAAACATTTCCCTTTTTTTTTTTCAATCTAGAGAATGAAAAATAGAAAATAGGAACAAAAAGAGAGACAAGAAAATATAAAATTTGGTTTAGAAATCTTAAAGTTAATTTTATCTATCAGCTAGTTAAAAAAAAAGTATTCATCTTGAGGTCAGCTACAGTTACCCCACCTCTGATTTTAATGATTTTACTTATTTTGAGTTTTCATAATTTTAACTTCGTCAAAACTACAAAAGTTATGGTATCTCAAACTTTAGCAAACTTCTAATTTATAACTTTTAGTATATTAAAGTTTTAGTCATTATGCAAACATTGACAAAAATATATTAAATTTCCACTCAAATTTTTTATATTTTTAAAGAAATACCGTAATTTGAAATATTTGGGTAAATATGAAAATTGGAGGAATAATTATCAAAATCTCATAATACAAGTGTGTGATTTACATGCGACTAATAGTTACTAATCTTTGCTCTAAAAATATATAGTTGTATTGATGTTTACTAATATCACCTTTTATTGTTTCATTGATTGTTAATTATTATGGCTTTTATAATTATATGTTCATATATATTAACTAAATGATTATATGCATACTATTATTAGTATCTTCTATTAATTTTAGTTGTAGGTTCTACTAACCTGCTAAGCTCTTAACTCATTCTATTATTTTACATATTTTCACGAAGAGGACAAGATCGATTGGAGTGAGAACACAAAGGGAAATCAGTTTTATTTTGTTCAAACATTTTCTTTAATTTTATTCTTTTATTGTTGAGAGCTAAAATATAGAGTAATGAATGTGTGAATTTGAAAGGATGGATATAACTTTATTATTTAATGTATGTGATTTTAGTTGTTTTTGTTAGATTGATTTATGTTGATGAATTCATAGAAGCTTTGAATGATTAAATAAGAGATTAAAATAAGAAAACCTTTTAAATTTTGATATTAGTGTGCTACATTCTAGTCAATGAATCTTAAAAATGTTTTTTACAATGACAATTTCACATAAAAGTTAGGTTTGGTCCTTTTTATGCTCATAAAAACTTGAATAACAATAAATTCCCATATAATAATCAAATAATATGCAATTTTTATTTTCTTAATAAACAACCAAATAAGGAAATATAAAGCTTTATTATAAGAATAATAGTATTTCTTGAAGAATAAAAAAAATTAGTTTCACAGATAGCAAGAATAACCATTCTTGTAGAATAAGCAAACCTTAGTTGTGAAGCACCTTAATTATTTTCTATCCTAAAAAATCAAACTCTATCATAAAATTATCCAATTTCACATGTTGGTGGTGTGTACCATCAAGCTCTTTTACCTTGACTTCTTTGGAGCTTTTAGATTAAATACCAATCTAATTTAGGTTCATTATTAGCCTTAAAATGAAGACATTTGATTGGGATTGCTTTAGGGTGGTGTTAGAAGAGGTATTTTGGTGGTTATGAAATAAATATTTAGGCTTTGAATAGATTGAGAGAAAAAAAATTTAGGCTATCAAAGGGAAAGCTTTCCTTGGATTAAAAGGGGAGAAAACTCCTAATTTATGTTTTGTTATGCTAAGGAACCACTATTTATTATTTTTGTATTTGTTGGTCAAGGAGTTTTGATATATTTAATATAGTTTTTCATAATAAGATTTTTTATTTCCATATTGAGCTTTTGGCTTGATTCTTAGGCATGAAAAAGAATTTGTATTCAATTAATATGATAGTATAATGCACAGGTTTATTTGTAGGTCTTTTAAATTCTAGATACATTTATAAGCCTTAGGATCCAATAAAATACTATGGCATGAATTATTAATTTTTCATGACACAAAGGTAAATAAAATAAAAAGTTAAAATAAAATGAACACTCTCTAAAACATAAAAATTTTGATTGGAAAAAATTTCAAGTAGAGTGATCAAAAATAAAAATAAAAATTAAAGATTTTTTACTTTCATAGCTAGTATAGCTTACAAACCTATCAAAGGATCATAAATTCAACTTAATAATTATTCTCTAATGAATTTAGAGGGATTATAAGACATCGATGAGTTTTTCATGGAGAGTTGTGCATGATGAAAAGCCCAAATCTTATTAAAGTGCCTTAATTTGTGACTGTTTTCATAGTCTTTATCTTGTGCTATAGTAGATGGATTTAATGAACTATTATTAGAATATTATAGCTATAATATATATATATATATATATCTGTGAGTGTGTGTATAACAGAGGATGTAATCTTCTAGTATCCAATTCCTCATAACTGTGAATATTGCAACCCCTTTTGGCCAACCAATCTGCACAAACGTTAGCTTCATGATAAATATGAGAAATATAATAATTGACACAAGAAAGGGAGTTTTTAATCTTTCTAATAAGATTAAATTTGATCAGATTTCCAGGAACTACTTTATTAATGATTTGAATAAGAAGCATAGCATCCACCTCAATCCAAACAAAGCTAATACCCAAATTAATACAAATTTCTAGCCCATATAATAAAGCTTTGAGTTCAACAGAAATCGCACTAGTACATTGAACAGGGGCAGTGTAAGCAGCAACAACATTTCCTAAGCAATCTCTAATGAAACCACTAGCACCAGCACCATTAGGACCAACAGACCCATCAGAATTAAGCTTAACATAAGGAGGTTTTGGTTTGATCCATTTCACAATTTTATCAGTATAATTTATAGTAAAATTGGTAACAGTAAGACTAAATTCCTTTGCTAAGTCCATACAGTTAATAAAATTCTTACCATAAAGAAGATTGTAAGTATGCAGTTGTAAAATTTTGTGTCTAACATTAGAAATAATGTTAGGAGCGTCCATCTTAATACCATTATTCTTAGCTTCATTACGCGCTTTCCAAATATACCAGATAATAAGAAGGGGTATGATATTAAAGATATGACCTTTAGAGACATGCACCCAACTCTTGAGAACCGAAATAAAATTATTGTAAGAAGTGTGAAGAGTTTTATTGGCCAGAACACCAAAATAGTTCCACACTTTTTGCGCAATTAAGCCATTGACAAATAGGTGATCAATACACTCAATATTAGAACAACAGAAACATTTAGAGAGGAGTTGAATACCTTTCTTCTAGAGCATAACGTCAACCGGGATATAGCCTTTAATGCCTCTCCAGACTAAAATGTAATAAGAAAGAGTTAAGTTTTTATGCCACAAAGCAAAAAATAACAAAGAAACATCCTTTTTAATTCTAAAATTCTCCCAAACCTCTTTTAACTTAAACTTGCCGGAAGATGAAAGAGAAAATAGAATAATGTCTTTACCATGATTCTGTAAAGGAACATTTAAAATAGTCTCCACAATGTTAGGAGGAACTACCTCCCTAAGTTTAGTAACGTCCCAACTATCTTTAGTAATAAAATAAAAAACTTTGACATTGCTCAAAGAGTGTGTATTAAGTAAAGAGTCAATAAAAGAAGACCCTAACCAATTGTATTGCCAGAACTAAACATCACCTTTACCTAAACCCCTTTGAATGTATTGTTCAGCTTCCGATTTAATATTGCAAAGTCTCTTCCATATCAAAGAGTCAGTATTTTTGTGAAAACATAAAGTTGGATGCAGGTTATAAAAGTACTTAATATTGATAAAATGAGCCCATAAACTGAAGTTGGTTCTAAAAGAGAACCATAATTTATAAGAGAAAGCTTTAGCAGTATCATTTAAAGTTTTGAAGCCAAGACAACCATCATTAAACACACCACAACTTTTATCCCAAGAAGCCCAACGAATGACATTGGTATTAAACATAGAACCCCAAAAAAATTTGTAAAAAATTCTCTCTAATCTAGAACAAATAGAACTAGAAGGAAGTAAGGTATGAAAAAGATAAATAGGCATAGAATTTAACACAGACTTGATAAGAACAAGCCTACCACCATAAGAAAGGAAATTAGAAGATCAATTATTCAATTTTTTTCAGTTTTAGTAAAGATATCATCAAACAAAAAATTTCTCTTTTTACCTTTATAGATGGGAGTCCCCAGATAGGTAATGGGTAAATTTTTGGATTGAAAACCACAAATCCTTTGTATAGCAAGAATTCTATTCTGATTAATAGACTTACTAACAATAAAAGTGCTTTTTTTCTTTGTTGATAGATAACCCACTTTGGTTATAAAAACTGATAAGAAAGTTGAGCAGCACTTTAACATTGTTAATAGAACCATTAGTGAACAAAATAAAATCATCTGTAAAACTAAGAGGAGAAATAGGAAAACCCCTTATAGTACAAAAATTCAGGTTAGGGTTTCTCACATATAAATCATCCAAACCCCTAGATAGATACTCCATTGCAATAATGAAAAGCACAGGAGACATAGTGTCACCTTATCTTAAACCTTTAGAAGATTTGAAAAAATCATTATTCTTTCCATTAATGATCACAGAGAAGTAACAATGCTTAATACTATTTTTGATAAGAGATTTGAAAGTATTATTGAAACCAAATAACAATAAAATAGTGTAAAGGAAATTCCAGTTGAGATTATCATAAGCTTTAGTAACGTCAAGTTTAAAAATAACATTTCCACCTTTAACCTTAACATTAATATCATGAGTAATTTCTTGAGCTAAAATGACATTATCGAAAATGCTTCTACCTCTAACATAGCCAGTTTGATTCAAAGAGATATATTTAGGTAGAATAGTAATCAACCTGTTGGCAATAATCTTGGAGTTTAGTTTATTGAGAAAAGTACAAAGACTATTCAGCCTAAAGTAATTCCAATGATTGGGTCCCTCTTTTTTTGAAATAAGAGCAATATTAGTGGAAGAAAAGAATTTGGGATAAGGGTTACCCGAAAAAATCTTTCACAGGTTTAATCACATCGTCCTTGATAATGTCCCAATTATGTTGAAAGAATTTAGTAGTGAAACCATCAGGGCCCGCAACACCATCACCATTAAGATCCTTAATGACCTTAAAGATTTCATCTTCAGAAGGAATTTGACAAAGTAAAGCATTATCAGCATCATTAATCATGTTAGGGATAATGAGAATTACTAATAGGCAAACACAAACATTAACTGTTAAAAATATTCATAAATTATCAACACCAGACTTACAAATTAAATCATCAGAGATAAATGCATTACCATAATCATCAATAATTTTATGAATTTAACTCCTAGTTTTCTTTTTGTTATCTAAAGCATGAAAAAATTTATTATTTCTATCACCATCCATGACAAATTTAGCATTAGACTTTTGTTTCCAAAAACACTCTTCCTGATGTTGCATTTGAAAGAGATTATCCTTGGCTTGATTAAGAGAGAACAAATTTTTAGGATCAGGCCTTTGCTGGTAAATAATATCTAAATCAATGACTTTCGATTCAGCATCTTTAATATTAGAAAAGATATTCTTGAAAATGTTCTTGTTCCACCATTTAAGACTTTGCTTTTGTCTAGATAACTTAGCCCATAATCTTAACATGCCAGCAAAGTTATTATCAGGGTAAACAGGGGCATTCCAGTTACTACTAAGCATGTTAGAAAAATCAGCATGCAACATCCACATATTTTGAAATCTAAAAGCATAAGAAGTTTGATGATTGATTTTGTTAATGTTCAACATAATAGGGGAATGACTAGAAATAGTTCTACTAAGATGCTCAATATTAGTCATAGGAAAATCATTAATACAATCGTCATTAAAAAGAAATATATCTAATCTTTGCCACAAATTAGCTCTATTCCACGTGAAGGGACTACCAAAATAACAAATATTATTTAAATTACAGTCACTAATCATAGAATTAAAATCATCCATAGCATTAGTATTAGAAGAATTACCACAATTCTTTCAGAAGGATTAGAAATGATGTTGAAATCACCTCCCACACACCAAGAGCCATTGATTATAGAAGCAAATTGTTTTAATTGATTCCAAAGAGAGATATGATTAACTTTAGTGCAGGAAGCATAAACAAAAGAGGCGTAACAGCTGACATTAAAGAGAGAGACATAGCAATGACAAACTTGAGGTAAATCATCAATAATATTTTAGGAAATAGCATTATTCCATATGATCCAGATTTTGTTGGAGCAATTAGCAAAGAAATTGGAAAAATCCAAAGTTTTAGCAGTCGACTCAAGCTTATCTTGAGTAATAAAAGGCTTAATCAAAACAAGTAAATGAATATTGTGAATTCTACAGAGATTGCTGACTCTAATCTTAGAGTCCTTACCTCCAATACCCCTCACATTCCACAAAAGAGCTTTAATCATTACAATATTTTGAAGAAGCTTGAGCTCTTGTGGATCTTGGTGTAGCTGGTATCACATTTTTCATTTGTTTACCTTTTTCTCGAAACTGACTTGAAATTTTCCTCTTTAGAACATGTAGAGTCCTATTTATTATGATTGGAAAAACCACTCATATCTTGAATAACATTAGTATTATCATTACAACATGAAGGAGGAATGAAGTCACCTTCTTCGCAATCCTCAAAAGAACCACTTCTATTATTCACTGAAATAATAGGTTGTTTTTCTTTTAAATTGGATGTCACAAGATTCTCAAAAATGTTAGTATTTTCAACTTCATTAAACATGGATGCAATAGAAACAAAAATAGAAGGTTCAGTTTTAGAAATAATGCCGCCAACAGTAAATTTATTTTCAGTTTTATCATTTAAAATTTGTAAACTACTTTTCTGTAATTCTTCAACCAAACAAGTCTCATTATCTAAGTTACCTTCTTCCGATTCTTCTAAAATTTTCTCTAGTTTATGAGAAATAGGTTGCGGTTCCACCTGAATTGCATTATTCTCAAGATTCTCCGCAGTTTTTTCATTCACCGGCACATAAACTTTTTGAGTCTCGGTATATCCAAGCTTCCCATTTGTCATAACTTTAGAGTTTTTTAGATCAGGATGAAGTTTAAAACAATTGTTTTGAGCATGACCATGAATTTTACAGTGAGAGCAAAAATCTGGTACTTTTTCAAACTCATCTTTTTGAAAATACCCGAAAGCTTTGGATCCAACCCAGATTTCTTTAGGATATTTCTTAGAAATATCAACCTTAATAAGAATTTGAGTAACCGAGGGTCTAGTATGGGAGGCAGTAGCCAGATCCGTCTGTAGAGGTCTTCCAAAAATCAAACCCAAAGCATGCAAGACTTTTTTATTAAAAAAATGAAGACGAACGTTGGGGAAAGAAATCCATATAGGAACAATCGGAGATTCCTCTTTAATATCGAAGAAAGGAGTACACTTCAAGATACGCATTTGATAATTGAAAATAAAGTAAGAATGCCGAGCAAAAAAGTGACTATAGTCAAGATCGTTAGATAACTAAATAGCAACATATCTAGAATCAAGCAAACCGACCGAATAGAAACCAAAAAGTTTCAAACAAGAAAAAAATTGATGAATGGCATCAAGATTTGGTCACTGTAAGCCAAACTTCCCAACTAAAGTAAATTGAAAGGAGGAAGCTAACATTAAAACTTCATCATCCGAAAATAAAGTAGCAGAAACTCCATTAAAAGTAGTTTATTTAAGAGAGGGTAGATCATCACCTGCAGATGTTTTGCAGAATAGTACCTCTTTAAAAGATCTGGATCTAGAAGGAGATTTAGAACCATCACTATAAAGATTAAAGAAACCTTTATTCTTTTGCAACTCAGGCTCAGAGATTTTCCCTCACGATGTAGAGGAAAGGCCTCCCGCCATGACAAACTTGCTCAGAAGGGGCAAAACACCAAAAAGGGAAACCAAGGCTCAAAATGATTACTTATCTTAAATTAGGATATAAATGTATATATATTCTTTTTTTTTGTTCATGACTAGTTAAAATTCTTTGGCATACTTTGAGGTGGCTAATTTTAATATTGTAATAAATATATTTCCCTTATAGGTACTTAATATACTATCATTTTAACTTTATTTCATAGTTGTCATGCATCAATATTAAAAAATTGTGGCGCGTCGGGGTTGTTTCATCCTACGCCATGACGCTGTGGGCTATTTATTATTTTCTCTCTTTTTTGAGTTTTTCATCCATAAAATCAACAATAATAACACATTTTAATGAAAAATAAAATATATTAAATATTATATAATTTATAATTATAAAATTATCCCCAACTTAAATTTTTACTTATCCTCAAGAAAATAAAAGAATCCACACTTCTGATTAATTAAATAACTAAAATAAAATTTATAATTTTAATTTACTAAAATAAATAATAATATATTAAAGTCTAGAAGTAGTTGAAATGAATAAAGTTATCATTATAGTTTATAAAAATCCTAATAATTACCCTAACGAGTCACCTTTAATATTGCTTATTTTAAATTTATATGTTATGAATACAACTATTGACTTTTGAATTATGAATTGAATAATGTAGCTTAAAGAATAGAAAGGTTTGTAGTTAAAAATTTAAAGTTTATTAGTTTACCAACATTTGTACTAGTTCTCGTATATTATTCTTTATAAATTAAATATAAAATTGCAATCATACTCTAATCTTTTAACTAATACCAATTTACAACTCTTTTATTTTTTCTTTACATTTTTATAGAGTACATAATTAATGATTTTTAATATTAGTTTTGCTTAAAATCTCTTACAATTATAATAATTTTGATGTTAAGGATTTAAAAAGATTGATAATTCCAAAATTAAGTTACTATAATTTTTAGTTTTATCTACTTTTATCTATTCTTTAACTTTAATTATTCATTTTTCAATTCAAAGGTCAATGTATAAATGTATAATTTTTAAATTCATGTTAAATCAATAATTCCAATGATCTAAGTTAGTTAATTATCAGTTTTTCTAATTAATGAATTATAAAATAGTATAAACAATAATCTAAGATTTTATTATTTTCCTAATTTTTCATAATTTTTAATTTTTTATTTTACTCAATTTAAATAAATAATCATAATATATAGACGTTAATGGAAGATAATGTAACAGTGCAAAACTAAGGGGATTTCAAATCATATATAAATATAAACATAATTGAAATATTAGTAAAAACACATTCATTCATTTGAATGATACAAATTATACATATAAAATTAAACACATAATATAGAATAACTAGAGATTCAAGAACAAATATAACATCACAAGTAGTGGTTTTCATGGCCATAACTCCTATCATTACATAATGAACAATATAGAAATTCATCACCTCACCAAAATCTCTCCCATAACAAAGAGAAATGTTATAATAAATAAATGTAAGACTATTTCTCCTCTTAAATTAAATACAAAGAAAATGAAGATTCCAAATTAGCATATTCAAGATATTTCTTCTTCATTATCATCATCATAAACAAAGTCTCAATCTACAACCATTAACTTTGAACATGTGAAAAGTTTATTTATCCTAAATGTTCATAGCACCATTAGAATATACTCTAATAATAGTGAAAATGCTAATCCATCTAGAATTACGTTTTTCACAGTAAAATTTCTTCTGAAAATAAAAAAGTAGAACATCTTGAGTAGGAGAAAATTCATGATTTAGAATCTCATGCCCTTGCATCTTCTTCATTTTTGCATTATAAATCTTTGTATCTTTATGAACTTTATTTCTAAATTTATGAAGTTTTTCAACAATGACATAACTTTGAATATTTGGAATAGATAAGAAATCTTGTTTCTTTAAGTGAACTTCATTTCTTTTTGAGGAAGAATACCATCGTTACAAAAAGAAATGCACATATAGAAAACCAAATTTCAAGCTTACCCATTTTATAACTTCATGAGTGTCGCGGTGCTAAAATTTGATTTAAAACCATTATGGTACACCTCAGCATAGTGGACTACCATCAACGTTGTGGCTCTATTTTTTTTTTTTTACAAATAATTATTTAAACATAAAATGAGTTGTCTCCTAATTAAATAACACTAAGTTTATAATATTCAGTCAGACTTGCCCATATTTATTAATTTTGCTATGGTACATCACTACCACTCTTTAAGTAGTTTTTGATGATATCTTTTTCATTTCTTCTTTAGGTTAACTTTGATATTGTATGGAAAAAAAATGAGAGGTCTAATACTTGCTGAAATTATATTATGACTTAAATTGAGTTTCTAATTTTTAAAAAGAAGCAGTTTAATTTTATAATTGAGTCCCTATCTACACACCACCTCTTCCTAAGGTGCTTTTTTTATTTCCAAACTGATTATTTTGATTAAATCCTGAAGGATATGACGGTCAAGTATTATCAGGAGGTTATTAAGAATTGTTCTAATTTTCTCCTTGATTTTTTTTAATAGAATTTTTTAAATAATACCACCAATATTATTTGACTAATTAAAATAGGATGGTTTCTCCAACTTTGATTATATTTAGGAGTAGGGATTATTTTTTCTTCAAATTAAATTAATATATTTTTAATCCCTTATACATTGATATCTTCATTTAAATCTTAATCCTCCATTTGCATAGATAATTCAGATCCTAATCTTGAATTTACTCCTATGTTACTCAACTTCTTAAAAATTACATCAACTTGTGAAGTCAAGAGATAAAGCAGATACAAAAATTTCAGCTACTCTTTTAGGATTAACCCTATCAATAGGCTGTGAGAAATTATTACTATCCATTTCTTTTATTAATTAATATGCTTCCTTAAAATGTTAGATATTAATGATCCTTCAGCCAAAAAATCTATAATTTTTCTAAGAGATCTTAGTAATCCATTATAAAAATTTTTAATAACTATCCGATTAGGTAAAGCTTGGTGAGGACATTTTCTAATTATTTTCTAAAATCTCTCTAAACTCTTAGAAATTGTTTCTCCTTCAAATTCAGCAAAAAATGTGATATCTTTTTTAAGCTTAGTAGTCTTTGAGGTTGAAAAAAACTTAGAAAAAACATTTTTTTGAGCCAACACAATCAATGTGGTTATAAAGCCTAGGGGTAAAAAATTTAATCACATCTTAGATTTATCTCTTAGAGAAAATAAAATAATCTAAGGTTAATAGCTTCACCATTATACTTAAATATTTCATAAAATTCTTAAAAATTGGCTAAATGTAAATTAGGCTCTTTAATATAACTTCCTCAAAATTAGAAAGTTTGAACTATTTAAGTTATAGAAGGTTTTAATTTAAATTTATTATCTCGGATGATAGGTTTATTAATGCTCTAATGAATTTCATCTACTATAGGGTTAGCATAATCCCTAAGAGGTCTATAACGATTTTGAATTGGTAATAGTTTAAATTTTTTAAAGGTCTTTTCTATTTTAGAATCAAGTAGCAAAGGTTCCTTTTTAAATCCCTCAAGTATATAATAATCAACATATATAGTAAAAAAATTAAATATAAACTACAAGTAAGTTTAAATATGGAATTAATTCAAAAATATAATTAAAATTACAATAAGTAAATCACTTTCTGAGGAACAGTGCTAAAAATTTGATGGGAGTTGTGGAGTGAACTTTTGAATTATATAAGAATTATATGATTTATCAGTCCTAAATAATTCTTAGGATTTTTTATATGTAATGAACAAGCCCCCACTTAATACATATATGTATAAATGTTGAATAAAGTAATAAATGATAGCGTAAACTGTCTAACCAAAGAGAAAGTGTTTGCTTACAATAAAATACTATCATTTTCTCTAATTACCTGAATTATCCTATTGAAATAAAAATAATTTTTTGAAGTTTTTATCACTAAATAAATTAGTAGAATTGTGTATATAATATTTAATAAACATATTTTGGGTTGATGACTGCAAATTTCATATTTTTCCTAATCAGTCTCTTCATGGTAATATAATTTTGAGCAGATACATCCCTAGCTTTCTATGGAGCTCGTTAGGATGAAAAGGAAATCTTGTGACCTCATACAGTTATAATACCTCGTTAAGAACCTATACTATTTAACAACATATATTTAGGCATGCCAACATTCTATTTTAATATTCCTTATTTTTCTTGTATTCCACTTTCAAAGTTATACATTACACCTTTTTTTTTTAACCCACAAAGGGGCCTACGCATTAATATTAAAAAAATGATCACAAAGTCCTTAAGGGAGACCATCAGCTCACTACTGCTCTAACGATCTACAAAACAAAATAAAAGAAAACCTAATTGCCGATTATCTGCACTAAGCCAGATTACAAAAATACCTAATAAAAAACTAAGGATCCTAAAACCAAGCATCCAAAAAAGAAAGATCAGAAATATATCTTGAAGAACCATCTTTCTGCAAAAATCTTTGAAAGTAGTCATGAACCAATCCACCTGAAAATCAAAGAGGCTACAACACAAAAAATTATAGCACAAAATAGCATAATTGTAGTATAAATAGGAGCCAAAATCTAACTCAATAAAGAAATAACTATAAAATAAGTGTAAGTAAAAGGAGGCTGCCAAAAAATAGAACCAACAATCGGATAAAGACTCAAAGAGCTCAGATAAACATTCAACCAGAAAACATCACACAAGTTATCCACACGGCACTCAATCCTACCAACAAGAATTGGCATAAATTTCCTCCCATAACTGATAACAGCTGAACACTAGATAAACTCCCAGTTAACCCCAACCAACATACAATGAAAACCCCAAAAAGGCAACCCAGCCAAGAAAGCTAGCAACCAATTAGAAATATGGGAGCTTGTAAGGCCTAAAATATAGTTAAGGAAACCCAACACCAAGCCCTCAAAATAATCCAGCCTATAGAGAGTAGAGCCAAACACAGCTCCCATAAATAGACAGGTCTAACTGAGAAAATTAAAACCATAAAACTCATAAAAACACTAGGAAAGAACACCAACTCATAGAAACCCTCAGCTAGCCAAAACTAGTTGGAAGGAGAGTAACATTGTGAAAACATAGCTCCCACAAAGAGCACCAACACACATAAACCCCCAGCTAGCCAAAACAAGTTGAAAGGAGAGCAACATTCTGAAAAAACCATCAATAATATCATGGTTGCAATCATAGCTCAAGTCACCATCCAAAAAATACACCAAACATAAGGAAAATACTCTAAGAATACCAACAACAGGCATCCAAAACAACATGAATATGCAAACTGTCCAACCACACAATAACCAGCCAAACAAAGCATAGAATGGAAATCCAGATCCATACATAAAACACAACACCAATAAGGAAATAAAAATACCACATAAAGGAGCAAAAAAAAAACCCAAAAGGGGTAACCACAACACCACTAAGAATTAACATAAGGGACACCAATTTGATCCAATCTTAAGAGGCCCTTAACATTACGAGGAAAATAGAAAATCAAAATATCAGTTAAAACATCCAAACTTCATCCCCATTTAGAAATCACCTGAGCAGCAGCATTACTATCGTCAAAATAACAGAGAAAGAATAGTTTAAATATTTCCTTAACTTCCTAATATCCCTCTTTAAATAGAACAGAGCAGAAGAACCAACATTATCTTCCCTAAAATTAAGAGACTTATAATCAAAATACGACCCACCTCCACAACAACATTAATACAATTAAGATTAAAATAAATACTTAAACCATGAAGAATAGTATACGTGGTAACATACTTCTCATCAAAAATAGCAGTAGGATGAGCAAAACCAAAAAAATAGTTACCCTGATGATCACCCAAGACAACACCACAAGAAATAATAGAGTCCCTCCAAGCACTATCCACATTAAACTTTAAAAATTGGAAGGAGGCTTCATCTAGAAAATACACCTAGGGACAACCAGGAAGGACTCCACCTCCAAGTTAATGCCAAAAGCCACAGCAGTAAAAAAACAATTTTTAAAGCTCTTAAAAGATAGTAAATTAGTCGAATAAAGAGCCAAAACTTTATCCTTAATATTATGGATAATTCTCTGAGAGTTCATAACAACACCATTGAAATGAAAATTATTTATCTCCCACTAGGGGTGTCAATTTCGGGTCACGGGTCAGGTTCAGGTCGAACCCAAAAACTGACCCGGTACTATTTGGGTCAATTCGAACCCAACCTATTTTTGAAAATGGGTCAGTTTTCCTTACCCGAACCCGACCCGCTTCTGGTCTGGGTCAACCCGACACGACCCGAATGACCCGTTTCCAACAAAAATTAATATTTTTTGTGTCAAAAATGGGTCTATCTACTCTTTTTTGATAAAAAAAGGGTCAATCTCGGGTTGCCGGGTCAAAATTGGGTTTTTGGGTCAAAATCAGGTCAATTTTGGGACAAAGGATTAACCCAAACCCTACCCAATTTTTGAAACGGTTTGAAATGTTGAACCTGACCAGTTTTGGGTTCGGGTTGACCCTAACCCAAAATTTTTGGGTCGGGTTCGAGTCGGGTCGGGTCGTGTCAAATATTGACACCCCTATCTCCAACCATAAGAACCAAAGGATAAGAGAAGGGATCACATTCCTAATATGGCCTTTAGAATTATTAAACCAGCAACTATGTATAGAATTATTAGAAACCATAGTTGTTAAATAATTAAAATGAAAATATCCTCAAAGTAAGTCCAAACTTTAACAGCTAATGGCCCAGAAATGAAAACATGTTGCATATTATTCACATGGTAGCAACATTGACATTTAGAGGGAAGAATAAAGCCTCTTTTGATCAAATTGTCATTAGTAGGAATAAACTTATATGAAATTCTTCAAATGAAAATAGAGACAGTAGAAGGAATGCTTTTATGCCAAATAAATTGATAAAGCTTAGAAATATCATGCTTATTTCTAAAAGAAAACCAAGAATCAATAAGTCTAAAAGAACCATCTTTAGTCAAGGCACATAGTCAAACATCAATCACATTAAAATTGAGAGGAATCTTTAAAATACTCTGAATAAGAAAATCAGCTATAACACTAGAAATTTTCTCTAAATTCCAATCATTATTAGAGAAAAAATAGTTAACCTTCACCGTAGCATTGGAACAAGTATTGGTAAAAGAGTCAATCGAATGGCCATCCAACCAACAATCTTGTCAAAAGAAAATATTGCCATTACACAAACCCAACACAATATACAGTTCAACAAGTCACTTAATAGAACAAAGTCATGCCAAATTTTAGAATTGCCTTTACTGAAAATACACATGGTGGGATTCCTCCCCTCACAATACTTAGTAACCATAAATTTAGCCTGAAGTGTCCCATTGGCACAAAAATTATTACCATAACTTGAAAGAAAAAGCAAAAACCAAATCATATAAGGATTTATAGCCTAAACCCCCTTCATGCAAAGTCCCACAATAGTTTGGCCAAGAAGTCCAGTGAATTTTGGAACTGCTACCCGTACCTTTCCAGAAAAATTTATTAATAATTCTATCAATCCTATTACACACAGTCTTAGTAGGAAATAAAGTTTGAAAAGTATAAACTGGAATAGAGCAAAGAATGCTCTTAATGAGGGTAAGATGACCCACAAAGCTTAAGAAGTTAGCATCCCTGGAAGAAAGCCTTTTAAGTACCACAGTAATTAATTCATCAAAAAGGAAAGACTTTTTTCTACCCTTGTAAAGAGGAACACCCAAGTACTTGAAAGGCAAAATACCTTGGCTTTAAAAAGTAATATTCTTAATAGCTATAACACGATAAGTAGGAATTTTCTTAGCAACATTAAAACAACACTTTTGTTTATTCAAAGCCAAGCCACTATTTAAATCAAAATGGTTAAAGAAATCTGCAAACCTATTAATCTTTCTCATAGAAGCATTAGTAAAAATAATGTAATCATCAGCAAAACATAAATGTGAAATTTTAAAGCCAACTAACGTTTTAAAATAAAGGCTATGGTACTTAGCAAAAATATTTGCAAGACCTCTGGATAGGTAATCAACAGCAATAATAAAATGAGCAGGGGAAATAGGGTCCCCTTGTCTCAACCCATGAGAAGCCTTAAAAAAATCATGGCTCTTACCATTCACAATGATAGAAAAGTATAGGACTTTCAATGCAATTTTTAAAGAGATTGATGAACTTAAAATCAAAACCAAATAAATTCAAGATTTTGTAAATGAAATTCCAATTAATATTATCAAATGCTTTGGCAATATCCAATTTAAGAATCATATTACCACCTCTAACATTGACATCCAAATCTTGACAAAACTCTTGTGCCAAGAGGATATTTTTAGCAATAGCACGCCCTTTCACAAAACCCATTTGAAATGGATAAATAATTTTAGGAAGAAACATAGATAACTGGTTCATCAAAATTTTAGAAAGCAATTTATAAAGAAAGCACACAAACTATTAGGTCTAAAGTCATTCCAATAATTCACCGAATTATTCTTGGGAATCAGCACGATCGAGGTAGAAGTAAAAAAACTTAGGTATATGAAAACCATTAAAAATTTAATAATAGCCAAAAAATATTATTATATATAATAAGCAAATAATTATGAAAAAACTTGGTCGTAAAACCATCCGGACTAGCAACAGAATCACCCTTCATACCAAAGACAGTACCCTTAACCTCATTAATAGAAGGAGAATTAGACAAACCAATATTATCATCAATAGAAATAAGATTATGAATAATAGAGTGGTTTTCAATAATAGAGAGGATAAAGGCTTTATTCATATGATTTTGAAAATGTTGAACAGGCAAACTAGCAATCTCATCATAATTTTCAGTAATAGAGCCATCATCCCTATTAATCTTAAAATAGAATTAATCGCACGTTTCTTCTTAACTAAAGCATGAAAGTATTTAGTATTGTTATCCCCTTCCACCAAATATTTAATATCCACTTTCTATTTTCAAAAAGTTTATTCTTGAAATTGCAATTTATAAAGAGCCTCCTTAGCCTCTTTTAACAAAGAGATGTTAGTTTACAGAAGGAACCAACTGAGTTTGCTTCTCATAGAACTTCACCCTATCCTCCTCAATTAGAATATAAGAAAAAGGATTTTTAAAAACATGATGGTTCCACAAATTTAAGACTTGCTTATGTCTTTTAAGCTTCAGCCAAAGTCTATTCATACCAACAAAAGAGTTATCTGACATCAAAGGGTCCTGTCAATTATTCTTAACCACGTCCAAAAAAGAGTCATGAAGCAACCACATATTTTGAAATCTAAATCGAGGAGAACAAATTATAGGACTATTATTAATTTTAATAAAAAGAGGAGAATGATCTGAAAGAGTCCTGCTAAGATGCTCAACATTAGTGCACTCAAAGGAATAAAGCCAAACATCATTAAAAAAAACCCTATCTAACCTTTTCCATAAATGCCCATGATTCCATACGAAATTAGTTACCAGTATAAGCCAATATCATTCATATTAAAATCCATTATTATACATTTACAATACTCCATATACTGATAAATAGGAAGAGAACCTCCTATCTGTTCAATGGGATTAATTATGGTATTAAAATATCCTTCAACAGGCCAGTGAAGATTATAAATATTATGAAATTGGATAATTTGTTCCCATAAAATCTTTCTAGTATAATGAGAGGAGGCAGTATAAACAAAAGAAGCACAATATTGAAAACTAGAGCTTTCAATATTACAATGCAAGACTTGAGTATAATACCCAATGACATCAATTCTAACAAATTCTTTACAAAAGACCCAAATTTTATTAGCCACATTCACAAAAGCAAGTTTAAAACCTAAAAATTTAGCAATACCAAACAACTTATCCACAGAAATAAGAGGCTCGAATAACACAAGAATAGAAACATTATGAATATGTCATAAATTTTTAACTCTAACTTTAGAAGATGGGCATCTAATACCCCTAACATTCCAGATAATAGCGTTAAACATAAAAATAAAGATTAATGAGAAATATGAGAACGTGTGTTTCTAGGAGACTATAAAAAAACATTCCTTGATTTTCTACCCCTCTTACCATGACTCTTAGAAAAGCTCAGGTCATTACCATCTCTAGTAAAACATTTATCCAACATATGCACCTCCTCTATATCAGTAAAAGCATCATTAAGATAACTATCATTTAAAGGAAAATTACTTTCATTCATCATACCTGATTGCCCCCTAGAAAGAGGTAAATTACCTTCAACAAAGAGAACACCATCTTCAACTGTAGTTTCATTGTATGCCAAAGTGTCAGATTGTGCTCTAGCCAATTTCTCAATGGTAAAAACCACCTCGAGCCTTATGGGCTCATCAATAATCTCATTAGCCTGAGCATTCAAAAATTTAGAAGTATGCTAATTAGGATCAATATCATTAATTTCTATCTCAAATAAATTCTCCATAGACACATAAAGGTTAGAATTAAGAGGTGAAATAATATTGTTATCAGTATTAATATGATGCATTTGGGTCTCCCCTCCAGAGAGTTAAAAACATAGCAAACTACTCGGTTTGGGATCCACACTTTACTGGATGAACCCAACAACACCATTAGAAACCAAAGGTTTAGCTTGAATAAATTCAGGCTAAATAATAGCCATCTCATTACCCTATTCTTTCTCAATACAAGTCTCAGTCGTACGTAGAACCAAAGTATTATTTACATTATTTTTAAAAATATCCTCTTTCACCTTGGACTTATCCTTTTTAAGATTTGAGTGAAGCTTAAAACACTCAGTCAAGCCATTCCCGTGCATCCTACAATGGGTGCTAAAGATAGGAATGTTGTAACCCATGACCCCGAGTTTGAGATTTTGATGATGCCAAATAATGAGTGTTTTGGAACTGCTTTTCATTGATTATTATTTTATTTGTTATTTTCCTTGAGCATAACATTTCAGGAAGATCACAAGTCAGGAAGAAAGGAAGACTCAAGACCGGGTAGATAGGAGTATGAGTCCATTATATTTTTTCATTTATTGTATTTTTACTTTATTGAGTCTGGCCACAATATGCTAAGAGTAAGAGCAACCATGCAACACACAGGGGGAGAGTTCTTTTTTAACTGCAAATTTAACTAAAATTCTTCTCTGTAATCGTATGTCGATTTTATTTCGTACTGTACATCCGGCTATGTGGACAATTCTGGAATAGATCATACTGAGAAGTCTTTCGTATGTACGAATGTTTAGATCCAAAACCCTAGCCGTGACTTATTTAAGAAGTGATTTTGCACCGTTCGTACTGTACGAACAAGTCGTATGTACGCCTTTTTAATACTTACTTAAACTAACCCGTGATTAGTGCACCAGGGCTAATGAAAATTTGAACATCGTACTGTACGATAGTAATCGTACCATACGATAACAGAGTCGACATCCGATCATCCAGACCATCGTCCTGTAGAATAGTATCTTGTTGGATCGTACCATACGATATTATATCTACAGTACGATTTGTTTTTGTACTGTACATCTTCGTACCAGACGACGGCTGTTTGTGAAGAACTGTAATGTTGAATGTACTGTACGAACAATAATGGCTAATTTTGAAATCAGAGGTTTTTGGAGGGAAATCAAGTCTTTTTTGGGTAAAATTACAGAGGAGTGAACTGGTAGAGAGGGATTCCAGGGAAAAACTCTAGAGAAATTCAGGGTTGAGAGAGGAAAGAGGAGGTGAGCGTTGTGAGGGAGAAGAGGTGTGAGGGAGATCACACGGTTGCTCCACTTGCTTTTGCTCCTCCTGTGGCCCGAGAAGGATGGAAGGATCTCCAAGGGAAAGGCTCGTCTAATCCGTTACCTCGATTCTCTGCCTTCTCCAGGAGGGAGAAAAACGAGAAGGTTCTCTGTCGCCAAGAGGGTAAAATAGAGTTTGGTATTCCGAACCGGGTTGGTGAAAAGGAGGTTTGTACGCTTCTCCGCCTTGCCGAGGGGGGCAAAAGGAGAACTATTTTGATAAAAATCCCGGAGTGGAGGACTCCGGGGAGTGGATGTATATTTTGTAACCACTATAAAATTCTTGGTGTGTTCTTTCCTTACGTTGTTTAATTTTTGCTTCTTTTAAATTTGTCAATCTAATGTGAAATTTGGAAAGAAAAGTTGCTAAATCTTTGTTTTAATCAAAAACAACAAAAAATTAGAACTCTTGTTTATTAATTTTATTATTAAGAAGTTTTTACTCACCCCCCTCTTGCTGAATGGAAAATTTTCAAATTTGACATGGAAATAACATTCAATTTAAAACCTAACCAAATCTATGTAAGATGCTTTTTAGAAATGTCGTCAATGGAAACGAGCCATCAAGAAACAAACGATGGCCTGATCACTTTGTAAAGGCTATTGAAGGAACCCGTAAGCCCAAATAGAAGCATACGACTTATGGATAAAATTTGGTGTCTAATTGACTTATGAATGACCTATTATAGATTGCTCAGAATGGCGCCGTGGATCAAGCAAACGAATGTTAAAGGAACCCGTAAGCCATACTTATGAGATATTAAGGGACGCAAAAAGAGTAAGGGAAAAAAGAGCAGCTAACTAAGAAACAATCGAATCATCAAATATTAAAGCAGGATAACCCTTAAACAAAGTTTGCGCAAACTATTGAGATAGTTGCTATTTGGTTTTGCATGTTTGATATTCTTGCAACTTGTATGTTTTTTATGATTCTACATATTATACTTTGATTATTATTTTTCCTAACATATTTTTGAAAGAATTGTTTTTGCTCTCGTGTGTACTAACATTTTAGGGAAATTATACTCCAGATTATTGAAGATTTCAAATCAAGATCAGTTTAGAGTGTATTATAAATTGAAGTCTACATTTTTTATTTTATTGAGTCTGAGAGAGTGTGATTGTAATTGTGTAACTGAGCACACACATCAGGGGAGTCTTAGAATTCATATTTTTAAATTGATCGTACAATATAAAACTAGTTCGTACGAGATGATTTGGTCAGTTATTTTTCCTAACAAGTAATGGAAGCGAACAGAAATGACCCATAATTTTTATAATTATAAATCATATGGATGATATTTTTCATTCATACCAGGATGATCGACTCTGGTTCATTCTCAAATCAAGTTCATTCGGATGATATTTTTTGTTCGTACCAGGATGATCAGCTCTGGTAAGCTCTCGAACATAGTTCGTATGGATGATATTTTTCATTCATACCGGGATGATACCCTCTAGTACGTCATCAAATGGAGTTTATATGGATGATATTGTTCATTTGTACTAGGATGATGCCCTCTGGTTCATGTCCTCAAATGACGTATATATGGATGATAATGTTTTATCATACTAGGAAGATGGCTTTATTTTGTCCTCGAATAAAGTTCGTATGGATGATATTTTTTTATCGTACTAAGATGAATGGGTCTGGTCAGTTTCATCCATTTCATCTTGATGGTTCGTACATACTAACTTTGAAATTTTTTGTTCATGCTGGACGAACATAGTTTGTACCGGACAATGATCAGGTACGAATACATTTTATACTTGATTCACAATATGTTCATACCCATTAGTTTTTGAATTATTTCTACATATGAAATACGATTATATTGGATGATTGTGAATGGTCAAAATTTAAATATTTAGTTTTCTAGATGGTTTTTTGTGTCTTTTCTATAAAATTTCCACTAAAAACTAACAATAAATCTTTTTATCATTTTGTCTTCGTGATTGGTAAAGGGCAATTGAATGAGAGAATGTGAGATAGTGTCTGATAGAGATTTCTTCCTAGTTGAGCGTGAAGGGTTTATATGGTTACTCAAATGTAAGGATCTCTATGTGTAATTTGTGTTTCTTCACTCTTTCTCTTATCTTTCTAGATTGCTCGTATGAAAATATTTCAAGAAGATCCGGTTCTCTGCCGACACTTAGATATTGTGAACTACAAAGGTTTTCTGGTTACACTTGGAGAGTGTGAATAGCTAAATGTTCTCTTCATATACTTAGAGGGTTGAAAGGATGAAAGTTCTCTACCTACATTTGAAGAGTGTGAACAGCTGAAGGTTCTCTGCCTACACTTAGAGGGTGTGAAAGGATGATAGTTCTATACCGCATCAGGGATTGGTAGAAAAGAGTTTTATAAAGACTTCTCCAACTTGCTGTAAGAGTAAAAGGAGAGTCACTTTGGTAATAGTGCAATACTTAAAGTGGGATACTTCAGGGAGTGGATGTAGGTCGTGTTTGACCGAACTACTATAAACCTTTATGTCTTTTTATTTCCACTGCTTTGAATTTTTGCAAGTTTTATTTTTTGTGGTTGAAAAATTATTTTAAAAAATTTTAAAATCAACTTGCTCAAGTTTGTAATCTATTTCAGAATCTAAAATTCAAGAAAGGGTTAAAATTTTAAATTACCAATTCACCCCCCCCCCCCCCCCCCCCCTCCTCTTGATTAGCCTTGGGATGTTAGTTTAGGTCTAACAACCTATTCTATAAACAATAAGTTTCAACAAGTGGTATCAGAGCTTAATTTTAAATTCATAAGTTTAGACTATTTTTTTATTAACAAGTATGGCTACTTTTTGAAACCAAAACACACTTGAAGGGTATTCAATCGCTAGACCTCCTTTGGTTAATAATATTTCTTTTGATTTTTGAAAAACATGCATGTCTACATTTTTATATTCACTTGATTATCATATGTGGATCTTAGTACTAGATTAGTTGATGGAATTAGAGTTAAAATTCCCTTTGCAGAATGGATTGTAAAACAATGTGACTTAGCACAACTAAATGCTAAATATTTAAACAGTTTCTTTTGTATACTTAAATCTGAAGACTACATGAGGGTTTTCACTTTCAAAAGTGGAAAAGACATATGGGATAGACTTTGTATCACTTATGAAGGGACTAACAAAGTAACGTAATCTAGATTTAACATCTTATTACATGACTATAAATTATTTCGTATGAAACCCAATGAATCTATTTCTGATATGTGCACAAGATTCACACAGGTACTCACTTCTTTGCATGCATTAGGTGGAGAGTTAATAAACATTGAAATGGTTATTGAAATTCTCTATTATTTGCCTACTACTTATGATGCAAAAATAACTACTATTATAGAGTCTAAGGACTTAAATATTTATACTATTGGCAATCTTCTTGGATCACTAATTACTTACAAGCAAGGAGTGAGTCAAAGAAAGATTGATGTAGGAGAGCCACAAAAGAAGAAGAACATTATACTAAAAGTGAAGGAGTCAGAGAGTGATCTATCATAACCTAAGGATGATTATGATATTGCTTTAATGACTACGAAATTTAGGAACTTTCTAAAAAGGATGTAGAAGAGACGCCAATAGTGGAATAGAGGTAAATTCCATAAGAATGTCAAGGTTTCAAATGATGTGATTTGCTATGAATGCAAGAAACTCATATATGTAAAATTAGACTACCCAAAACTTAAAGCTACTCCTAATAAGGATATGGTAGAGAAGAAACTAAAAGAGAAAAAAGGCAAAAAGAAATTTCAAAGAGCTTTTTGGGCAGACTCAGTTTCAAACTCATCAAAAACTGAAAAGAGAAGGAAGTCACCAACTTGTGCTTGATGACCGATAATCTTGATTAGTCAGATCAAGAAGAGGTATGTGACTTAACCTATGCTAAACTTTTTGAAGTTTCTAAAATAATACATGATGCATATAGGAAGCTTAAGAAAATGCATACTAGTCTTAACTTAGAATTATAAGAATTGTAAAAAGAACATGAAATCCATAGAAATAATTATGCATTGATAGATAACAATCACATGAGCTTACTTGATATATTTAATGATTTGAATAAGAAAAATGAGATTTTAATTTCATCATATACTAAATTGGAAAAAGACTTTAAAATTTTTAAGGATGAATCAGCAAATAAAGAACATCATTTAAATTTTTCCAATCATGTGTTAGAAGATCTAAATGATTTTCTAAAGTTGAAAGTAAAAGTACTTGAGGAAAATAGAAAACCACCAACAATTGAAGATTTTACTAATCTTTTTTTGTATCCAAAATTTATACAACCCAGGAAGAATTAGAATAGTTATAGAAGATTAAGAAATTCTTTTCTTGGAGTTAGATGTTACACTTATAAATATATTGGACATAGCTCACACACTTGTATTTTAGATAAAAAAAACTCATTTAGTGTGAAGACCTAAGACGCATAAACCTAGATATATCATACATGAATCTATTTTTAAATTCTCAAAAGGTGAACCCAAACTAGTTTGGATTCCCATGTCTAACATTTGATGATTTTGCAGGGATGCTCTCATATAAGGTCTTGCGAGAGCATTTTGTACATGGACAGCAGTTGCTCAAATCATATGACTGGAGATACTAAGTAGTTTTTATTGCTGAAAGCCAGAAGTGGAGGCAGGGTTACACTTAGAGATGACTCCACTAAGAAGGTGGTTGGATCAAGTATTATTAGAAACTTACAAAACTTTTTTATTGAAAATGTGATACTAGTTGAAGGTTTAAAGCATAATCTTTTGAGTATTAGTCTGCTATGTGATAAAGGATACAGTATTAAATTTTTTTTCTACTAGCTACATTTTGAGCCTAAATGGTAATAATGATTTACATAATTTGAAGGTAAATAATGTGTATATGCTAAATTTAAATTATATCAAAACTCTTAATGCTTTCTATTTAAAAATTATTTTTGATGAATCATGGCTTTAACATAGGAGACTTTGTCACTCTAACATGAAAAACCTTAGAAGAATTACCCGAAAAACTTAGTGAGCGATATAACAAAACTAAACTTTACTAAGGATCACCTTTGCAATGCATGTCAGTTAGGAAAATAGGTAAAGTCCTCTTTTTAGTCTAATAAGGATCTTAAAACTAGCAAACCATTAGAGATTTTGCATATATATCTTTTTGGACTAATTGGAACTCTGAGTCTAGGAGGGAAGGTATACGAATTTATTATTGGGGATGATTTTTTAAGATTCAGATGGATTAATTTTTTATATCATAAGAGTGAATTATTTGAGGACTTTAGAGATATTTTGACTTAGATTAAGAGGAAACTAGGTGTGAGATTTAACCGATTCAAAGTGATCATGGTGGTGAATTTGAAAATAAAAAATTTAAGAATTTTTGTAAAGAGAAATGGATTGATCATAAATTTCTAGCACCTAGAACCACTCAGTAGATTGGGATAATCGAAAGGAAGAATAAAATATTGATAGAAGCCACTCGAGCCATATTGGTAGAATATGCACTTCCTAAATATTTTTTGGCTGAAGCAGTTAGCACTGTATGTTATATTCTAAATAGGGTGAACATTAGTTCAAATTTGAATAAAACAACTTATGAGCTACTTAAGGATAGAACACCTAATTTGTCATATTTATATATTTTTGAATGTAAGGTGTTCATACACAATAATGAAAAATTTACCTTAGGAAAATTTAATCCAAAATTAGATGAATAAATTTTTCTTGGATACTCTAGTTTTGAAAAATCTTATAGAGTATTTAATAAAATATCTATGGTAATTGAGGAGACCACACGTATTGTGTTTGATGAATCTGGAGTTTTGGAAGATCCAATTTTAGAAGAAGATAAGATAAAAATAACTCCCAAAATATTGAGAATATTGATTTGGATGAAAAGTAGGAGATAAAAAATCTAATGCTTAGAGATTTAAGATTTTCTAAAACCATTCAAATGAATTGATTTTATGTGAACCTAGTGAGGGTGTTAGGACAAGGCATGGATTAAGAAAAGAAGTCAATCATTCAACCTATATTTCTATGATTGAACCTACAAATATTGATCAAGCACTTTCAGATGAATTTTGAATTTTGACAATATAAGAAAAATTTAATTAATTTGTAAGAAATTAAATTTGGGAATTAATTGCAAGGCCAAAGGATCAAAGTGTAGTTGGAACTAAGTGAGTATTTAAGAATAAAATGAATGAGTTAAGAGTTGTTGTTAGAAATAAGACTAGATTGGTAGCTAAGGTGTATAATTAAATAGAAGGGATTGATTTTGATGAGACTTTTGCTCTTGTAGCTAGACTTAAAGAAATTAGGATTTTATTAGCCTTTGCCTATTTTAGAGGATTTAAATTGAATAAAATGGATATTAAAAGTGTCTTCTTAAATGGGGTTATTCAAGGGGATATTTATGTTGAACAATCTTCAGGTTTTCAAAAATTCAAAATATCCAAATCATATTTTAAAATTAAAAAAGGCATTGTATGGATTGAAATAGGCACCTAGGGCTTGGTAAGAGAGGTTGAGCACCTTCCTACTTGAGAAATCTTTTGTAAATGAAAGTGTGGATACAACTCTCTTTTTGAAGAAAATAAGAGAGGATATACTGATTATACAAATCAATATTGATGATATCATCTTTGGAACTATAAATAAAAATCTTTGTGATAACTTTTCTAAAATAATAAATACTAAATTTAAAATAAATTTAATGGAAGATTTAAGCTACTATTTAGGATTTAGCATTAAGTAAATTGAGGATGGTACATTTCTTAGTTAGTTGAAATATGTTAAGGACATCATCAAAAGTATAAAATGGACAATGTTAAACCTGTTAGTATGTCTATGAATTTCTTAATTTAGTTAGATAGAGACCCAAAGGGAAAATCTGTTGATCAAAAGAAATTTAGAGAGATTATTAGATCTTTGCTTTACTTAACTTCTAGTAGACCTGATATTATATTTAGTGTTTGTTTGTGTGCTAGATGTCAATCAGATCATAAATAATCATATTTGATAGCAACAAAAAGGATTTTGAGATATCTCTTAGCAACTCAGAACTTAGGTATTTGGTATCCTAAGTTCAGCTCTTCATTTGAAATAATTAGATATTCAGATTCGAACTTCGTTATAGGATTGATAAAAAGAGTACTTCTAGAACTTGTCAATTTATTGAAAATTATTTAGTCTCTCATACCAATAGAAAAAAGAATTTCATAGCCTTATCTACTATTAAAGCTGAATATATCACCTTAGAAAGTTGTGTGGCACAAGTTCTTTTATTGAAATAATAATTGATTGATTTAGGATTAACAATAGATAATTTTCCAATTTATTGTGATAACACTAGTGTCATTTATATTTCAAAGAATTCTATTCAACATTCTAGAATCAAATATATTGACATAAGGCATTATTTTATAAGGGATCATGTATCCAAAAGAAAAATTGAATTAAATTATATCTCAACTAAATATTAACTTGTAGACATTTTTATAAAACCACTAGCCTTTGATACTTTCAGTACATTAAGAATAAGGCTTGGTATGATTGACCTGAATGCTTAATTAAAATTTTCTACAAATTTGATATTTGTGTTTGTGTATTTTTTTCTTTTTGATTTTTATGAGCATTTTTATATTTGTTTCAAGGATTTAGGGTTGTTTGTTTTTAAAATATTGTTACATCTGATTTCATGTTTTTAATCGATCGTGCAAATTTTTCTAATTGTTCTATTCGTACTATATAAAATTCATTTCGTACTGTACAAAATTTTGTAGTGTATAGATTATTGAGTAGAATAGATTGCATATTATTTTTGTTTTCAATATAGTTCATCTGTATGATCCCCAGATTGTCTGGACGATGTGTATTCATTTGTATGTATGCATATAGATGGTTATATGGGCAGAAGCAGTTATTATTTATGATCGTACTACGAACCTGGAGTTTGTACATACGAACACGTGGCATATCGATGTGGGGGATGATTCAAACCATCATTAAGATTATCTTAAATAACCGATCGTCCCGAACGAACACCTATTCATCTGTATAATCATATGGTAAAAAAGTCTATACGGAAGGACACCTCATAACTTGCATGATTACAAAAAATTGTTTCATTTTGAACGCATTTATTTGTACATATGAAATTTTAGTTTGTACGTACAAACTAAGCATCGTACGGTATGAATCTCTTTTCATACATATGAAAGATCATTTTTCTTTAAATAGAAGGGCTTTAGAATTTAAATTTTATACACTTCAAAAGCCTTCCTAAACCCTCTCATCTTTCTAAATCTTTCAATGGCTAGCTCTAGTAAAATGGGTAGATTGGCTAAGGGTCCATCCTCTAAGAATGATGAAGCCAACTTTTTGTCTAAAACCAATGAGGAATCATTTCCTAGGTTTGTTTCTACAAAAATAACTCCTTCTAGAGTTCTTCTGCAACAGAAAGTTATCTTTCGAGTAATGCCATGTTTCGCCTCTACCAAATTTGCTTTTATCCTCACTCTAATTCACTCCTACAATAAGAAAACTTTTCACTATTTTTTTTTCCAATAAGACTTTTAGCACTGATCAATCTAAGATTTGATCTTATGTTTTAAAGAAGTAGGTAAAAATAACTAAGGAATATTTGGGGGCATTTTTTAATTTAAGGACCGTAGGAATTAGAGCCCATACTTTGACCACTGCTTATAGTTATGACTTGACTAAAATAAACCAAGTGATTAGAGGGATTAGAGATGTTTGTCATTTGCCTAAGGAATCTTCTTTAAACCAAGATGCTAGAATTTACCTGTATGTTCTTAGAACCATCATAATTATTAAAGTTAGTGATCGTATCAACATTACTCCTCTTTTTTCTACTATAACTTACCTAATCATGATTGGCCAACATATAGATGAAGCCCAGCTCATGATTGACTACATTTATGAGCTTTTTGAAATTGGTCATGTCTCTCATAAGAGAAAGAAGAACATAGCCTTATGACACCTTATGACATACATTCTTGAGAAGAAGTATGATCTAGTTCCTCCTGGTCCTCACCTAAAAACTCCTATCTACTATACTGATGTTTCATTTCAAGCAATTTTTTGGGAGAGGTAATGAAAGTAAGAATTTTTAGGGAGAAGGGGGAGTACCTGCACCTGCGCCTGCGCCTGCTCATAGACCAGCCTTTCATGATATGGTCTAGTTCTTTGACCATCTTGAGAGTCATTTTGATCAGTGCTTTGATCCAGATCAGGCTCACCTACTCCAGTAGGATGCACAACACCAGTAGAACATGGTCTGGATACTAGATTAGTTCTAATTGGTCAACACCGACATGGCTATGATGAGTAGCTATTTTAATCTCTTCAACCAGCCACCTCATCTAGATTAGGTCCCCTCAAAGTGATAGATGTACTTCTCTATATTTGTCTTTGCTAGTCGATGTGATGCGACAATTTTTGTTGGTTTTCTATATAATTGCCTTATGTTTATTTTTATATTTTCATTGTGCATTGATATCAATTGAACTCCAATGTATTATCCTTTATATTGATATCAAGAAAACATGACCTATTTTTATTTAGTTGATTTTGTTCCTTATTTTGAAATGTTATTTGTCTATATGATAATCCTAACATAATTGATCTAAAAAGTGGCATAATTTGAAAAAAAAAAATACAAAAATTTATATTCATTAGAAAATCTAATTTTTAAAAAAATTTAAGTTAGCTTATAACTCGATTAATTTAAAGCTATCAATCTAATGGTCATTTTAGACATATAAAAATTTTAATATTATTATTACAATTTTGATATCTTATTATTTTTACTTCTCTTTTCACTATAAGTATCCTTATACTTAGAGAAATTTGAGCTTTTAGATTTTTAATTTTGGAAAGATCAATTTAGAATTGGAGAAAAGTATAAATATACAAAAATCAAAAGAATATGTAATAGTTTGTAATTGAAAAGAGGCACAAAATTAGCCCAATATAAAAGGATGCACAAAGTGTGCAATAAAAATAAAAAAGAAGCGCAATATCGCAAAACAAGTATATGTTCCTTCCTCTATCTTTTAATCTTTTATTTCAAATCAATCTAACATTCAATTATATCTTATATTGGAATTTGACTTCAATTAATCTTTATTTCGTCATCTTTGTAATAATTTTTCTTATCAAATTGTATAGAATGCTTTATGACCTTGATACATTTATCTTGTCAATATTATATCTTAATTTAAATATTATGAATCTTTATTTTTCTCAAATAAATATTAATCTTGTTATTACAATTATAACTCAATCTCTTTTAGGATCAATTATCAAAGATTTCTCATATGACTTCTTGCATTTCTTTTGCATTTCTTCTTCTCTTTTTACTGTTGTCAAAAAGGGGAAGAAATATTATTTAACTTTTGAATATTTTATTCTTGTTTTGTTCTTGTTTTTTTTTTTTTTTTTTTTCTCATTTTAGTGTTGTTTTTGTGTGTTAAAAAACTTAAAAATAAAAAAAAAAATTCATTTATTCTTTAGTAGAAATTCCCTTATATTTACATGCTTATTCATTTAGGGGGAGTTAAGAAGAAATTTATTATTAAGAGTTATTCAAATAATAATGGTTTTGCCATCATCAAAAAAAGAAAGATTGTTGAGATAGTTGCTATTTGATTTTGCATGTTACATATTCTTACAACTTGTATATTTTTTATGATTCTAAATATTATTATTTTGATTATTATTTCTCCTAACATATTTTTAGAAGAATTATTTTTGCTCTTGAATGTACTAATATTTCAGAAAAATCATACTCGGGATTGTTGAAGAATTTAAATCAATATACATTTTATTGAGTCTGAGAGAGTGTGATTGTAATTAAGTAACTGAGTACACACACATCGAGAAAGAGTCTTACAATTCAAAATTTTAAACTGATCATACAGTACGAAACTAGTTCGTACGGTATGACCTAGTCAGTTATTTTCCCTAACGAGCAATGGAGCGAATAGAAATGACCCAAAATTTTCTTAAGCAAAAATCGTACGGACGATATTTTTCAATTGTACAGGGATGATCGGCTCTGCTTCATTCTCAATATTTTTTATTTGTATCAGGATGATTGGCTCTGCTAAGTTATAGAATGTAGTTCATATAGAAGATATTTTTTAGTTATACTGGGATGATGCCCTCTAGTATGTCCTCGAACAAAGTTCATATGGTCGATATTTTTTATTCATGCTGGGACGATGCCCTCTAGTTCATCCTTGAATGAAGTTCATACTGACGATAATTTTTTATCACACCAAGATGATGGGCTCTATTTTGTCCTCGAATAAAATTTATACTAATGATATATTTTGATCTTACCGGGATGAATGGCTCTGATCTATTTTCATCCATTTTATCCTAACGGTTCGTACATACTAACTTTGAAATTTTTTATTCATACCAGATAATGATCGAATACGAATACATTTCATATCGATTATAATAGGTTTATACACAACAGTTTTTGAACTATTTGTATGTAGAAAAAATGATTGTACGGGACAATCATGGACAGTTAAAATTAAAAAAAAAAACAATTATTTGGACGATTTTCATGTCTTCTGTATAAAAGGTCCACTAAAAACTAATAATCAATCTTTTTGTCATTTGGTCTTCGTGATTGGTAAAGGACAATTGAAGGAGAGAGTGTGAAAGAGTGTTTGAGAGAGATTTCTTCCTAGTTGAGCGTGAATGGTTCACAAGGTTATTCAAAGGTAAGGATCTTTGTATGTAATTTGCATTTCTTCACTCTTTCTCTTATCTTTCTAAATTTCTCGTGTAAAGATCTTTCAAGAAGATCAAGTTCTCTATCGATACTTGGATAGTTTGAACAACCAAAGGTTCTTTGCCTACACTTGGAGAGCATGAACAACAAAAGGTTCTCTATCTATGCTTGGAGGGTGTGAACGAATGAAGGTTCTCTTTCTACACTTGGAGAGTGTGAACAGCCGAAGGTTCTCTGCCTCTACTTAGAGGGTGTGAAAGGACGACGATTCTCTGTCGCACCGAGGATTGGTGGAAGAGAATTTTGTAAAGGCTTAACCATTTTGCTGTGGGAGAAAAAGGAGAGTTCACTTTAGTAATTGTGCAATACCTGAGGTGGGGACTTCAGGGAGTGGATGTAGGTCGTGTTTGATCCGAACCACTATAAACCTTTGTGTTTTTTTATTTCTGCTTCTTTTAAATTCTGTAAGTTTTATTTTTTGTGGTTGAAAAATTATTTTAAAAATTTCTAAAATCAACTTGCTCAAGTTTATTAATCGGTTTCATAATTTAAAATCAAAGAAAGGGTTAAAATTTTAAATTACTAATTCACCCCTCTCTTGATTAGCCTTGGGACATTAGTTTAGGTCTAACAACCTATTCTAGAAACAACAAGTTTCAACACAGAATTAAAGCTTAGAGGAAGCAGAGGATAAACCCATAAGCACATCCTTAAAAGATCGGGATTTACCATTAGAAATCCCAGCAATCAGAGGGGTAGATGACGACGGGGTCCTCATCCCCCAAACAAGAGAAAACCAAAATGAAAACAAAATAAAAGATAGAATCAACATAGAAAACACCGAAGCATGTAGGGAAACCATAAAAACATAGAGTAAAATCCACCGAAAACCACATGAGAAGCCCCACCCCGGAAGAAGGCCATAGAAGGATGCCCTAGATCGCTCAAGAGTCGCTTGAGGCACCATAGCAGAGCAGAGAGAATGATATAATTGTAACTCCAAGTTATAGATTACACTATATTTTAACTATACTTATGTATATTATATTCATTAGATAAAGAATAGAAAAATACCAAAAATATCATTAAACATTTAAGAATAAGAGTCTTCATTAGTACTTAATATGTTCTTTACATCATCAATCCAAAATAAGATATTTAGCTTGACATAGAATAAATGATAAGTAAAATCATTTTTTTTTAATTCATAGCAAAATAAAAATAAAAGAGGGATATCATCCGAAAAGATTAAGGTATATGCTCTAAACTTGTTCTTCACTTATTTAAAGATTTGTTCAAACAAACACATGCTAAAATACTCCAATGGATTATATCTTATACTTCCCTAATCACCATTAGATTATACTAAAAAAGGGAAACTAAATAACTATAGTGAAAAAATAATAATTTTTTCACAACTTATTGAACTCCTCTATAAATTGCCATAACATTTATTTATATGAATACATATAAATGTAACTGGCTCTAAGGCTCTTAAAAGGTTAGCATTGTAATGCCCTTAAATAAAAACTAACATTTATTCATAGATTTTTATAAAATAAAATTACTAAAATTTACACCATTGACTGAATTCCTCTATTAGTAAACCTTAACATTTATTTATAAGAATACATAAAAGGTAACTAGTGCCACTGCATTGAATTTTCTGCTCTGTCACAGTGCTTGATGATTAGAAATGGTTACTTAGTAAATATTTATAATATTTCACTAGAATAACTTGTGCATTAGAAGTTATACCTCCAAAGTCGTAACGCTGTTGACATTTGAGCCTTATGACACCTGATTAAAAAATTTGTGCCAATGCATAAGAAATTATTATATAATGGAATTTAAATTTTTTAAACTTGGCTCTCCAAAGCTTAATTTCTAACGTAGTGGCACTAGCAATGCTACGGCACTAGATGTGTCACTTTCATAGTGCTAAAAATAGAGAACATAGCGTTGCTATGTCCAAAATGTGGCGCCTCAACCATGTTGAAGGTTGAGTTATGATGGTGTTTTTCCTATGTTGCGGCATTGTGATCTTCATAGTATTTTATTTTATTTTTATGTTTTTTATATATAAAATCAACTAAAATAAAGTATTCTTATTCAAAATAAAATATATTAAATACTGAATAATTTATATTTAAAAAACACCTAATTGTTTGGAGGATTACTTGCACTTTAGCTCTTCAAGGAAGAGTTATTTTAGAGCTAGAGGAATTGAAATAGTAAAAGGAGCTAAAGGACTAATCTTATGAAGCCAAGTCAACATGAGCCATTGAACCGATGCTAAGATTATTATTTAGATATTAAGTATTTTTATTTGTTTATTTTTTAATTATAAGACATTGTGCATTTTTTTATTTCCATGATATTAATAGGCAACAAATATTAAAATTTTAAATCCAAAAAAGTTTAAAATTTTAAAGTATAAGAGAAAGATCTCAAAATTATGAAATTGATAATTAATTACATGAAATAAATACTTAATTATTTAAGGTTACAAAATTCCATTTTTAAATTCCCATCCCCCTTTGATATATTATGTATTTGGAATTTCCTTTAGATACATTCCTATTTTGCATTTCTTTATTATGTTTCTCAATGACATCTTTTTAAAATATAGATGCATTTATGGTCTAACAATCTCAAGTTTAAGTCCCTATTATTTGTAAAAAGTGGTGGTTAATGTTCCTTGATAAGGTAGCATTATAGTGTCTTTAAAATTATTAATTTGAAAGCCTATAGAATAAAATACCTCGATGGAGGAACGTGATGATGTAGGGAAGCCAACATGGAAAGAATTCCTTGATATATAGCTAAAGATTTCACTGAGTGAGTTCTAACATGGATATGAAAAAGATAATCTATTTTGTTGGGTTAAATTAAAGCTTACAATTAATGTAAGGAAATTTCTATAATAGAATGTAAAGGTTTTTCTTACAACAAGGTTGTCTTGTTGTTCTAGAAGAATTGCATTACTATGGCCTAATAATCATGTGAAAGATAGAAAAGAGACTACAACTAATGCATGCCCAAGATGTTATCAATGCCTTAGATATCAAGGATATATAGATTGACAAAAACTTGATGACTTATCATAATGGGAACTTGTGGGTATGTATGGTCGCAATATAATGAGTCACCATTTCTCATACACACCCAAAATTCTTGGTGCGAACTTATTCAAGACCAAATTATTTTTCTACTCATGATTAAATAAGTGGGTGTTGACACTGTTAATAGGATCATGGGTAGAGATGGAGTCAAATAACCTAGTCTACTATAAGGATCGAGGGATCAATGAGCTCGATAATGCATTAAGGTTGTTCTAGATAAATCATCTATATGAATCTTTTTCTCTTCCATTTGAGAATCAAGAACAACATCTTCAGAATAAATAAATATTATTTGGGCATTCATGATGCATGTTGAATTTAGAATCAAAATTAAAGAATAATATATTTTCAAAATAATTGAATTTCAAATTTAGATGGCCTACGAATGGGTAAAGGATTTGAGAAGGCTAGAGTGATGAAAACTTAAGAATCTCTTTAGAGGTTTAAATGATTAAAGGAGTAAAATAATTTCTAAGAACCAATAGAGTGTTGGTTATAGAAGAATTTCTATAAAACCATGGTTATGTAAGAACCTTACATAAATCATAAAATTGATTTTTCAGGCATTCAAATTTCTTGGCGTTGAAAAGTGCTAGGGGCTTCATAATTAGCGATTATTGCCAAAATTTAAGCTTAATCTAAAAGGCAAAGTCATTAGGAATAACATTGAAGGAGTAACTATGGTAAAAGCTATTTCCTTAAATACAGTCATAAATTCTAGCATATAGCATGATTGAGACAATTTGAATAAATTTCATATAAAATATATAGAGAAATGCCTAAGAGTAATTACAATGAAAATAAAAAGCTACCCAACATAAGATGTTAGCATGTCAAGATAGAAAGTTGCAATTTGAACTTAATGGCTTTTTGGAGTGTTGTAAAGTTGAATTATTCAACAACATTAAAATTAAAGGTGTTAACCTCCATTCCATTGAATAAAGAAAGCTTGATTTACATCATGTGAATTATTAAAATGAATTTTTGTAGGGAATGTAACGATATTGTAGACTTCAAGCCTGGACACCCAATTTAGTCACCATCTCCTTCGAAGAGAGAACAAATGATGGAAGTCAAAATTGGGATAACTATTCTCAACATTTTCCCATCATTATCAAGAATGCTTGAAACTACTATAAGGAGTTATTAATGACCAATAATTTCTCTCCTAAGTGATGAGCATATGTTTTATCTCCATAAATCTTCTGTACATTTGTGATTGGAGGATTTTTATGGCTTCGATAATGTTAAAGTTCTTCATTACTCAATTACACCAATTTGATAAAATTTGATATTAAGAAGAAAAATATATCTTTCTTATAAGAATAATAATAATAAAATTAATGGAAAAAGAAAACATCAAAGTTCTCTATTATTTTATTATGTTAGTCCTACTAAAGCTAACTCCCAACTATGTATGTAAAAGGCTATATAATTTATTCTATCATGTTCTCACCAAATACTAAATCAATTGAGTATAAGTAGCTAGTTAGTCTTTTACTAAGCTTTGCACTTCCTTAATCAAGTAGTATTTCATCCACTAGTATTCTTGTTGAGACCTTTAACACCAATATATATATATATATATATATATATGGTTAAAACCCTCTTATGGGGCCTACGTGTTAATGCCAAAAAACGGTTATAGAGTCCTTAAAAGGACCCACCATCTCACTAACGCTCGTAATTTCTTTTTATCGTTGAAGCTTTCGGGTTTCTATTCTGTTGGTCTTCTAGATGCTAGACATGTTGCGATCCAACTTTCTAACGATTTGGACTATAGTAGAGTTTTTGCTAGGCGATCGTATTTCATTCTAAACTGTCAAATGCGTGTTTTGAAATGGACTCCTTTTTTTGATATTAAGGAGGAATCTCCGATTGTTTCGATCTGGATATCTTTTCCGAACCTTAGATTGCATTTTTTTAATTCTAAAGTATTGCATGCGCTGGGTTCCATATTTGGTAGACCTCTTCAAACTGATCAGGCTACTGCTTCAAAAACTAGGCCTTCTGTTGCTAGAGTTTTAGTTGAAGTGGATATTTCGAGAATTCATCCGAAAGAAGTTTGGGTTGGATCAAAAGCATATGGTTATATGCAGAAGGCTGAGTTTGAGAAAGTTCCGGAATTCTGTAATCATTGTAAAATACATGAACATGCGGTTTCTGATTGCTTTAAATTAAATCCTGAGCTAAAGAAATCTGTTGTGCATCCGATCGGGGGTCCTAGCTCTGCAGAGAATAACAAAGTTTATGTGCCGGTGGTTAAGAATAATGCTGAAGCTGATGTTATTCCTGTGGAACCGACCTCTGCTGTGCACAACATTTCTTTAAATGATGGTGGAACTATTGTGGTTGATGAGAATGCTGATGGCAAGGAGAATTCACAGGAAAGGTTGGATGAGACTATTAAAACAGGGGAAAATGATACGATGGTTAATAAGGGAAAAGGAATTATGCCAGATCCTAAACTTTTTATTCTTGTTAATGATTTATTAAATGAATTACCTGTAAAATCTAATTCAGTGACTATGGAAAATGCTTTGTTGTCTAAGCAGGATATTAACAATTTGGAGGATGACTGCTCTGATACTTACGTGGAAAATTATGAGGAAGGGGAGGTTATACCGACGTCTAAGGTGGTTTCTTCTTCTAATAATAATCAAGGTAATCTTTCTTCCTCTCCTCAGTTTAAGGCTAACAAGGTTGTGGAAGAGGATGTGGTTTCTAATGGTGGTAAGAAAAAAGGAAAGCAGGGGAAAAATTATTGTCCTGCTACACCTAGATCTACCAGAGCTCAAAATTCGTCTAAAGAAGGTAATGATTAAGCTTCTTATGTGGAATGTGAGGGGCATTGGTGGTAAGGATTCTAAACTTAGAGTAAAAAATATTTGTAGAATTAACAATATTAAGCTTCTTTTTTTGAGTGAACCTCTTATTAATGCTGACAAAATTGCTGATACTGCTAAATTTTTGGGTTTTACTAAGTTTTTTGCTAATTCCTCGAATAAAATATGGATCATGTGGAATAACCATATTGATGTAGAAATTGTGATGGATTATCATCAAGTTGTGCATTGTCAAGTTATGGTTGGTGATGTTTCTTGTTTTGCTTCATTTGTGTATGCTGCTTGCACTAGATTGAACCATCTAAATCTCTGAGAACAATTGCTTAATTTTGCTAACAATATAAATGGCCCTTGGTGTGTTGGAGGGGATTTTAACATTATTGCTAATGCTAATGAGAGAAGGGGAGGAAAGTGCCCTAATTATAAAGCTATGAAAGATTTTAATGAGATGATAAATGATTGCAATCTGAATGATATTGGTTTTTATGGTTCTCCTTTCACCTGGAATAGGGCTAACCTATTCCAAAGATTAGATAGAATTTTGTTTAATAATGATTGGTTAGCTCGTATTTCTGGTACTAATGTGGAACATTTAAGTAGAACTCTTTCTAATCATGTCCCTTTGCTTTTGAATATTAATGTTCTCAATCACATTGGTAATTATGCATTTAGATTTCTTAATATGTGGTTGTTGCATGATAATTTTAAAGTGGTCTTACAGAATAATTGGAATGCTCCTGTGTTCCCTGATAACAATATTTCTGGTATGCTAAGGCTTTGGGCTAAGTTGGCTAGACTTAAACAATGTCTGAGGTATTGGAATAAACATAGTTTCAAAAATATTTTTTCTAATATTTTGGAAATGGAGGCTAAAGCTATTGAATGGGAAGGTATTTTTTTGGATAATCCTTCTGAGGTTAATAGTGCCAAGTTAAGTGCCATTAAGAATGATCTTTTGAACTTGCATAAACAAGAGGAAGCTTTCTGGCATCAGAAAGCTAATGCTAAATTTGTTATTGAGGGTGATAGAAATACCAAATTTTTTCATGCTATAGCTAACAAGAATAAGACTAAGAGCAAAATTCATAAAATCATTAATAATGACAATATTACTCTCGATTCTGATGAATTAATTTGCAAGTCGGGTGTGGATTACTTTATGAATTTGTTTAAATGTAATGAGGGTATTTTTCCTCTCCCTAATCCTGAGTTTATTCCTAGGTGTATTGAGGTTGAGGAGAATCTTATGCTTTGCCAATTACCTTTGGAAACTGAAATGTTTAATGTTCTTAGGGAAATGAATGGTGATGCTACTGCTGGACCTGATGGTTTCACGACTAAGTTCTTTCAAAAGTCTTGGGACATTGTGAAGGATGATGTCATTTTAGCTGTGCATGATTTCTTTAAAGGTAATCTGTATCCTAAGTATTTTTCATCTGCGAATATTGTTCTTATTCCGAAAATTGAGGGAGCTAAAAGGTGGAATGAATTTAGGCCCATTAGTTTGTGTACTTTTTTTAATAAACTTAATTCTAAGATTATTGCTTCTAGATTAGCTTCTATCTTACCTAAAATTATTTCCTTAAATCAAACTGGGTTTGTTAAGGGGAGAAGTATTAGTGATAACATTTTACTTGCTCAAGAACTTGTTAATGATATTAATACTAAAGTTTCAGGGGGTAATATTATTTTTAAGCTGAATATTATCAAAACTTATGATAATTTAGATTGGAATTTTATGTTTAAGGTCCTTTCTTTATTTGGTTTTAGTCAAGATTTTATATTATTGATTAAGAATAGTGTGGATAACTGTTTCTTTTCTGTGATTATCAATGGTAAAAATCATGGCTTTTTTAAATCTTATAAAGGTCTTAGACAAGGTGATACAATCTCTCCTGCTCTTTTTATTATAGCTATGGAATATTTATCTAGAGGTATTAATGATCTTTTTGCTAAGAATAGTAACATGAATTTTCGTAGTGCTAAAGGTTTTCCTATCTCTCACTTGAGCTTTGCGGATGATTTCATTCTTTTTGCTAATGGATCTATTAAGAATATCAAACTTTTGATGAAACTCCTTTCTAATTTTCATAAGTGTAGTGGTCTTAAAGTCGGTAAAGATAAGAGTAATTTTTTTGTGGGAAAGTCTATCAACCAGAATAGGGTTTTGGCCATCCAAAGAGTGTGTGGTTTTTAATTTAAAAACTTACCTATTAATTATTTGGGTACTCCGATTTTTAAGGGTAAAAAGAAAAATTTTCTTTTTGATAATATTTTCTCTATAATTCAAAAGAAGTTGGCTAATTGGTCTACCAATTTTTTGTCTTTTGGTGGCCGCTTGGTGCTTGTGAAATCTGTTCTCAATTCGATCCCTATATATTTGTTTCACACTCTCATGCCTTCTACGGCTTTATGCAAGAGACTTGAGAGGATGATTAACAAATTCTTTTGGGGATCTAAAAATACTTATAAAGCTATTCACTAGGCTGCTTGGCATAAAATTTGTGGTCCTTTTGATGAGGGTGGTTTGGGTTGTAAGAGTCTTGTTGACACTGCTATTGCTTTTTCTCACAAACTTTGGTTTTCGTTTAGAGCGAATAATAGTTTATGGGCTAGATTTATGAATGTTAAATATTGTCATAATAAGCATCCTGTTATGTGTTCCTTTAAAAATTCTGACTCTCCTACGTGGAAAAGACTTTGTAACATTAAGTGGGAAGCTGAAAATATATACAATGGGGCCTTGGGAAGAGGAATATTTTTTTCTGGCAGGATAATTGGTTGGGAGACTTTTCTATAGATACTTTCTTAAATTCTCACACTTTGGAGACTGTTAAGGTCTCTCATTTTATTTGTAACAATAATTGGAATTTGGATAAATTAAATCAGCTTCTGCCTAGTTGTTTAGTTAACATCATTTTATCTATTCCTTTAAATGTTCATATTTTGGATAAAATTTTGTTTTCTGTTTCTTCTGACGGTAAATTTTATATGCGTAATGTTTGGGAGAAATTTTGTACTCATTTGGATAAGTCTGATAGATTTGCGGCTATTTGGCATAGCACTTTCCCTATTACTTACTCGACTTTTGTGTGGAGGTGTTTCAAAGGTTTTTTACCTGTGGATAATCTTCTTCAAAAGAAAGGTTTCATTTTAGCGTCGAAATGTTTATGTTGCTCTAATTTGGAGGATATTAACCACATTTTTATTAATGGTAGGATTGCGCAAAAAGTGTTGCTTTATTTTAATCGAATGTTTAATAAAAATGTTGGTTTTATCCCGGATAATTTGTTTTCTATGATGGATAGTTTGTTCAGTCCGACTAAAGGTCATATTTCCAATCTCATGCCTATTCTTATCTTATGGTATATTTGGAAAGCGCGTAATGAGGCTAAACATGATAGTATTAAGATGGATGAAACTAACATTATTAACAATGTGATAAGGAAACTTAAAAACTTGTACTCTTGCAATGTTATTAACTACAAAACTTTTTCTAAATCTTCTAATGTGGCTGTTAAGCTGGGTATCCAGCTGAATAATGGCAATTCTGATCAGTTGGACGCTGTGGTTTACTGGGTTAAACCTAAACCCCCTTTTGTTAAACTGAATACTGACGGGTCTGTTGGTTTAGCTCATGGTGGAGCGGGTGGTCTTATTCGTGATGTTCAGGGTGAGATTATCTCTGGCTTTGCTACTACTGTTAAACGGCTGGATGTTTTATGGGCTGAACTTAATGCGTTATTTTTGGGGGTCCAGCTGTGTTTAAAAGGGGGTTATACTGATGTGTGGATTGAAGTGGATTCTAAATTGATTGTCACGAGTATTTTAGAGAATTTTATTGGCAATGCTAGGAATTTTTATATTATGAGGAAAATTATTGATATTCTGCTTACTTTAAACTTTAGGATTTCTCATATTTATAGAGAAGGAAACATGTGTGCTGACTGGTTGGCTAGGAATGGAGCTCATCTGGTTGAGTATGAAGAAATTGATATTCTTAATTTGGATATCTCCTTTAAAGGTATGATATTAGTTGATAAAGTGGCTTTGCCTAACTTCAGACATGGGTGAGTGCTGTTTGTTTGGGTTGTGTGATGTTTTGTTTTCTCTGTTCTGTTGCTTTTATATTCCTGTAACTGGCTCTGTTATGGGTTTTATGGAAGCTTATTTTTCTACTTGGAGTTGCTGGAGGTGTTGCTGGAATGGTTATCAGGGGGTTTGGAGTTTGGGGTACTGGTGGGGCTTGTCTTTTTTTGGCATGTTCTATTTTTTTCTACATTTGTATTGGCAGCCTGGTAGGGGGTGTAAGCTTGCATGTTTGTATTTTTTTATCTGGAGTGGTATTTTATATGCTGGGATGAGTAATGTTGGCAAAAAGTTTGCCTTACTGTATGAGCTGTTGGGCTCCTTTTGGTTTTCTGGTAAAGCTGGGAGGTTGGATTGGTTGAGAAGGTTGCTGAATTATTTGATTGAGTTGATTAATTCTGTGGTGCTGATATTATTATTGAAGATCTTTTGCAGGTGCTTAACCGGAGGAACATGCGCTTGGTATAAGGTTTGGATTTTGTGTTTTGTTCCTTTTTTTGTGCAATTTTTTGTCAATTTTTGCAGGAGAGCGGAGCTGAAAGGTTTTAAGATTATTTGGCTTCTCCTTTTTTGGGTGATGTTGCTTCACAGCCCGCAGTTAGATTTGAATTATTTTTGTAACAGTAGAAAGAGGATCCTCCGGCTCATAGGTTTTTTGGTTTTCTTTTATTTTGTAGCTCGTTGGAGCATTAGAGAGCTGGAGGAACCTCCTAAGGACTTTGTAACCGCTTATTTATATCAACGTGTAGGCCTCTTTGTGGGTTTCAACTAAAAAAAAAAGATTCAAAAGATTAGAATCAGAAGGTAAATCCTGATATAAAGTTTCAAATTCCACCACTTTTTGTTGTTCAGCCACTTTAATATTATCAAAAACATTTTTAAAAACATGTTTATTCCACCACCTAAGTAATTGCTTTAATCTACTCAATTTAGTCCAAAGTCTACCCATACCAGTCATATCATTGTTAGGAAAGACATCCGCATCCCAATTATCAGAAATAGCAATTCTAAATTCAGGATGGGTAAGCCACATATTCTGAAATCTAAAAGACTTAGAAGGTTTAGTTTTGTTACCAGAAACCGTTAAGAGAAGAGGAGCATGATCAGAAAGCGTTCTGCTCAGGTGCTGAACCTAGGTTAATTGAAAGCAACTAATCCATTCATTATTAAACAACAGTCTATCCAATCTTTGCCACATTCTAGACCTGCTCCAAGTAAAACTACAACCAGAGAAACCAATATCAGATAAATTATAATTAGTAATCATATCATTAAAATCATTCATAGCATTGACATTGGGAGGATTTCCCCCTCTTCTTTCATCGGCATGAGAAATAATATTAAAATCACCACCTACAGCCCACGGCCCCGTGATGTTTTGAGCAAAATCTGCAAAACTCTCCCATAAGGGAGATCTCCCCAATCTAGTAGATGCAGCATAAACAAAAGACACATGACAATTAAAGCTATCAAAGGATATGTGAGCATGAATAACTTGCTGAAAATCAGAAATAACATTAACATTTAGATGGTTGTGCCACATCATCCAAATCTTGTTAGCAAAACTATTTTTAAAACCCAAATTAGAAGCAGTAGTAACCAACTTGTCAACAGAAATAAAAGGTTCAAGAAGGACCAATAACTGAATATTGTGAATACGTTTTAAATTTCTAACACGATTTTTTGAGTCAAGACCACCAATCCCTCTCACATTCCAAATAAGAGTTTTAATCATTAGTACATTTGGAAGTAGCTTGAGCTCTGGTGGAACGTGGCGGCTCAGAAATAGGAGCCTTATAATTTTTCTTTTTTTTCTTATTAGTCTTAGGAGACCCTTCCTTCTCAACCCGTTTAGTAGACATAGTATAGGCATTAATCCTTTCCTCATTGTTATGAAGTTCTTCCTTTTCTTTATCAGAAGATAATAAAACCTTATTCCCTTCAATAATTTCACCTTCTTCACTTTCCTCCCCTGTTTCCATTTCCTTTTCATCTCCCATTTGATTAAGCAAAGAATTGGAAATATCATCATTATTAAGCATAGAATCACCAGAAATAAATATATCAGGTAATTGATGGTTCTCAATAGAGAGGTTTTCCTTAGCAATTTCTTTCTCGGGTTCCACCTGCGTTGAATCCACCTTTAAACTCTCCTGAGGAGGTGCGACATCAGCATGGTTTCCAACCATCTCAACATTGGAAGGTTCTAAATCGTTACTCGCATCCTGAGAAGTTCCTAAAAAATCCTTATCCACGGTGTTCACGACCTCAGAATTGACCTTCCCAGTGGAGTTGTTGGAAGCTTTTTTAAGTTCAGGATGCTGTTTAAAGCAATCAGAAATCGCATGTCCATGCGCTTTGCAATGACTACAAAAATCAGGCACTTTCTCAAATTCCATTTTTTGAAGTTAACCAAACGATTTAGATCCAACCCAAACTTCCTTAGCATGCTTAACAGTAATATCAACTTCAACTAACACCCTAGCAACAGAAGGATGAGTTCTAGAGGTAGTAGCTTGATCGATTTGTAAAGGACGTCCAAAAATCGCCCCCAACGCATGCAACACTTTTGAATTAAAAAAATGAAGGCGTAAGTTCGAAAACAAAATCCATATAGGCACAATCAGATATTCTTTTTTGACATCAAAAAAGGGAGTCCATTTAAGGATCCTCATTTGACAGTTAAAAATAAAATAGGATCTACGAGAAAAAACACGACTGTAATCTAAATCGTTAGAAAGCTGAATCACAACGTGTTTAGAGTCCAAAAGCCCTACATAATAGAAACCAGGAAGTTTAAGATTACTAAAAAGCGCACGAATCGCGTCGAGATTAGGCCTACGCAAACCAAACTTGCCAACCAAAGTAAAACGAAAAGGTGAAGAAAGTTTTAAGACATCATCATCAGAAATCATCAGTGCCGGCACACCATTAAAGGTAGATTGAGTCAGAGAAGGTAAGGTATCACTTGAAGATCCCGCTAGAACATCTTAAAAAGACCTAGATTTAGTAGGAGAAGAAGACTCCGAGTCAGGATTAAAGAACCCTTTTTTTGCATCTTTAGCTTTAGAGGAGAAAATCCCCCAAGGAGACACCGAAGACGATCCAGCCATCGCTGAAGGCCCGAAGGCCACAAACACCCACAGGAATCAGTTGCACAAAACTCACGAGATCGCACACACAAGATCACCCGGAAGCATCCGAAAGAACGGAGACCAGGAAACCCTAAAATCGCACAGGCGGCGCAAGAGGAAAAAAAAGAGCTGAGGAGCTGAGACCTTTAACACCAATATAGATTCATAGTATCCGTAATTATTTTTTGTGAACTCTTTCATTTTCCACCATGATGTCTTTATTCTTTTTCTAGCATTTTGGGCTTTTTCTGATGCATTATTATAGTCAAATGATATAGTTATAGTAGAAACACTCTCATTATTTGAATTGATTTACAATGCTATTTATTTATTATCAATAAAATCATAGCACTACTCATTGATCATTGTCAAATGTTTTCCTAAATCGATCCTTAATGTCATTAGTCTCCAACATCAAATGTATATTATCTCAACCACATTGCCAACCCATATATTAATAGAATGATTAAGTATATCATTTAGCTTCACTTGACCTTCTAACATTATTGTATCATAACCTAACACCTGATAAAGATTGATATCATATATCTAACAATTAGGGTATGAACACTGTAGGCCCAACACACTTTTTCTTAATCACACAACCAACCTCCTATAAGGAGATCAATAATTAAAATATTTTCCGACCTTCTATAAATGCATGCCACCTATTAAAGAAATTATTAGGTATAGATAAGATATGGGGTTAGTAATAAATCGAGTTTTTTTTTTTAATTATAATTAAAAGTTAATGGAGTATTGGAGTACACAACAATGTACTAGCCATGTGATGTGTCTTTTTATGAAAGAAGATATTGCATAACAACAAACTCAATGCATAATAGGTTATCATCTATGTAATCATGTTGTCTACACATAGAGATACATTATACACTACTAAAAATTTCACCTAGCAATGAACTCTAGTTAGACATAGATGTTTTGTGACCATCCTCTTATTCTCTCAATCAATTCTATTTTCAAAAGAATTTCCAAGCAAATCGTCCATCATCATTGGAGTTTAAATGCTGGTCATTAATTCTCATCTAACACTTTTCACTCAATGACAACTCAATCAACTTCTTGAAACTTATTAAAAGATCAAATTCTCTCACAATTGAAACTATTATATTATGTTAACATCAATTATGACGATGAGCATCCTTTACAATCAGTTTGTTATATAAGTAAAATTATAAAATAATCCACAAGAATTTTTTTCCAAAATTTTCAAATTAAATTTTATATTTCTAAAGTACTCTCACCTTATCAATGGCATGATTTTCCATCAACCCTAATGTAACACCATGCAATTTCGGCAACGCTTCTCACAAAATAAGATAAAAGAAGATTCTAGTCATTATTTAAGATTTTCCAATCTTTTTTATTAGAATACAATATTTAAAACTTAAATGTGTATTAACAAATTTAGTAAATTAAGATCTTTGAACTTATTTTCAAGATCTTAAATTAAATCTTAATTATATTAACTTTATATTTCCATGCTTTACATTCCAAAAAAATATATTATAATTAACGGCTATATAATTGCTATATTTTCTCAAACCATGAAAGAGTAATGTGCCTTCATTGGCAAATATCTCAAATGCCAAATATAGGAAGATTAAGAACAAAATTATGCAGGTCGTCTTAGTCTGTTGGTTGAATCGTTGACTATCGATCAAGAGGATTAGGATCCCCCACAAAAAACAATAACAAAACTATAAAACTGATTTCGACGCATAACAGCTGATGTTGAGTTTTCCATTTTTAAGCATGCATTCTTGGCAGAGTTAAAGCTCAGTCTTTCTTCATAATTAGCTCAATCATCTTCCTTTCCATTAAAATTTTCGCCCTTCTCACCACTTGAAAAACATAATACTGATAAAAAAATAATAAGAACATGTAAAACATAAACTATGCGATATAAGAACGAGCCCGAATAACATCTAGAGCATGAAATCTAAAGCCATTTTGCAAGTAACATGAAAACCCTAACCCCTAAAACCCGTACAGCTCACTTTATCGCTGTCTTTCTTTCTCTGAGCCTCGCGGCGACAATTATGCCTACTCACGCAAGCAAAAGCCATCATCACACGTGTTTCTGAATCTATCTATGATGGTTTTCCATCACCAATGCCTGTCTTTTCTTCAAGCTTTCAGAATGTGTGAGAGAGGAGAGTATCAAATCTGTATAAGTAGCAGGTTTAATTGCTATAGGATGCTAATAAAAGTACTCTCTTTAAATACTCGAAACGATTTAAGTGATCGTTTCGCCAATCTAACTGTTGTAAAATGGCACTTACAAAACTTCACTCTTTTTTTAACTTAAATTTTTTTTGGCGATGAATGTTGAATATGGCTTCCCATGTTTTTTCTCAGTAATTTTCAAACCATTAATGCCTGACGATGCATTCATACAGATAAGAAGAGGGAAAGAAAGTTTAAGCGCAGGAAAGAACTGAAAACAGTATCTGTGCTGCTAGAGAGAGAGAGAGAGAGGTCAGTTTTTATGGTGGTCAAACATAAAAGTAACGCAGTTGGAGCATCTTCCATTGGAAATTGATAAGGCCGAAAGATGCACTTCGACAGTCATTATAACGAAAAAAAGGTTGTGCTCAAGGTAATGGCACATTGCAGCTTTAAAATGGAAACTTATGGGGAATGCAAAAGAAATTAAGGAGGGCATCGGAAATGAAACTAAACAATGTTTTTTCTCATTCGTTAACACATAATTAATGGAATAATAGCCCATCTCAACACATTATGTTTATTATATTTTTTTTTATATTTGTTAGGTACTGATCTTATGTCGGTCATGAAAGGCTAGTAATTTTTTTTTTTGAATGTAATTGTAATTATCATCTATGTTATTTGCATAGATATTAATTATGATAACATAAAATAAAATAAAGAATTGAGTGAGAATCACAAAAAAATAGTTGTGAGGTACCATAGTATAATACTTTCCTCCCGTGAAAGGCTCTCAGTTGACTTTATGTTTGCTGTCACTGATTAAAAATTGCAGTAGAACTGGTACACCAGATTAAAAAGTCTGGCAGGAGCATCTCTTGAGATGTGCAATAAAAAGTTTTTTTTTTTTAAACTAAGAATCTCATTAAGATAAGAGACTTCATTTATTCAAACATTGCAAGCAAATTAGTAAAAAATTAGCGCTGATGTGAAGGCCTGTTAATTTTAATGAAATATGAAAGTCTAGACCCACAGCATATCAAACCCTTCAAGTGACTAATAGATGAATCATTTTCTTACACTTCTTATCCTGTCCAAACCAAAAAAAAGAATCTGGAAGAAATTTTTAAAAACATGCGATCAAATACAAAAACAAAATTTCTAGTGATTACCAATTGATTTTGTCTTTTAAGTGTATTCATTACCTAAAGAGGTAGTAGCTTAGAAGATGAAAGGAGGAAGAGATTTCCTTGCAAGCAAGAGAAATTGTCATAATATTCGCTCACCTTTCTATGATCTGTGGGCATGCTGATCAATGCATTACCTGTATGCTATATAACGAGGCGTTTAATCGAATTTGGGGCATCAGATCTCTTATCTTTCTTTCATCTTGCTACCCTCCCTCGTTATTAAAGAAAAACAAATGCATAAATAAATAAAAAGATAAGAAATAAACTAAAGATCAAAGTTTGCAACACAAGAATAATCTTGATCGATCGGAACCTGTAGCCCACTTCATAATTTTTTAGCTAAGCCAAATAAATAAAATAAATTATAAAGAATCTTAAAAATGAAGGAGGGTGATTAGGAAGGTAGATGAAATAAAGAAAGAAGATGAAGAAAACTGATAGAAGATTCTGGGAAAGAATGGAGAGAACGCGGCCTTCTGAATTAGGTTAAAATTAAGAAAATCGTGCGATGCTCAAAGCTTAGCAATAAATAGAAAGAAAGAAAAAAAAATGAAGAAATCATGCAAAAGGTCAAAAAGTGAAGCAATCAGAGAGAAACTTTTAGTAGACAATGATGAAAACTTTATCCTTGCCGACAGGAAGGCAGAGAAATAAAACAAAAATCAACAGAAACAAAAATTAAAAAAAGAAAATGAAATACAAAAAGTCTAAAGCAATCCATGGTCAAACCCCATATCATTGCAGCAATCAGCCCTCCTTTTTCTCTCTCTCTCTCTCTCTCCTCCCCTCTTCAAAAAAAAAAAACTAGAAAAATCGAACCTCAATCGGACGATCCAGCTAAAAACGAAAAGAAATCAAAATCATAGATCGGAAATATAAGAGAAATAACTCACCGACCGCAGGAGAGTTTTTGACGTGGAGAGGGAAGCAGTGATTGGGGGGAATGAAGCCTGGTCCGAGACCTCCTCATCGAAAGCTCTGTTAGAAACCGGCCATAGAAAAAGAAGAGAGAGAAACTAAGAGATACGGCCGGAGGCCTCGAGCCAGACAACATTCCCCTCAAAGAGAAAGCTTCCACTTTACTGAAACGCAGCGGCAGCAAAAGCCCTTTTTTTTCTCTCATTCTCTCTCGCCCATGAGACCCGGATTCTCTCTGAGGGATGCGGCTCAGGTTGGGGTGGAGATAAAGAGGCGATGAAGAGGTTATGATGACCAAAATGATTAATCTGAGCAGAGAGAAAGAAAGAGAGAGAAGGACAGGAGAGTAAAAGCTCAACCAAACTCCCACTATTAAAAAGAGAAAAATGAAGTGGAAAGAGAAAGCGAGGAGTAAATGTAGTGGGTCAGCCTCAGAAGAGTCGTAGGCAGGAGCAATAAATAAGGGAGAGAAGAAGAAAGAGACAGAGTAAAAGACAACACAAAGGTGCAGGTTGCGGTCCCTACCCCAACTCTCTCTCTAACTTCTCTACCAGAAATGACCACGACCCCATCATGCATTGCACAACCCCCACTCTCTCTCTAACTGCTCTCCGCACCACGTGATGCTCTTCTCTCCCTTTCTCTCTCCTCAACTCGCCTCACAATTCCTCACACATCTCTTACCGTCTCCTCTTCCACCCTGCCCTCATTTATACATAATTACTGCCGTCAGGCCCGGGCGACCTAGTGCCCACGTTCACCGTTCGATTGTATCGCGACGGTCCTGATCAGTCTGGAACATAACAGAGAGAACCCTAGAGAGATCGAGGGAGCGAGGTTGCGGCTGCTCGTGCTTCCATGGAGTGGTTGGGGTAGGGTTTCGCGTAGCCCGATAAGCGCGACGGGATCCACTCTCTCTCTCTCTCACTCGTTGAGAAAGATTGGATTGTGATATTTTTATAATTGGCAGTCAATAATTGATCATGGCAGTTCTTGTATTTTGAATGATTTAAATTAAATTTCAAAATTTATTCAAAATCATTGTTTGTTGAATTCAAATTTTTTAGTTACATCAAAGGCTGGAATCAATTAACAGATAATCTCAACTCTCTCTTTATATATATATATATATATATACATATATATATATATATATATATATATATATATATATATATATATATATATATATATATATATATATATATATATATATTTGAAGAGCAGCCTTATATAAAAAATTTTAAGTAAGAGTTGAACGCCTTGTTATACGCCTTTTGTTTATTGATTATTTAAGGAACGGATGTCAATATTAGATTCAAATTGGGCAAAAATTTTATGAAAAATTCCTCATAAAAAAATTTAAATGAAATATTATTCTTTTGAAATGAATTAATGATAAATATATCGAGATTGCGCTTGACCTCTGAGCTTCATGAGGAGCCAAACCCCAAATTATGATGCCACATTACTTTATACAAATGAATTTATCGTTTTTGTACATTTTTACACACTGACTCATTGTTAGTTATTTATTTTTATTTTTTAAAAAAAACCCACAAGAGGGGCCTACGCGTTAATATAAAAATCGGTTACAAGGTCCTTAGAAGGATCCTCCAGCTCTCTACGCTCATACGAGCTACAATCAAAAAGAAAAATAAGTCCTACGAGCCAGTGGATCCTTTTTTTACTATTACAATATAGGCAAAATTTAGAGTTGGTCTGCAAGTCAGCAGAACCCAAAAACCGGAAGTGAAAAATTCTCTCATTCAACATACACTTCTTGAAAAACATAATAACAAAATTGAAAGTGCACAAAAAAATTCAAACCGAGAGTAGATTGCAGTTGTGGACGATTTGGAGCACAGAAGAAAAGAACCTGTAAAAACCTCTCCAAAAAATGGTCTTAGAAACACAATTAGAAATAGAAGAAGAAACAACAAAAACCGTGAAGAATTACGCGCCCCATTGAAAGCAGGTTTTCCATATTAATACAAAAAAACTTTATTAGTGTTATTTCTGAGAGTAATGAGGGTAACCCTCAGGATTTCTACACTATTAGAAAAATTAAGCTGACTCATTGTTAGATAATTGCTTATTTGTGCATATATTTCAATTTGAAATCTAATTTGGATACAAAGTCAATATTTAACAATGGTGTTGGTGATGGTGCAAAGCTGGTTATAAATCATCTTGATTATAGATATATTTGTTCAGAAAAAAACATTCAAGATGCTTTGTTTTAAGAAACAATCGCAATTTTATTTGAAACTATTTTCTTAAAGATTTTTTAAAAATTTAATGATGAAAAATTGCTTCTTGCAACTAAAATAATTAATTTATTTTTCCTGGAACAACTTCATAATAATTCATCTTTAAAAGCTACAATCATCCTAAATAGTTTGTAAATTGAGATAATCCCCAAATTTTTATTTTCAAATATCTTGTGCCTATCAACCATGCCTCCACACCTTGCTGTGACTTAACCTCATTGAATGGTGACTAGCCTCCAACAACTCTTTTAGCAACATGCATCCACAATCTTTTCACTGAACCACCCCTCTTTGTCACCAAGCTCTTCTATACTTTTATCTCACCTCATCTATTTGGTGATATTTTCGAATGGATATCTCTATGAGTTCCCATTATCCTACCAAAAGTCCTTTCCCCCAATTTAATCTGTTCTTCTAGAGGTAATGTTTACAAGAACTAAAAAATGCATTAATATTTTACAGGCTTGTTTACAACTTGATATACTTAAATCTAATATCAATATTTTAAAATATGCATGTGTCACTGAAATGTAAAAGATTTGACATGATAATGATCATCTCGGGAGCTCGCCTTAGCGCCGCCTTGTGCGATTCTTTGGGTTTCCTCCTTTCTCCTCATCTGTGCCTTGTTCTCTGCTGTTTTCCTTATTTTTCTCTGGTTGTTCCTCTGCGCTTAGAGTTTGAGTGTCTCTGGTGTTTCCGGTGCCCTCTCTGGGCTGGTTTTTCATGGCTGGCGATCCTACCCCAAACCCTTGGCGTAAGGCTTCTAGCTCGATACATGAAAATCACCGTGGATTTTTCAATCTAGAGGGGGGTGAGTCCTCTAAGACGCTAACGCGATGCTTTAAAGATGTTTTAGCTGGTAACCCGATGGAAGGTGAAAATATTCCTAAACTTACTCAATCGACTTTTAATGGGGTTCCTGCTGTTTTGCTTTCTGATGAAGATGTTTTAAAACTTGCTTCTCCTGTCAAATTCACGTTGGTTGGCAAATTTGGTCTGTGAATGCCTAATCTTGATAAGATTCGATCCTTTTTCAGCAATCCGAAGTTATCTGGTTTTTTTCAGTGGGTTTGTTGGATTCCTGTCATGTTGTTATTCAGCTTTCTAATGATTTAGACTATAGTCAGATTTTTACGAGAAGAGCTTATTTCATCAATAATTGTCAAATGCTTGTGCTCAAATGGACACCTTTTTTTATGTCAAAGAAGAATCATCGATCGTTCCTATTTGAATTTCTTTTCCGAATTTGCGTTTGCATTTCTTTAACCCTAAAGTTCTTCATGCTCTCGGGGCTATCTTCGGCCGTCCCTTACAAATAGATCAGGCGACGGCCATAAGGACCAGGTCATCTGTGGCCAGGGTGCTTATGGAAGTTAATATATCCAAAAAGCATGCTAAGGAAATTTGGGTGGGTTCAAAAGCTTATGGTTATTTGCAGAAAGTTGAGTTTGAAAAGGTTTCGGATTTTTGTCATCACTGTAAAATGCATGATCATGCCGCCGTCTCTGAATGCTTTAAATTGCATCCTAATTTGAAAAAATTTGTCTTCTACATTAGATAAAGAAAATAAACCTGAGAAAAATAGTAATAATGGGGAAGAAATTCTGCTTCCTACTTCTAATGTTGTTATAACAAGGATTAATGATAAAATTAAAGCCCTACTGTTATTCCGAAAAACTGTGACAAAACGTTAGAAGGTAATTTGAATAATTTTGTTATCCCAGACTCAGAACAGGAGGATGTGGTTGAACCGAATATATATGTTTCGATAGATTCGATGCTTCATAATAATAAGGAGGATCAAATTGGTATCAATAAAGAGCATACTTTACAGTCTGCTAAAAATGGTAAGGAGATTATGGAAGAATGTGAGGAAGGGGAGTTTATTCCTAAAACTGGTTTGGATTTGATTAATGAGGATAAAGAGGATTCTTTGTTTTCTAACTTACCGGGTGCCGAGAATATTTGCATTGAGGAAGAGGAGTTTATTAAGGTTAATAAAAAAAATAATAGTAAAATTTGGAAAAATCTTTCCCAGTCTACTTCTAGATCTACTAGAGCTCAAACATCTTCCAAAAGTTGTAATGGTTAAAGCCCTTTTATGGAATGTTAGGGGCATTGGGGGTAATGATTCTAAAAATAGAGTTAGAAACTTATGTAGGATTCATAAAATTCAGTTACTTTTTTTATTTAAACCTTTTAGTTTTGCTGAGCAACTTGACGCTACGACTAAACGTTTGGGTTTTGTTAGGAATTATGCTAACTGTTCGAATAAAATATGGATCATGTGGAATAATGCTTTTAGTTTAAATATTATTGATGACCTGCATCAAGTTGTTAATGCTCAAATTTTGTTTTTCAATTTTAAGTGTAATGTTTCTTTTGTTTATGCGGCTTGCACCAGGTTAGGCCGTTTATGTCTTTGGGATCAATTGAAAAATTTTATCGTTAACTCTAATACTACTTGATTTGTGGGTGGGGATTTTAATATTATCTCCAATGCTAATGAGAGAAGGGGTGGTAACCCTCCCAATGCTCTTGCTATGGAGGAGTTTAATTCTATGATAAATGATTGTAATTTACATGATATTGACTTTTTGGGTAGTGCTTTTACTTGGAGTTGAGGGAATCTTTGGCAAAGGTTAGATAGGATTTTATTCAATAATGATTGGTTGTCCTGTTTCCCTATGCCCCACGTGGAACATTTAAGAAGGACTGGTTCTGATCATGCTCCTTTACTATTGACTATTATACTCTTAAAGATTTTGTGCCTACGACTTTCAAATTTCAAAATATATGGGCTTCCCACCATGACTTTCTTAACGTGATTCAGAGCAACTGGTGTGCTCCTATTCCCCCTAATGATAATATTTGTGGTATGGCTAGGATTTGGGCTAAATTGAGTAGACTCAAACAGGTTCAAAGATGGTGGAATAAGAATATTTTCAAAAACATCTTTACCAATATTAAAGAGGCTGAAAATGAGGTAATTGAGCTTGACAAGGTTTATATGGAGAATCCTGTTACTGATAATCTCTCGGCTCTTAATCTTGCTAAGAATAAGCTTAGTATTTTACATGATCAGAAAGAGATTTATTGGAAATAGAAAGCTAACTATAAAATGTTACAAATTTAGTTTCATGAATTATGATTTTTGATGATAGCAAACAATACGACTATCTCTTTTCTACTGACATTTCAGGGCCATAAGATCGGACGGAAATCGGAACTAGCTCAAGTTTGGGTAGACTAAGTCTGAGTCAGTCAGTAACTTTCCTTTTCCCTTTCCTGAGTAAATTGTAATCTTGGAAGTGTCTGATGCTAAGTAAGCCTACACACACACTTGAGTGATTCTTTTCTTACAGATTTAGAATTTCTATTTTTACTCACATCATCCCGGACGATGTTTATATCGTCCTGGATGATCGAGTTTAAAACAAAACCCTAATCAGGACTCCTAGTCAAGGCAGACGTCATTAGGATATCAGCCTGGACGATACATGCATCGGCCAGGACGATATGCACAAAACAGAAAGAATTTACCGACATGATCTATTTAGGCATACATTATTTTTGGATATTGCGACCAAGACAATCGTGTATCGTTCTGGATGATTTGATACAATTATACCTAAATTGATCAGATAATTAAGGAAAATAATTAAGGATGATTGATACAATCACATCGTTCGGGACAATCTAAATATCGTTCAGGACGATCAGTTCAAAAACCTTAGTTGCTTCTGGACGATCAGCATTGGCCAGATCATATTCAAGGCAATGTTCTAGATGATTTACCTCTGATTTGAACTAATCAACCGGGACGATCATGAGATCAGGACGATCGTGAGATCATCCAGGATGATCAAGGTAATTTTGAATCATCCAGACCCCCATTCAGGGCAATGTTTAGTACGATAGTCCACAATTTATATTGATCGGCCAGGACGATATCCATATCATCCTGGACGATAATGTCGGTTCTTAAAATTCTATTTAAAGGATCTGATTTTTCTCATGTATGAGACCTTGAGTGCTACTGTCTTGACCTAAGAGAGACTTGGGAGAGGGAAGGAGAGAGAGAGAGAGAGAGAGAGAGAGAGAGAGAGAGAGAGAGAGAGAGAGAGAGAGAGAGAGAGAGAGAGAGAGAGAGAGAGAGAGAGAGAGAGAGAGAGAGAGAGAACTTGTGAGGGGGGGCTTGTGAGAGGGTTCACAAGGGTTACTCCAGGCAAGGTTCCAAGTCGTCTTCTCCAATCTTTGTCCTTCATTCTTGGGAGGTTCTTGGGAGGTCTACTTCACCAAAAGGTCCGGGTTCTTTACCCGCTTGAAGATGAAGCAAGAGTAGTCAGTTCCCTGCCCACTTCAGGAGGAAGCAAAAGGATTCGGTTCTCTGTCGCACTAGGGTTGGTGAAAAGGAGTCGGTTGTAAAGGCTTCTCCGCCTAGCTGTGGGAGCTAAAGTAGAGACACTTACTTAGTGCAATACTTGGAGGGCGCCTCCAGCGAGTGGACGTAGGTCAAGGTGACCAAACCACTATAAACCCTTGTGTTCTTTTTATTGCTTCCGCATTTTAATTTTTTGCACTTATTTTTCTGTGGTTATTTTGGTTTGTTCTTATTGTGATTTGATCTAATAAAGATTTTTTTTAATACCAATTCACCCCCCTCTTGGTTAGCCTCGGGCTAGTTCTCAAGGGCTTAACATCTCTAATGAACTTTTATAAAATTTTATTAGAAGGGGATTGTAATACTAAGTATTTTCATGCCATGGCTATTAAAAAGAAAATGAGAAATTATATTTTCAAAATTTTGAGTAGTGATGGTGATTTTTTAGAGGAGGAAGAGGACATTATTAATTTTGGTATTGACTTCTTTAAAAACATTTTTAATTCTTATGTTAATGTTTCTCCTATTGTTAATCCTTATGTTAAAGCCTGAAATATTGTCAAGTTTGATTTGATGGATGCTGTGCAAGATTTCTTTAAAGGTACTCCCTACCCAAAAATTTTCTATTCTATTATTTTAATTTTAATTCCTAAAAAGGATGCTAATAACAAGTGGATGGATTTTAGACCCATTAGTCTTTGCTCCTTTTTTAATAAAATGGTTTCCAAAATTTTGGTTACTATATTAAGTATTTTTCTTCCTAAAATTATATCTGCTAATCAAATGGGTTTTGTTAAAGGGAGAAGTATATTTGATAATGTTCTCTTGGCTCAAGAGATGACTCGTGACATTAGTCATAAGACTAAAGGTGGCAATGTCATATTCAAATTGGATATTACGAAAGCTTATGATAATTTGAATTGGAACTTTTTATATAAGGTTTTATCCCTTTTTGGCTTTAATAATGCTTTTCTTCAACAGGTTAAAAATAGTATTGAGAACTATTTCTTTTCTATCATTATTAATGGGAGAAATCATGGTTATTTTAAATCATCTCATGGTCCGAGACAAGGTGATCCGTTGTCTCCTATTTTATTTATTATTGTTGTTGATTATCTCTCTAGAGGTTTGGAGGAGTTGTATAAAAGACATTCGAATATGCTTTACTGCACCAGAGGGGACTTACCTATTACTCATCTTAGCTTTGCTGACGATTTTATTATTTTTGCTAATGGTTTGATTAAGAATGTTAAAGTTTTAATGTAATTTTTGTCCAATTTTCATAATATGAGTGGGCTGGCTATAAGTAAAGAAAAAAGTAGCTTTATTGTTGCCAACTCTGTTAATCATACAAGAGTTAATGCCATTAAAAGTGAATGTGGATTTAATTGTGTTGATTTTCCTATCAAGTATTTGGGTACTCCCATTTATAAAGGTAGAAAGAAAAAGCTTATCTTTGAAGAAATGTTTTTTAAAGAAAAATTGCTAATTGGCATTCTAATTTTCTTTCCTTTGGTGGTAGATTGGTTCTCATAAAAAGTGTTTTAAATTCCATTCCCATATTTATTTTTCATACTTTACATCCGTCTATGTCGGTTTGTCGTAGGCTTGAGAGAATTATTAATAAATTTTTTTTGGGAGCTAAGAATGATAACTCTTGCATCTATTGGGTTGCTTGGAATAAGATCTGTGGGGTTACTAATGAAGGTGGTTGGGTGTAAATCTATTTCTGATACTGTTATAGCCTTTTCTCACAGATTATGGTTATCTTTTAGATCTAATATGAGTTTGTGGGCTAAATTTATGAATGTGAAATACTGTAAAGGCATGCACCCGACCTCCTGTTCTTACAAGAATCAGGACTCCTTAGTTTGGAAAAGACTTTGTAATATTAAATGGGAGGAGGAAGTTAATATTCAATGGGGTTTATGCATGGGTGACATTTCTTTTTGGCAAGATAATTGGTTAGGTAATGGTTCCATTGATACCCATCTTAACACTCATACTTTATTTAATGTCAAAGTGAAAGATTTCATTGAGAATGGTGTTTGGAATGTTGATAAAATTAGTAATTATATTCCTTTGGGCTTATCGAACATCATTGTGAACTTACCTTTAAATTTACAAAGCAAGGATTGCATTCTTTTCAATATTTCTCCTTCTGGTGAATTCAATCTCAAGTGTGTTTGGAATGAGGTTAGATTTAAACATGATCAGTCCATTATGTATTCTGCGTTGTGGCATAATAACATTCCTATTTTGTTCTCTATTTTGGCTTGGAGATGCATTACAGGTTTTTTGTTAGTTGACAATTTGCTTAAACAGAAAGGTTTTATTTTGGCTTCTAAATGCCAATGTTGCCTTAATTTTGAAGACATTAATCATGTCTTCCTAAATTGGGGATATCTCTAAGAACGTTTGGAGCTATTTTTGTGGCATTGCTTGAAAAAATTTTGATGATCATAATACTTCTTTAGCTAACATTCTCAAATCCTGGTTTACTATGTCTAATGGCCATATTTTTAATCTTCTTCCTATTCTCATTTTATGGTTTTTAAGGAAAGCTAGAAATGAGTCTAAACATAATGCTATTAGGATGGATGCCAATATGATCATTTCCAATGTTAGAACAAAGTTTCTCAGCTTTATTCAATAAAGATATTATCTGGGAAACACTTTATGTTGGCGGGAGCTTTGGCTTCTAGTCTTGGAATTTCCATTACTGTTTGCAATGTTGTTGTTTTGGATAAAATTGTGAGATGGGCGAAACCTTGTGCTCCCTTTGTTAAGCTCAATACTGATGGTTAGGTGGGTATTCAAAAAGCTGGTAAGGGGGGCATTATTCCTAATAATAAGGGCTATGTTCTAATTGCTTTTGCTGCTCCCCTACATCATTGTTCTTTGATTTGTGCCTAGTTGATGAGTCTTTGTGTTGGGCTTTCTATTTGCCAACGGAAAGGTTTTAACAATGTGATCATTGAAGTTGATGCTTTACTTTTAATTCATATTATTCAAAAGGACAATATTGGTCACCCTAATCTGTTTTATATTATTAGAACAATTAAAATTCTCCTTGCTAGTATGAATTATACTATTAACCATATCTACTGGGAAGGAAATGCTAGTGCTGATTGGTTGGCCAAAATGGGGTGTATTGTGCCTACTATTCAAGAGTTTGAGGAAGGTAATACACCTTTGTTGTTGAGAGCTTTAACGAGACTTGATAGAAATGGTTTACCTTATATTAGAGCTGCTTAACATTTTCCTTATTTGCTGGGTGTTTTCTCTATTCCACTGGATGTCTATTCTGTTTCTTCGTAACCAGTGTTATTTTCTGGTGCTGGTTAGTCTTTGTTTGGACGGTTTTGCTGGTATTATTTACTGGGGCCTTTTCGTGCTTACTGGGAGTTGTTATGGTGGAGTTCCTTGCCTCTTTCAGTTATATTTTATGTGGAATTGGAGTCTGTTTGCTGCTTTTTCTCTTTTTCTTATTTGCAAATTTTTGGGATAATCTGGATTACCTGCTGTCATTTCCTCGAGCTTAATCGTATCCAGGTATTAAGGATTTATTCCTTTATTTTTGTTAGTTTCTTTGTTGTCTACTTTTTGTAGGTTTTTCTTTCCCTTAGTATATTTTTTGGAAGAAAGCAGGTGCTGAAAGTGATATCCTTAAGTTTTCTTTTTTATTTTTGGGTGCCTTTTAGGTGCCGCCTTAGAATGTTTCTAGGCAATTTTTGTACAGATTAGAGGGGGACTTTCTGCTCTTTAGGTTTTCTTTTCTTTTTATGCATTGTATCTCTTCGAGCATTAGTGAGTGGATTGTCCCCTTCAGGACTATGTAATTTATCCTTTAATCAACGTATATGCCCCTTTGGTGGGTTTCCCCTATATATATATATATATATATATATATATATACATCCCCAACCATACCATCCATGTTAAAACATACAAGCATCAGGTTTTAGCCTTAAAAAAAAAATGATAATTCAATGGATAACTAGTTTGAGTAGACTAGTGAACAACTATTTATAAAGAAGCATTAGCATATCCTTTACTATGCTTAAAGGAGATGAGCTTAATAAGATAAAACTTATATATATATATATATATATATATATATATATATATATATATATATATATATATATATATATATATATATATATTGTAATTTATAAAGTAGAATAGTAAAATAATTGATTATAATTAATTTTAATTTAACACGTTTTATCTAGATTATTGAAGTGGTGATAGTCTGCTAAAATACGAAGCATTTAATATATAGTTTTTATAATATTTAAATTACTAATGTACAAAATTGCATAATTTCAGTTGCTTAATATTATGGTATTTGTTCTACAACAAATAAATTATTAAAGCATATTTTTTTACATTAAAGCTTTTTAATTCAAATATAAATAATATTCATTTTCATTGGGAAGATATTGTTCGGTGTGTGGTTTAATGTATGAAGGTTTTTTTCAAGTAACTCATGCATGACTCATAAAAACATCTTGGATGAAATTTTTTTTTTTTCATTTGTGAAAATAATGTAGAATTTTCATCGACGAGGTTTCATATTTCTACATAATGAAACAAACATAAATTTACCATTTTGAGTCTTCTCATCTATTTCTTTAAGACTAGCCTTCAATTTTAGTTTTTTGCCAAAAATACGTCATATTTAATTTCAACACCTAATGAATCATTGTCGACATAAAATATATGATATATCATACTTAATGCAAAATATATATATATTTTTTTTGTTGAATGTTACACTTTGTGAAGCACTAAACAATGCCAGCATGACTAGAATCGAAACCACTAAGGGTTGTGATCCATCATTATTAAATGACATCATATGAGATGACCTTCTACCATAATAAGTGAGAATTTGTAAAAACCTTTCAAGATTTTTTAGTCTGATAACTTCTCTTTTTAAAAAGGGTCCATCATAATTTTTATGAGTTTTTTTTAGTTAAAACCCACTGAAGGGCCTACGCGTTAATACCAAAAAAGGGGTTACAAGTTCTTTAGAAGGAACCTCCAGCTCGTTAATGATCATAAGAGATACAAGAGAAATCAAAATAAATCCTAAAAGTAAGTGATTCCTTATACTATGAATTAAAAAAGAACCTAAATACATTTTAGGGCTGCAAGTAGACAGCACCCAAGAAATGAAGATCAAAACAAAGGCATTCAGCACCATCTTCCTGCAAAAAGATTAATCACACTTTGAATAACACAAAATTTAAGAACTCGCAAAAACTCTACAAAAGAAGTGTAGCCAAATTTTCAGTGACCAGATCTGCACAAAGAAAAATACTCCAACAAAAAAATGTAATTTGACAAAAATAGATATTTTCCCAAAATATATAAGAGGGATAGAGTATTTTCAAACTCAACCAGGAGAGCAAAATCATCAGCCACAGTATAATTAAATGGCATTAAGGCACTACAAAACAAATTCAAAGTACAAAATAAATAGATCCAGGAATTACTCATATTGGTTTTACCCAAGACCTGGAATACCACTACTTGGAGGAGAATAAAAGGTTTAACAGTGATCAGATAGTTCTCAATAAGCTTTACCTCAAAACAGACTCCTACCAAAGCCGTGAAAGGCTTTGAATCATTCACCAAATAAGAAGTCAGAATAATCAACATGGAGCAATTATAGTTCCCAATCTCTTGTAGCAGCAAAAGTTCATAAAATTGCTCCCCATAAATCTCTGATCCATCTTAAGCATCCAATCAACAAACAAGATAGATAAGGAAATGGTACCATCATACCTATTAAAATCCCAATTACTATTAACCCAAAAACATAAATAGTTGGTCAGGTAAGCTTTTCTCATGAACGCAGAAATATGGCTAATATAGGTCGCATTAACACCTTCAATATCAAACCCAATATACGCAGCAAAGCAAGCCAAAAAATATTAAGAATTCAAATCATCCTTCAAAACAGCATTATCTCTAGCAAACACCGGATTCTCAACACCCTCAATGCCACAAAAAAAAGATAATAAAATTACCAGAAACACGATTCCAATTCCAATAAATAGATCTCATCCAATACATGAAGCAACCATTCATGTTAAAATGAGAGCAAGAAACATAACCCAAAATATCCACAGAAAATAGGGTAGTGTCCAGAACAATGTTCCCATAAAGAAAAAATTGATCGAAGCTAATAGTAATGTTATAAGAAATAATCAGTATTTCAAAATTCCAGTCATGCATAGAGGGATCCCTATAACCAAAAGAATTAGAATCATTGACAGAGCCATTTGTGTAAAATCTGTTCCCAAATCTGTAATTACCAACACAAACCCATCTCTGAATAAGGAAATTAATACCATAACAATTAGCTGCCATTAATTAAACCAATATCCATACATAACAAAAAAAAAAAACATCAAGACTTAAGAAGCCAAACCTGGTAGTGAATTAACACCAAACCCAATAAAAGGCCTCAAGTAAAATCCTCATCAAAACACCCAACAAAAAGCTAATGGGGACAAATGTAAGGAAGACCCATTCGATTAAGTCTAGTAAGCCATTTGGTCTCTTTAGGAAGGGTAAGCTCATCGTATTCAATGAAGTTACCTAAAGTGAAGCCCAACTTAGCCAAAGAATCCGTAGCAGCATTCCCCTCTCTTAAAATATGAGTGACTTTAAAATTAATGCAGGAGAGGGAATATTTAATATCTCTGATGCTATAGAAATTATCCGGATTGGAAGAAATGTTACCATTAACATAATGAACAATAAGCAAAGCATCAACTTCAATCCATAACTTAGTAATACCAAGAGAGATGGTTAATTGGATCCCAAATAATAGACTTTCAAGCTCAGCTTGAATAGCAGTGGTAGCATTAGTTGGACCCACAAAAGACATAATAATCGTACCATAGGAATCACAAAAGATACCGCCATATCCCGCAACATTAATATTTCTAGAACCATCAGTATTAAGTTTAAAGCACCCCACTTCAGGTTTCATCAAGTAATTCTGTCACAACAACCTATAGTAGGGGGAATAAGACTCGCATCAATTTCGCTAGCCAAGTTGTAATAACCTTTAAAAGAGTCAACTTTAATAGCTTTGCAAGAAAAAGTTGATTAATTTTAAACTTCTCCTTAGAGATAACAGTACTAGCCTCCATTTTAATATTCTCATTTTTGGAAGCATTCCTGCTATTCCAAATAAACCAACATATCATAAAAGGAATAATGTTATGAATGTGGCCTTTAGTAGTAGTAAACTAATCCTTAAAAACTTTAGTTATAGTGTTGAAATGAAAAGTAGTAAAGACTTTATACAAGTTATCAAAATATTTCCAAACTTTCATAGCAATAGGGCCTAGATAAAAAACATGAATAATATTTCCGTTGTGATGGCAACATTGGCATTTAGAAACAATGTATTAACCTTTTCTAATAAGAATTGAATTCATAGGTATATAATTATTCAAAATCCTAAATGCTCTAGCCCTCATTACAAATAAAGTCCTTCACCTTGCAAATAGAAATGGAGCGAGTGTTTAACAAGTTATCAATAGAGAAATTTCGTACCCATTTATCTTGCCAAAAGTAAATACCATCGGCTCCCAAACCCCATTAAATAAAATCCTCAGCTTCCCACTTAATATTGCATAATATTTTCTAATTAAAGGAATCACCATATTTAAAGACACAATTCAAAGGATGCTTACCAACACAATATTTAGACTCCATAAATTTTGCCCATAAACCTTTTTTTGGCTCTAAAAGAAAATCATAATTTATGATTATAAGTCATTATCATGTCCGTAAATGTTTTGAACCCTAATTTACCTTCTTCTATAGTCCTAGAATAATTATTCCAAGAGCCCCACACAATAGACCGATTTCTTTCCTTAGAACCCCACAAAAATTTATTAAATAAAACTTCCAACCTTTTATAAATATTTAAAGTTGGGCATATACTGTGAAGCAAAAATATAGGGACAGATTAATGCACATGCTTAATCAGAACAAGTCTACCACCATAAGAAAAAAATTTGAAAGCCTAAGAAGTAAGTTTCTTATGAATAGCTGAAAAAATATCATCAAATAAATGAGACCGCTTTTTGCCCTTGTAAAGAGGCATTCCTATATATTTTAACAGAAGAACCCTCTTACTTAATCCAAATTTTATTTCAATACTTTGAACACGATTAGACATAATAGACTTAGCAGGGATAAAGTAACTTTTAGATAAGTTAAAAGTTAAACCACTAGCTTGCTGAAAAACATTAAAGAAATTAAAGAGAATATTCACCATTTTGATAAAGCCATTAGAAAATATGATGAAATCATCAGCAAAGCTCAAATGGGTTAAAGGTAAACCACCACCAGAATTAAAATACAATTTAGGATTCATTCTAAAAAGGTAATTCATGCCACGAGATAAAAACTCCACCGCTATAATAAATAGGTCAAGAGATATAGGATCTCCTTGTCTAAGACCATGAGAAGAATGAAAAAATCCATGAGACATACCATTAATAATCACAGAAAAGTAGCAATTTTCAATACTATTTTTTATCAAATTAATGAATTGCATGTTAAAGAAAAAAAGATTAAGCATACGATAAAGAAATTTCTAATTGAGATTATCATAAACTTTGGTGATATCCATCTTAAAGATGATATTACTGCCAACAACCTTCTTATCCAAATCATTAACTAATTATTGAGCAAGCAAAACATTATCAAAAATGGATCTGCCTTTCACAAAACTAGATTATTCCAAAGATATAATGATGTGGAGAATAAAGCAAGCCTTCCCATTAATATTTTAGTAAGAAGTTTATTAAAAACACAACATAAGCGAATAGGTCGAAAGTCATTTCAGTAGTTAATGTTTTGAGACATAGGAATTAAAGCAATAGAAGTGGAAGTAAAGTATTTAGGGATATCAACTCCCCTAAAAAACTCCACAATCTCATTAACCATGTCCTTATTAATGATATCCCAATAATTTTAAAAAAATTTATTAGTAAAACCATCAAGGCCAGAAACAAAATATGTATTCATAGTTTTTAAATTGCTCCAAATTTCTTCTTAAGTAGGAAGATTAGTAAGCATCACATTGTCATCCAAAGAAACAAGGGACAGAATAAAGGAATAATCCATATTAAGATTCAGGGTGTAATTGGAATTAAAGGCTTTAGAGAAATACTCAATACCTATAGAATTAATCAAATCAGGGTCCTCAATAATACTCGCATCAGTAGAAGTAATCTTATGGATGTGCCTTCTAACCTTATTATGATTAGCAATGCTATAAAAATATGCAATGTTATGATCACCTTCAATAAGAAATTTCAATGAAGCCTTTTGTCTCCAATAGACTTCTTCAATTTCCTTCAACTTAGACAAATTAATCTTGGCTTCATTAAGACAATTCAAATTATCAATAGAAGAGTTAAACAAGTATGACATCTCAGCAACTTCAACATCTTCTTCAACCTTCATGATATTAGTAAATAAATTTTTAAATATGCATTTATTCCACCAAGTAAGTTTTTGCATAAGCCTTTTTAGTTTAAACCAGAGCCTAGTCATGCCATACACATCATCAGAAGGGAAGAGAGGAGCATCCCAATTTTCTTTCACAGTTTGCAAAAATTTATCATCAAGAAGCCACATGTTTTGAAATCTGAAAGGTTTAAAATTGTTGTCATTGTTATTTCTAATGCTTAAAAGTAGGGAGGAATGATCAGATAAAGTATGACTTAGGTGAGTAGTGTGAATATTGGGATAATAAGCATTTATCCAAAAATTATTCAAAAGAATATGATCTAATCTTTGCCACATAATGCCTTTATTCCAAGTAAAGCTATTACCAGAAAAGCCAATGTCATGCAAGTTACAATTCCTAATCATATCATTAAAGTCCTCCGTAGCATTAAAATTAGGAGCTTTACCTCCCACACGTTCAATATCATTAGTAATACAATTAAAATCTCCACCCACAAACCAAGGAGTATTAACATTAATAGAAAAATCAAGGAGTCGATCCCAAAGGATATTTCTCCCAACCCTATAATAAGAAGCATAGACAAAAGAAGCAAAATAAGAGACAAGGTTTAAAATGATATTAGTGTGAATAGCTTGAGGATTATCCATAATAACATCTAACAAATGGATCACTTTCAAAAAGAATCAAACTTTATTAGTACAATTACCATAATAAAAGTCAAAACCCAAATTAATCCTAACAACCTCCAACTTAGTAGCACAGGTTCAATTAAAACAAGTAAATGGATACCATGGATCCTACAAAGATTAATATTTATGATTTGTTAACAACATTTTGTAGCATTTTTAGTTTCTTAATATTAAATATAAAATAATTTATTTTACTTGTAAATACATCTTATTATTATTTGTCATATATAGTAAAATAATTGAGTTAATGGGAGTTTCTAAATAAAATTGAACTATTCCAATTGACCAAAATGAAGAATTATATTCAAGACTATATTAGATTAAATGTGGTTATTTGAAAATTCTTATCATAACTAAAAAATTCAATCTTCTTAGTTATAAAAATTTAATATTATCAAATTTTAATATAACATCTTATCAATATAAGAAAATTATGAAAGGCAAATGATTTTGATATATTGAATTGGGAGATCCATCAAATATGAATTTGACTTGAAAGACTAACCAAAGGTTAGATATATGGCTTTTGTGGTTGTGTTTTGAATAGAGCATATGATTGTTCCATTTTACATTATAGATATTTAAGGAAAGTCAATTTTTGAGTGAAATCTATAAAGAGAGGAGAGCTACAAAGATTGTATGCTCCATTCTTTTTTTTTTAAAGGAAAACCCACAGCGGGGCCTACGCGTTAATTAAAATGAACGATTATAAGGTCCTTAAAGGGATCTCAAACCCACTACTGCTCTAATGAGCTACAAAAATTAAAAAGAAAAGAAAACCCTATGAGCTGAAGTTCCCTACTAAGAAAAAATACAAAGAAACTAAGGTACATTCTATGTTGCATAAAACGAGCACCCAAAAAATAATATGGCAGCAGAAAAAACCAAAAAGATCTATGAAGCATCTCCTAGGAATATCCTCACGATCACCTACATTAAAAAACATCTACATAAAGAGGTAAGATAAAGACCAAAAACAACAGCTATATAGTAATAATATATGAGAAAAAAAAAACAACTATAGAGGAAACCATTACCACCCGAAAGATAATCACCCCATAGGAGGAAGGAACAACTCAAGTCGCAATACAAACCCAAATGATCATACAAAAACTCCAAGTTAGAAGTAAAATAACCAATAGTTAGAAGCTCACCCACATAAAACATAGCCATCAGAAAAACGTACAATAACCCCAACAAAACCAGAACACCAGAAAAAAAAATTACCACACCCAGATAATAAAGGAGCACAATAGGGGAGCACCAAAAAAATTGAAACAATAGAGTCCCCAACAATAACACTAACATCCCAAAGACAATCACCAATAGAACAGCACATCCAGCAGCTATTTGAGAAAATCACCCAAAAGATCCAGCTAACAACCATGAAACAACAACAAAACACAACACCAAAATAACAGAGAGCAAGAAAGATCTCCAGAGAACCAAATGGATCAAAGGAACCAAAATTACTAGTCCAATTCAGCATAAGGCCACCACCAAAAAAACAACTGCAGGTCACACTAATAGGCCAGAATAAGGAAACACCAGTAATAGTAAAATGAACCCACCAATAACACCTAACAGCAAAACCAAACAAGCAGCACTAAAAAAAAACAAAAAAACAAAAAAAAACAAAACAAAAACCAGCCCGAGAATCAACCACGTTGCAATAAGAACTAAACAACAACCATAGAGACCAAAAACCCCATAATTAAGAACTAACATAAGGAAAACTAATTTCATCAAGGATTAAAATACCTTTAATATGAGGAGGGATATTAGAAACAATAAAGTCCACCATGGACTCCCAATCATAACCCCACTTAGTAATACCATGAGCACAAGAATTAGCTTCCATCTGAATGAAAGAAAAAGAGCAAGTAAACATACCTAGCCAATGTTTAAGTTCTCTCCTCGTGTAAAATAAAGTAGCAGGACACACAATCTCCTTACTTAAGTTAGAAATCTAGTCATATGTGGATCAACCTCAACCAAAATATTCATAAAGTCACGAGAGAAACAAAGTTTTAAACCATACACGATAGCAAAGATGATAACATCATTAACATTATAACTAAGTAAAGGTCCAACAAAACCTAAAATGCCTTTACCATTAGCATCTCTGGTAATACCACCACAACCCACCTTAGCATTAACCATAATAACATCAACATTAAACTTAAGGTATTTGTTTTACTGATAACAAGTGTGAATTTTTAAATAATTTGACTGAGGAACATGAGATGGTTATTGAATCTGCTGTGAAGATCATTGAGCAGGATAAAGGAGGTGAGATAGTTTCAAATTATGCTAAAATTATGAATTCTGGAGGGAACTGTAAGGAAGATGGAAATACTGTTTCGAAAAAGAAAGGGGCTAAGCAGTTGAAGATCTTGGGACCAATTAGACCAGAATGTAGAAATAGAAGAGTGGATAGAGACTCAAGGGAGAAGGTGGGTAAATCATCCCCTCTCACCCAAAAATGTCTTCAATAGTGTTTTGGAATTGTAGAGGAGCCAAGAAAAGGAAGACGTCTCTATATCTCAAGGTGGTGGTGAAAGACTATGAGGTATTGTTCGTCGGTCTTTTGGAATCTATGTTGAATAGTATTGATAGTATTGATGTCAACTCTTTGATTAGTTCTGGCTGGGATCACTTTCATGTCCCTTCTGAAGGGTTGTCTGGAGGAATTGTGGTAAGTTAGAGAACCAGTTTGGCATCTTTAACTGTTCTAGAATTCTCTTCCTAATATATCATTGGAGAATTGGAAGTGGTTAACAAAAGAAAATGGAGAATAGCTACTATATACGTCAACAAAAATGTTTATAGAAGAAGATATCTTTGGGAAAGGTTGGAAGCTTATGTTAATGTTGATTTTCCTATGGTAATAGGTGGTGACTTCAACTGTATACTTGCCAAGGAGGACAAAAGGGGTGGTAGAAGATTCACCTTTTCTTTGGGTCCTAAAGAGATGAAGACATTTCTCACTTGCAATGACCTCCATGAGGTAAACTAGGTTGGCCTGCAATTTACTTGGTGTAATAACCAATCGGGGAATGACTGGATCCTAGAAAGGCTAGACAGATGCTTTGTGAACTCTTGGGACATTAATTCTACTCATGGTTTAGTGGTAAAACACCTTCCCAGAATAGCTTCAGATCATTGCCCCATTATGTTGAATATTTTTGGAATTCAAAGTTCTGCTAAAAGAATTATTAAATTTCAAGAAATTTGGTCTTCATATCCAGCTTCGGCAATTGTGGTGAGAAAGGCTTGGGAAATGAAAACTAGAGGGAGCTATTCTCAAATACTCAATTAGAAAATGAAAAGGGCTTTGAAGTCTCTATTCTTTTGGAGTAGAGCAAAATTGAAAGACTTGAATCAACAAAAAGAAATGTTAAAGCAAGAAATTTTACATTTGTAATTAAAAGAAGCAGAGGAGGGATTTCTATCAATTAAAGACACTTGGTGTTTAAAGACCAAAATCAATGAGCTTAATTCAACATTACTTCGCCTCAACACATGGTGGAGATAGCGTTCAAAAGTGAAATGGACGGCTGAAGGTGATTGCAATTCCAAATTTTTTCAATCATTTGCTAGTGCTAGAAGGAACTCCAATTTTATCTATAGCATAAAAGATGAACATGGAGGCATTGTGGAGGATCAACATCAGATTGAGAACATTTTTCTAAGATTCTTCAACGAAAAATGGGGAGACAAAACCAACTCTTTGGATGGGTGGCCAAATCAAGAAGAATGTTGGATGAGGAGGTAAAGCCTGCTTGAACAAAAGCTTTTTAGTTGAAGAAGTGGACAAAGTGATAAAAGAATATGTGGGATTCATTGCAATGGGGAATTATAGAATATCATACTCCTTTTCAAAAGCTATTGGTATATTATCAAAGAGGATGTTTGGAATGCTTTGAACCTGTTTTTCACATCAGCTAATATGTGTGAGAGTTGGAATGAAACTATCATTGTGCTGATCCCTAAAGTAAGCAATCCTTCAACTCCATCCAATTATAGACCTATAAGTTTGTGCAAAACAATTTACAAGATAGAGGCCAAAGTTTTGTTGAATAGATTATCTTGTATAATCCCAAAATTAATCTTTAATGAGCAAGTGGCTTTCTTAAAAGGGAGATCAATTTCAAATAATATTCTTATAGCTCAAGAAATTTATTATAAATTTAGAACTTTTAAATCTTCTAATGGGTTTGTTTCATTCAAAATCGACATTAAGCAAGCATATGACTCCATGGGTTGGCCGGCTCTAAACAAATCTTTGGAGTGCTTTGGATTTCTAATTTTTTTCTCTAAACTAATCATGGATTGTGTTATAAATCCATCTTTTTCACTGATGGTTAACAAGAATCAAACTGATGGGATAAAGGCTAAGTGTGGATTTCGGTAGGGATGCCCATTGTCACCATTCCTATTTATTATTTGCTCTTAATTATTATCTAATGCTCTTTTGGAAGATGACTCAGTTGGCATAAAGGTCAGTACAAATGGCTCAAAGATCTCCCATTTGCTTTATGCGGATGACATAGTAATTATCTCGGATGCCAAGGTAACTAGTGTCAAGAAGATCAAAGGCATTTTGAAGGAATTCTGCAGAAGGACTAGACATAAAATTAATGAAAACAAATCAGTTATTTCATTTGGTAAAATGGTGAGAATAAGGAAAAGGAAGGCTATTTCACATATCATGCAATTAAGGTGGATTTGAGAAGACTAAGGAAGATGGATTTCCAGTTTGTTATTGACAAAGTGTTAAAAATGTTAAATACTTGGGGTACCAAGTTCATCACTTTGGCAGGGAAGATCTCACTTGGCAAGTTAGTATTGCTCTCATACCCATCTTTCCATTCTACTCATTCTTTGATTCCAATTAGCACTTTGAATGAAATTGATAAGCTATGTAAATATTTTATTTTGAGGAAGATGAATGGAGATGTAGGACTTCATCATATGAGATGGAATAATATGTGTAAACCTTTGGATAATGGTGGCCAGAGGATGCACTAATGTTCAACTAAAATGGGACCTTTAAGAGAAAAGATTGCATGGAAATATGTTCAAGATAAAGACTCTATGTTGCATAAATGTCTATATCATAAATATGGCAAAATTTGGTATCAAACTGCTGGAAGGAAATCTTGTTCACTGGCTTGGAAATTAATCAAGGATAGAGGTAGGTGTCTTAAAAAGATAGTAAGATGGATGATAGAAAATGGGAAGTCAATTGATATCTTTAATGATATATGGATCATGGACAAGAGCCTTAACATGTGGCCAACATTTATGGGGAACAGAGATTACAATGTCCAAATTGTAAATGATTTTATTGTGGAAGGAAGATGGAATGTTGATGACATGAAGAAATATTTTGGAGATGAGCTAATAGAGAGGGTTTGTAAAGTTTAATTTTTTTTCAAATCATCAGGAAGATGAGCTAGAGCTCATTCAAGGAGGTTCGGGAATGTCAATTTTAGCAATCGCAAGTTTGGCGGCAAAATATAATTTTGAAGAATACAAGTATTGGAGGTATTTGAAGAAAGCAAAGATGAATGCAAGGGTAGAAACATTCTGGTGGAGGTTATTAAATAACTCTTTACCAACATTCAGTTTCTTATCATATAGAAGATTACAAAAAAATAGCTGGTGTCCAAGGGGATGCAATGAAGTAGAAGATACAAAGCATTTGATGGTGAACTGTAAGAAAATGAATGAGGTTATTCTACTTCTAAATCAATGGGGGTTTATGATACCAATTGCTTCCTTCTTTGAAGATCGCTAGAGTTGGATGAGGAGTATAAATCCTTTTATGTAAACATCTTCTGCAACATTATTTATTTTACATGGAAAGGGAGAAATGAGCTAATCCATGGAAAACTGAAAGATTTGCAATTTTCATAGCTTCCGAATCTATAAATTATTCAGCTGTTCACACAGCTTTCGAATGGAGCACTTCAGGATGGTTGAATGCCAATTAGCACTTGCTGTTGGATAAAGCTTGGCATCATTGGGTCAAAGTGAATATTTATGCAGCATTGTTATCGTTCTATAAAGGTGGGGTTGGTGGTGTATTCAGAGATTAAAAAGGGAGGTTCATTTTTGTTTTTGGTAAAACATGTAAACATTTGGATAGTGCTTATTTGGAGCTTCTTGCTATGAAGACTATTAAAGAGATGATAAAAGATTGGATGATGGAATATAAAGGCATCATGATAGAAGGAGATAATGCAAATGTTATCAAGTTCATTCAAAACTCTTACAAAAAAGATGGAAATGATATTGAAGATTTTTCTTTTATTAAAGATTTTAGTTATGTAATATTTAATTGTATAGATAGGAGTGGTAATAAGTTAGCGGATTTATGTGCTAACTACGCCATTTTTGGTTCTTTTGTTGGGTTGATTTAGTACTCAATAAGGTTCCTCCTTCATTTATTGAACTATTGAAGGAGGAATCAGTAGGTGACAGTTTGTAGTTGGTTTTCTTGTTCTTTTTTAGCTTTAATGCAATTACTGCTTTATCAAAAAAAAAAATACATTAAGCTTAAGGAAAGAAACATATGGTTTCTGCCAAGAGCTACTTTTAAGAACAATACAAGTATCAGTCCCCTCCAATTTAATGCCTAAATCAGCAGTAGCATTAGCATATTTATGGAAATTCTTAGACAAAAGTAATTTTGTAGAATATAGTGCCACAATCTTATCTTTAGCTCTTTGAATAATTATATTATGATTCATGGACATCACAATGAAGAAGTAATTATTCCAATCCAACCATAAAAACCAAAGGATGAGAGAAGGAATAACATTCCTGATGTGCTCTCTAGATTTGCAAACCAACAGTTTATAATCTAGTTAATGGAGGCCTTAGCATTAAAAACATTTAAATGCAAAATATCATTAAAGTAAGTCCAAACTTTGACAGCACAAGGATCAAAAACACATGGTGCATATTATCTATGTTGAAATAACATTGACATTTAGAACGGAGGATAAACCTACATTTGATCAAATTATCATCAGTACGGATAAACTTATGTAAGATACGCAAAATAAAAATAGAAACAGTAGAGGGAATATTTTTTTGCCAAATCATCTTATAAATCTTGGAGGTCACATGCATAGCTCTAAAGGAATGCCAAGCTTCCTTTAAACTAAAATTACCATATTTAGAGAAAGCACAAATCTAAACATCAAGAGAGTTAATGTTTAAAGGAATCTATAAGATTTTCTTAATAATAAAATTAAATTAAGTAGCAAACTAGAAAGTTTTTGAACATCCCAACCATTGTCATTAAAAAATTCATTAACCTTCAGAGGGGCTATGGAAAAATTTTTAAGGATATAATCAATAGATGGTCACCTCCCAACCACAGATCCTGTTAGAAGAAAATATTCCCACAACTAAGACCCTAATTAATAAAAGCTTCAACCCTCCATCTGACTTTACAAAGACATTTCCAAACTTTAGAATTACCTTTACTAAAAAAAACTATGGAGGGATGATTCCCCCCATAATAATAAGGGTTTATAAACTTGGCCCAGAGGCTCAAATTAGAGAGATTATACCATAATTTATAAGTAAATAAAAAAGCCATATCCTTCAATGACTTAACCCAAAGCCCCTTCAACTAAAGTACCATAGGATTTATCCCATGAAGACTAATGAATTTTATTATTGGTCAAGCCCCAATCCAAAAAATATTTATTGAAAATCCTCTCAATCATGTTACAAACAGCCTGAGAGGGAAATAAAGTTTCAAAATTGTAAACAGGGATATAGCAAAGAACACTTTTAATAAGGGTTAACCTACCACCAAAGCTCCAAAAATTGGAATCCCAAGACAAAAGCCTGTTTTGCAAAATAGAAATTAAATCATCAAAAAGGGAGGAAATATTTCTACCCTTGTACAAAGGAACACCAAGATACTTTAAAGGCAATTAAGCAGGACAAAAACTAGTTAAATCTTTGATGCCTCCAATGTGCTTAGCAATAATAAAAACACACTTAATTTTATTAAAATATAGGCCACTAACAAATTCAAAATAATTAAAGAAGTTCAGAAGCCTATGAATCTAATTCTTAGAAGCATTAGTAAAAATAATAAAATTCTCAACAAATCCTAAATGTGAAATATGAAGCCCGCCTAAAGTTCTAAAATAAAGGCAAGGGTATTTATTAAAAAGAACATCCAGCCCTCTCTAAAAAGAAACTCAGCCGCAATAATAAACAGGGCCGACCCCTGACTCTGACCATGAGAGGCCTTTAAAAAACCATTGGACTTACCCTTGAAAATAATAGAAAAGTAAGGACTTTTAATGCAAAGTTTAACCAGATTGATAAAATTAAAATCAAAATCAAATAACTTTAAAATCTCATAAAGGAAATTCTAATTAATATTATCATAAGCCTTAGCAATATCAAGTTCCTAAATCATGTTACCACCTCTAATTTTAATGTCCAAATCTTGATAAAATTCTTAAGCTAAGAGGATATTTTTAGAAATAGCACGCCCTTTATAGAAGCCCATTTGGAAGGGGGAAATAATTTTATGCAAAAGTGGCATTAAACGATTCATCAAAATTTTAGAAAGTACATTATAAAAGAAAGAGAACAAATTGATAGGTCTAAAATCATTCCAAGTAGAGCTAAAAGTGTTCTTAGTAATAAGCACAATAGAGATAGAAGTAAAAACTTTAGGAATAACATTACCATCAAAAAAATCCTTAACAACAATGCAAAAATCATTACCAATAATATGCCAAGTTTTTTTAAAGAACTTAACCGTGAAACCAACTGTGCCAGCCACCAACTCACCGTTCATAGCAAAAATAGTATCTTTAACTTCATCAAAAGAGGGAGATTTATACAAAAAAACATTATTCTCATGAGAGATAAGAGGATGAATAATAAAAGGACTATCAATAATAGAAGGATGAAAATTTTTATTCAGATGATTATGAAAATGCAACACAGCTAGGCTAGCAATTTTATTTTCATCCTTAATAACAGAACCATCAGGTCGATTAATTTTATGGATACAATTGATAGTGCATTTCCTTCTAACTAAGGCTTGAAACTATTTCATATTATTATCACCTTCAACCAAATGTTTGACAGCCGCTTTTTGTTTCCAAAAACTTTCCTCCTAGGCTTGTAATTTAAAGAGACCATCCTTAGCCTCCCTTAAAAGATAGAAATTAGTCCTAAAGGAAGTAAAATACATTGATTCTCCTGGAAAGTCACTTTATCTTCCGCAATTAAAATGTTAGCAAAAAGATTCTTAAAAACATTAAGATTCCACCAATTTAAAACAAACTTAAGCCTTTTAATTTAAACCATAATCTTCTCATTCCATAAATATTATTGTCCGAATGTAACGGGACCATCTAATTATTCATAACAAAATCCATAAGAGAATCGTGAAGAAGCCACATGTTTTGAAATCAAAAGTGCGCATAGATAAGCCTCTTTGAGGTTTATTTTAATAAGAAGAGGAGAATGGTCAGAAAGAGTCATGCTAAGATGCTCTATATTAGTAGACTCAAAGGAATTCAACTAATAATCATTAAATAAATCACTATTGATTCTTTGCCAAAAATGACAACGATGCCAAGTAAAATTATCACCAGAAAAACCAATGTCAATAAGGTTTCATTCCATGATCATGTTATTGAAATCCTCCATGGAATTATAAATAGGGAGAGAACCCCATATTCACTCGATCGGGTAAGAAATGGTTTTGAAATCTCCCCCCATCACCTAGGGAAGATTATAAATACTATGGAAATTAATACTTTGATCCCATAAAATCTTTCTAGTATAGTGAGACGAGGCAGCATAAATGAATGAAACACAACATTTCAAATTAGAGCTTTCAATATTACAATGAATAATTTGAGTATAATCACCAATAAGATCAACCTGAACAAAAATATTTACAAAAAATCCAAAATTTGTTAGAAACATTGGACAAAGCATGCCTAAATCCCAAGGATTTTGCAGTACTAAATAATTTATCAGAAGAGATCAGTGTCTCAAGAAGAACAAGAAGAGAAACATTAAAGATACGACATAAGTTTTTAATTCTAACCCTCGACGAGGAGTAACTATTGCTCTGAACATTCCAAATGATATCAGTAAACATAAAAAAAACAAAATTAATAAGAAGTATGAAAGTGGGTATTATGTGGAGATTGTCGAACAATAGATTTTGGTTTACTACCTCTCCTACGACGAACCTTGGTAAAACTAGTATCATTATCATCCCTAGCATAAATTTTAGCCGATATATCCATTTCCTTAGTATCAATAAAAGTGTCACGATGGTAATAATCATTTGAATGTATCTTACTTTTATTAATTAAACCTGAAAGCCCCCTAGAAAGATGCAATTAACCTTCCTCACAAAAATATGATTAGCCACATTAGAAGCATTGTTGAACATACTAGTACCAATCTTTTCCACCACGGCATATGTAAAGATGTGTGGAACAACTTCAGTTGGAACAATATCTTCATCCACAACAATGTTAATATATAAGTTCTCCTCCAAAAGAGGTTCAATAGAAATAGAAACATTATTATTATCAGAAGAAATGTTTTGGTCATTCACAATAATAGCATCAATAGGTAGAAAAGAGTTAGAGTTAAGATTTACTTCCTGCGTTTGAATCAACCCATCAGAAGTATTAGGAACTAGGTTTTCCTGAATAGAATCCAACAAAACAAAATCATTCGTATGCTCGTTTTCTTGAGAAACCTTAACCACATTACCAACAGGAAGATCAATAACAGTATCAAGTTCTATAAAAATTAAATCACTATTGTTTAACGATTTTGTAGAATCCTTTCTCTTATGAAGATTTGGGTGTAATTTATAACAAGCCGCTAAACCATGCCCGTGCATCTTACAGTGCGAAAAGAAAACAGGTAAGTTTTTAAATTCAGCCTTTTGAATATACCCGTTAAGTTTTGAACCAATCCAAACCTCATTTGGATGTTTCTTCGATATATCCAATTCCACAAGGACTCAAGCTACAAACAACATAGAGATGGACGCTGTAGCTTGGTCAGTTTGCAAAGGTCTCCCAAAAATAAAAGCCAAGCCAAAGATAATTTGAGAGTTAAAAGAAATGCAATCTAAGATTTGAAAAAGAAATCCACACAGGGGTTATAGGCGATTCTTCTTGCACATCAAAATCCAGAGACCATTTAAGCAATCTCATATGACAACCTTGAATATAATAGGATCGCCTTGAAAAAATTTAGCTATAGTACAAATCATTGCTGTTGAATCGCCATATGTCTAGAGTCCAACAAACCAACTTGAAACGAACTGGAAAGTTTCAGATTAAAAAAGAACTTTTGGATGACATCTAGGTTAAGGCTCTTTAACATGAACTTCCCAATAAGTGTGAGCACAAAGTGTGAGCACAAAAGGAGCAGCTAACAAAGAGATAACAAAATCCTCTAAAAATAGAGCCGGACAACCTTTAAAAGAAGCCTAAACTAAGGGAAGGTTAATGGAAGAGGAAGATGAACCTGCAACCACATCCATGAAAGAATGAGACATACAAGATGTAGCCATAGCAGGAGGATAGTAAAATGACGATGTTGTCGTCATCTCTGGAAACCCCAAGCCCAAAATGCAACGAAGAGCTCAAACAAAAAAACAAACAAAAAAGAAGGGAAAGAAATAGAAAAAAAAGAAGAAAGGACAAAAGCAAAATCCATAAAGCAGAAGAAAAAATGGAGAGAAATGAAGGAGAATGAAGCAGGAACTAAGAAGCCCTAAGTCGCCACAAAAATGCCTCAGAGCGGAGCAAAGCAGAGAGCCATTGAGATAACTAGCCTTAATTGAAAGTTCTTTCTCCAGAGATTGTATGCTCCATGCCTTAAAAATTAGGAGAATAATGTGTTTTTGGTGGTGGTGTCATTGGGAGGAAGATTGAGGTAAAGGAAGATAAAGAGAAAGATGATGATTACAATGAGCAAAATAAATGATGATTATTAGCACTTTGAATTATACTAATTATGTTAAGTGTAGTCATGAAATTGCTCAACATAGAATTATTAGTTTGTTGTGGACAAATTTTTATTTTTTTCCTTTCCGTGCTATTGTATGCATTTTAATTCTTTTACATGTTAAATGATTTAGATTAGTCTATCCTTTATATTGAAGGTTATAAGTTTTTATAGTAAATAATTATTACATAATTTATTTGTTATGTGAAATCTGGTTGTGACATGATAGGTCGTTGTAAGTTATTCATTTAAATACTACTCGAAACCAATTTATGTTTACAATACAATAGGAAAATCACCCATTTTCGTATGAATTTTCTAGAGGTCAATTTTCTGGCAATTTTTCGGCGTTTTTCAAAAGGAATACATGAGAAAACTTTTCTAGTGGCAATTTCCAGCAAATTTCTTTTCGTCAAAAATTTCTGGTGGCTTATCCAGTGGATTTAAAATTTAACTATTTAAATGATTTAAAAAAAAATAACTTAACTATTTTAAAATTTTATTTTCAGTAAATAATAATTTTAATAGTTTATTATAATGATGTTAATATTTTATTTGAATTAGTTTTTTAATTTTAATATTTTATTTTAATTAATTATTCTTTCTCAATTTCTTTTTAAATTAATATTATATTTTAATTTTCATTCTTAACTTGATTATTAATTTTATGTATTTTTTATATAAATTCAATCTTTATTTTAAATATTTATAAATTTAATAATTTATTTAAATTAGTTATTAATTTAATAACTTATTTTGATTATTTCTTATTTTGCTAACTTATTTTAATTAATTATTTACTTTAATAGTTTAATTACTTAAGTATTAATATTTAATTTTTGTATAATTATAATTTAAATATAAAAGAGTAAACTTTTTGACACATTTTCCTTCCCATCAAAATTACCGAGTGTCTAAGTTTTTTTTTCTATTTGAATCATATTGCAGATGGGTCGCGAGCACCGAGGCAGCGCAAGCGGACAGTCGGGCAGGCCTATATGGGAGGTGTCGGTAGGCGAGCTGGTGGGCAGCGGGCTGGTTGTTGGGCTACTTCATTTTTTTAATAAAATATTTTTAATTTTCAATATCTATGGCTGTAAAAAAATCACTGGAATTAAATACCATCAGAAACAAACCTCTGATTTAGTTTCATTCAGGTTTATACCGTGGGAAAAAATGTGCATGAAAGCTGCCAGAATTCCTCATTACTGTTAGAAATTTTCCAATTTTTGCCTGAAAAATCTGCCGGTAAGAATAGATTTTCTTGTAGTGTAAGTAGTTATAAATCTTTGATGGTATTTAGGACAATTATTGAGAATGGCCTTAGATCAAAAAGAGTTATAGCAAACAAAGTTAAAAAAATTGTTGCTAATGTGGTGACATTTAAGTTATTTTGAACTACTTTTTGGCAATTATCTTACTATCAAATTTTGTATTGCAATGTCGTATAATTCATCACATTTTTTCTATTTTTTTAATAAAAAATAAAATGTTTTTTTTGTTAAAACCTATAGAGGGGCCTATGTATTAATTGAAAAAGGGTATTATAAATCCTTAAAGAAATAACATATCTTTAAATATACAATATTTAAAGTAAAACCTCTGAGCCATTGATTCAATCTAATACAAGAGATATACCAAAAGAAAAGGACTAAGACAAACCACCGAGAAGGCCCAAGGAAAGCAGTCATAAACGCTACAACAATCATACAACCAAAAACACCTCCAACTGACAGAAATCAACCACAAAGCCATGAATAACCTATAAAAAAGTAAGGAAGAAATTAGAAATCCACATAGATAAAAAAAGGGAAAAGGGAGAAAAATTCCAACAAACAACCAAGGTGACCAAACCCATGACAACCTCCCACAACAACACAAGCAACCTAAAATAAAACATCATAAAAAACCCAGACTAGGTGCCCAATAACCACCACTATAAAAAAATCGGCCATTAACTATCATGTTTTATGGCAGTTAACCTCAATTTTCTGGCAATTTTGAACTTTAGTGGAAATTTTTTGACTATTTAAAAAATGGTGGAATAAATCGCATAGGAAATGGTAACTGGCGGAAAATTTATGGTGTTAATATTTTCTGATGGTTTTTTGATGTTTAAGATAGCCTAAAATTACTAGACCCAAAATTACAAGAAAATTGTCTGAAGATTATAGTGCAAATATCACTAGCAAATTATTAGTCATTACCAATGATTGTACTGGTAATCAAAATTGTCAATGTTTATGGCAACCAAACCGGCGGTTATTACCAGTGTCATAATTAAATAACATGCATCAAAATTGCCTCCATTTGGTATTGAAGCTTCTGGTGGCTAGAGTGCCAGTTAGCTGTAAAAAATTTGTAACATTTGCAAGAAATAATTACAGCCTCCTCTATCCAAATAGATTTCCATAATCACCTACAGGAATTCAAAACACAAAATAAATGCTTTTAATCATATACTCATGCAGTTCAAAATATAATATTAAAAGTTCATGAAGGTTGTTAAACCTCTTAGAATAAGCACGAGGCTAACCAAGATGGGGGGGTGAATTACTGATTTAAGATTTCTTAAATGAAAAAAATCTTTTTCAATAATTGGTACTAAAGAGAATAAATTCATTATAATTAAATAAATCAGAGTATTCACCACACATATAATCATGAAAAAAGAGAGTGCAAAAAATAATCAAAATGAACACACAAGAATTTATAGTGGTTCGATCAACATGACCAACGTCCATTCCCCAAAACCTCTCATTCTAGGAATTGCACTAAACTTTTAGTGACTCTTTTTGAGCCCCTAGAGCTATGCAGAGAAGGCCTTACAAAATCACTTCCAACTTTCCTAATGTGGCAGAGTAATCGGGTCCTTTAACAGCAAACAGATCTTCTTCTTCCCAAAACTTCTCTCAAGACAAACCTTGACTATGATGGTACTTTTTAAGTGTTTGCATTGATCATCATGTATAATACTTCGATTGTCCAGTTAGTAGAAAATGTATTATATTTCAACTTTGATGATATAGATAATCAAGTATCATCCCATATATGTTCTACATCATCCAGGATAATTATTATCAATCATCTTGTATGATTTGATCAAATAATTTTATCATAATTATTTTCCTAATCACAAGATTAATTTAGGCATAATTATCATCTGTCATCCAAGATGATGTGGATCATCCTATATGATATGAATAAATTTTGAATTATTAAATCTTGCCTAAATTATAATTAACAGTTTATTTCTTGATCATAATTAATCTTTATATTTAATATATATCATATAATATTATTAATTAGATGAGCTAATCATATAGTACGATAAAATTTTTATAGTATGATTAGTTCAAAATTTAAACTTTTAGTTTTGACTCAATCTCACTCCCTCTGAGTTTGTATGTGCATGGTCATCAAGCTAACAAACATCCTTGCAGGACTTCACTAAGAAATAAAAAATATATCAATGAATATTACAAAGATCTTTACAGTGTAACTTATTCAACCTAATCTTTAGCCTTGAATCTTTGTTGGATGGTGCATGGTGTTCTTGAAATGTTAGTACAAGCAAAAATAAATATAGAATACAAATTTTAAGAGATATAAAGATTTGAGTAGTAATGTTTATTATCATTAAAAATATAAACTCGTGAGCTCAAGTTACAATAATCTCCTTCTTCGTTTTGATGGCAAATATTACTGATTAAATTTACAAACTAAAAAATTTTTCTCCTAAACTCTCCCTCACTATGAGAATTATATTAAAAAAATAGGGGAATGCAAAATGTTTTTTTTCCAATTTTTCTTAACAAAAAAAAATTAAAATTACATAACAAATAAACTAATACAAATACAAGATGAACATATACAGCTTAAACACAAATACAAAAAAAAATGAAGATAAATATAGAAAAAATAAATGGAACACACATAACAAACTAAAGATCATACAAACCATGATTAGGGGTTGGTGGTGGTGATGTTTAAGAAGAATCAAATAATTTTAGTAATTTTTCTTAGAATGAAAAAGTTACCTCTTGATTTTATTAAAAAGCTTAATAAGAAATACATTGATAATGTCTAAAACTAGAAAGATTAATGATTCAAGTTCTATTTACCCTAACCCAAGCTCCTTATATGTTAAGATCTTTTAAATAAAATTTTAATTCAGAAAATAAATTAGAGAAGAATTATAATCTTCTTAATCTTCTTGCATGAAATAAATTTAATAGAATATTAATGCAAAAATGATGAATCAAGAATTATGATTTTCAAACTCAAGTGTTGAAGATATCAATAACACTTGAATTTTTCTAATATTTAAAATTTTGAAAGAAATAAAGCTAACTCATTGTGGGCTCATTTTGTCCCTTTTTATCAATTTCAAAGCACTTTATGCATCGTTTGATTTTTGATATACTTTATGCATCTTGTAATTATTTAAGGGATATTACGCATCTTTTTATTTTAGGTTCATTTTGTGCATATTATTATATTTTTTTAACTTGTTTCCTTTCTAAATCTTTAAACAAGGAGTTAATTCTATTGTAAGATTTTCTTTCAAATATAAGATAAGAAGAACTCACTCTCTTATATAAAGAAGAGTAAACGACAAAGCAAAACCTGATCAATATGATAGAAACAAACAACTTGATTAAGAAAATTTAACATGAATTCATTGACTTGCAAAAAATATTCATATGACATAAAGAAATGTAGGATGATGATGAAGATCTTTATTTTTTGGTCAAAATTTTAATTTGGAATAGATTTTGATTCAAAAAGAAGTTTCACCATTAAAGAGTTAATGGCAGAGGGGATAATCATCAATTTATATTCTTTTAATTGTTCAGAGAAGTAATTCATCACTTTTAAAAAATTTTAAGTAAAAAGGAGGTAAATTTTTCATTTTAAGAAAAAAATATGATTAGAGGGAAGTGATTGATTCTCTTATACAAATACGATGTGAGAAGTGACTTGTGTATGAGAGATTGCTCTTAAAAGTATATATGAAAAATTAATTAGAATATTCTAAATATAAATATCGTACTATAAAACAGAACACTAAAAAAAATATAATAATATATATTCACTATGAACAAAAATAAAATATAGAGCATGCATGTATGTATTAACTATAACACAGATAAAAATACAAACAAAACTTTATACCTCATTATCTTGCTCCTAGTTTAATGATTATAAAGCTAGGTCTGCCTAAAAGATCTTTTGATTTTTATTATTTGCCCTTATTATAATTGGCTTATTTTTACCCTTTTCTTTTATAGGAACATCTTTTAAATTGACACAATTATCTTTCATATATCTGGGTTTCCTACACCTAAGGCAAATAACATTAAAAGAAATATTAACATTCTTACCATGTTTAACTTTATTTCAGTTTTATTAATGGTGATGCTTGTGCAATATTAAATTTTCAAGTTTTCTTATTACTAATGATATTTCTTTGCTCTCATCATCTACTATACAACTTTTATCTATGTCTTAAACTTTTAGCACTATAGTTTCACCTTCATTTAAAAGTCTTTAACATACACATTACTCGTGGGCAATGAGTGAATCAATCAAGTTTTCAATAGAATAATTATTTAATTCTTTTGATTCACATATAGCAGGTATTTTATTATAAATTTATCATGTAGATAATATAGAATTTTACTAACCTTTTTAAAGTTTGAAAGTTCTTTACCTAAAAAAGTAATGATGTCACTATTTGAGTAAACCAAGCAAACATGTCTAAGATAGTCTCATAAGATTTCATGGAAAATTAATCATAATAATGCATTAAAATATTCAACTTAGATTGCTTGACTTCACTAGTACCTTCGCACATAATGGATAGTTTATCCCAAATTTTCTTGTCAGCAGTACTTGTAGATATTCTCATGTAATCTTCAAAATTTAAAGCATAGAAAAAATAATTCAAGCATTTGGCATTCAATTGACTATTGATTTATTTTATTCTACATCAATCAATAAAAGGAATATCAATTTTAACTCCACCTACAATATGTGATGGTACAAAATAGTCAGTTTGAATAATATGCTATATTTGATAATATATTGATTGCAAGAAAGTAGATATATAAATTTTCCAAAAAATAAAAGAAATATATTTTTTTTAAATAAAGGTGCCACATGATTGAATATCCCTCCACAGTATTATGAATTCCAAAGTTAGCAATTAATCATTTTTTAAAACTTATTTAAAACCTAATTTTTAATCTCACTCTGATACCATTTAAAAGTTAAATTATGAAGGTTCTTAAATCTCCCAGAATAAGCCTGAGGCTAACCAAGAGAGGGGGGGGGGGGGGGGGGGAATTAGTGTTTAAAAAAAAAATTAAGGAAAAAGAAAATCTTTTTCAATAACTGATGCAAAAGCGTATAAATTAACTGTAACAAAATATATCATAGTTTTTACCAACACACATATTCATAAATAAGAAAGTATGGAAAATAATCATAATGAACACCCTAAAATTTATAGTAGTTTAGTAAACCTAACCTACATCCACTCCCTAGAACCTCTAGTTCCAATTATTATAATAAATATTTAGTGACTCTCCTTTAGTCCCCATAACTATGTGGAGAAGCCCTTATAGAATCACTTCGACCTTCCTCATTATGACAGAGTAGCAGGGTCCTTTGACACCAAAGAGATATTCTTCTTCCCAAAAATTCCCTTAAGATAAACCTAAACTATATACAAAGGTTTAAGTTTGCTGGAGCAACTATGTGAAACCCCATCTAAACTCCCTCAAAACCCATAAGGATCATCTCCTTCTCAAACTCCAGTATTTCCTCTCTCACATTCAAGGCTATCTCTTCAAGCTTTCTCTAAAAGAAAAATAACTCAATGCATGCCAAAGATAATTACCAAGTGTCTTGAGAAAGCTTAAATAGAGAACTTTGAAAAACCCTAAAGATTCAATTCTATCATAAAAACTCATCTAGTATAATCATTAGATCATCCAGTTTGATTAGTACAAAATTACCAATATAGTATTATAAACAAAATTATCTTATACGATCAGTTCAAGTGTTCCTACTGATTGTCCTGTATGATACTTCGATCGTCCATTATAATTAGTAGAAAAAATATGATATTTCGTCTTGGACGATGTAGGACGATCAAATAACATCCCATGTATGTTCTCTATTATCCAGGATGATCATCATCAATCATCCTGCACGATCAGATCAAATATTTTTACCATAATTGTTATCCTAATCATAAGATTAATTTAGTCATGATTTTTATCTATCATCTAAGATGATGTAGATCATTTTGTACAATATGAGCAAATTTTGAATTATAAAATCTTACCTAAATTATGATATGCATTTGATTTCTTGATTATAACTAATCTTCCTGTACGATATATATTGTATAATATGATTAGTAAGATGAGATGACCATTCAATACGATATAAATTATATAGTACAACTAATTAAAATTTAAACTTCTAGTTTTAACTTCTAGTTTTAACTCAATCTCACTTCCCCTAAGTTTGTGTGTGCATGCTCACCAAGCTAGTATACACCTTTACAATACTTAACTCCAAAAATAAAAAATAGTAATGAATATTACAAATATCTTTACTGCATAACCTACTCTTCCCAATCTTGAGCCTTAAATCTTCATTGCATGGTACATAGTATCCTTGAAATATTAGTACACACACAAATAAATATAGAATGCAAATAATATGAGACATAAAGATGTGAGTAGTAATATTTGTATTAGCAAAAATATAAACTCGTGAGATTGAGTTGTAACAAATATATAAAATATATTAATATCCATAATCGACAAATACTCTGACAGTTCAAAACATAAAATATATTAAGTTTAACTTATTAAATAATGTTTAAAACATAAAATAAGTTCTTTCACATCCATATGGTCAAAATATAGTAATAAGACTATCATACAAGTAACAACAACTACTCATCGTCCATGTCCTCGCTACCTTTTGATTTAGGTATAGGATCTTGCTCATTTCTCTTTTGATTTTTAGCTCAATATAATCACAACCCCGCTTACATCTTAGCTTGGATCTTTCTCATTTCCTTTATCTCTTTTGTTAGAGCAATAACCCTCTGGCTAATGATTTCTTCAGCTCTATGAACATCATAAAATAATAAAGTAGATATACTACCATCATAAATATATCCCTACGAACCTAAGTCATAAACCCTCCCCCTCTATAATCCTCCAACAACATCAGACTACATGTGATACTCATAATATTGGGTCAATCTTGAAGATGATCCCTCACTAGCGCACTACTAACTTTCCCAAAGATGTATAAAATCATCCTATATGAATAAATCTATAAAATAAATTTTTTTATTTATTTCATATTATTATTCAAAAAATTATACTTATATGAGTTTTTCTTGAATTCTCATCAACCCTCCAATGATCAGCTTGATTTTGTTGAGTCCTCATATGCAACTTTAGTGGTATCCGCTCCCGAACATGATAATTTTTCTATAAATAAAAAATATAGTTTAAATAATGTGCATATATTTGTGAAACTAATTGAAATAATCTTTTACTAACCATCTTCTATGCTTAGTATGAGGCATTGAACCAATTGTATGAAGAGAGCTTCTTAAACCCTCATAGTTAGATGCTCAATTTTTCTTATCCTACTCTCTTAATTTGGTAAACATCAGCTTGCCCAAGCTCTGCTTAAATCTGCCCATACTCTCCCTAATACATAATGGATGTTACCCAAACTTTCAAATGTTCTTTAACATGTCCCTAAGATGAGTAAAACCTCTCCTTTCAAAATTTTTTCAGATCTTCATACCATGCTTAGACAACCACCTAAAGTCTTTCTATAAAATATAGGTATAATGAATAATGTTAATTTAAATGAAATAAAAAAATTTAAGTAATGTTAAATAAATATACTTAAAATTCTCTAAATTATGTATCCCTGACTTTCTTTAGGAGCTTTTTCCATGATAAGTAAGGAGCATCATATTTGCTCTATATGATGTCATGAATCTTATGAGTAGAACAACTCGAGGGATTGAAGTTGCAGGGTATTTTTTTTTTAATAGCATATAATATATCAAATTACAATAACTTTACAAAGTAAATTAAACATATGTATATCCCTCAGGCACTATGTATACATGCTTGTCTTCTACTATTATAGGCTCCCTAGCACTAACCTATACTTGTATTGATGGTCCACCCTATTATATCTACCCATGAGGTAGGTAATAAAAGGGGTGATGGTAAGGATGGTAAGGATGGTAAGGGTAGGTTGGGGAGTTATTTAGGATGTTGGTGGGGGTTTAATATGGATAGAATTGAGCTAAGTGTGCCTACTATGGAGAGGAAAATTAAGGATTGGAAGATTTAGGAGGAGGGAAGTTCCCAAAAAAGGGTGATACTCCAACCACAGCTAGATCTATTTATCCCTGACCCTACTTAGTCAGGACTCATGCGGACTCCCAAGTGGTGGTGATGATATCACTAGTGAAACTCTCTGGCCCTAACCTTCATCACCATGTCTAGACCCACTTGGCCTAGTGCTCAACTTTTTCCTACAAAAAAATATTGAAGTAATAGATCTAAGAGGAGGATCGTAACCTGAAGACATCTATAGTAAAGAATAAATTAGTAAACCACAGTAACATATAAAATTAAATTTGTAACATATATGAAGATTTGCATAAGAAGAAAAAAATATAGAATGTAAATTGTTAAGTTATAACAAACATAAAGAATTACAAATATATATTTACAAAATGTATAAATAATTTACATACAAACATGATTTAAATAATTATAAAAGATTTAAATAGAGACATTAACTTGGAACGTCAACTTCAAAAATTACTTAAGTTATATTGTACTAGATTTGTTTACTAGCTTATTTTTTAAAAACTATATTACAATAAGTATATATTATAATAAATTTAGTCACTTAAATTATAATAACTATTTTGAATCAAAAATAGTTTTATTACTCTCCAAGGTATCTGCACTTTCTTCCTTATTCTCACTTAAAGAGCTTGTCAAAGTATTCACATCCTATAATTGTATTTCAGTATTATGTGTTGTAGTTCACATCTCATCAATTTCAATAGATTTAAAATTTGAAATCTCATCCTCATCATGTGCAATAGCTAGAATATATTATTTATCGATGATCCCTCATTCTTTGATTTTTATAACATCTAGTCAATCTTGCTTATCTTTGTGACCACTGAGATATTTGATGAAATAAACTTGAATATCTTGACTTGCTAGCACAATTCGATCAAACTTCTCGTATCTTTTGCCCTTTTTACTTCTACTAAAACAAATGTAGGTGAACCCTTATTCCTCTATTCAATATTGGATCATATGATTGAGATTTAAATAAATATATAAGATTCTCATCTTCTCCTAGGTATTATAGCTCAAGAATCTCATCCAGAATATCGTAATAATCACACTCATCTTTTTCATGAGTGTTTCCTCTAACATAAACTCCATAATTTTTAGTTTTTCTTTCTTCACTACATGACTTAGAATAAAATTTAAACCCAATAATTACATATATTGGCCAGGTGTTTACTTTTTTGCATTGAGCCCCATACTAGTGCTTGCAGCACTTTATCAAAAAACTTATTACATGGGTTAAGTGCCTATAAAAAGTTTAAAATAATAGGGCTTCTAGTATTTAATAAGTTGTTAATCAATAAAATAATATATATTTTACTCACTTAAGATCTAAACAAAAGATATAAAATAATTTGCAATAATTTTCTCAATAGTTGAAGTATCAATTATAGACAAACTACCCACAAAATATGTGGTTGTTACTAACTCTAGATTACTTCACTGATAGTACTCTTTAATATCCATTCTAGCTTTTATATTATCCTTTCTCTTGTCTTTAACATTCATGATTGCATTAAAAATATTGTCGAGAAAGTTCTTCTTAATGTGTATAACCTACATATTATGCCTTAACAAATTTGTACTCCAATATAGTAATGTCCAGAAAATACTTTTTTAAATCCAATTAAGTTGAACAATATATCCTAAAAATTTACACTGTGATAATATTGGGAAATCAATAATTGATGAAATGCTAAAAAGTCTATATAATACATCATAACCACTTAATTTAGGTGGAGGAGGTGACCACTCAACTCTATTTCTAATGAATGCATCCTTAGTTCTCCTAAACAGATGATTATAAGAAAGGAACATACTATAAATATCATATCAAGTATTTTTTCCTTCATATTTTAGTGTAAAATATTTAGTAATCTCTATGCTGTAAGGGCAAGCTAATTTTCCTACTGTGCTCCAGCTCGATAACATACCATATGTTGGAAAATTGCCAATGATTTAAAGTAATGCAACTCTGAGAAGAAAAAATTGTTTGGTTGAGATGAAATTTGTGAGGTCACCTTCCTCCTATAAGAACTAAAGATCATCCATTAATAGTTACAAAAGAATATCATATTTTTCTTTTAGATTATATGGTCTAACTACTATAAGTATTAAAAACATGTATAGGGTAATCATATCCATCTTTGCTGGAAGGTTGTATGGTGTTAGTATAACTGGACAAGAAGAATACAGCCAATTTGTCTGAATATATAGAGTAAAACCATCAGTGCATAATTCAAATATTATTTTACGTGGCTCATCAACAAATGAAGCATATATTCGATCAAAATTTTTCCACACTTTAGCATCTGATTGATCATAAAGAACACTACTTTGTGCTAATTTCTCCTTATGCCATCTCATATGTCCTACTAAACTCATTGATGCATAGAGCAACCGAAGTCTTGGAATGATTAGTAAATAAAATAAATTAGAGTATGCAACATCTTTCTTTTAATGACATTATTTTCCTAAGTTGGGTCTAGATTGAGGTGCATTAAATGTGCAACAATAAACTTTTTTTGAATCTTCCTTATAATATAACATACAACCATTTATACAAAAATCAATTTTCATACCAGTGAGACCTAACTTGTATACTAATTTTTTTGTTCAATATAAATCTTTGGGGATTAAATTATCTTCTAGATTTGTTTTCTTGAGAAGACCAATAAAGTCATTTAAGTAGGCATGAGGAATATTATATTTAGTTTTTATACTTAGCATCCTAACTAGAATTGATAATTCTGAATGAGTTATGCAGCCATATCAAATTAGTTTTTGAGCAGCATATAGTAATTCAAAGAAATTTTTGATTCCTTGGGTTTGGTGGCTCTTCTATATTTTCCCTTAAATTAGGATATATTGTATCAAAGATAAGCTCTTCACATGTCTATTGATTCAATCTTCATCATCTATTTCAAAAGCTATGGATGGATAGGTATGAGTATCTTTATGTAGATCATACTAGTCATGTCAGGTCCAAATCTAGTATCTTGGAATATATCTCCTATGATATAAATCAACCTTTCCATCAAAGGGCTAAAGGAATGCTTAATTTTTATACTTTGAGCATGGATATCTAAACATTCCATAGGACTTAAATAAAGGTAGTTGACATGCTACTTGAATAAAAGTCTCAACTCCATCGATAAATTTATTTGTCAATTATTTTTTATCCAATAACAATCTGTTATACAACAAATATCTCTCTTCATGGATAGTCATTTGGATGTTGAAACAAATGTTTCCTACATACTTGTGAAATGAATTATTAAAAAAGGTGCAACCTTAAAAGTTTGATAAATGCATCAAGCTAGAAAATATGTGAATTCTTTTTCTCCATTATATTTTTGATAAAAGTTAAATTCACATTTAAATCTAATAAAGAAAGATCATTTTTAATATTTTCTAACCAAATATTTTTAGGTCAACCTCTACCTTTTTTAACATAAGTAAATTCTAATACCTTTACTTTCCTAATCGGGTCATTGACCTCATTTTAATATGAAGTCAATAGGACTTTTCTTAATCCTTTGATTGGTTATCCAATGGAAGATAGTTATACACTTGTCATACATATAAAACCCAAATAAACTCTCAATCCACCCCATGAGTCCTGAGTCAATCTAGGTTGACCCAAAAGCCCTTAAGGATTAAAATAATCATTTTGACTAAAGTGACCTCCCTCGACCTCGAAACCTCCTCCGTTGAACTCATTGGATCAATTCACATCTATTAAGCCCAACTCCTGCCCCTGGGTCAACCTAGTTGGCTAAGTAAACCCAGGTTGATCAAATCAAATATTTACCTTATTTACATTCTATTCAGCTCCAAGTCAATTCCATACCCATTCAAACTCTACCATACATATATCCTACAAGTTTGGACCTGACTGGATATGTTTACCTAGTTGACTTGGTTAACTCAATCAATGTATGGTCAAACCTAGTATATTTGGGTCAAGTCCTCCCATTATTTCAAATTAGACCCAGCAAAATTTCATTTAACCATCAAAGATATCTCATGTCATACCTTGAACATTCATCAATCTTGGATGGGTCAAATTTTATGAGATTTGACCAAGCCAACCTTGAGCTCTTGGCCAAATCTTTTGTGCCTTAACTCTTGCCTTAAACCCTAACCCCTTTGATTATTCCCACTTTATTCGACAACACCCCCTCCAATCCATCTTATCAGTCAATAAGACCCTTTGACTAGTCAAACAGCCCACTTGAGTATTTAAAACCTTCTTTAGATTGGTCAAACTTCCCTTCCAACTCCAACTCCCTGCTCCTAACCCATTGGAATGGCTCAACTAACAACCTACACCCCCTCCCTAACCACCTCATCAACCTTGGCTAGGTTGACCAGTCAAAGTGGTTAACAAACACTCAAAGCCTTCTCTAGTGGTTAAATTTACATACTTTCCCACTCTCTTCTGATCTAGGTTGAAGGGTTAGTCCCAATTGAGGCTAAATTTCTCTTAGGGTCTCTCTAACCAGGCACAATTCGTAGTTGAACCCAAAAGAAAAATCCCCCCCCCCCCCCCTTTAAGCCCAAACCACCCGATGGCTTGGGACCTTTTCAAGCCATTTCCCTACCACCCAATGACCTAGGGCATATGGCTATGATCAAAGGGAAGGGCTTGATAGAACAGAACCATCCAAACCAAACCCTGGGGTTCAAACATAACAAATGTCCTTTTTTGGATAATTATTCTAACTTCTTCACTCTCTCACATCCTTTAGCCTCCCAGAGCTTCACTTCACTTTATTTGAGCTCCCCTATGCATCCTCTCCACTTTCCAAGTGAAACCTCACCGTTAAAGTCCTATGGGCAGTGAGATTTTAAGCGAATCGAGGTGTTTTCCTTCTAAAGCTTCTCAAGCTCAATTTGGTGCATTTTGGACCTTGGTTTCAACTATGAACTCATATGAAGACAGTCCACAAACTCAACTATATCAAAAATTCTAAATATTTAATTAATATTTAATTAAAATTAAATTTAGATAATTTTAAAAATATTAAAGAATTTTTTTAAAATATTTGAAATTTAAAAAATAATTTAAGAATTAATTAAATTTAATTTAAGAATTATTTAAAACTTTAAATAATTTTGAATTTTTTTAAATTTATTTAATTATCATAAAATTTAAAATTTAAATTAAATTCAATTTAAATAAAAAAATACATGTCATAAATCAAAATTTTTGAAATTCTAGGTATTTTAATTAAAAAATTTAATTTATTTTAATTAATTCTAATTATTTAATTAATATTAAGTTAATATAAAATTGAATATTTTTAAAATTAAAAATTTATTTTCAAACTATTTTAAATAACTAGTGAATTTCTAAAGATATTTTGAAATTATTTTAATGATATTTTATTTTTTTTATTTAAAACTTATAATTATATATATATATATATATATATATATATATATATATATATATATATATATTATTTAGTTTAAAATTATATGTATTTTAGATTTTTAAACATTGAGAGATCCATTAAAATTTTAAATATAATTTATGATTGATTGAATAGCACTAATGGGGAGTGGTAATTAATCAATGAGCAATTACTTTGTTAATTGTTCATTGATTAATCTTCCAACTAATTAAGTTATATTTTTTATTTGCATGTGTAGTTTGCACACATTAACCTAGCTTTAAGGCTCTCCTAGATTTAGGAGTTTGATAATGATTGTATGTGTATTCATATGCTCGTCCAAGGGTTAGTGGAACATTGATTCATGCCCGCCCATTCATGCTAGTGACACCTTAAGGATATATTTAGAGAATTTAGATTAATTTTAAAAGTCAGGACACACTTCTTATTGACATGGAATTTAAACCATTTGAACATAGTGACATTCTGAGCCCATAAACATTTTCTCATATATTTTAAAATTAATTAAACCTATTTATTAATTTACTTAAGAATAAAACTTAAAAATTCCAATAATTCTATTAAATCAAATTTAAATTTACAAATTATATATAATACCTTAAACTGACAAAAATTTAATTTCCAACTTAATAAAAAAATCTTTTTGATTTGACATGAAATTTTAGCTAATTTAATTTTATATAAAAATAAATATTAAATTAATTTAATTAATTAAAAAAATATTTTAAAATTCCAAAAAAATTCTCAAACACTTAAAAATCTCTTCTTAGGTCATTCCTGATGTTTGGAGTTGATTTCAAGGAGTTGAGAGTTCATTTGGAGCAAAAGCATTAAAAGGCCTTTCATTAAATCAATTTAATAATTCAAATAAATACTCAAATTTAAAAAAAATCTAAATTGATCAAACTCAAAGGCATTCAACTCAAATTAAAATATAATATTTTATAAAAAATGTCAAACATTTAAGAATCAATCAAAGAAAAAAAGTCAATAATCTGGTTAAACTTTAAGTCAAAACTTCAAAGATTTATAAGTAATTATAGAAAACTCCAAATCTAATAAACTCAAAGCCATCAAAAGGTCTAATATTTAAAAAAAATCAAAATTCCAAACATTTCTATGAGTTTAATACAATTACTTTGTTAATTTTAATTAAAAAAAATTAAAAGTCAACATTTGATTCTTTCAATTTTGGTGTTTAAATAAATAAAGTAATTCTAAAAAATTACAAAATCACTTGAAAGTCTAGAAAATGTTAATTTAACTTTAAAAACTAGTAACCAATAAATCTTAATTAAAATTCATTAACCTTCAAATCTTAATCAACCTAAATTACTTAAATATACTTGTTCCCACTAGGTCACTCAGGCCTATGAGGCTATTAACTTAGCGTAGGAAGATAAAATAAACTTCATGACCTTGGTGAGCAACAAAGGTGGTATCAATTTATCCTTAAAATATTTTTTAAAATTAATTCAAACTCATTAATATTTAAACTTTAATTAAAATTTCTCTTAAACCTTTAAACCAACCAGAACAAAAATAATATCAGTCGAATATCCTATATAAGACATATCTAAGCCACACAGGCTATCTCACACACTCTATATTATTTGCTAGGATAACCAACTCTAGATCTAGGCTTGACCAGTATTTACTTTTTTGTTGTATGCCTGGTTTTTGAGATTTCATTGCATGCTGGTTTAAAATATGTTGATATGATTGTCTATTTAATTTATGCACTTTGTGATATAATTGATTTTGTATTAGAGTTAACCTTATGTTAGATATGATTTATACTAATTCAATCTTATGTAGGTGATCATACTCATACAGGGAATAAAAGAATTAAATGGTGTAAATAATAAATTGAGCTTTAAAATTAATAATATTTTATGCATGTGCTAAATATGCTAAGACCCCCTTTAAAAATTAAAAGAGCATGGCCAAGTGTGGCTTTTATTTGTGCATTTTAATTTCAAATATAACTTGTTCGGATGTTAAGTTAATTGTTTATTTAGTATGATAATTATGTATTTTGTTGAGTCTAGATTTTTCTTTTATATTCAAATATAATTTGAGTTGTAATTGAGTTATAATTTAAAAGTGATAATTTAAGATGAGATAACATCCAATTTGGAATCAAAAGAGAAAGAGACATCCCTTAGTGGAGAGTCCCTCTCCATTTGCAAATCCAAATTAGGATGATTTAAAAATATCCAAAGAGAAAATATAACACCCCTTTCGAGGGGGAGTTTCTTTTTATTTGGATATCCGAATCCGACAATCCAAGAAGCTCACAGAAGGAAAAATAAGTGGATAACAAGAAAAACTACTCTGAAATTCACTTGAGTCTTAGGATTAAAAATTAAGGCTTATTATCAGTGTTACCTAGCCACTTCACTTTTCTACAGACCGAGAATTGTAATATTAAAAGGCACTTCACAATTGACATTATATTTATTTAATTGATCTGATTATTCAGTTGATTGTTTGATGTTTATTATGATACATATTATATGCTTTAGTAGATTTTTGGCAATCTTGGCTTTTGAGGGTACGAACAAAACTTTTTTACCTTAATCAAATTTAAAATATTTAAGCTCAAATAACAACTTTAATGATTTTAAGAAGTAAGCTCAGGACCACAGAGAGTTTACATAGTATGTTATTGCATCTTCTTTCTTTTGGTAGGAATCTCCCTGCCTAGTTTTGGCATACAACCTAGACTATAAGGGTGCAGATTTGTCAGGGGTAATCTGCGCAGTCTCTAGAATAAAACCTATTTTTAAGCCTTTTTAAAACTACTTCTTTCTAATTTTAAGCATTCAATCGAGTCGATCAGTATGCATTACATCATAAACTAATTTAAAAGTGAGTATAAAATTTTAAGTAAATTCTACTTTACCATTTTTCCCCTAAAAATTCAAGAGACCAGTTAAGCTACGCTTTAGAAGTCAGACCCAATTTTAAAAAACCTTAATTAAATTATCCTTATCACTCTTTCATAAAAATAACTGAACTCATGGATTTAAAATTGACTAGGTGGTTAGCTGGCTCCCCAATCCAGGCTGAGGTAAGTCCAGATTTTTACACTTTATTTGTTAGGTTATGTTTACTATTATTTGGGGCCAAAATTTTATTTAAGATCCAGGTTGGATTTTGAATCATAAAACCCTAACCTTTTCATATATAGTTCCAATTTTCTAATAATATTTTCACTCAAACTATGTTTTCTTTTAATAAAAAGTTTAAAGTTCATAACTTAGCTTAGCTTAAGGAACTTCCGAAATATATAAGAATCCCAAAGTGCCTCTTACCCTTTTTCCTTTGACCGAAAAATAAATGTTTAATCTTGCTCCAATCCCATTTAAAATGCCATTTCATCTCCTTTGATATCACTCCTAGAAAGTTTACAAACAAAAATTCTCCATTATTTTATCAAGAGTTTTCATAGGAGACTTCAATTTCCTACGATATAATTAACTTTGAGTGCTTCCACTCATAGGAGATTTAGAATCGACATCCACCATTTCAAAATCAATTTTCAAAATTTAAAACTAATCTTCTTTGAGAAAAAGAAGTCGATAATGATCATTATTATCATATTTCATCAATCAATAATAAGTAATATTTTCTCTCATTTAAAAGATATATCAATCACAATTATGATCTGAAATATAAAATTAATGATATCTCATTTGGATTATAGTGGTTGAATATTGATAGAATCTCATTATGACCCTCTAAGACTATATTTGATTCTTATTTGAATTCAACTACTATAATGAGGATGACAACTTTTAGTTTCATTATCTGAACCCGTTAGCAAATGATATCTTTGCATTTAGAAGAAATATATTATTTATAATGAGGCGTTCGATTTTGAGACTATAAATTTAAAATCAAATTTCTCAAAGAAATTAAATCTTTCAATAACCCCTTTTCAAAACCTCCACCAATAATCAACGGAAGGCGGCCATTTTATGTGACCAAATCATCTAATTAAGGCGATTTTCTCTAATCTTTTCTTGTACTATCACTATGCCAAGCTTTTCAAGTATATACTCATTTCGTATCCTATCTGTATATGTAAAGACACTCATCCTACATGAGCATCCTAATATCTGTAACACTTAACTTAGTATTATGCTTCTCTTTTAATGGCTAACATTCAACGCCATAAAGTATTGCAGGTCTCACCATCATCTTATAGAATTTTCCATTATGTTTGAGAGGGGATTTCTATCACACAACAAGCCTTATGCAATCCTCCACTTTAACCATCCAACTAGAATTCTTTTGATAATATCCCCATCTATTTCACCATCACTCTAAACAATAGAACCCTGATATCTAAAATGTATACTCTTATTAATGACTTGATTGCCCAAAATCACAATCCCCGCACTAAATTTATTTCTACTAAAATTAGATCTACTCAAGAAAAAATCTTTAGACTCTAAAATTAACCTCCATAATTTAAGTTTATGTTTAGCTCCCTCTCTAGTCTTATCAAAAAGAAAAATATTATCAGTAAAAAGCATACACCAAGGTACATCCTCATACAAATGTCTAGTAGAACAACCAAGCAAAAATATAGGGCTTAAGGATTTCTCAAAATAAACACTAAAGGCATGCATGGAGATTAAAAGGTATGCATATTTTGAGCATGGAGATTAAAAAAAAAAAAACTAAGGAGATGCATGGTGATCACCTTCGGCTAAGGCGAGAGGGCAAAAAGAATTTACGTCAAGGTCGGTCGGCGATCATGGTCAGTCCTGCGAGGGTGGGAGGTCATGGCTTCTCTGGATGAACTGGACGAGTAGGCAACTATGAATGGATTTCAGCAAGCGATCATGTTCTCTTGACGAAATAGACGAGCCAAGCAAAGAAATGATGAAGAAGGAGGGGGTTTCTGTTTTAGTTCCCTTTACAACAATATTTCTGATGGTTTTAAACATAATTTTTTTACTTAAAAATGGCAGCTAAATAGCCGTAAATGACGAAATGAAAACATAATACCGGCAGTAATTCGAGCAATCAACTATCAGAATTTTAATTAACTCTTTATTAACAGCGATTAAATTGCCAATTTAATCGCCAATATTTTAGGGTTTCAAATCACGGCCGAATTCGTCGCTAGTAATCAATGAATTTCCTATTTTACACAACAAAACCCAGAAATGACAAATAAAATAAAGAAATAATAGGAGAAACACAAAACTTAGATAAAAATATTTTTTTTTTCCTTCTTCTTATTTTTCTTTCCTAAGACAACAGAAACCAGCTTTATCAATTTTCAACACATTAAAATCAAAATCCTCCAACAACACATTTGAACAATCACCATAGATATCTCCATGACGACACTTATTACCTGAATATTCCTCCATCCAATTAGAATGATCAATAGAGTTAGCAAAGTGCACAACATTATGCAACCCACTATCTGAATTAAAACACTCATCTAACAAAGAAGAAACATGAAGATCAATGATATGGACTGTATTAGAGAAATTCATCCCCTCAGTAAGAGGATCATACTACAAGAATTAAAATCAGTATTATCCATTTTATCACCTTCACAATCCAAATTATTGGTGGAATTAACACTAGAGGGACTAGCTAATGGAGTATCAACATTATTGTTAACACAAACAACTTCAGAAGGTGGAATAATAGGGGAAATCAAAGAGCCCATTCCTAAATGCACATTATCAAGTATAGAAACATGATCATTCAAAATTATCTTGCTAGAACCTCCATCAGAAACAGGGACATCATCAATTTTTGTATCATTTAAAGCTAAAGCCTCAGACTTCACAACAGGAATAGCAAAAACAACATGAGGCTAAACATAAGTAACATCAGCCTTCCTTAACTGATTATTTAACTTGAAACATTCATAATTTTTATGACCAACAACTTTGCAATGAGAACAAAAATTAGGAAATCCTTCCCAAACCACCTTTTCAATAAAGCTAATTTTCTTTGGGCCAAGCCGAGTAGAATAAGGATATGTCCTAGAAATGTCCATTTCCATAAGAATACGAGCGACGGAAGGCCTAGAACCCACAGTAGTGGCGTTATCAATTTGAAGCGGCCGACCAAATAAAGGTCCCAAACAGAAAAGAATGTAGGGAGAAAAGAGATGGATGTGATTACAAATATATTTTGCAACTAGGGTTACTATGATTGGACCAAAAACAACTCAATCATCACAAATAAACCACAATAACGGTGAAAGAGTCATTTTTCAAACATTTCAATGGTCATAAATTGCTACAATTGCTTTAGTGAAGTGTTCACAATTACTATCTTTGATAGAAACTTATGAAATATAATGCTGATTTAGCATCCTTTGCTCATTACCATAAGCCCGATTTTAAAGAACATAATTAATATTTTGCATTTGATAAAAGCTAAACTAGTGTTTTATGAAAAACACAAATTGTAGAAACTCTTAAAATAAGATTTAAGAAATCAAACAAACAGAATCGCGACAAATATTTTTATCAAAATAGTATAACATTTTCTTAATATAACAGTACCCTTTATTTTGTTATTATCACAAAAAAATCACCCTCTTAGGTAGTTTTGGTAAATGAATAAAAAATATTTTGCATATCAAGTTCTGACAAAAAAATTGATTAATAAATATTTTAAAAGTCCTTAGATAAATTTTAAGGTGAGTTTAATATTTATTATCTAAATATTTCACCCTTTTCAAAATATACTAAATAATTTTTAAGTACATCTTCACAAAATTTTGGGTCAGGATATCTTTGCCAGATTTTTATGTACAAATGAAGGTCATTAAATTTTTTTCTCCTTTAAAAAAGTTCTTATTAATATTTTATAAATTCTTTCATAATTATAATTTACATTTAATTCTTTTAGCTTAACTTTCATTCCTAAATTCATATTTTTAATCATAAAATTCTGTAATTATTTTAAGATAGACATAATAAAAAAATATGTTTATTGTTATTATGTCGGTAATCATATATTGATCAATTTGTTTTACTTTCACGCTTTTTTTTAGGACTTTTGCGTCAATTAAAGAAAATTTATATACATCGTATACATAAGTTACAAATCCAAGACCTCTTGATTTATGGTCAAATATCCAAATCAAAAAAGCAAGATGAGTTACGTTTTAATACTAATTTTCAGCAAACAATTCTTTTTAGCTTGATAATTGATGGCAGATTTATTAACAATTATCCACTTTATTAGGCAGCAAAATACAATATAACTCAATAACACAACATAAGACAGCATTGCCAATCAATCAGTGCCTAACCTTTCCATTGGCGCCTTGCAGTTATCTCTTTGTGCAGCTCGGCCAGGCGTGCAAACGGGGTCGTTGAGCAAGTCCCGTTGATTTTTAATTGCGATGATGACTTCAAAATTTGTGTCCTATTGTTTTAATTTAATGCAAGCCGCCGTACAGACGATTAGACTTGTAAAGCTGCATTGCTAAGTAGGTACTCAATAGTCAGCACTTTCGGCTTAGATGGCCACGTTATGGTGGTATGTGTTGCTTCATATTGCTAAACTGCAGAAAAATCGGTGGAAGAATGATTAAAAAAAATTCTTGCTTAAATTTGAGGTAAAAAACGTTAGTTCATATTGCTTGCTTAAATTATTTTTAAACTAAACTTTGCCTAGGAGATTGTGACTAAAGAGAGAAGAGATACATGGCGTGAAAATAAAAGAGCTTGTGATGGGAGCTCCCCAAAGGCAAGGGTAAAAACAATCTGCAACATGCAAAGGCGAGAGTGCTTAGAATGGTAGCCCATGATCTGCTGCATGTGAAGGCTCACCATGGGAGCTTGCAAAGCTAAACATTAATGGAGAAGATGAATTGCGGTAAGAGCTCGTGTGTTGGGAAATTGTACCATCATTGTATCCCAAAATTGCCCAAATTGGATGATTTTGAAATACATCCAAAATAAACTAAAGATGAGTTATAAATTCTGCAAACAAAAAAATTTATTTCGTTTTTATCCATTTGAGCACATAAATTTTAAAAACCCCTGCATTCAAATTGTACTGCACTCAAAACTGGTCTAGCCCAATAGCTCGTTAATAGCTTTAAATTTCTAGAATTTGTTTTGAGATAATTAAAACGTAATTTTTGATCGATTATTTATAAATTATAATCATTGTTGCATCCAAGAACATTCACGACAGTAGAGAGATCAATAGCTTAATGTCTTAGCTTTGAGCGAAGATCCAACACATACAGATAAGAGAGAGAGAGAGAGAGAGAGAGAGAGAGAGAGAGAGAGAGAGAGAGAGAGAGAGAGAGGTGCGAGAGTCATAAGAGACCAAGAATTTTACGTGAAAAAATGTGACGCTAGTCCGAAGGACCGTAGTTGGCGCGTGACGGTGGTCGGAGCTATGAATCGTGGTTGATGGGTGAAAGCGATCGGAGAGACTATAATTGATGTGTGACAAAGGTCCGAGAGGCCATAGTCGGTGGGTGTTAAAATTTTTTGGACTAATATGCATGCACCATATTTTTCATATTGAGTCTTTTAATTGTAAATGTGAATCAGATTATGTGCATCCCTAAATCTCTGTCAAACTTATAGGGGTGAAAAGAATTTTTATTAGTCTCTCTATAATTTTACTATTTGTATAGAACCTATAATATTTAAACATCCTATGTCTAGGCATGCTAATATTCCATTTCAATATTCTTAATTATTTTTCCATTCCTCCATATAGGCTATATATCACAATAGGTATTAACTACGGACATGACCATTATATGCGTTAAATTAAGAAATAGAGATATTGAAAATATAATTATTTCCATTAAAGAACAAGAGTCTACATTAGTACTTAATATGATATTGACATTATCACTCTAAAATAGAAGATCTAGCCAAATATGGAATAAGGAACAAACAAACTCATATTCTTATTCATAGATGAACAAAGTATAAGTGAAGTAAGAAGTTTATCACCAGGATGGATCTAAGTATCTTCTCCATACTCTTTCTTCCTCCGCTTATAAAGTTACTTGCACAAACATAGTCTAGTCCCTCTAAAGATTATATTTTGCACTTTCCTAGCTTACTTAGACTTTACTCTAAGGGGACAGTAAAACAATACAATAAAAAAAATAACATACTATGGGAACAAAACTATCCAAACAATATAACTAACTTCTATTTAAAGTAAGCATGAAATTTGACATGAGCATTGCGGTGCTTGACAGAGTGGCACTACGGCGACAGAAAATGAACTAGCGTCTCAGCACTGTGAAGTTGGCAACGCTATGATGCTGGGTGATGTTGTACGGTTATAGCCTAATTGATGCATCTCTTCACTAATGGCACGGCTCGTTATAGTTATAATAGCTCCTTCGCAGTACTATGAAATATGAGTGATGTGACACTTAGAAAGATTTTTTTTACATTGTGGTGTTGGAAAGGCTACCACTCTTGCGTTAATTTTTCCCGAGACACCCAATGCAACGGTGTTGATTTCAGGCACTGTGATATTTGTGGAACTAATATCCATGACATCCTAGTGCTTGGAAATAGAGAAGGTTGGCATCACCATATTGAAATTGACGCTCCGATGTGGATCAATATGGCACTATTACATTAAATTTGTCAGAGCTGCCCGAAAGTTATAAATTTAACTTTTTCCCTGCAAAACTCATGTATCAAAAAAACCTAAAATAACATATTTGTTGACCTCGTTTTTGTCCTGATTTGCCCTCGACGGTGTTTGATAGTGTTGATCGAGCCTCGTCGAGCCCTATTCGATTCGAATCAACATCAATTTGAGTTTGAATTATTTTATCTTATTTCATTGAGTTAATTTTGGTCGAGTCGAGGTGAGTTTGAGTCGAACCGGATCAAACCAAACCCTACTCAATTTGAACTTGATTTTAGTCCCTTGAGTCTAGCTAGGTCTTAATCAAGAATTGATTAAATTTCCAAACCAATTGGAATCCCATCGTTGGATCAAGAAATTGATCCGACGGCTCCGATCTCCCCCTCTCGTGCCCTAACTAAGGCGGAATCCCCCATCTCACGCGGTATCCTCGAGTTCCCAAGGCAAGCCGCTCTCTTTTCTTCCTTCCTCGCACGACCCTCTTGGAGTCGGCCTCCCTCTCCGTCTCATCTCTGTTCGGACGACACCAGGACGCCGAATCCTCCTCTCTCACGCGGCGCTTCCCCTTTGTTCTCTGGGGTTCACATATTGGTGCCCTCTTCGCCTTCTCTGCTCGTGATTGGCCTAGACCCGAAGCCTTGCTCCTCCTTCGACCGTCCCGACCCCTCTCTCTCTGTCGCTCTCGTTTCACACTAGCAAGAGGAGCCGAATCCCCTCTTTCGCGTGAAAGCCGAAACCCCCCTTTCCTCTTTTGTGTGGCTGACCCGAGCGAAGCCCCACTGTCCCGACGACTTTCCCTAGCCCGAATCTAGTCCGACCTCTAGGGCTGATCCCGACAACACCGCCGGACTAGCGCGCCTCTCTTGTCCCAACCGACGCTCCGCTTGCGAGCTCCAGTCAGAGGTCTTGCCCTTCCCTGGCCGATTTTCTCCTCCAAGCAAGCAGGTATACTACCTTTCCTTCTTTTTCTCCCTTTCTCATTTTCTCTCTGTTTCCTTCAGTTTATTATTATTATTATTATTATTATTATTATTATCATGATGAAGTAGGCTTGATTGGTTCAAAGTAAGTTCATATTGCATAGATGATTACAACATGTGTAAACTTATTATGAGCAATGTTTATTTATGAAAGTGATTACTTAAACCCTGCCGTTCCATAGAGATCTTTTCGTCATTGTTACTCATGAGAAACTCGTTGTGTTTTGTAATTGTTAGACGTGTCATGTTGAATCATAGGCGATTTGATTTTGTGCGGATTGTGTTGAGTAGTTTTGGGTTAAAATAGTGTATCATGCTTTAGTAAACTTGTTCAAAACTCCATGGTTTAATATCACTTTTCTTCATTACAAAGCTCAATGATGCTTGTGTAAACCATATTGAGATGGGCTTTTCTCCTTCAAAGGTTTGTTTAATCACCGTTTATTTATACACTTTATAGGCATAAGAGGAGCATGATTTCTTCATCGTCTACCTCTCATAGATCTTGATAAAATTTTGCATACAATATAAGCGTTGCTCAATTGCTATTCATAGCTAATTTGTTTTGCGGCTTCTTTTGTTGAATGGATAAAAATGTCAGATTGTGGGTGGAATGTGTAGGAGAGAATATAACCTAAGTGCTTTCCATGTGATTCAGCTAATGCTAAAAATAAATGATGAAGATTTGAAATGATGTTCTGGCAATGTACATGATAAGTTTAAAGGAAATCCATGAAATCTGGTGTGAAGATTTGTTTGGAAGGACTTAATGATTGATCTCTATTTATGTGTGTATATAAATACACATATATGTCTTATGTTGAGAAGGTTCCAAGAATGTCTAAGAGTGTTTTTATTATTGAAGATCACTGTATGCTAGAAGCTTTATGTTTTAAAGGATTTATGGCTTATGTGATGTTTAAAAAAAAAAAAGAAGGCTTTTGATCTGTTTAATTTCGGGAAGCTTTATGACTTACCCTATGTTAAGATGTTCCACGACTTGTTGGAGAACTTCATGAGGGGTTTGATGATTGAAAAGCTTTACGAATTGCTTTATGGCTGCAAGTCTTTAGAAAGAGATTTATATGTTGGAGAGGAACTCTTTTGGTCATGTGCTGGAAAGCATGCACATGATTCATGTGGCTTTATCTATGAATCTAATGCAAGGGCACTAGAAAAGCTTTTCCTCTTTTAGTGAATTTTGTAAGTGTTTTGGAAGAAAATTTGGAGGTAGTGGCGAGATTTCTTGGGTTCTTTTGGGATTAAACTTACAAGTTTGGTTTGAATCAATATGAGGCTATATGTCCTTGATATATGATTTTTTGGAGCTTTGGAAAAGATTTGGAGAGTCTTCGTGTTTGCTTTAACTTTTAAGTGTGAATTCCCATGTAAGTCTGATTCATGTCTTGTGTTGATTGGAGCATTTTCTTGAGCTTTTTCTGAAAAGAATAAAATGTCAGTGAGAAATCTTAAACTTAAGAGAATATGCCCCTTTCTTGTTGCATTCATTCTTTTCAATAATATAAGATTGTCTTTGAACATTTGGCGAGACATTGAATGTTTGGTATAAGAATGATTTTCATGAATTTGTGTTAGAAGTTTCTCTTGGATATTTGGTGGCATGCAACATAAAGAATAAAGAATTTGCTAAGGGGTCTTATGAATCATTTTATGACTTAGAGGCTTTTATGATTTATCTTATATCAGAAAATTTCATGGTTTGCTTTGTGATTGGAAAGATTTACGAGCTATTTTACGTTGAAAGGTTTGATGAATGATTTTGTCTTGGAAAAGCTTTGTGAATGCTTTATAACAGAAAGTTTCATTAAACCTTCTCGTTAGAAGATTTTCATGAAATTTTATCCCACGCCAAACGTAGAAGCACTTGATTGTCTTTTGTGTCAAAAAGATTTTTGTAGATGATTTATGCTGAGTTTTATGTAGTATTCCATTTAGAAGTTTTTTTCACATGTCATTTTCGGACTTCTAGTTTTGTGATTGGTCTTGTGTAGTAGTGTTCTTTAGTGTCTTTTGGGAATGAATGATTCTTTCTCAATTTGAGTTGTCTTTCTCTAGTGTGATTTTTTCTCAATTTGAGTTGTCTTTCTTTAGCGTTTGCTTTTGAAGATTGGGTTTGGAAGAATGTGAGTTGGAAGCCTACTTCAGTTTTAGTCTCGGGAGCTTGTTTTCCCCTTGGGTACTTTGAGTTTTGTTTAGGAAATATTTTGGTTATTTGAGTCGAGTTTTCTCAAGTGCTTCGTTCGGAACGTGGCAATAGCAAAATGGCATTTTTTAGAGGCATGCTTGGCTTTGAAAGAAGCATACCCAATAATAAGATGCCTACATTTTATGTATTATTTCGCTTTTCGTTTATCCTTTCTCTTGGAATTTTGTCACTTTCCTACTTTCCTATTTATTGTCTTATTTCATTCATATATTCCTAAACTTGCTAGTATATGTATGAATGTCCAGAGGGGTTAGAAAAATACTTACCTTAGTCCCATAACACTAGTAACACCTAAGGACAAAGATTAAGGACCGGGTCTTAGATAACATAGACTTAAGATGCATGCTCCCTATTGGATAGAGACATTAAAAACTAAACTTAGCGACACCTCCCTAGATTTAGTTTTCTTTCTTAAATTTATTAATAATCAAACCAACCTTGATCTAACTCTTAAAAAATGCTCTAAAACACCTAATTCATATTCAAACCATAACTTATATTTCATAATCATTAAAATGCAAATTCAAATCAACCTTAACCAATCCTTTAATTAATCCTTAACCAACATAAAATTTAAAATATGTAGATTAAATTAGGAGAGCAAATCTAAACTAAAATTCATTAAGTTAAAAATCTTCTAAAATCAACATTCACTAACTCACTCAAATCTTAATCAAATCTTAAGCTAATATTTTAAAACCAATCAACAAATCTCTTAATATAACTATATCAACTTAGTTTTTAGGATGGACTACTCCGGGCTGCGGGGCTAAGTGTCCTAAGGAGGCCTGGTTCCTCGAGCCTGGTGGCACAACGCCACGAACCAGTTGATAGCAAACTTAATTAACCTAACCCGTTAATTGATAATAAACTGCCTAATTCATCTTTCTTTCTAATTTGTAACTATTGAATAATTCAATCAAATCCTAAAATAAAATTTCTTAAATCAATCTTTTAAAATCAGTCAACAAACCCCTTAATATATTACAATCACTCCAAAGATGAAGTTTATTGGATGGACTACTCCAAGCTGCGGGGCTAAGTGTCCTAAGGAGGCCTGGTTCCTCGAGCATGGTGGCACAACGCCACGAATGAATTTGATGGAGTGACAAAACTTTAAACTTAATTGGTTATTAATGATTTGAATCAAACATCAATCGATAATAGATCACATATTATACCTTTCTTTTCTAATTTATAACCAACAAATAATTCAACAAAAATTGGTTGTCACTGGGTAACCCAGGCCTACGAGGCTATTAAGTTAGCCCCAAGGAGGGTGAAATAAACCTCACGGTTTCGGTGTGAAACAAAGGTGGTAATCAATCAAATACTAAAAATAAAATCTCTAAAATCAATCCTAAAAATACTAATATTTAAACTCAAATTAAAAATCTTCCTTTGGACCTCTAACAAACCAAATGCAAATAACTTGAACTAATAATCCTACATAGGACATACCCTAAATTACACAGCCTACACATACCTTAGACATGTTTGATTAGAACACGACTTTTATCTCTAGGTCAGGCTTACATTTTCTCTTATTATTCAATGCTTGTTACATATATATGTTCTATAAATGCAATTATTAAATTTCCTGTTAGCTGTATTAATTTTCTATTGGTTATATTTTTGTTAGTTACCTGCACTTTTTTTCTGAATGGCATCTACGCTCATATATATATTTCTCTGTTATCTTTTCTTGCGAGGTATATTGGAGCTTAATGATCGGGAACTAAACGAGGTCACTGGTTTATAAGCTTTTAAGTGGCAGCGCCACATACAGTTAGGTATAATTTCTGCAACTTGTAAAGTAAATTTTATTTTTAAATATATATCAAAACTGCTTCACATCACACACTACTTGTTAGTAGGTATTCTAGCATGTTTAGGTAGCCAGCCTTAGGTTAGTTCACTGATGAAGCTTTGGCCCTATAGGTCAAAGCTTGCTCCCCTTATGTGAGCCCTAGAGACCATTAGGGTCATTTAGGCCTGTAGAGTAGGCCACCTACTTGTGCCATTGGGCATCGTCGTTTTCCCACACGAAGTGGGCACCGCTAGGTTTTTTTGGCCTTCTGGTTTTGGGTACGATACCCCCCTTCTTCTTTCTTTTTTTTTTCTGTGAGCCTTAGAGACCATTAGGGTCATTTAGGCCTGTAGAGTAGGCCACCTATTTGTGCCAGTGGGCACCGTTTGAATGATTTTCTGTGCGGGTACCTTGCCTGGAGGGTACCCTTAGGGTGTGTTTATTTACTTTTTATGTACTATGAATGTCATGCATGCATTTGTTTTTACACACCTTACCTCACATTATGCTTCACTTATATACATGCATCACATCAATAGATCTAGGAATATTTTGTATCTATTTCATGCATCATACATGGCGCTAGGTACATTCTTTTGTATATTGTAGAGTCCCTGATTGAAATATTTTAAACTACAAATCTTTGATTTCCTAGGATAGAGCCTTCCTATCTTGTATACATATAGGGCGATTGATTGTGTTTAGGATGTTAGCTGGAAGCTCACTCCAGGCAAGCATAAGCCCAGGTTGTACACCCCTCAGTGTGTCTCCTTTCATCTGTGTTTTGAGTTTGTCGTTTCTCTTAGGATAGTAATCTAGTCTTTGATCTTCTAAACTCAAAATTTTAATCACATCTTTATCCATTCAAAAATGTCTAATCATCACTAAGGATAAATAGAAGAGACTCTTTGGAATAGAATTTAGGAACTTTTTCTGTGCACCAAATTAAGAAGTGAATAATGCATCGTCCTTAATCGAGAGTTTTCCTAGGTCAAGGCCTAGGATGTAATTAACTACGGGGGCTTGCGCCCGTAGGAAACTGATCCCCATAATCAAATAAACCCTATCCGATGCTGATGTATCAAATAGGGGAAATCTCATGAACTTTTGGGTTATAGATATTATTATCCATCGAGGTTGGTAGGTGAAAGCTGCCATCCTCCATGGCTAATCGTATCTATAACTCCATCTGCTCTTCCATCGGCCTGCTTGTGTCGATTGTGAAGGTCTACGACCATTTTATCCTACGGGATAGTGTGATCGTACCCTTTGCATTCGAACCACACGAGCGGAATCCTTTCGGAGACCCACAGATTTCTGGCGACCATGGTGGGACAGGTTTCTCTCTCCATCTTTGGATGTTGTATTATTCATTTCTGTAGGTAATCCTAGTTTGGTGCCTAATTTGAGTTCATCTTTTCTACTCCAGTATCTTCTCTTAATCCTTAATGAAGGTTATATCATTTTAATGTATAAAGATTTAATTAAAATTTTGAGTTTATAAGATCTGTGTTTTTTTTAATTCTCAAATTCAAATCCAGATCAATCTATTTCAAGTCAATCTCACTCAAATCAAAATTTCCATATCTATCAATTCCTAGTTAGATTTCTTTTAAGCTTAATCTTGATCCATATCATTTCAAATGAGAATCTATATTATATCCTTGATTACATGATTCATATATTTGGGATAAATTATAATCTTTATCATGTCCCTTATTTGAGATCTTTCAGATTAAATTTTGATTCATATCAGTCCAAAATAAAAACTCAAGTGTTATTTTCAATGAAAGGGTCCTTAAATTTGACATATACGAATTTTTCAAAAGAAAATTTAATTTGAGAAAAGTTTGAGAGTTTAAAATATAAGACAAATTTTTGGGAGAATTTCCCTTAGAGAGTAAGTGAATTATTTTTCTTAATGAAAATTTACCTTCATTTTTATTTAAAATATGAAGTATTGGATGACTCCTTTAAACTCTTAAAGAGAATTTCTTTTAATGATCCATAAAAAGAGCATGTCTCTCCCTCCCATTCCTTGTGTGTGGTGATTTCATTTTTGAACTCAAATCTATATCAAAATGAAATTAAATTTAGAAATGAAAATTTTCTCCGTTAGCTTGCAATTTTCTATCTCATAGGTGTCATTTGCATGCTTATGAATTTAATTCAAAATTTTCTTAATTGAGTTCTTCATTCTTATCATAGGGTCGAGTTTGTTTTATGAGTGGTTCTTCCTTACATAAGAGAGTGAGTTTTCTTCTCTTATGTTTGGAAGATAATTTCACAACTGAGAATGTATTCTTTTAGAGATTTAGAAAGGAAGCCAAATACAAAAGTGAAAAGATGCGCAAAGCGCCAAAAATGAAAGATGCACAAAGTGCATTAAAAGTGAAAAGATGCGCAAAGCGCCAAAAAAGTTAAAGATACACAAAGTGTATCAAAAGTTAAAAGAGGCACAAAGTGCCAAAAATTTATAAAATAGGCATAAAATGAGCCTAAAGTGAAAGTGTAAATGACTTTTCTTTCTTGGAAATCTCTAAATCTCAGAAAACTCATGTGTCCTTTGATATTTTTGATACTTAAGTTCGAAAATGATGACTTTGAATTCATCATTATGCATTGATAATCTATTAGATACAAAATATTATCCGTGCAAGAAAATTGAGAAGATTCAATTTCTTCTTCTAATTTATATCTTTTTGAATTAGATTTTAATTCAAACAATGCTTATCTAAGGGAGAGAACCCAGTTTAGCTTGTAGGGAGCTTGACTTGGGTTAGCAAGTTTTAAATCCCTAACCTTTTTGGGTTTAGAGTCAACCCACCTCTTACTGAATTTCAAATTTGGTTCCACTTGTTGTTTTGATGGAGCCAAAATAATCAAGAGGTAAATCTTTCATTTTGAAAAATAATACTCTTACTCTTTGATAAAATTTCTCCTCTTTGAAAAAATTATGTAAATCAAACTCATCTCAAATTAATTGGTGAGTGTTTAACATTTTTTTAGTGGATCCACTATCGAGTATGTTTAAACACTTATCTTGTTCTCTTGAAAATTCATGCATGAAAATTTCTGGATCCCAATATTTGAATCTAAATCACTCTTAAGGACTGATATGATTCTTTCATGGTTATTTTGGGTTATGGCTGTTTTACTTCGAAATAACCATTTGGCGTGCATTTATTCTTTTTGATATCCTATATGCTGTCATCACTTGCTTGGGAGCCACCATCCCATTCAACTGGTTGTTTTGCTTACTTGTTTGGGAACCACTCTCCCATTCAAGCTGTTGGTTTTGTTCACTTGTTTGGGAGCCACTCTCCCATTCAAGTAGCTGTTCGTTTTGTTCACTTGTTTGGGAGCCACTCTCCCATTCAAGTAGTTTGTTTTGTTCACTTGTTTGGGAGCCACTATCCCATTCAAGTTGTTGGTGCTTCACTTGTTTTGGAAGTCACTCTTCCATTCAAGTTTTGATTTCATTGCTCAATTGGGTTCATCCCATTGGATCTTTCTATATGTGATTGTCCTGTCGTGTTATTTCTTATATTGGTGTCATACTAGCTTTACCTTGATTTGCATGTGAGTATTCATCTTCATTACTTGTCGTTCTTCCTCCACAGACAGACCCGTAGGAGAGATTTCTCATTCGATTTCTGGTGGATTTCTTTGTTCAAGAGATCCCCTTTTGCCACTTCACTTCTTTTTCGCTCTTTGTTCCGCCATTTCGAATATGGTCAGGCAAACATTGAGTAATCCTCATTCACCGTTTCGAATATGGTCAGGTGGATGTTGGATCCTTTCTCCCTCTTTTGCCCTGCTATTGCGAATGAGGTCAAGCAGGCATTAGACCTCTTTGGGAAGCTCTTTATTCGCTGTTGCGAATATGGTCAGGTGGATATTGAGCTGTTCTCATTCGCCGTTGCGAATATGGTCAGGCGAATGTTGAACCCCCTTTCTCTTTCTCCCTTTGTCTCGCTGTTTCGATCTGGTCAAGCAAACATTGGGTTGTCCTCATTCATTGTTTTGATCTGGTTAGGTGAATGTTGGACTTTGTCTTTTGTCCCACCGTTGCGATTTTGGTCAGGTGGACATTAGACTTTCGGGAGGGCTCATTATTTGCTGTTGCGAATATGGTCAGGTGGATTTTGAGCCATTCTCATTCGCTGTTTCGATCTGGTCAGGCGAATGTTGAACTCCCTTTTCTGGTTGAGAGAGCCCGACAGAGTCCCTGGGAGACATTCCTCACTACTATTTCCTCTTTTGTCCCACCGTTGCGATTTTGGTCAGGTGGACATTAGACTTTCGGGAGGGCTCATTATTCGCTGTTTTGAATATGGTCAGGTGGATTTTGAGCCATTCTCATTCGCTGTTTCGATCTGGTCAGGCGAATGTAGAACTCCCTTTTCTGGTTGAGAGAGCCCGACAGAGTCCCTGGGAGGCATTCCTCACTACTCTTTTCTCTTTTATTCCACCGTTGCGATTTTGGTCAGGTGGACATTAGACTTTCGGGAGGGCTCATTATTCGCTGTTGCGAATATGGTCAGGTGGATTTTGAGCCATTCTCATTCACTGTTTCGATCTGGTCAGGCGAATATAGAACTCCCTTTTCTGGTTGAGAGAGCCCGACAGAGTCCCTGGGAGGCATTCCTCGCTACTCTTTTCTCTTTTGTTCCACCGTTGCGATTTTGGTCAGGTGGACATTAGAATTTCGGGAGGGCTCATTATTCGCTGTTGCGAATATGGTCAGGTGGATTTTGAGCCATTATCATTCGCTGTTGCGATCTGGTCAGGCGAATGTGAACTCCCCTTTCTGTTTGAGAGAGCCCGATAGAGTCCCTGGGAGGCATTCCTCACTACTCTTTTATCTTTTGTCCCACCGTTGCGATTTTGGTCAGGTGGACATTAGACTTTTCTTGGACCCTTTGTTTTGCCGTTTTGAATATGGTCAGGTAAACATTGGGTCATCCTCATCTACCGTTTCGAATATGGTCAGGTGGATGTTGAATCTCTTTTCCCTCTGTTCTGCTGTTTCGATCTGGTCAGGCAGACAGTTGATTCTTTACTTGTCTTACTCTTGTTCACTGTTTCGATCTGGTCAGGTGAACATTGAGTTTCCCCATTCACTGTTTCGATCTGGTCAAGTGAATGTGGGATGTTTTTCTTTCTCCTTTTGTTCTGCTGTTTCGATCTGGTCAGGTAGACAGTCAATTCTTTACATTTCTTTACTCTTGTTCATTGTTTCGAGCTGGTCAGGTGAGCATTGAGTTTTCTCCATTCGCTATTGCGAATATGGTCAGGTGGATGTGGGACCCCCTCTTTCTTTCTCCTTCTGTTCTGCTGTTTCGATCTGGTCAGGCAAACAGTTGGCTCTTTCCTTTTCTTACTCAGTCTTGAGTTTTCTCCATTCACTGTTTCGATTTGGTCAGGTGGATGTGGGATCCTTCTTCCTTTCTCTATGCTGCTGTTGTGAAGTGGCAGATAGATGATTTCCTTATCTTTGATTATTCTTCCTTACTTCCTTATGATGGTTACTCCTTGCTATGTGTTATAGTTTTCAAATGATGATTGAATTCCTTTCTCCTTGCATCACCTTTTAGCTCTAGGTGATTGTTGAGTTTACTTTAATTCTTTATGTCACTACTTTGATTTTGCTCATGTGGGCATAGAATTCTTTTCTCTTCTATTCTGCTGTTGTGATTAGGCAGATAGTTGAGCTTCTTTTCTCGGCTATTTCTTGTTAGTCTGGTTTAGTCGAGTGAGCATTGAGTATTCTTCGTTCGCTATTTCAATTTGGTCAGGCGAACATTGAGTTTCTTTCTTTCTTTTATCCCACCATGTTTTCATGATTGGGTGAGCATTATGTGAATGAATGATGATTGTATGACTATATGATCATTGCATGATTTGAGAACTATTGTATGATTATGTGAGCATATAATTGAGTGACTATTGCATGATCATGTGAATCATTGTATGACTATATGATTGCTATATGATTATTGCATGGTTGTTTGCTTATCGTGTGGTTTGATAATCATTATATGACTAAACAATTACTATGTGATCATGTGAGCATTATATTGTTGTGTTTATGACTTGATTGTGTTATTGAATGATCACATTACTATTGCATGATTAGATGATAGTTGCATTATTATGTGATCTTAATAAAGATTGGTTGATTGTGTAAGTGCATGACCATCGCATAGTTTGTTATTGATCACTACATGATCATTTGCTTATTATTATGTGGTTTGTTATGATTAGATGTGTATTATATATTTATCATATAGTAGTGTGGCTACTATGTGATTGTATGATTGAGGTATGACTAGTTATTGCTATATGACTAGTTGAATGCAGTATGATTATGTGATGTTTGTTTGATTAGATAATATTATGATTTGATGATAAGACTGCTTGGTTGTATGATTATGTGATTGATATATAATTGCACGAGCATTGTGTGATTGTGTGATCATAGCATGGTGGAACACTTGCTGCATGTTTATTGCATGATTGTATGCTTCTTGATTCTCTTTAGCTAGTTGTAGGATTCTTCCTAGCGAGTCTTTCTATTTTGATCATAGGATTGTATTTTCCTAGCGAGTCTCTTTGGTTGATTGTAGGATTGCATCTTCTTGGTGAATCTTGTTCGTGGTTGTACCTCCTAGAGATAAGGAGGTCAACGCCAACACGTACGGTTCACCCATTGTTCACCGCACCTATTGGGGTGGAGTTTGTTGACCTCGTTTTTGTCCTGATTTACCCTCGACGGTGTTTGATAGTGTTGATCGAGCCTCGTCGAGCCCTATTCGATTCGAATCAACATCAATTTGAGTTTGATTTATTTTATCTTATTTCATTGAGTTAATTTTGGTCGAGTCGAGGTGAGTTTGAGTTGAACCGGATCGAACCAAACCCTACTCAATTTGAACTTGATTTTAGTCCCTTGAGTCTAGCTAGGTCTTAATCAAGAATTGATTAAATTTCCAAACCAATTGGAATCCCATCGTTGGATCAAGAAATTGATCCGACGGCTCCGATCTCCCCCTCTCGTGCCCTAACTAAGGCGGAATCCCCCATCTCACGCGGTATCCTCGAGTTCCCAAGGCAAGCTGCTCTCTTTTCTTCCTTCCTCGCACGACCCTCTTGGAGTCGGCCTCCCTCTCCGTCTCATCTCTGTTCGGACGACACCAGGACGCCGAATCCTCCTCTCTCACGCGGCGCTTACCCTTTGTTCTCTGGGGTTCACATATTGGTGCCCTCTTCGCCTTCTCTGCTCGTGATTGGCCTAGACCCGAAGCCTTGCTCCTCCTTCGACCGTCTCGACCCCTCTCTCTCTGTCGCTCTCGGTTCACACCAGCAAGAGGAGCCGAATCCCCTCTTTCGCGTGAAAGTCGAAACCCCCCTTTCCTCTTTCGTGTGGCTGACCCGAGCGGAGCCCCACTGTCCCGACGACTTTCCCTAGCCCGAATCCAGTCCGACCTCTAGGGCTGAACCCGACACCACCGCCGGACTAGCGCGCCTCTCTTGTCCCAACCGACGCTCCGCTTGCGAGCTCTAGTCAGAGGTCTTGCCCTTCCCTGGTCGATTTTCTCCTCCAAGCAAGCAGGTATACTACCTTTCCTTCTTTTTCTCCCTTTCTCATTTTCTCTCTGTTTCCTTCAGTTTATTATTATTATTATTTTTATTATCATGATGAAGTAGGCTTGATTGGTTCAAAGTAAGTTCATATTGCATAGATGATTACAACATGTGTAAACTTATTATGAGCAATGTTTATTTATGAAAGTGATTACTTAAACCATGCCGTTCCATAGAGATCTTTTCGTCATTGTTACTCATGAGAAACTCGTTGTGTTTTGTAATTGTTAGACGTGTCATGTTGTATCATAGGCGATTTGATTTTGTGCGGATTGTGTTGAGTAGTTTTGGGTTAAAATAGTGTATCATGCTTTAGTAAACTTGTTCAAAACTCCATGGTTTAATATCACTTTTCTTCATTACAAAGCTCAATGACGCTTGTGTAAACCATATTGAGATGGGCTTTTCTCCTTCAAAGGTTTGTTTAATCACCGTTTATTTATACACTTTATAGGCATAAGAGGAGCATGATTTCTTCGTCGTCTTCCTCTCATAGATCTTGATAAAATTTTGCATACAATATAAGCGTTGCTCAATTGCTATTCATAGCTAATTTGTTTTGCGGCTTCTTTTGTTGAATGGATAAAAATGTCAGATTGTGGGTGGAATGTGTAGGAGAGAATATAACCTAAGTGCTTTCCATGTGATTCAGCTAATGCTAAAAATAAATGATGAAGATTTGAAATGATGTTCTGGCAATGTACATGATAAGTTTAAAGGAAATCCATGAAATCTGGTGTGAAGATTTGTTTGGAAGGACTTAATGATTGATCTCTATTTATGTGTGTATATAAATACACATATATGTCTTATGTTGAGAAGGTTCCAAGAATGTCTAAGAGTGTTTTTATTATTGAAGATCACTGTATGCTAGAAGCTTTATGTTTTAAAGGATTTATGGCTTATGTGATGTTAAAAAAAAAAAAAGAAGGCTTTTGATCTGTTTAATTTCGGGAAGCTTTATGACTTACCCTATGTTAAGATGTTCCACGACTTGTTGGAGAACTTCATGAGGGGTTTGATGATTGAAAAGCTTTACGAATTGCTTTATGGCTGCAAGTCTTTAGAAAGAGATTTATATGTTGGAGAGGAACTCTTTTGGTCATGTGCTGGAAAGCATGCACATGATTCATGTGGCTTTATCTACGAATCTAATGCAAGGGCACTAGAAAAGCTTTTCCTCTTTTAGTGAATTTTGTAAGTGTTTTGGAAGAAAATTTGGAGGTAGTGGCGAGATTTCTTGGGTTCTTTTGGGATTAAACTTACAAGTTTGGTTTGAATCAATATGAGGCTATATGTCCTTGATATATGATTTTTTGGAGCTTTGGAAAAGATTTGGAGAGTCTTCGTGTTTGCTTTAACCTTTAAGTGTGAATTCCCATGTAAGTCTGATTCATGTCTTGTGTTGATTGGAGCATTTTCTTGAGCTTTTTCTGAAAAGAATAAAATGTCTGTGAGAAATCTTAAACTTAAGAGAATATGCCCCTTTCTTGTTGCATTCATTCTTTTCAATAATATAAGATTGTCTTTGAACTTTTGGCGAGACATTGAATGTTTGGTATAAGAATGATTTTCATGAATTTGGGTTAGAAGTTTCTCTTGGATATTTGGTGGCATGCAACATAAAGAATAAAGAATTTGCTAAGGGGTCTTATGAATCATTTTATGACTTAGAGGCTTTTATGATTTATCTTATATCAGAAAATTTCATGGTTTGCTTTGTGATTGGAAAGATTTACGAGCTATTTTACGTTGAAAGGTTTGATGAATGATTTTGTCTTGGAAAAGCTTTGTGAATGCTTTATAACAGAAAGTTTCATTAAACCTTCTCGTTAGAAGATTTTCATGAAATTTTATCCCACGCCAAACGTAGAAGCACTTGATTGTCTTTTGTGTCAAAAAGATTTTTGTAGATGATTTATGGTGAGTTTTATGTAGTATTCCATTTATGAGTTTTTTTCACATGTCATTTTCAGACTTCTAGTTTTGTGATTGGTCTTGTGTAGTAGTGTTCTTTAGTGTCTTTTGGGAATGAATGATTCTTTCTCAATTTGAGTTGTCTTTCTCTAGTGTGATTCTTTCTCAATTTGAGTTGTCTTTATTTAGCGTTTGCTTTTGAAGATTGGGTTTGGAAGAATGTGAGTTGGAAGCCTACTTCAATTTTAGTCTCGGGAGCTTGTTTTCCCCTTGGGTACTTTGAGTTTTGTTTAGGAAATATTTTTCTTATTTGAGTCGAGTTTTCTCAAGTGCTTCGTTCGGAACGTGGGAATAGCAAAATGGCATTTTTTAGAGGCATGCTTGGCTTTGAAAGAAGCATACCCAATAATAAGATGCCTACATTTTATGTATTATTTCGCTTTTCATTTATCCTTTCTCTTGGAATTTTGTCACTTTCCTATTTATTGTCTTATTTCATTCATATATTCCTAAACTTGCTAGTATATGTATGAATATCCAGAGGGGTTAGAAAAATACTTACCTTAGTCCCATAACACTAGTAACACCTAAGGACAAAGATTAAGGACCGGGTCTTAGATAACATAGACTTAAGATGCATGCTCCCTATAGGATAGAGACATTAAAAACTAAACTTAGCGACACCTCCCTAGATTTAGTTTTCTTTCTTAAATTTATTAATAATCAAACCAACCTTGATCTAACTCTTAAAAAATGCTCTAAAACACCTAATTCATATTCAAACCATAAGTTATATTTCATAATCATTAAAATGCAAATTCAAATCAACCTTAACCAATCCTTTAATCAATCCTTAACAACATAAAATTTAAAATATGTAGATTAAATTAGGAGAGCAAATCTAAACTAAAATTCATTAAGTTAAAAATCTTCTAAAATCCAAATTCACTAACTCAGTCAAATCTTAATCAAATCTTAAGCTAATATTTTAAAACCAATCAACAAATCTCTTTATATAACTATATCAACTTGGTTTTTAGGATGGACTACTCCGGGCTGCGGGGCTAAGTGTCCTAAGGAGGCCTGGTTCCTCGAGCCTGGTGGCACAACGCCACGAACCAGTTGATAGCAAACTTAATTAACCTAACCCCTTAATTGATAATAAACTGCCTAATTCATCTTTCTTTCTAATTTGTAACTATTGAATAATTCAATCACATCCTAAAATAAAATTTCTTAAATCAATCTTTTAAAATCAGTCAACAAACCCCTTAATATATAACAATCACTCCAAAGATGAAGTTTATTGGATGGACTACTCCGAGCTGCGGGGCTAAGTGTCCTAAGGAGGCCTGGTTCCTCGAGCATGGTGGCACAATGCCACGAATGAATTCGATGGAGTGGCAAAACTTTAAACTTAATTGGTTATTAATGATTTGAATCAAACATCAATCGATAATAGATCACATAATATACCTTTCTTTTCTAATTTATAACCAACAAATTATTCAACAAAAATTGGTTGTCACTGGGTAACCCAGGCCTACGAGGCTATTAAGTTAGCCCCAAGGAGGGTGAAATAAACCTCACGGCCTCGGTGTGAAACAAAGGTGGTAATCAATCAAATACTAAAAATAAAATCTCTAAAATCAATCCTAAAAATACTAATATTTAAACTCAAATTAAAAATCTTCCTTTTGACCTCTAACAAACCAAATGTAAATAACTTGAACTAATAATCCTACATAGGACATACCCTAAATTACACAGCCTACACATACCTTAGACATGTTTGATTAGAACACGACTTTTAGCTCTAGGTAAGGCTTACATTTTCTCTTGTTATTCAATGCTTGTTACATATATATGTTCTATAAATGCAATTATTAAATTTCCTGTTAGCTATATTTAATTTTCTATTGGTTATATTTTTGTTAGTTACCTGCACTTCTTTTCTGAATGGCATCTACGCTCATATATATATTTCTCTGTTATCTTTTCTTGCGAGGTACATTGGAGCTTAATGATCGGGAACTAAACGAGGTCGCTGGTTTATAAGCTTTTAAGTGGCAGCGCCACATACAGTCAGGTATAATTTCTACAACTTGTAAAGTAAATTTTATTTTTAAATATATATCGAAACTGCTTCACATCACACACTGCTTGTTAGTAGGTATTCTAGCATGTTTAGGTAGCCAGCCTTAGGTTAGTTCACTAACGAAGCTTTGGCCCTATAGGTCAAAGCTTGCTCCCCTTCTGTGAGCCCTAGAGACCATTAGAGTCATTTAGGCCTGTAGAGTAGGCCACCTACTTGTGCCATTGGGCATCGTCGTTTTCCCACACGAAGTGGGCACCGCTAGGTTTTTTTGGCCTTCTGGTTTTGGGTACGATACCCCCCTTCTTCTTTCTTTTTTTTTTTCTGTGAGCCTTAGAGACCATTAGGGTCATTTAGGCCTGTAGAGTAAACCACCTATTTGTGCCAGTGGGCACCGTTTGAATGATTTTCTGTGCGGGTACCTTGCCTGGAGGGTACCCTTAGGGTGTGTTTATTTACTTTTTATGTACTATGAATGTTATGCATGCATTTGTTTTTACACACCTTACCTCACATTATGCTTCACTTACATACATGCATCACATCAATAGATCTAGAAATATTTCGTATCTATTTCATGCATCATTCATGGCGCTAGGTACATTCTTTTGCATATTGTAGAGTCCCTGATTGTAATATTTTAAACTACAAATCCTTGATTTCCTAGGATAGAGCCTTCCTATCTTGTATACATATAGGGCGATTGATTGTGTTTAGGATGTTAGCTGGCAGCTCACTCCAGGCAAGCATAAGCCCAGGTTGTACACCCCTCAGTGTGTCTTCTTTCATCTGTGTTTTGAGTCTGTCGTTTCTCTTAGGATAGTAATCTGGTCTTTGATCTTCTAAACTCAAAATTTTAATCACATCTTTATCCATTCAAAAATGTCTAATCATCACTAAGGATAAATAGAAGAGACTCTTTGGAATAGAATTTAGGAACTTTTTCTGTGCACCAAATTAAGAAGTGAATAATGCATCGTCCTTAATCGAGAGTTTTCCTAGGTCAAGGCCTAGGATGTAATTAACTACGGGGGCTTGCGCCCATAGGAAACCGATCCCCACAATCAAATAAACCCTATCCGATGCTGATGTATCGAATAGGGGAAATCTCGTGAACTTTTGGGTTATAGATATTATTATCCATCGAGGTTGGTAGGTGAAAGCCGCCATCCTCCATGACTAATCGTATCTATAACTCCATCTGCTCTTCCATCGGCCTGCTTGTGTTGATTGTGAAGGTCTACGACCATTTTATCCTACGGGATAGTGTGATCGTACCCTTTGCATTCGAACCACACGAGCGGAATCCTTTCGGAGACCCACAATATTTTCTCTATATTTAATAAAAAAATAAGAATAGAAAATTTATTGCTATCAAAATATCCCCATCTCAAATTTTACTTGTCCCCAAGTAACACTTACATTCACTTCTTAATCACCTTAATAATCCTAGTAAAAATTGATATTAAAATTTATCAAAATATAGGATAATACAACACTATCTAGATATTTTATTTCGATGTAGGAAGCCTGGACATATAAAAAATTAGTGCCCTAATTTAAAATTTTTTCCTACGAAATAAAAGGGCAAGGCGAAGTAAAATTTAAACAGGGGAAATAATGAAAGGCAAAAAAACTCTTGGGCATATCTGGTTTCTGAAGCATCGGACCAGGAGAGAGATAATGGTTAAAAGCCTTTCGTGTTTTTGTGTTGTGTTTTTTTTTTATGTTTTTCTTCTTTATTTTATGTTTTTGTTTTTTTTATTCTTTGAAATTTTTATTTTCTTGAAAGTTTTTTCTCTGATCAACACACACATTCACTTTTCTAAAAATGAAAAATCTACTTCATGTCTTTTCTTGAAATCTTTGGTAAGTTGTGTTTGACTTCTCTAAAAATAGTCAAAGGAAGGAAACTCATATTTTTGACTCTCAATCTTTATTTCCTAAAAGAGATTATTCTACTTTGATTTAAAATCTTTTTCATCTTTTAAATTGGTTTTTGAAACTAAATTTTTTATCTCCTTACATTTTATTTATCGCATAGGAATCTTTTGCAAGTTGTTGAATATAACTCATACTTTTCTTATTCAAGAAATTCATTTTATCAATAGGATGGGTTTACTTTTATTTTTTAAGATTTAAAAAAGGTAGCATATTTAAAAAAAAATTACCAATGATGCTAAAAATAAAAGATGCGCAAAAAAGCCAAATTGAAAAATAGAATACACAAAGTGTATCAAAAGATGCGTAGTGCGCCAACAAATTATCAAGAGGCATAAAATGAGCCCACAAAGTTTAATGCTTACCATTCTTGTCCTTCTTAATAGCTTAAGAAAATCATTGATACTTTCGATACTTGAGTTTGAAAATCTTAATTCTTGATTCAATAATTCGTGCATTGATCTTCTAATAGATATATTTTATGGAAGGAGTTTTTGAAAAATGATTGTTTCTTTCTCTAATTTATTCTTAGATTTACATATTGAATTAAAAAGTTTTTGAGCCTTTTTAAAGAACTTGAGTTTGGATTATCAAATTTTGAATTTCTAACTTTTTCTGGGCTATGCGTTGTCAATCCAATTCTACTAAGTTTTTTATTAAAACCAATAGGTAACTTTCTCATTTTAAGAATATTTTTTCTTTCACTAGACCATGGAGTGTTTTTTGTTCGTTTTGATTTTTTTTGTGCCTCCTCTCTTTTTGATAATGTCAAAGGGGGAGAGCGTAATGTTGAATTTGAATCCTTTTTTTTTTCTTTTTAAAAAATTAAAAATAATAAAAATATTTTTTACCTCCCCTATTTTTCAAAATGGTTTTTTCTAGTGAGGAGGAGATTAGGAGAATTTGCTTTTTTTTTTTTAAATTCAAATTGAATTGTTTATCATCATCAAAAAGGGGGAAATTAATGCGGATCAATGGTTAATGATTTTGATGATAGCAAACATTCTTATTCTCTACGACTACCTTATGTACTGATATTTCAGGTTCACACGATTAGACTGTAATTTGGAATCAGCTCAAGATTGGGTAGACTAGGTCTGAGTTACTTTGTACATTTTTTTTCTTTCATGAGTCTTTGTATTTGGTGTGGCACTTAATGATTTGTAAACATGGAAGATGTTCTATTATTCCCTAAAGCTTTCTATTTTTTGGTAACATTGTCCGGGACGATATTTATATTATCCTGGATGGTCTGTCCAAAAACAGAAACCCTAATTAGGGCATCCTCATTATGGTAGCCGTCATTAGCTGATTGGCCTTGACGATACCTATATCGGCTAGGACAATAATCTCAATTCAGAAAGAATCAGCCGCCATAATCAGTTTAGGAATTCTTTATTTTAGGAAATGGGCCAGGATGATATTCCTATTGTCCAGGCCGATCTAACTCAATTATGTCTAAATTGATCTGGTATCTTTAAAAAGCATTAATGGTTGATTGATACGATCACATCATCCGGGATGATCGTAGGATCGGCTGGGACGATCTCTTGGATGATTTACATCAGACAGCTTGAATTCAGGACAATGCTATGGACGATTGAAATCAGTTTTAAACTAATCGTCCTGGACAATCGTGAGATCGGCTAGGATGATGTAACCAATTTTCTTCTGAATACCATGGAATTCAAGGCTTTTCTCGAGGGAAGTTCACCAAAGAAGAAGATCTCTTTGGCGTCAAAAAACCCGGCGACTCCGTCGCACCGGGGAAGGTGGAAGTGATTTTGTAAGGGCTTCTCCGCCTAGCTGTGGGGGCTAAAGGAGGGACACTTGTTATAGTGTAATACTTGGAGGGTGCCTCCAAGGAGTGGATGTAGGTCAAGGTTTGACCGAACCACTATAAATTCGGTGTGTTCTTTCTTATTATTTGCTTATGCATTTAATTCTGTATTTGTTTTATTTGTGATGATTTTGGTTTGTACTTTGCTTAATGTTTCTTCTTTACCAATTCACCACTCTCTTTATTTAGCCTTGGGCCAGTTCTATAGGGCTTAACATCCCTAACGAACTTTCAGCACTATCACGCGTTCTAGATTATTTATTTAGTCCTTTCTTTTGTTAAAGATTACGATGTAGTTAAAATCAAGCTACAACCGATACCAAATTTTTAATATACTTATCTTTTCCTTTTTGAATCTTTTTTTTTTTTAACAATTTTCTTTTCTATTTTTATTTTATGAGGTAAATACTTAATAATTTTTAATATAAGTTATTTTTCTTTTCTTCTCTTCCAATCCTTTTTCAATTAATATAAGTATTCAATAAAGTTTCAACTTATAGTTTCATGATTAACCAGGTTTTTTGTGATTTAAGCTACATGTATCTAATTATTAAATTTACATATTCATTTTAATTTAATTATAAATATTTGTTAATGTATAATTTCTAAATTTAAAGTTAAGTGAATAACTTAAATAATCTAGATTAGTTAAATGTTAGGTGTGGGCCTCCAAAAGGACATTGCTCAGTGGGGGAGATAATACAAAAGGGTACAATCACAATATCCTGTGAGACAAAACAGTCACAATCCTTTGCACTCTTTGCAAGAAGGCCAATGGGAGGGAAGATGAAATTATACATACAATTAACCATTGAGTATAATAGCTTTTTCCTACGCACCTCGATGGGTAATGATATGTATAATATGATTAAAGTCACATGATTTCTCCCACCCGATATATTAGCTCGAGTGAGGTTTATTTGATACGGGATTTAGTTTCTCACATACGCAAGCCCCAGTGGTTAATTACATCTTAAGCCGAGGCTGATGAATACTCTCTATTAAGGACTGTATATTATTATCTCAGATGGGATTGACACATAGGGATGAGTCGAGGAACTTCTTATTTAGAGCGAAGGAAAGGTTCAACTTGGCTTAACTAACATATACGACTCATATCTTCATCTAGAAGGACTAAAGTAGTGAAAATAAATTGAAGAAAAGATAATATAACATTCTTAGCATACAAGAGTGAAAGATGGGGGTGTCGTCCTCTATATGACTCAGATAGGTGGAATTTATGGCCTCATATGGATAGAGGGCTTACCCACCGAAGAGGCAAAGTATGGGTCACCGATAGTAGTAGCATTGAACCTTAAATCTGGAGTGAGATTAGTATTCTACACACAACATTAATAACCATGTATTAGCTAATACATTCTAGACTTATAACCTTCCTGAAAAAGAAATACAACTAATTACCAAATCATAAAAAATCCATACTGTCTAATCTTTATGAAAGATGGGTGGGTTGCTGTGTTTTTAAAAATTAAGGCTGACATCTAGAGAGGTTCCTAAGTGACATTGTACTTATGAATGGTAGCATACTTCTAAGACTAATTCAATTAAATTTTAATTTTTAGTTAGTTTCTAATTCAATGTATAATAGGAAAAATCTACAAATCAAGAATGCTTAAAATAAATAAAAAAAACTTATAAAAATAATTTTTTAGAAGATTAGGCTTCACTAGGTTAAACACCTCATCCTAATAGGTTAAATTATCTAAAGTCTACCTACAGGTGAGGAAGTATCTAAATAAGGAAAGAGAGAAATGCAATAATATGCATGCAACCCCATATGACCTCTGGCCTATTCACGAAGTCATTATTTTTTAAGTTATTTAATCCCTAAAATTTTAAATTTTTGTTTACAAGTAAAAAACTTTTATCCCTAATGAGCATAGCAAAATCAGGCACACACATATGAAAGAAAGAAACCTATAAGAAGCATATAATTTCTACTGTGCAAGCAAAGAAAATATATAATAAAATATCCACCATAGTAAAAAGAGTCTAAAAGTCCATGAAAAGTGCCATATACTATACAACACATGGTCTAATAAATAGTAATGGTGGCCAGGCCCCACCGATAATATCATGGATTTTAATCCTACATAATGATGTAAGTCTTAAAAATAAGGCATTTAATCTCGATCTCTGTCTTTTGGTCCTTGTATGGATCGCCTTCCTTTTGTCTTTTTATGGTTCGTCCTCAATAGAGTACCCAAATTAAATGAAATTCCTTGTAAAGGGACATTCTATTCTATTTAGATCTTTTTATTAAAATGCCTCACTTTTATAGACTTTTACAACTCTTTACTTTAAATACATTACATTAAAAAAAGAAAAAAAATCTAGACTCTCGTGTAGGGTTATCCTAAGTAAAAATATTCGAAGTAGTTATATATGAGAATAAAAGTCTTCATGCTAGTCACACTTGCCTATGCTCTTATTTATTTAGGGGCTAGCTGCTGAAGCACATGTAACAATTATATATATGATTTATTTATTTTAGCCCCATTTTTAGCATTGCATAAGTGACTTAAAAAGTCCTAAAAATTTCTAAAAAATTCTAATTGATTTGAAATGCTACTAATTTTAAATTGTTCAAGTTTCATGTCATTCGGAGGTGTATTCATATCCCTAGATTTTCTCTAAGTTTTTTAGATTAGTCCTTAATTTGTCACTAGGTTCTACTAGTTTAAATCAAGTGTCAATGAAAAACCCTTGGGTGACATAATGAAAATGCAACATACAATCACAAATCATATCCTTAGAACTAGGAGAACCTTGTCTAAATGCTCGAGCATCATAAATATGTAAAAATTAAATAACAATTAACATGATTAATGATGTATTTTGGTGAATAATATGATTCCAACCATTCACTAATCCTTCCCCATAAATTCTTTTAATATGATCATCCTATGTTTAAGCTTTTGAAAGGGATCACTCAAAATCAAAAGATTTAAAATATTTTAAAATGTATATATATTAACCTTTATAAATATATAAGTTTTAAAATAAAATAAAATAATTTTTTTTTTAATTTTTTTTTTGAGAGATCCACTTATCAACCAAAAGATTATTTAAAATAATTCAAAAATAAATTCTACTTTTTAAAATATTAAATAGATTATATAATTAAATATTAAAATAATTAAATAACAATGAAAAATTAATAAAAATTAAGTTTTAATCTCTAAAATTAATTTTAAATAAACAAAATTAGTTTTCTACAAATTTTATGTATTATATTAATTTTTATGATTTAAATTGAATTTATTATGAATTTTTAAAGCTTATTGTAATGAAAAGTATTTAAATATAATTTTAAACTAATTAATATTTAAAATAATTATTAAATTAAACTAAATAAAATTTTAAAATTTCTCTTTTACATAAAATAATTTTACAAAGTTTAAAAAACATTTTGAGTTTTAATTTATTTCAATATCTATTAAGTATTTAAATATTTAATTAATTAAAAATTACTTAAAATATAAATGTCTCTTATATTAAACTTAACTTGAAATTAAATATTTTAAATAATCAATCTATGATTTTAAAAATATATATTTTAATTACTTAAAAATAATTAATATTAATAAATATTAATTAAATATTTAAAGATTAAATTAATTAATGTTTATTTCAAAATATAAAATATATCCTAAATTAATTAAATTTTAAATTAATATATTTTAAAATAATAAATTAATTATTTAAGATATATTAATTTGAAATTTTAAATATTTTAAAATTTTTATATAATATTAAATTAAATATTAATAAAATTTTTAAAATAAGAGTTTTTAAAATAATTTAAAAAATATAATATATTTAAAATAATTTTAATTTTAAATTAAATCTTTTTAAATTTTAACAATTTTTATATATTATATGTATTTTTTATATTTAAAAATATTTTTAAATTAATATTTAAATTGGTCTCATTAAAAAAAAGGAATGAAAATTAATTTAAAACTAATTTAAATAAAAATTTCGGGGAGAAGGACGTGTGTCTATGTGTCATTCACCGATTCAAACTACGAAGTAGTGATTGCATTACGGTGGCAGTCAATCATGTAGCGTGTTCTGACTTGCTGGACCTAACCGCGGATACGGCAGACCAATCATAAGCAATAATTTTGTTGGCAACCCAATCATTGCCTAATAATTATCCAGCGTCAGATTCACGTATTATTAACTTAAGTGAGTCAGCATCGCACGAACAACATATGATCTCTCGTGGTTTTGAATGGACGGCCAAGATGGTGTCAGATTGAGATTCGAGTAGAAAAATTGTTAAACAATATCAGATTGACTGGAGTTTTGTGAGATCTGCACTGTTGATTAAAAGATCAACAACCTAGATCTTACATGGTTCAAAGAAATGTTAACCTAAAATCGTAAAATAAAAACAACTTCGTTATCTTGATAGAATTGATCAAATTGAATGAAATTTTAAATGTTGGGTCTAGTCATAAAGAGCATTCATGGGGGACTATTATCACCGGTTGAAAAGCGCATAATGAAAAGTTATTTATCTATAAGTGTGCTAATCTAGGGTTTAGGATTTTACCAAATCCAATGGATGGATTCAGGAGTTCTTGGACTTATTGCACTTATAAACTATCAATTCTTCTTTGTATAGAAGGAATCACTTTCTGAAATGTAGTGATGAGAAGCGGCTTAGAAAGGAGTTTAGGGTTGATCCGCTAGAGATATCATCACCGGTGAGGCTTTGACAGCGGCCTTGGCTTAGGAGAGGTGGAGGGATACTAGGGGAGCTCACACAAAGGAAGTCTCAAGCTTAGGGAGGCTTATGGATAAAGCAAAAGCAAGATCCTCTCTAGAGAAGCCCTAGACCCATATTTATAGTCTTAACCCGATGATGTAAGGCTAGGATTGCTTCTAGAGTTAATTATGAGGGATCAAGGCTTCCCTGGCCGTAGTTTTTGGTCATATTTATAGTCTTAACCCGATGATGTAAGGCTAGGATTACTTCTAGAGTTAATTATGAGGGATCAAGGCTTCCCTGGCCATAGTATTTGGTCAAGGGGAAGTTTTGAAGAGTTTTAATGCTCAAGGGGGTATGAATTTAACCTAAATAGGCCAAGTTTGATCAAATAAGGCATGGGTTGTCTAAGCCAAGTGTTTTTTTTTAAATTGCAAATATCATTAAAGAAAAGAAAAGAAAACCCCCTATTACAAACTACTAATTGATAGGAATTCTATCACAATCCTCCTTTAATAATAAAAAGAAATTAGGAGGAACATTATTAGAGTAAATATCTTCCCAAATAAAATCACCCAATAAAGCCAAGTTAGCATAACAATCTGCTAACTTATTACAGTCTCTATCTACCCAATTAAATAAGAAATAATCAAACTTATTGAGGAAAGATAAATATTCATACCTAGCATCATGGATCGGGAATGGTTTCTTCACAGCAGCTTTCAGATAGTTCACCACATTGCTTCTATCACTTTCAAGTATAATACCTTTTGAATCCAACATCCAATTCTTGATGACCTTGTTTAAAGTTTGGAATGACAAAGCTCCAGAGCTCCGTTGTCCCAATGAGTACATTTGATTCCAAAAGAAAGGAGAAATCTACCTTTATGATCTCTAAAAACTCCACCAATTTCGGTTTCATTGAATCTCAATAACGTTGCATCTATATTAACTTTAATCCACTCGGGGGGAGGGGATGCCAAGAATTTGACAATGGTCTAAACGATCGATTAGCACCCTAGTGATCCTGAATTGAACTAAAATTCAAAGCAATAGAAGTAGTGCTGATGGCATTTGATATAATAAATGAAAGGCCAGTCTCTTTCCCCTCATGAATCACCTTATTTCTACTCTTCCAAGAGAAGAAAGCTATTGTGCAATATAAATTTATAGCAAATACGTTTACCTTCAACATATACTTTAGCTTCATCAAACATTCTATCCAAGAGCTAAACAAAGGAACTGAGAAGCCCCATCTATTTGCCAAACTGATAGCCTCCTTCAGCTTTCCACATTTTATTGCTAGATGCTCCAAATTCTCCACCTCACCACATCCTCTAGGATAAAGATTATCATTTGCTAATCTTCTGTATACCAGAAAATCTTTAGAAGGAATTGCATTTCTCCATAAGCGCCACCAGAACCATTCTACCTGTGGATTCAATTTAATTTTTTTGAATCAACTCCATGAATCTGAATTATCATCTGCAATAGACCTGGCTATTGCAGCTATAGTTTTGCCAGTAAATGATTTAACAAGTTCCATTTCATCATCAGGAAGTTCTGGATACAATTTAATTTGTAAAATTATATCCACCAACTCTTTGCCAAAGAATCTCAGCAATTCAATTTTATTCCAACTGTTATTTAGAATAAAATTCTCCAGGTTTGGGAACTCACCTTCAACCATTGCAATGAAAGTCGGCCATAACTCCAATCTTCTATCCCATATCTAGCAGTCACTAAGAATATAGATAGATTTTTTTGTACCACTTTTAAATCTGATAACCGAATTTAAATCTTTAGCACCACAGATAAATATCTTCTAAGACGGAGAATTGAATCTCTTAAAAGAAACATGCATAACATCTCTTCCATATTTTTCTCTCAACGATTTATTAAGAATTGAATCCAGTTTATTGTAGAAATTCCAATTGAACTTAGCTCTTAAAGGTCCTACTGATTGAATTGCTGAATGGACCCCTTAACCTCCAACATTGATCGGACTACAGAGGTCTTCCCAGGCTACATAGTGCAAGCCCGGTTTACCATCATCCTTTCTCCATATATAATCTCTACACAATCTATCTAATTCTGTCAATATACTTAAAGGAATTAAAGTATGTGCCGAGAAAAAGCCTGGTACTGAGAGAATAGCAGATTTGATAAGAGCTAATTTTCCTGGAGAGGAAATATACTTTCTCCCCCAAACATCCAATTTAGCTAATACTTTGTCCAGTAAATGTAAAAAAATCATAGTGTTTTAATCTCCTCAATGTCATCTTCACGCCCAGGTAGTGCAGCTCCTTGACCTCCTTGATCTTCAATATCTTCCTGATACATCTTCTATGTTTTTTGGCCACTGATTTTCCAAAAATTACAATAGATTTTTCCTTGTTCATATGCTGACCTGTCCAGCAGCAATATTTTTTCAGGATTTGTTGAATCAACTTCACCTCCCCAACATTTGCTTCAGAGAGAATTAGTATATATTTGGCATACATGAGATGGATAATCTTTGGAGCCAATGGGACCAAACTAAGTGTTAACTAGATCAACAAGGTCAACCAAGTACAAATGGATGAAGGATTGAGCAAATGAGGCTTTGAAATTGATTAAAACTCAAATAAGGGTGAATTGGGCTAGTTTGGTCAACTAGGTTGACCCAAGACCTAGGTCTAGGCTAAATAGACTTGGTTTGACCACTAAACCCAATAGAAGTGGACTTAGGGTCTGGCCTCGTCAATTTAACTAAGTTAACCGCCCTTGACCTAAGTTCAATAAAAAGTAAGGTTAACAAATAGACCCCAAATAGGGGTGGTGAACAACTAGTGAACCGCTCATATTAGCGTTGACTGAATATGATAAGAGAAGTAAGATAAGGAACTCATGGTGAATAACTAAAGCAAGAAGTGAAATTACTAAATGACAAGAGGGGGGGGGGGGTGAATTGTGAAAATCTTTTCCTTAATAAAAATAACCCTAAACAAGAGTTCTAATTTTTTTGTTATTTTTAAAATTCTACAAAAAAATTTTAAACAATTTTTCTTCCACAAATTTCACCATGCAATAGTTATGAAAATTAAATGCAAGTAAAAAGTAAACGACGATAAGGAAAAAACACACCAAGAATTTTTATAGTGGTTCGGTCAAAATATGACCTACGTCCACTCCCCGGAGTCCTCCGCTCCGGGATTTTCACTATCAAAATAGTTCTTCTTTTCCCCCCCTCAGCAAGGCGGAGAAGCCTTTACAAACCTCCCTTTCACCAACCCGGCGTGGCGGAGTGCCAAACTCTGTTTTCTCCCTCCTGGCGATGGCAGAGAACCTTCTCATTTTTCTCCCTCCTGGAGAAGGCAAAGAACCTCGAGGCAACGGATGTAGACGAGCCTTTCCCTTGGAGATCCTCCCTCAAATCCTTCTAGGGCCACAAGAGGAGCAAGATGCAGCAAGCTTGGAGCAACCGTGTGATCTCCCTCACACCTCTTCTCCCTCACAACGCTCACCTCCTCCTTCCTCTCTCAACCCTCAAGAATTTCTCTAGAGCTCTCTCCCTTGGAATCCCTCTCTAACCACGTTCACCCCCTCTGTGATTCTTACTGAAAAAAGACTTGATTGACATCTAAAAACGGGCTCCAAAAACCTCCGATTTCAAAAGTAGCCGTTACTGTTCGTACAGTACGATGAAACATCATACAGTACGATATGTATAAATAGACATCGTCCTGGTACGAAGATGTACGAACAGTTCAAAAACAATTCGTATTGTACGATATAATATCGTATGGTACGATCCACAAAACACTATTCGTACAGGACGATAGTCTGGACGATCAGATGTCGTCTCTGTTCATCGTATGGTACGATCCAGTTCGTACAGTACGATGCTCAAAAATTAATTAGGCCTGGATTACATGCACTAATTACGGGTTAATTTAAGTAAGTATTAAAAATAGATTGTACAGTACGAACACGTTCGTACAGTACGAGCGGCGTAAAATCACTTACTCAAATTAAACTACGGCTAGGGTTTTGGATCTGAACATATCGTACAATACGAAAATATTTGTACAGTACGATCTATTCACAGAATCGTCCACATAGCTTTGATTGTACGGTACAAAATAACATCGTATAGTATGATTTACAGAGAAGAATTTCTATGACAATTTTCATTTAAAAACAAACTCTCCCCCTGTGTGTGTGCATGGTTACTCTTACTCTTATGCATTTTGTGGCCAGACTCAAAAAAATAAAATAAAATAAATAGAAAAATACAATGTTTGACTCATACTCCTTATCTACCCTTTCTTGAGTCTTCCTTTATTCCTGAGTCACTTGTGATCTTCTTGAAATGTTAGTACTCAAGGACAATAGCATATAAAATAGTATTCAATGAAAGGTTGTTCCAAAACACTCATTATTTGGCATCATCAAAATCTCAAACTCGGGGTCATGGGTTGCAATAAGAAGGTAGGGAGCTAATCTATCTTTCCTACCCTTTCGTAAGGGAAGAATATATAAGGAAATAAAGGAAAAGGGTCTCACATTCACCTAACTATATCAAAATAGTGAATGTAAACAACTCAATGTTCACCTAACCATAATAAAATAGTGAAACAAAAAGCAAATAAAGGGGAAAGTAAGCCGACTACCTGCTTAACCATATCAATATAAAATAATAGATAGTTGAAGGATCCCACATTCACCTAATCATATCAAAATACTGAATTGAGTTGACTCAATACTCACCAGACTATATCAAAATAGTGAATAGAGAACTTACAAAATTGGATATCCGCCTGATCATATAAAAATAGCAAGAGAAGCAGGAAAAGGATATGACATTCATGAAGCCATATCAAAATAGTGAATATATAGCACTTGATGTTCACCTGACCATCTCAAAATAGTTAAATATGGAGTGAAAGAAAGCTTATCAACCCCCTAACCTGATGTATATAATAGAGGGACTGAAGAGGTGCTGAAGTATGCCTCTCAGAGATTATATTGGGCACCCAACCAAGAAAGGTTCAACATTTTCCTGACTATATTGAAATAGCAAATGTGAACGGCTCAGTACTCACATATATCAAAACAGAAAGGAGTTAAAGGTACAATGTCTATCTGACCATATCAAAATAGTATAACAAAAGGAAAAAGTCATCTAAAAAATAACCAGACACACATATGCATAGGAGTGTAAGGGAAAAGGAAAAGAATATGGGAAAATTCAGAGGTAATAATTATCTAAGAAATCTCGAACTAACATTTTAGTTTCCACATGATAGAGGATAACTCAACATGGCCACAAGTACCAAAATGCTGACAGAATTTCTTAAATAACATTAAAATCATAGGAAGTGGAAGCATTAGACTGATTCCTTGATGGTCAATAGAAAGAGATACTCTATCAGTAGAGTGTGAGAGGGGCAATCTCATTCCAAGTGAGTAATAACTAAAGTAGCGAGGGGACACACACGCTATGAAGAACAAAGTTATATTAAGGAGAAATAATCATTAAGGATCTATAGTGGTGCACCCATACTAACTGATGGGACTCTGTAAGAAGTGAAAACAACATCAACACATTCAAGGAACCTCTCTGGTAGCCAAGAGTCAGATACCAATGGGCAAGTATGTGGCTAAAGAAGCTAGAGAGCTGATATTCTGCTAGAAAATTAAAGCTCACAAAGAGGTGATGGTAACATCTGAGACATTATGTACCACATTATAAATGGGGAGATAAATCATAGCAAGGGGATACACTCGCCACCAAGGACAATCACTTTGAATAAGATTAATAATCATCAGAAGATCATAGTAGTAACACCTACATCAACTTGTGGGACCCTGTGGGAAGTGAAAGCAATACCAACAGATCCATATAACTATTTTGGCATCTAATAATAGGGTATGAATGGGAGAGTAGGTTTCCAAGAGTGAGCAGAAAGGGGGCTGACCTTTCCTTGGAAAAATCCAAGCCCATGAAGAAGTGATGTTAACATCCAGAACAAGTTATACCACATCACCAATGAAGATAATGACAATCATAAATAATCATAAGAAAATAAGTATAGGGTCATCCCTGAAGCAATCACTGAGATGCTTCAAAGGAGGGGGAAAGGGAGAGAAGTATAGGGGGACTTGAGCACTTGGGTTGGGTTCTACTTATGATAAGGGCAACCAATTTTACTCAACTAAGAGCATCCCTCTCTTTTATTATCATATTTTTTTAATATCTTTTTTTATCTGTTCACTATTATAGATTCAACATATCCCATAGTGTTAAAGAAAACTCACATTAGAGTGAACATTTACCATATCAGTGAGTTACTCCTTATATGAAATATTCTTTAATAACTGGAACATAAAGAGAGGGTGGTATAATTGGCTTTGATAACCTAGGACATATTCGCCACAAGAATAAATTTAGGGAAAGAGAGATTATATATGATCTTATAAAGAAGTGACACATTAGCTTTGATAACCCAAGCCATATTCCCAATATAAATAAAACTAGGGAGCGCAATTACAGTAAAATTGATGTATGAATGAAATCCATTTCAGGAGAGTGGATCAACATTATAATTGTTGACTAACATAGGCTGGTATAATCATAATATCACATTTCATAAGGGATCTAAGCTATGGTTTTGATATCGCAAACCACACTCAATCCATATGAATGAATTGGGGAGCAGAACTATCATGTTACAATTAGTAGAAGAAATAAATTCATATAGTGATAGTTGGTCAACATCACCACACCTGACTAACATAGGTTAGGGGTGGATCCAGTATCACATTCCATTAGGGGTTTGATCTAGTGGTTTTGATATCCCTGGCCACACTTGGGGGTGCTAAAACTTATGGTAAATTTAAAGGTATATGAATCCCATAAGTCTATTCTAAACTAGGTAAATCATAAAGCTTGAATGCACATGAATCATATGATTTGCACAAGAGGAATAAGAAAAAATCAAAGAAAATAATACATACTAGTTTTGATAACCCAGACCATTCTTAGGGGTGACAATTGAAACTAGGGCAAACAAACCCTTTCCAGTAGAGACAAATTGAAGGTTCGATGAGATAACACCAATGTGATAGGCGTACACAGACATAAGTACAAATATCCCTATGACTTATTAAAATATCACCTTTAAGATAGCCTTACAATATTTGTAACAAAAAAAATTATGTAATAAAGGATAAATCATAATGGCCATAAAGACTATCAAAAATTAGAAGAAAACCCTTTAGGTAGCACCTATATAGAGGGATATTTTACAAGCAGTAGCAAAGCTCCCCCTATAATGTACGTAACTCAAGCATATTACTTTTTTAAGTATTGTCCATTGATGACAGGTATAGGGTGAACATCTTTTGCATCAATGAGTAGGTAAGCACCACCTTCATAGACTTGCTCTATAGAGGAGGAGCCTTCTAAAATAGGCTCAAACTTACAACTTTGGAGACGATGCAAAATGGAAGGCCTACACAAAAAAAGAACTAAGTTTCCAACCCAAAAAGTATGTGGTCGAATAAGGTAATCATGTGACTGGGCCATACGGGCCTCGTATTGCTTGTGATTCTTATGAGCTTGTAGATGAAGCTCTTCTAAACCATCTAGTTTTTTCAACCATAGTTGAGCATTATCCTCATTGAAAAGATTATGGCTAACTTCCATAAGCAATGAGGGGAGCTTGACCTTACTTAAGTGGGAGCACTATTTCAACCTCAAAGGCTAGAGCATATGGCATAGACTGAGTATGAGTACAATATATAGTCTTATAAGCCTAGAGTTCCTCAGGCAACTTATCATGCCACTTTATTATATTTATTATAAGAATTTTTCTTATCAGTTGTATGAGAGTTGTATTAAATGCCTCTGCCAATCCATTGACTTTAGAGTAATAAATCAAAGAGTATCACCAATTTATGTTATGGAGGTAGGCAAATTTAACAATTTTGATGCTTCTAAATGATATTTCATTATAAGAAATTATACGACATGAAATACCAAAGCGGTAAATGATGTGATCACTAAAGAAGTGCACCCCATCCTCTGATTTGACCTCTTTAAGAGAAATAGCTTCTACACACTTATATAAGTAATCAATGGTAGCCAAAATAAACCTATGACCCTTAGAAGAAGGAGGGTCAATAGAACCCACTATATTTATAAACCAACCTTATAGTAACCAAGATGTAATAGTGGAATGCAGTGAATTAGGAAGTTATTGAATCAGTGTGCTGTGAATCTAGTACTGGTGGCACTTTCTAGCATGCTCCATTCTATCAACGATTATGGTCAACTAATAGTAACCAAGGCATTTAATTTTACCCTTCATCTTTGGTCAGAACTGATAAGCACTACAAGGCCCCTAATGTATCTTACCCATGACCTTACGAGTTTCCTTATTGTTAAGGAAACACAATCATATTTAAACAAAAGAGCTTCGATATAATGTGTCATTTACATAAACAAATGATTAGGCTCTCTTTCTAATTTGAGCAGCAAGAGATCGATCACAGGGAGCCAACCATGCTTCAAATACCTAATAAAAAGGACTCTCCAATCTAAATCTTCCTCAATTATAAAGCTCTGATCATGAGAAAATAGGTCTGCGGGGTACACGACTTAACTAATTCCTTAGCTAGTTTGGTAATGCATCTACTTTACCATTTGTAGATCGAGAGATTTTAGCCAAGGTTACTTTAGGAATTAAATAGGAGTTTCATTGCCTTGTTTTGATAGGAGAAGAGCTCAGTATTAAGCACTTTGAAGTCTCCTGCTACTTGATTGATGATTATGGGAATCTCCAAAGATCTTCACCTACATAATCTTCATTTTAATGGCTAACTCATTTCCCAAAATTAGAGCTTTATACTCAGCATCATTATTAGTACGAGGTTCTAAAAGGCTATAAAAGTATCTAAGAGTATGGCCTTCAGGGGATACAAAAATAAGGCCTAAACCTACCCTAACTATGGGAGTTTCATTTAGATATAAAGATTTCATGGAGGATGCACTATCAAAGTAGATCTCCCAAGTAGAGGACTCCTTTTTATCTACACTCGTGATTAGTTCATAAGGCAAATCATTATTGAGTGGGGAATCTGTAGGGATAGGGTTAACGGTAAGAAAGTCAACTTGAGCCTATCCTTTGACGACCCATTGAGGGATAAAAATAATATCAAACTATAGTAGAATTATTGACCAACATGCTAAATGACATGACAGGGTCAGACAGGTCATCAAATATTATAATGGGTTGACTCAATAAATCAAGTCAATCTTATGCGAGAGCATGTAATGTCTAAGCTTTTACACTGTAAGATCAAAGCCAAACACTGCTTTTTCATTATCAGATATTTTAGCTCTGCAGATATTAATCGTAAGCTAAGGTAGTACAAGGAATTTTCCTTTTCTTCCTCATCTGCTTGAGCTAAAATGCAACTAGGGATTCATCTAGGGCCATAGTATAGAGAATTAACAGCATCCTTAGAATGGGTGCAGCTAACATAGGGTGATTCATCAGGTAGCACTTTATACTCTCAAAGGCCTCCTGATAATAATCATCATAATGGAAACGGGCATCATTCTTCCTGAGGGCAGTGAAGGGGTGACATTTACTAGAAAGATTGGAGATAAATCTCTACAAGAAAGTAAGTTTATCATGATAATATCTTAATTGGGTAAGACTCATAAGAGGTTTTAAGTCCACGATGGCCTTGATTATGGAAGGATCAATCTCAATACCACTATACAGAAATATAAACCTTAGAAACCTTTTCATACTAACATCAATTGCTCATTTCAAAGGATTCATCATTAAATCATACTTGCACAGACATATACAAATTATTCACAAATCATAAAGGTGATCTCCACGGACCTTGCTTTTGACTACAAGATCATCCACATATAATTAAACTTGCTCATGTATCATCCCATTGAAAATAACTATCATGGCACACTAGTATGTAGCCCTGACATGCTTGAGACTGAAGGGCATCACTTTGTAACAAAATACACCTATAGGTCTATGAAACATAGTGAGCTTATGCTCTTCAGGGGCCATCTTTATCTGATTATAATCAGATGAACTATTCATAAAAAAGAATATGTTATGGGATGAAGCAATATATATGATAAGCTTAGGAATAGGAAGAGGAAAACCATCGTTAGGGCATTCCTTGTTAAAATCATGAAAGTCAATATAGACACCAATATGTCCAATCTTCTTTTGGAATCAACGATGTTGGCAAGCTAAGTAGGATACTTTTCTTCACGAATTAATACAGCTTATATAAGCTTCTTAGTTTTAGTGACCACCTGTTGTTCAATCTCCAACCTTATTGTATGAGGTGACTATTTAACAGGGGCTACATCAGGGTTAATAGCCAACTTGTGACTGCTACTTCTAAGTTTGGACCAGGCATCTCAGTGTAATTCTAGGCAAAATAATCTTTAAATTATGATACTAGTTTTATGTACTCTTGAGCCTCTGCATTATCCAATAAGGCACTATGAAAAATAAGCATAGAATCTAATTCAGTGCCTAAGTTAGCCTCATATAACTTGTCCATTGTAGAAGTGATTCCATCTTCGAACTCACATGGAGAATCTAGGACCACATCCTCAATATCAACCAGGTCTTCCTTATCGGTTAGGGAAATAACCGGATATGAGTTAGAGATAACATGAACGCTGGCATGAGTAAATTGATACTTCTAAATATAACCCAAGCATTTTTGGGTTTGAGGTATATCAGTTTGCCAAATATAAGCTTATTATAGAGCTTGTTCATTGGACCAAGTCGAAGGAATGACACCCTGCTCTATATAGCAATCCACAAAATGAGAAATAGTAATTATGGACCTATGTGACCCCATCATCCATAGCAATCTCTATAGGACCTTGACTCTCAGGACCTAGTGGGGCACTTATACCATGGGATAAAGAGGCATACTCACTAGATTATGGTGGCATAAAGAATTTATGCAATACAAGAATAGAGCGATTGTTAGTCTATTGTGAACCACCAATACTAGGGGAAGGAATAACATAAGCACCTTTATGAGATTCCTTAACTCTTATCCTACACATTTAATGGGAAAGATATTGTTTGTTAGTAGTCTGACATTGGAAGTCTACTTTCTTATTTGATCTACTATCAATAACTAAGCGACCATCAGGTATCATGTACCTATAAAATGTATGGAGCAAATTATAATTAGTGAAAACTGGGGATGGCAAAGGAACTAAGCAATGACAAACATTGATCATCTCATCCTATGAAGAGTTAGACTAGACAGTCAAAGAAGTAGTGTAAAGATGTAAGGATGGAGGAATTTGAGTGTCAATGTTTCTTATGGGGCGGGCCGACTCTTTAACTCTACCTTTACCCTTCCATCCCCTACCTCTACTTGGGTGAACATCATGCCTAACTACAAAATAAAAGGATGATCCAACAAGATTTACAGTGAAAACACCTACCTCAATACCAACCTTTAATGGACACTGCACTAGTGGTTGTATAAGACCCTATACAAGTGACTATGTAGGACCCTTATAATGTTAGTAGGTATCGCTAGTGATTAGGTAATGGGAGCTCTATGAGCCTTTCAAGATATGTAATACTCGACATCATTATAAATAGAGACCTCATGCAAGAAAAAAGACTGAGTATCACTAGAAATGGAATACTCCACGTCATTCCTCATATACTTTATGCATTGGTGCAAGGTAGCGGGTATCATTCCATATTCATGAATTTATGGCCTTCCTAAGAGAGCCTTGTATGAGGTATCTATTTCAATAACATGAAACTTTACCTCAGTTAGGAAACCTCCAAACTTTAAAGGTAGGGTGATAGACCCAGAGCACGCTGCCTTGGTCATTTAAGCTTTTTAACATAATCTTATCAAATGCAAGCTTTAAAAAAATAGGGAGTGACTTTTTAAAGTTTCATAACTCAGGATGTATACTAAAGCTCCTTAGTCAATGAAAATATTGTTCAACTCATAACCATTGACTTCCATGGTGCTATATATAAGGGACGATGGTGTTCAAAAGTTCTTAAGAAGAAATTGAAAGTTTGTTAGAGATGTTAAGCCCTTATGAACTAGTCTCGAGGCTAACCAAGAGGGAGGGTGAATTAGTATTTAATTTTTTTTAAACAATTAAAACACAAACTCAAATTAAACCAAAATTCACCACAAAGAAAATTAAAATGCAAAAATTAAATGCAAAAAAAATAAAGGAAAGAACACACTAGATTTATAGTGGTTCGGTAAAACCTTGACCTACGTTCGCTCCACCGAGGCACCCTTCGAGTATTACACTAAACTTAGTGTCTCTCCTTTTGCCCCCACAGTAAGGCGGAAACACCCTTATAAAATCAATTCAACCTTCCTCGGTGCTGCGAAGTATCTGGGTCATTTGACACCAACGAGATAATCTTCTTCCCAAAACTTCCCTCAAGATGAGCCTTGAATTCGATGGTATTGAGGTGCAAGCTCACCGGAGCAACCAAGTGGAACCCCCTCCACACTCCCTTGAAATCCCCTCCAAGGATCTTCTCCCTCTCTCAAACTCCACCCTTTCCTCTCTCCCTTTTAAGCTCTCTCTCTAAATTTCCTCCAGAAGAATGAAGCTTCAATGGCTCCCAAAGCACTTACAAAGTCTCTTGTTCAAGCTTAAATAGTGTTGCAAATCTATTTTTCATGGCTTATGTTTTGATGATTGACAAACACTGTTTCTCTTGGACTGCTTGTTGCTTCTAACTTTTCAGGAATCGAAGATCGGACGATCAAGAAGAAGCCAATTTAGGATTGCGTAAGTTTAGGGTTGAGTCAGACTGTACTTTTATTTTTCACTTCTTAAGTCTACTTATAATGGTCAAAGAGACTGATGCTATGTAACCCATCACACACTCACTTGAGAGACTTAGAATTTCTATTTTTACTCATATCAGCCAGGACGATTTTTGGATCAGCCTGGACGATCAGGCTTAAAATAGAAAGTCTAAATAAGGATTCTTAATTAAGGCAGCCGACATTAACAGATCAGCCTGGACAATACGTGTATCGGCCAGGACGATAAGCTCAAAATAGAAAGAACTTGCCGCCATAAACAATTAAGGTATACTGTATTTTTTAATTATCGGCCAGGACAATCCTAGGATCGGCCTGGACGATATTCACAAATTATGCCATAATTGTTCAGGAAATCAAGGGAGTAATTAAGGATTATTGATACGATCATATCATCCTAGACGATCGCAGGATCGACCAGGACGATCCAGTCAAAAACCTTAAGTTACTTCAGGATGATAAACATCGGCCAGCCCGTATCCAGGGCTATTGTCAGGATGATTTTCCTCTTATTTGAACGGATCGGCCAGGACGATCGTGAGATCGGCCTGGACAATCAAGCTAATTTTCAATCATCCTATTTTGCATCCAGGGCTATGCTCTGGCCAATCTTCATTGAATTGTACTGATCGGCCAGGCCGATGTCCATATCGGCCTGGACGATATTGTCGACAACTTGCAATTAATGAGCTCCTTTGAAGCTCTTCTATTTAAGAGCCCTTGTTCAACATTTTTAAAGACCTTTGGCTGCTGCCTTGACCTGAGAAGACCTTGAGGAGAGAAAGAGAGAGAGGGAGAGAGAGAGGATCTTGTGAGGGGGAGCTTGTGAGGAGATTTACAAGGGTTGCTTCAAGGATCGCTCTGCTTGTTCTTCGTCTAGAGTTTCTCATCCATGGAAGGGTCGGTAGAGGTAAGGAGTTAGCTTTTGGTTGTGGTTCTCTGCCAGCTTCAGGAGGAAGCAAAAGGAGGTAGGTTCTCTGCCTTGCCGGGTGGAAAAAAGGAGGTTCTTGTGAGGGCTTCTCCACCTAGCCGTGGGGACTAAAGGAGAGTCACTTTTTGTAGTGCAATACTTGGAGGGTACCTCCAAGGAGTGGACGTAGATCGAGTTGACCGAACCACTTGAAATTTCTGTGTTCTTATTTTTGCTTCCGCACTTTTAATTCCGCATTTATTTTTGTGGTGATTTTGGTTTGTGATTTTTATTCTTTGTGAAAAGAAAATTTTTTAAAATACCAATTCACCCCCCCCCCCTCTTGGTTAGCTTGGGCCAGTTCTATAGGGCTTAACATCCCTAACGAACTTTCAAGTGGTATCAGAGCCAGGTTCGAAATTTTAAGTTTGAAAACTTTTTGAATTAAATCCATGGCTAACATTGGGAATCGTAACACTACGGAAGGGTATTCTTTTACCCAACCTCCCCTGTTCGATAACCTACCTTTTGATTTTTGGAAAACCCGTATGTCAACATTTTTACAATCTACTAATTATCGCATGTGGATGCTTATTCAAGAAGGTTATTCTCCACTTTCTCGTGAAATTAATGGTGTTAAAACTGAAATTTCTTTTACTGAATGGACTTTTGATAAACGTGATTTAGCCCAATTAAATACAAAATGTTTGAACTATTTTTTCTGTGCTTTAAAATCTGAGGATTACATGCGTGTCTCAACTTACAAAACTAGTAAGGAGATTTGGGATAAATTGTGCATCACCTATGAAGGTACTAATGAAGTTAAACAATCCCGATTAAATATTCTCTTGCATAACTACGAACTTTTTCGTATGAAACCTCAAGAATCGATTTTTGACATGTACACAAGATTTACTCAGATAGTTACTTCACTGCATGCACTAGGAAAAGAACTTTCGAACTATGAAAAAGTAAACAAGATTTTGAGATGCTTGCCTTCGTCTTATGATGCTAAAATCAATGCAATCACTGAATCTAAGGATTTGAACACCTATTCTATTGATAACTTACTTGGCTCACTCATTGCTTACGAGCAAGGGGTGAATCAAAGAAATCTTGATGCAGGTGAGAAGAAAAAGGAGAAAACAATTGCACTAAAGGCGCACAAATCCGATTCTGAATCTTCCGTGACTGAAAGCGATGAATTTGCCTTCATCACAAGGAAATTCAAAAGCTTTCTAAGGAAGAAACAAAAGCATCATCAAAGTTGGAGAAAGGGTAAGGAAAATAAACATGTTAAAGGATCTTCTGATGTTGTCTGTTTTGAATGCAGGAAACCTTGACATGTGAGAGCCGATTGCCCAACACTTCAAGATAACATAAGCAAGGAAAAGATTGAGGAAAAAACTAAATTTAAGAAGGAAAAGAAGAGAATTCAAAAGGCATTCTGGGCAAAATCTGGTACTGATTCCTCTGAGACTGAACCAGAGGAAGAGACAACAAACTTGTGCTTAATAGGGGAAGATCACCTTGAGCAAAGTGATGAGGAAGAGGTATGTAAACCAGCCTATAATGAATTGTTTGAAATTTGTAAAAAAATCCATGCATCATACAAAAAACTTAAGAAGACACATGCTAGCTTAAAAGTGGAACTTGTAAATTTGCAGAAAGAGTATGAAGTCACTCTTAAAGATCATTCAACGATTGATTCTAATCACATGGCTCTTCTTGATGAATTTGATGAGTTTAATAAAAACCATTCAGAATTAATTGATGAACATAAGGCATTGAAAGTTTCACACACCTCACTTAATTCTGATCTTAAAAAATATAAGAAGATTGAGAAAAATTTGAGGAATGATAATGAGGCATTAAAAAGAACTAACTCGAGGATTCAAAATGATTTGGATACAATGAAGAAAAATCGGATGACATCTACTATTAATCCTAAGCCGGAATCTAGGAAGAGGCATTATAACTCAAACCATTTAAGAAACCCTTTTTTTGGAGTTAGATGTTTCTCTTGTGGCATGCTAGGACACATCTCACACACTTGCACCGTTCACCATAGTACATATTGGGTGTGGAGACCTAAGATGCATAATTCACAGCATACCACATCTGTATTACACTATACTTTTCCTAAGAAGGGGCCCAAACCTGTTTGGGTTCCTAAATCTGACTGTTGTTGAGTTTTGCAGGTGTGCTCTCACCAAAGATCTCATGGGAGCATAGGATAACTGGACATAAGGAGGCTCGCAGCTCAAAATTGCTTAAATTCGCTGCTTTATCATTTGCTTGAAATCTTTAGTTTTTGTGTGTCTTTTATTTAATTTTTGTGCTAGTTTTTGTGCTCACTTTGTGTTATTTTTAGTTTGCTTTATTTTTATTCTATTTTATGTGTTTTGTTTTTCACATTGTTCTTTAAATTTGGCCTTCCATATGATGACTCTTTTCAAGCTTTTAAATATTGGAGTTTTAGAGATAGGGTTTAGCTTCTTCTAAATTGGTTAAAGGGATTAATATTGTTGATGTTTTCGCTCCTTCTGACTTTTTGTTAGTGGTATGATTTTCTTCTCTAAACAAAAATCTAAACTCAGTTTAACCAATGGCTTTTTATTTAAGATCTTTTTCTTATCTTGCTACATTAATTTATCTTATGCATAATAGCCAAAGTTTTTAGATATCATTCAAGCTTTTGAAATCTTGTCATTGCATTTATCACATGATTTTGATTTTGTGTTGTGGATTATTCTTCCCTATGTTAGAGAGAGAGCCCCTATTCTCTAATATTTGGAGGATATACTCACAACTATGTTTTTTTTAAGGGTATATTAAAGAGTTTCTATCTTGCAAGAGTTAAAGATGAAAGAGGCCAATGAAGCCAAATTGAAAAGAAAGCTATATACATAAAAGTGTATCAAAAATCAAAAGATGCTCAAAGAGCCAATCAAAGTGTCAAGAGGCATAAAATGAGCCCACTAAATGCAAGCTATCATCTCTTTGCTAAAACTCTTAAAACTTAGAGAACTCATAGATTATGTGATGCTTTCAAAGACTTGATTTCATTTTTCCATGATTGAGAAAAATTACTTTGATTTATTAAATATGAGATATTTTCTTAGTAAACAAGTCTTGAATGGATCTTCTTATCCTATTTTGTTATTCTGAGATAGGCCTCTGTTTTCCAAAAGAATTTTGTACCCTGAAGGATGTCCGATCTTGGGTTAACAGAATCAGATATTCTACCTTCTTCTGATTAGGATTTGTTAAACTTCTTGAACTCTTGGAACTTTAAAAGTTTAACTTTTGAAAAAAATTCTCATATGATGCCTCCATAAAAAAAAAATTATTTAAAAAAAAATTAAAATCCAAAAATATTCGTTGTTTGATTTTCGTTATGTTTTTGTTTTTGTTTTCCTTTACTATGTTTTGACTGTTTTTCTTTTATTTTATTTTTGAGGGTCTTGATCATCATCATTCCTTCCTTGATTTAAATTTCTAGTCACATTATCCTGGCCGATACTTTTATCGTCTTGGACGATATGAAAAATTCTGTTCAAAATCCATCTACTGACCTTTTTCTGTGCTTGCTGCAACTCATTGTCTTGGACGATACTATATCGTCCTGGATGATTTGATCGAACTCATGGTGATAGTCCTGGCCGATAGTATATTTATCTGGCCGATGCATTTTATGTGCATCGTCCTGGCCGATACACTGGATCGTCCCGGACGATCCACATGTCAGCACGTTTTGATCTTTAAAAATGACCCCGGACAATCCATTATTGGACAATCGGCCGGGCCGATCCACTGTTCGTCCTAGACGATACATATGGCAGTGATTTAAAACGTTTTAACTTCGGCCGATATGATAAATTATTATGCATCATCCTGGACGATACATCTAATCGGCCTGGATGATCTAGTTTTTCAATGGTCGTCCGAACTGACTCCTTGGGAAGATCGCTTGTGTCTAATCGTCCTGGCCAATATCTGTTTGGCCCGGACGATCGGATCACCTTTTTTGACCAATCGTCCTGTACGTAATTATTGAACCATATCGGCCTGGACGATTCTGCGATCGGCCTGGACGATATGGCCGTTTCTTTAAATTCAGTCCGTTCCAGCCATGATTTTTCACTCTTCATCCTTTCTCCTTTTGTGTTTTTTCTTAGTGCTCTCAATGGCTGGTGGGAAACGCATTCGACAAACTTCTGGGAGTTCTTCGAGGGCAATGATTAACCCTCATTTCAGGGAAGCAGAAGATAAAGCTACTTACCATCGTTACAAATAATGTGGGATAACTATCTCAAGAATCATCAATCATATCCACATCTCATACCCGGTAATGGATCTTTTCGCTCACACCTCCCTTTGCTTCATTCTGTCTCTTGCTTTCCCTTTCAATTCAGAGTTTCTTCAAAAATTTTTTGCAAACCTTCGCATCAACCCTACCTTCACAGCTCTGACCTCCTATGTGAATCGACGCCCTGTCGAAATCACATATCAGGATTGTATTGATCTTTTACAGCTATCCACCACCGGGGATAAGCTGCACTTAATCGCCTGGTTCAATGCTCAGTTTACCACACTTGCTAGTTACTTTCAGCAGCCACCTCCTCCACCTCCATCTGATGATCTGGATTCCTCGTTATTTTAGTCTGTACGTTGTGTTGTTTGTTTCCTGTCTTTTTGTAGTTTGCTTGTTAGTCTTTTGTGATATTTTTCTGTTGTTTCTGGACCCTCTTTTTGTGATGACAAAAGGGGGAGTAGGGTGTGGTAGAAAAAAGCTGTTGTAACTTTGATTTTCTAATGAACCTATTTTTTTTAATTTTCCTACTTGTGTTTGCCATCATCAAAAAGGTGGAGAATATTGCAAATCTATTTTTCATGGCTTATGTTTTGATGATTGACAAACACTGTTTCTCTTAGACTGCTTGTTGGTTCTAACTTTTTAGGAATCGAAGATCGGACGATCAAGAAGAAGCCAATTCAGGATTGCATAGGTTTAGGGTTGAGTCAGTCAGTACTTTTGTTTTTCACTTCTTAAGTCTACTTATAATGGCGAAAGAGATTGATGCTATGTAACCCTTCACACACACACTTGAGAGACTTAGAATTTCTATTTTTACTCATATCGGCCAGAACGATTTTTAGATCGGCCTGGACAATCAGGCTTAAAATAGAAAGTCTAAATAAGGATTCTTAATTAAGGCAGCCGACATTAACAGATGGGCCTGGACGATACGTGTATCAGCCAGGACGATAAGCTCAAAACAGAAAGAAGTTGCCTCCATAAACAATTAAGGTATAATGTATTTTTTAATTATTGGCCAGGACGATCCTAGGATCGGCCTGGATGATATTCACAAATTATGCCATAATTGTTCAGGAAATCAAGGGAGTAATTAAGGATGATTGATACGATCATATCATCTTGGACGATCGCAGGATCGGCCAGGATGATCCAGTCAAAAATCTTAAGTTACTTCAGGACGATAAACATCTGTCAGCTCGTATCCAGAGCTATTGTCAGGACGATTTTCCTCTGATTTGAACTGATCGGACAGGACGATCGTGAGATCGGCCTGGACGATTAAGCCAATTTTCAATCATCCTGTTTTGCATCCAAGGCTATGCTCTGGCCGATCTTCATTGATTTGTACTGATCGGCTAGGCCGATGTCCATATCGGCATGGACGATATTATCGGCAACTTGTAATTAATGAGCGCCTTTGAAGCTCTTCTATTTAAGAGCTCTTATTCAACATTTTTAAAGACCTTTGGCTGCTGCCTTGACCCTAGAAGACCTTGAGGAGAGAAAGAAAGAGAGGGAGAGAGAGAGGATCTTGTGAGGGGGAGCTTGTGAGGGGATTCATAAGGGTGGCTTCAAGGATCGCTCTGCTTGTTCTTCGTCTAGAGTTTCTCGTTTGTGGAAGGGTCGGTAAAGGTAAGGAGTTAGCTTTTGGTTGTGGTACTCTGCCAGCTTCAGGAGGAAGCAAAGGAGGTAGGTTCTCTGCCTTGCAGGGGTGGCAAAAGTAGGTTCTTGTGAGGGCTTCTCTGCCTAGCCGTGGGGGCTAAAGGAGAGTCACTTTTTGTAGTGCAATACTTGGAGGGTGCCTCCAAGGAGTGGACGTAGGTCGAGTTGACCGAACCACTATAAATTTCTGTGTTCTTATTTTTGCTTCCGCACTTTTAATTTCGCTTTATTTTTGTGGTGATTTTTGTTTGTGATTTTTATTCTTTGTGAAAAGAAAATTTTTTAAAATACCAATTCGCCCCCCCTCTTGGTTAGCTTAGGCCAGTTCTATAGGGCTTAACATCCCTAACGAACTTTCAAATAGAAGAGCTCCAAATGAGCTCATTAATTATAACTTGCCAACTTTATCATCTAAGATGATATGAATATCATCATGTCCGATCAGCATAAATTTTGCGCAATCAGCCCCATCGGTTTGGGACAATCAGAAGATTTTTGGTCATATAGTCCAGGCCGATTAGTTCAAATACGAGAAAAATCATCCTGAATATTGCCCTGAATAGAAGTTGAATGATGTCAATCATCCAGGTGATCATCCTGAATGATCTTACGATCATCTTGGATGATATGATCATGCAATTAAACCTTAATTATCAGATTAATTTAGGCATAATTATGTTGCATCGTCCAGAATGATGTCCTAGATGATGACCAAAAATAAAGAATACCTAAATAGATCTAGCGGATGATTCTTTCTATTTTGAGCCTATTATCCCAGCTGATATAAATATCATCTAGGATGATATACTTAAGACACCTTAACCAGGATGCCCTAATTAGGGTTTCTATTTTCAGCTGATCATCCAGGCCATTATTTGGATTGTCCGGAATGATGTGAGCAAAAACAGAGAACTCTAAAACAGAAATAAGTGATCAAGGTTACAAGCAAGCAAACATCCTTACAAGCCAAGAAATATATTAATGAAAAATACAAATAGAATATGTTGTTCTAAAGCTTGAGCCTTATAAGGTGCACTGTAATCCTGAAATATTTTTAAACACAGAAAGAAAAATATATTGCAAATATAGGTAGATAGCAGACAATGAGCCATAATATTTATTATAATCAAAAACCATAAACTCATAAGCTCGAGTTGCAATAATCTTCCCTTTTTGATGATGATAAATATTAGTGGTTGAATTTGTAAAATTGAAAATATTTTCTCTTAGTCTCACCCTCACTAGAATAAAAATTTAATAATAGGGGAAGATAAAATTTTTATTGTTTTTGTTTTTATTATTATTTTTTAAAAATAAAAAATAGATACAAATACAACAGTACGTTCTCCCCCTTTGACATTTTCAAAAAAAGGAGTGGCACAAACAATTAGTATAATAAAAATAAATAAAAACCAAAATGATTCCTAATCTAGTAAACAGGAAAAAAAAATCAAATATTCTTAAAATGAGAAAGTTACCTCTTGATTTTATTTAAAAACTTAGTAAGGAAAGAATTGACAATGCATAATCCAGAAAATGTTAGAAATTCCGAAATTGTTAATCCAAACTCAAGTTCTTTTAAAGGCTCAAAAACTTTTTAATCCAATATCTAAGTCAAGGAATAAATTATAAAAAAACACTAATTTTTCAAAGATCTTTTCATAAAACATATGTAATAGAAGATTAATGCAAAAATTGGTGAATAAAAAATAATGATTTTCAAGCTCCAGTATCAAAAATATAAAGGGTTTTTGTAAGCATTAAGAAGTACAAGAAAGGTAAGAATTAATTTATTTAGGCTCATTTTATGCCGCTTATCAGGTTTTTGGCATACTTTGTGCATCTTTTAATTTTTAATACACTGTATATCTTTCTCAATTTTGGCATCATTGAGCATCTTTTGATTTGGCATCATTGATCACTTTTTTTTTATATTAAATATGCTACCTTTATATAATTTTAAAAATAAAAGTAAACCTATTTTATTGATAAAATGAACTACTTGTTTAAGAAAATTATGAGGTAGATTCAACAACTTGCAAAAGATTTCTATAATGTAGGGAAATGAAAAAGATTAGTTTCAAAATCCAATTTATAATACGATGAAGATTTTGAATCAAAAGTAAAATAACCTCTTTAAGAAAAGGGATAGAGAGATAAAATAATGAGTTTCCTTCCTTTGACTGTTTTTAGAGAAATCAAAGACAACTTATATAAGAATTCAAGAGAAATACGATGCAGGTTTTTCATTTTAGAAAAGTGAAAGTGTGTATTGATCAGAGGGAACTTCACAAAAAGAAAGTAAAGACAAATTAAAAATTTTAACGAAAAAGAAAAGAAAAAAGAAATGAAAAAAAAATCCAAAGAAAAAAAAAACACATAATGAAATTATTAGATGACAAGAGGGGGGGTGAATTGTGAAAAACTTTTTCTCCATAAAAAGTAACCCTAAGCAGGAGTTCTAATCTTTTTATTACTTTTGAAATTTTATAACAAAAACTTAAACAAATTTTCTTCCACAAATTTCACCACGTAATAATTATGAAAAAATTAAGTGCAAGTAAAAGTAAATGACGATAAGGAAAAAACACACCAAGGATTTTTATAGTGGTTCGGTCAAAATATGACATACGTCCACTCCCCAGAGTCCTCCGCTCTGGGATTTTCACTACAAAAAATAGTTCTCCTTTTGCCCTCCTCGGCAAGGCGGAGAAGCCTTTACAAACCTCCCTTTCACCAACCCGACATGGCGGTGTGCCAAACTCTGTTTTTGCCCTCTTGGCGACGGCAGAGAACCTTCTTCTTTTTCTCCGTCCTGGAGAAGGAAGAGAACCTCGAGGTCACAGATGTAGACAAGCCTTTCCCTTGGATATCCTCCCTCAAATTCTTCTAGGGCCATAGGAGGAGCAAGATGCAGCAAGTTCGGAGCAATCGTGTGATCTCCCTCACACCTCTTCTCCCTCACAACGCTCACCTTCTCCTTCCTCTCTAAACCCTAAAGAACTTCTCTAGAGCTCTCTCCCTTGGAATCCCTCTCTAACCACGTTCACCCTCTCTGTAATTCTTTCTGAAAAAGGCAAGATTAACACCTAAAATGGGCTCCAAAAACCCTTTGATTTCAAAAGTAGCTGTTACTGTTCGTAAAGTATGATTAGACATCATATAGTATGATCTTCATAAAAAGACTTCGTCCTGGTACGAAGATGTACGACCAGTTAAAAAACAATTCGTACTGTACGATATAATATCGTACGGTACAAGCCACTAAATACTATTCATACAGAACGATGGTCTGGACGATCAGATGCCGTCTCTGTTCATCGTATGGTATGATTACTATCGTACAGTACGATGAGACAAAAACCAAGAGATCGTCCAGGATGATATCCGGGATGATCATACTTCATCTCTGTTCATCGTATGGTACGATCGGGTTCGTACATTACGATGTTCAAAATATAATTAGGCCTCAATTTCATGCACTAATTACGGGTAAATTTAAATAAGTATTTAAAATAGATCGTACAGTATGAAAATGTTCGTATAGTACAAACGGTGCAAAATCACTTACATAAACTAAACTACGGCTAGGGTTTTGGATCTGAACATATCGTACAGTACGAATATATTCGTACAGTACGATCCATTCACAGAATTGTCCACATAGCTCGGATCGTACGGTACAAATTAAAATCGTACAGTACGATCTCCAGAGAAGAAATTCTATTATATTTTGCATTTAAAAACAAACTCTCCCTCTGTGTGTGTGCATGGTTGCTTTTACTCTTATGCATTTTGTGGCCAGACTAAAAAAAAAAATATAATAAATAGAAAAATATAATATCTGACTCATACTCCTAATCTACCCGTTCTTGAGTCTTCCTTTCGTCCCGAGTCACTTGTGATCTTCTTGAAATGTTACTACTCAAGGACAATAGTAAATAAACTAATATTAAATGAAAAGTTATTTCAAAACAATCATTATTTAGCATCATCAAAATCTCAAACTCGGGGTCATGGGTTGCAACAATCTCTCCCTTTTTGATGATGTCAAATAATTTGTTGTAACTAAGTACGAATGACATTTCTTTTGTTTTTTGTTGTTGTTTTTATTTTAAATAAACACAAGAAAAAATAAAGATACTAAATGCAAGTACAAAACAAAAGGAATGCATTTAGCAAACTATAACAAGCACAACAATAAGTACAACAAACTTCTCCCCCTTTTGACAGCACAAAAAGGAGGAGCAACTAAAGTAGAAAGTAAAAGAAAGAAACTACAATACAAAGACATACAATCTAAACAGAAGGGTCCTGATCAGTTGGTGGTGGAGGTGAATTCAGTTTAAAATATTGAAAGAGAGCATCGAATCGGTGATTAATTACAGTAAAGCGTTCTCCAAACCATTGCATATCTGTCTCGTGTTGCTGATGTTATTCTTGAATATGCATATCGAGACGAGTCTGCAGTTGGTCGAAGCGTGCGACCAAATCATCGTTAGGGTGTGCTGGTGCAGGTGCTCGGGGTGCGACATGTCGTCGTGGTCGAACTGGAGCTACTGCTGGGGCATCTTCTCCTTCTTCTTCATCAAAGACTGGTTCTTCAGGCTCGTGTCCCAGATGAAAGAGAATACAGAAGGAGGCATCCATATAAAAGATAGGAAGAATGTCAGGTTCACCAGAGTAGGTCAATTGATATTTATTGTGGAGGATATATCCTATTAGGTGACCAAGAGCTAGATTTTGTTTTCCTCGAGTGGTAGGTAGACGAACAAAAGTCATGTGGCGAATGTAGTTACTAATTAAATCAACCTCATCAAATTTGATGTTGGACATAATAAGATAGGTAGCGACGGATAAGGTCGGGGTTAGATTGATACGGTCGCCACCTTTAGGTATTATTGAGGTTCTAAGGACATGTTGAATTATTCGGGCATTTCGAGTTAAGGATTGAACGAGAGGTTGGTGTTGATGAAAAGTAGCATTCCTAAGGACTCTATTAACATTGCTCCAATCAATTTCTTCAGTAAGAAATGAGCGAACCATAGGTCCTTTAGTGAACAACCCAATATATTGGGCAATGTCGGCTCTAGTGATCTCAATGTTTCGGCCACAAACAAAAGAGTGAAAGGTGGTGTTGTCAACAATGTAGGTGAGATGAGCGAGAAATTCGAAGAGAAGTTCAGAATTATAGGGAAATGCCAGGGTAAGTAGGAATTGGAATGTGGTGGAAGCAAAGAGGCCCATTACCTCGAAATTAAGAGCAGCCTGATTAAGCATTTTGGAAGGAGAAATTTTACAGGCTCTATATCTGTGGTAGGCTTCCTCATTTTTAGTATTCAGAAAACGAGCAGGTGGGCGACTCGACGAGGATGAGCTTTTAGCAGTCAATCGACCTCGTTTATACATTGCAAGAGGGCACGAAACTAGGTGAAGGAGTGAGTGAGGAAAGATTTGAGTGAAAGGAACGGCCTAGCAAAGGGTTCTTATAGAAAATTTCAACAATCGTACAGTACGATTTAGGATCGTATAGTACAATCGTCAATCAATATCCTGACCGGTCATTTCGAGAAAAGGCAGTCAACTGTTCGTCCAGTACGAACAGTTATTACAAGGTCAGTTCTAGAAACTATTGAAAACTATTCTAAGACGGTTAATCGTTTAGACGAGAATATGTTTGTCTGGACGAAATTTTTACAGAGAACCGATCGTCCTGGACGATTCTTGACTTCGTCTGGATGAAAATTTTTCAGAGGACCAATTGGCACGGACGATAATTTATTTTCGTCTGGACGAAAATTTTCCAGATTCCTGATCATCCTGGACGATTTTTAATTTCGTCTGGACGAAATCTTTCCAGAGGACCAGTCGCCACGGACGAAAATAAAATTTGTCTGGATGAAAATTTTATAGTGAACCAATCGTCCTGGACGATAATTAATTTCGTCCTGGACGAATAGGACTTAGAAAAAATTTTCGAGCAAGTTCTTATTCATTCCATGTGCTATATAGGAGATAACTGTCTGATCGTCCCGTACGATCGGATATCATCCCGTAAGATCAGTATAAAATTTTTATGATCTCCTTATGTGTATGTGTATGTTTTTATTCACTCAATTACAATCACTCCATTTCAAATTTAATTCAAAGAAAAATGTAAGTTTTGAATTAATAAAGTATCTCATGTTGAATTTGATTTGAAGTTTTCGTACTCTGGAGTCTGATTTTCCTGAAATGTTAGTACACACAAGAGTAAATGCAAATCTTCTAAAATTGTTAGGAGATAACTACACATTTGAACAATAATATTTGGAATCATCAAAACTATACAAGTTGTAAAAATGTAAAGCATTCAAATAACAACTATTCTAACAATCTCCCCCTTTTTTATGATGGCAAAACAATTATTGTTTGTATGGTTTTAATTTAAACAAATCTCCTATCTCCTAAACTCCCCCTGAATTGATGAATACTTGAAAATAAGGAGGCATTTTGAAGCAAAGAACAATATTTTTGTTTTTCAAAAAATTTTAACACAAACAATCATAAAGTCAAACACACAAAAGCAAAATGCAAACAGAATAATCAAAACAAAACAAACAGAATCATCAAAACAAAACAAATCAAAACACAATAATTTCTCCCCCTTTTTGATAACAACAAAAAGTGAACAAGAAATAGATGAGAAATGTAAGTAATTATATGAAATTCATTTGAAAATTTAATCTAAATGGTGATTGGCATAAGGTATGTAATTTTAAACTAAAAATATTAGGTCAATCATAGAAATTCATAAAATTTAAGAAGTGATATATTATTGTAAGTAAGAAGAATTTTTCAAAGACATGATTCAATTTAGACATTCGAATATAGAAAATTATTACAAGAGATGTAAAATTTTTTTTTTTATATTTCAAAGTTCAATGGAATATAAATGAACATAAGTTCAATTTGAATTAAGAGATTGAAAGAATTTGAAAAGAAGAGAATTACCACATGTGGCGCTTTGCGCATCTTTTTCAAAAAAAATTTTGGGGACATTTTTGTGCATTTTTTTCTTTGTTGGGCTTATTTTGTGCCTCTTTTTCACATTGCAAATCTTTGCGCATTGCTTTTGATTTTTGTACTTTTTGTATAATTTTCAAGAGTAATTGAGACCAATTCTTTCCAAAATCAATAATCTAAAATTTCAAATATTTCTAAGTGCATAAATATCACTTGAGCATAGAAATACAAAATAAGAAAACATCTAAATTGTAATAATAATATTAACTTTTATGTAGTCTAAATGAATAGACATGAATTTAAAAGTTCTAATTACAACAAGTTATAAACAACTTTTAAATTTAGAAATACTAGATTTTCTAATATAGATAATCTCAAATTACAATCTAATTTAAGCACTATGAAGATTAAATAATACTAATAAAATTCATAAAAATTAACCACATTCCTAAAACAAATCAAATTTGAAACAAGTACAACATCCATTGATATTAATGAAAGAATTACACATTTCATAATATCTAAAAACAAGTAAGAAAATACACTGAACTTAAAAGAAAAAACAAACATAAAAATAATCACTTAACATAAAAACTGACACAATAAAACATAAAACACGAGTATAACAAACACAAAGAAATTCATCTCTACTAATCTGGAGGAGGAGGAGGAGGAATGCCGCCAAAAAGATTGAAGTAGGAGGCCATCAACATTACATTGGTATTAATTTCATGTACTTCATTTCTAATGTTACCAATGTCTTGTTACTGCTGCTTAAGTTGAGCATCAAATTGATCAAACCTTTGATCAACGTGAGTCTCTAATCTATCAAATCTTTCAATCAGATTCTGATAATCTAACTAAGGTGCAGAAGTTTGCTCTCCTTCTTCTTCCTCTTTTGAAGCACTGGCATGTACTTTTCCTTTTTCCTCCTTAAAAAGCAATCTGAAGGAAGCATCATTATAGTAAACTGACTCTTCGTATTCATCATCAGGATGCACTAAGTTGTATTTCTTTTCCAAAATGTATGTGACTAAGTGTCCTAATGAGATGTTCTTTTTTCTCTTCTATTCTGTATATCCTATTTCTGAAAGCCCATAGATATGATATATGATAAGTTGGGCTTCGTCAATAGGATGACATTTTATAATCAAAAAGGTTAGAGCAGAAAGAGAGGGGTAATATTAATCCTATCACCAGCTTTAGGAATGATTGAAGATCGAAGGATATGCTGGATGATTCGGGCATTTTTGGTCATACCGAATACTCTAGCGACATGATAGTCAAGACCATTTTGTCTAATTACCCTATTGACATCAAACCATTTGAAAGTGGTTTCTGTCATTAGGGTGTGAGCTCTATATCCCTCAGTTCTTAAGTTGAAAAAGGCACCAAGGACGTGCTTGGTGATTTCAACTTTTTGCTTGAAGACATAAGAACTTATGGAGGAGTGGTCGGAATTAAAACTCATATTTTCTAGAAAATAGTGGTAGGTTTGCTTGTTGTAGAAGTGGACGAGAGAAAGTATGAAATGAAATTGGGTTGAGGCAAAAAGGTGCATTACCTTAAAATTTAACTCGCTTTGGATTAAAATGCGAGAGGGAGTTATTTTGGTGGATGCAAAACGAGGAAAGGATTCCTCATTCGCCTTAGACAAGAAGTTTTCTGAGGCATTCCTATTGGGTTTCTTTACCAACACCTTTTGTCTCTTGCTTGAGGAGGCCATTATCGATTTGAAGTAGAAAGGGATTGAAAGTGAAGTTTGGAAGTATGATTTTTAAGTTAGAAAGCCTTCATATTTAAAGAAAAACGATACGTTCGTCCTAGAGGAAAACCTTCAACCTGGACGTAAATCATCGTTTGTCTGGAAGAAAATATTTCGTACAGATGATCAAATTCGTCCAAAATGTAACGGCTTTTCGTAATCAATACAACTTACGATGCGTCCCTTCGTACAGGCTTTTTGACTTGCCGATCGTACAGACAAAATTATTTCGTACAGACGATCAAAAAGTAACTCGTTTTAATGTCTCTTGAAAACTGTCCCCTACAATGAAACGACATCTGTTCGTCTGGACGAACCAAAAATTCGTACAGACAAAATCCATATTTAAAAATGTCTTATCCACTTAACCACTACATTCAATCATCCCGATGTTTGAGAAAAAAAAATTTCGTCCTGGACGATCGTCAGATCGTACAGACTATCTAAATAAAAACTGCTCTCAAAACGGTTAAAATTCGCGCAAACTGTTCTTTCACACATCGTCCAGTATGAAACAAAATTCGTCCCTAACGATTTCCTCCAATTTTTGAATTTTGATTTTTAATTTAAGAAAATCAAACTAAAAATTCAAAAACACAGAAAACATAAAACAAAACCATAGACCTAAAAACAAATTCATTCAAAACACACAAAATTTCACAAAATCAAAAACAAAACAAAACAAATATCAATATTACAAAGACATTTTGTTTAGGCATTCAAATCAATAACACCAAGCCTTGTTCTTAAAATACTGAAGGTATCAAAGACTAAAGGTTTTGTAAAAATGTCTGCAAGTTGATTTTCAGTTGAAACATGTGTGAGTTCAATTTCTCCCTTGGATACATGATCCCTTTTGAAATGATGCCTTATATACATGTGTTTGGTTCTAGAATGTTGAATAGGATTTTTGAAAATGCAAATAGCACTAGTATTGTCACAATAAATTGGAATAGTGCCTATAGTTAATCCTAAATCAATCAACTGTTATTTTAACCAAAGTATTTGTGCCACACAACTTTCTAATGCAATGTATTCTGCTTCTGCAGTAGATAGTGCCACTGAATTTTGTTTTCTACTAGACCATGAAACTAATGAATTTCCAATGAATTGACATGTTCCAGAAGTGCTTTTCCTATCCACTCTACAGCCTGCAAAGTCAGAATCTGAGTAACCAATAATTTCAAATGAAGAGCTAAACTTAGGATACCAAATCCCTAAGTTTTGAGTTCCTCGTAAATACCTTAAAATCCTTTTCACTGCTGTCAAATGTGATTCTTTTAGATCTGATTGAAATCTAGCACATAAGCAAACACTGAACATAATATCTGGCCGGCTAGCAGTCAAGTAAAGTAAAGATCCAATTATCCCTCTAAATTTCTTTTGATCAATAGATTTTCCTTAAGGTCCTTATCCAACAGAACTGAGAAACTCATTGGTGTACTAACAAGTTTAGAATTGTCCATTTCATATTTTTTGAGGATATCCTTAATATATTTTGTTTGACTAAGAAATGTACCTTCCTCAAGTTGCTTAATGCTAAATCCTAGAAAGTAATTTAAATCTCCCATTAAACTCATTTCAAAATCACTACTCATTATTTTAGAAAAATCATCACAAAGATTTTTATTTGAAGATCCAAAGATGATGTCATCCACATAAATTTGAACAATAAGTATATCCTTTCCAATTTTCCTTAAAAAAAGAGTTGTATCAACACTTCCTTTTTCAAAAGATCTTTCAAGTAGGAAGGTGCTCAACCTCTCATACCAAGCCTTAGGTGCCTGTTTCAATCCATATAATGTCTTTTTTAACTTGAAAACATGATTTGGAAATTTAGAATTTTCAAAACCTAGAGGTTGTTCTACAAAAACATCTTCTTCAATAACCACATTCAAAAAGGCACTTTTTACATCCATTTGAAACAATTTAAAACCTTTAAAACAGGCAAAGGCAAGTAAAACCCTAATTGCTTCAAGTCTAGCTATAGGGGCAAAAGTCTCTCCAAAATTAATTCCTTCAATTTGATTATACCCCTTAGAAACTAATCTAGCCTTATTTCTAATGACTACTCCTGAGTCATTCATTTTATTTTTGAAAACCCACTTGGTTCCAACAACACTTTGATCTTTTGGCCTTGTAGTTAATTCCCAAACTTTATTTCTTACAAATTGATTTAATCTTCTTGCATGGCCAATATCCAAAATTCATCAGAAAGTGCTTGATCATGTTAGTAGGTCAATAGTTGAAATAAAGGCTGAATGATTGACTTCCTTGTTTAATCACGCCTAGTTCTAACACCCCTTTGTTGAGG